>CM066229.1:7842602-9088367 GCA_033675125.1 Athetis lepigone
TGCCTTCACTAGACCAAGAGCTGTGTACTTATTTAATATGTATACGAGTAGTTGCTTTTGATGTGTAACATCTATATAGCCGCACGTAAAACAAATTTCTGGCGTGGCGACGCATGCCGTGGCGACGCGTCGCCACGCTATATGATGGTGTATATATACAGTCACAGTCTTGTGTACTGTGTGGCGATGGTGTAATGTCGATGTTTCACATCTGCCAGGCGTCCCGTGACGGCTCACTTTTTTTTTTATTATGTGGAGTCAATCGCTCTTTGATACTCACCATATGAGCGATTCAGTACTGTGGAACCAACTCTGAAGCCAGCGAAAAATGGCGGCTCCAAGCAAGCAATAAATGTCTTATAAATTATTAATCTACTTTTTGATAATTCATATGAAAATGTTATTATCACAACAAACGATTCCTTTTTCTGTTTGTGTGTCTGTTTGTACCAGCTTTTTACCATTTTTAGAATTTTATGAGTATAATTGTACTTGCTAAGACCTCTCTCCAGGTTTCTAGTAAACATAAGAAAATAACAAAAAATAAATTGAGAGATCGGAAAGCATTTAAATAAAAGCAAAAATAGGAGTAGTACATTTTTTTTATGAAAGAGCTCGTCCGCAAAATTACTGCCACCCCATAGCTATTTAACCCCAAAGTAGCGTAGCTGTGTTCAACTTTGAATAGCGTTTTTACAGGCACATGAGACATAGCATAAGATTATTTGTTTTTGGGATCGCAACGGATCTGCGAAGTTTTTCATATTACAAATATCTATTGACGGTGGGAACCACTAAAACATCAGACGGAAATTCAGTTTGCATGCCATTCAATAACATTAAAAATAAATTAAATAAACAATAGTTTGTCCTTTATCTACAAGAACATTATGAAAATATGGTGCATTACGAAACTAAGTAAGTGTACAGGCAACAAAGGTTGTTTATATTGGGCAGCACGAGCTGTAGACATCGCCATGCCTTACTTTTAGTCATTATAAGGTATGGATTTTATAGGTATGGTAAATTTGTGATACGCAATTTGTTTTGGTAAGAAATTGATTAAATTTTTCAGACCTTGAAATGTTGTAAAGAAAATTTTCTAATCGAAAACATTTGTATTTGCTTTCGGTAATGTTTACTTCAAAATACAGGTCCAATAAAGCATTCTTCTGAATATTCTTTGTTGAAAGGGGCAAAAAGACATTTTTATTTTATGTTCTCTCAATGTTGTGATGGCCCAGCGAATAAGGCTCGAAATGGGCTCGAATCCGGGCAAACACCAATGTGATTTTTTTAATTCATATGTAGGTACTTTCTAAAGTTTATCTTGGACATCAATGACATTTCGTGCATCGGAAAGCACGTAAAGCCATTGGTCCCGGATGTCATTCGTAGAACTTTGACAGTCGTTACTGGTAGTCAGAAGCCAGAGACTCAGGGGGTCTATCGTATCGCCCAATAACAGGGTTGTGAAGGACTGATAGGCAGTCGCTTCACGTAAAACACTGGGTATCCAGCTGAATGCGGTTAGGCTGGAAGCCGACCTTAACATAGTTAAGAAAATACTATGGATCAAATGTGTCTTAATGTGTCTAACTTAAATAATTTTTACTTTGCCTCTAAAGTATTCCTTTATATTAGTCTCCAATAACGAAGCGCACAATCAATCACTCCACCATAACAAATTGTTGCCGCCACCAATCTTCAATATACCAGCCTCATTGATTTACGTCACTTGTATAGTGCATTATTTTCTGGACATAACGTACATTACATCTATTGTCACATAATTAGGTGGCAGGAAAGTGGGCTAGCAATCACGCACGACTTACGTAACGCCTTCTCGCGTATTAGTAACATACTGTAATGGAAAAACATTAGGACCGAGACCCCAGAGTTGTTGGGCATACGTTATTTTAATATCGCTGAAATTTTATTTGGGAATATTAGTTTTTATTTTACAATTAAGTAGGAATTAAAAAAAACTTATTATTGGGTATCAAATAATAATTTATTACTAAGTATAAGCTACTTATATACTCTACTTCAAAATTAAAAAATGATACGTCCACTACGCTTAAGAGTAAAATTATTATAAGTATAAATGTAGAACGCGAATTTAAAAAGTTTGCTCAAATATAGAGAAGTATTGGCTTTACCCCAGGAGTAATCCTAGGAAATGTATAAAAAAGATTAAAAAACCTCCAGATATTTTCAAACGTCTAGAATAGGATATTGTAAAAAAACTTACATTATCGCCATGGTAAAATAACGTAGGTGTGGTGACTATGGGCTCTTGGACTAATTTTAAAGGTTCACATTTTCTAGAGCAGGAGACCGTAAACATAGTGAGTGAATTGTATTAAAGAAAATTTCGAATGACATCATCAAAATGTAAGAATTTTTGTCCAGTGCATTCAGCTGCCATTTTAAAATGGCAGCTGAATCAACAAGGGTAATTTAGCATTAGAAAACTTAATTTAATACAATAACTTTCCGGGATAAAAACTATAATATATTATAGTCGTTTCTCGGGTCCCAGACTATGTGTCCCAAATTTCATTCAAATCGGTTCAGTGGCTTAGGCGTGAAGAAGAGACAGACAGACAGACAGTTACTTTCGCATTTATAATATTAGTATGGAAGTATGGATATTACTGTAAAGTTTCATCAAAATCCGTTCAGTAGTTTTTGCGTGAAAGAGTAAAAAACACACATACAAACTTCTGCATTTTAATATTAGTAGGTCCCTGTCGCTCTCCCATGTGATAGTTTTTAGGCAGATCTGCGCAGATTGGCTGGTACGAACTGGATGCGTGTAGCCGAAGTCCGGACTAAGTTGTGCCTCTGGGAACAGGTCTATGAACTGACGATCTTCCGACGTTTGGGCCCCAAACTGGTGAAGGCCGGAGCTGCCCTCAAGCGGCTCCTGCCCAATCTCGGTGGCCCAAACGCCTCCTGCCGGAGGCTCTACACGGGGATCGTGCGGTCCATGGCCCTCTACGGGGCTCCGGTGTGGGCGCCCAATCTAGCCACGGCTCCGGCCCGGCTTCTGAGGGCGTCCCAGAGGGTCATGGCCATTCACATGGTGCGGGGATACCGCACGGTCTCCTGTGAGGCGGCATGCCTCCTTGCCGGCCGTCCCGCCGTGGGATCTAGAGGCAACAGTCCTTGCACACACGTACCAGTGGCGCGTGGAAGTGCAACGCCGGGGTGAAGTCCCGCTGCCGCGGGTTATCGCGGCACGGCTCACGGAGCTCCGGCGAGATCTCATGGCGGAGTGGAGACAGCGACTGTCGCAACCTAGTGCTGGGCACGCCGTAATAGCGGCGGTAAGACCCCTCTTTGAGGAGTGGATGGAGAGGCGCCACGGCGCTCTCACGTTTCGCTTGACGCAGGTCCTTACCGGACATGGTCAGTTCGGGAGGTTCCTGTGTCGGATTCGGGCGGAAGCGACGCCTGGGTGTCACCACTGCAGCAACGGTCGCCTGGAGGACACGGTCGAGCACACGGTGGAGGTGTGCCGCGAATGGGGCATGGACGCACCATCGACGTGTCCTCGTAGAGGCGATCGGCAGCGGTGACCTCTCGCGCCCGGCGCTGATTCAGGCCATGCTTCGGGGCGAGACGGAATGGGATGCCGTCGCCTCCTTCTGCAAAGCAGTTATGCTGGTGAAGCAAGCGGCGGCGCGCGAGAGGCAACGACGAGCCTCTCGCCCCGGACTAAGACCCAGGCGAAGACGTCGAGAGTCGCAAGACGACTACCGGCCACCGTAGGCACGGTTCTGCGGATGGCGAGCGATAGGTAGCTCGCCGCCCGGCTAGGACCAGGACCGCGTCGACGGCGCGTTAGTGTTCCACGCGCGCCTCAAAGAGAAGAAGTCAGCACTGGAAGAGGCCCAACAGGGCCACGCCTGCCGGGGTTGCGGAATGTTTATAATAGTTACCGTGACCCTGGAACATAAAGGGCAATCGAAGGAGCATGAGTGGGTTTTAGTCAGTAAAAGTCTGACACTCCCTTCCGCCGCACCCAGGACGGGAGCAGTCATTTGATGATTTCCGACTCACCAAAAAAAAAAAAAAATTAACTGACGATGAAATGACCACTGTTGCATTCAATTCCGTTAACACAAATTAATTACTAACATGTATCCGACGTAACTAACAACAATAACAGAGAAAAGTAATAAAACATAATAAAATATTTGTTTTTATTGATAACACATTATTGTTCTTGTATTACCTACTTATCACACAATTTCTTCACATCAGGAAGCCTTCTTTAATACCATCGTCTGCGGTTATATTTTTGTTCGCAACTGACGTAAGTGTATCAACCATCTATTGTTATTCAATACCTATTTACTTACTCGACATCGAAGTTTATGTTGTTGTCCTACTCTTTAAAACGAGTGATGAATGAGAGGTGGGTTGTATGTCGATTCGTAATTGTTTCTTTGGAATATGGTTGAGTAAATAGAGCGCCTATTTATTGCATGCAGTGTTGTTAACCACTGGACACTGGTGAATGTAATAAGACCATTTACTAAGTGATAGGCGTGCAAGCATGATATAACTTCTAGTCAGTGTGCGCGATAGTGCCTTATTATGTTTTATATTGATATTGAACGATGATAGCGTAAAAGTAATTATAATCTAGGAATTTTCTTGGCGAAATATCGACCGTGATATAAGAATTTGTCAGTGAAACGTCTATGGACTGAAAGCTGAAAATGCGCAAACACATTGTTGCATGAAGAAAAATAGTGCATACAAAGATAGTTTATTCTGTAGGTGACGATGTTAATAGAAACTGGTTGCAAATTAGCTTATAAATTCCTTTGTTATACTAATGGATCCGGTTAGACGCCGGCTGACCCTTATATTGAAAAAAAGGAGAAATAAAAATATAAATCAAAAATCCAATTTCAATTTTGGAAGGTGGTGGCAATTACATGTAACGGAATCAAAGCCACCGACTTCCGATATTGCAGTTGGGTTTTTGATTATTTATTACTTCGTCAATTAGTCTCGTAATTACAAAAATATTGTATGGGTTAGATAATTTAGGGCTGTAAGTAATACTTATATTAACTTTTAAACTTTCGCGTTTCATGTTAACACATATTATTATACCGGGTATTAACGCGAACAGTGATTATAAATACCTTGGAAGACTTGACGTTTCGACCTGGTTATACATATATATTTTTTTTTATAATATATTATTTTTGCATTGGTATAGACTCCATTGTCCAGCAGTGGATAAACTTTTTACGTTTGAAATTCGGAAAATAACCCTTTTTATCTTTGATCATCATTTTGTTATCTTCATTAAATTATTTTACAAATATTATTTTTATTAATATTATTTATTTTCATACAAAAAAATAATATTACTTAGCTACTCTTTTAATACTCCCCAGCCTTTGCCGTACCCACCACCCTAGCTACCCACATATAAATCTAGCGTGTAGTTTCACTCGCCACATTCGATACTCCGCCTTCGAATCGAGTGTATCATTCGAATTTTTGCTTTTAATCGATTAGGAATCGAGTGATCGTGTGCTGGTGTTTTAATTAGAAGCAGTGGTGTTAATTGCAAGTTCATTGAAAATGGCCTTCAAGGTAAGATGCCTTATTTAGTTAATGATGAAGTTTTTAATAAAGGTTTACCCATCTAATGTCACATACGAGTATATTATGAAGAAAGGGGTTTGTTAAAAAATACTCTCTAAGTAATTTTCGAAGAATTTTTGTCTGCGATTTCGTCCGCGTAGATGTCGGTTATCGATTAGTCAGTTAAAATAAATGTTTATTTTAGTTGTTTAGGCTTTAAAAAATAATACCAGCCTATAACTGTCCCACTGCTGGGCAAAGGCCTCTTCTCATACAGAGAAGGCACGAGCATTGATCACCACGCTTGCTCAAGACGGGTTGGCGATTTCGGACTTATATTAACTACAAGTCCAGGTTTCCTCACGATGTTTTCCTTCACCGATGTCTGTGATGTCTAAGATAAACTTTAGAAAGTACATATGAATTGAAAAAGTCACATTGGTACTTGCCCGGATTCGAACCCGCAACCTCTTGCATGAGAGGCGGGAGCCTTAACCACTAGGCCATCACGACATTAGGTTAGGTTTAGGCTTATTTCAGCAAAATTGGTTTAGTGTTAAAATCGCAAAATCGTTATAGACTTTCACATTTATAATGTTAGTACATAATATAACAAAAAGCATTGAATGAATTGTAGATCTGCAGATACTATTTACTTTAAGTTACATTTTGTTAGCTTAATTTAGGGACTCGTAATAAATTAAAATGACTTTTACGTGCAATGTAAAATGAAAAACCCTTCAAGATATTTCTAAGGGTAAAAATAGGCTTGGTTCATCTGATTTTATAACACAAACGTTATTACTGTGTCTTACAAAAACACTAAGACTATTTGCCACTGTAAAAAAATACACCAAAGTGCACTGATTTAAACAATTTAGCACCGTAAATGGAAATCAGGGAAGTTTAATGAAAATACTTTTAAACCTTTTTGTGTCATATGTATGTGCATACAAGACTTCAAAGTTCAATGACTTTTTCAATTATATATTTTATTTTTACGCAGAGATGAATATACGCTCTATCTTCTATATATGAATATACGCTCTATATCAAAATTTGTCAGTTGCACGACAGTGATAGTATCATAGTTGAGACGAAGCACTTGCTAAGCACTGTTCGTTTATCTCGGCATTTTCCTGTACTTATTTAACATGGGTGAGAAAAGTCATTGAGCCGAATGTAAGCGTTTTAGTTCGTAGGGCCCTTTAGTTCAATACCTGGTAAATAGCAATGTGACTTTTCATGTATACTCATAATGTATTACGTTCCGGGAAAGAAAAACAATGTCAAGGCTACCAGAGTTAATGCCTGCCGGGGTTGCGAAATAGTTATAATAGTTACCGTGGTCCCGGAACATGAAGGGCAACCGAAGGGTCATATGAGTGGGTTTTAGTCAGTAAAAGTATGACATGCTCTCCCGCCCCGCCCAGGACGGGAGAAGTCATTTGATGATTTCCCACTCATAAAAAAAAGGCTACCAGAGCTTGTGATTACTAATTTTGAATAATATGTTTGAAATCCCCTATACGCCTCGAGTCCTCGACTAAGAAATATACGCTAAATAACTACAGAAGCCTTTGAAATCCTGAGGGAACGGACATTATTTTAATGACAAACAGTATCTCTGTATTTCTCCACCCCCAGACCTCCTAACTCCCAAATGTCTTAGGTTTACTACTTAAAATATTGTTAATCTTAGTATTAACCATATTTTTTATAACCAGCGCGACCTCTCCTAAGGTCATGCAAGTGAAAACAATAGGCGTAGGTACCTAGAACTCCAAAGGCATAAGCAAAAACCTATTCTAAGTACCCATCAATCGAAGCATGAAAGCGTGTGTGAGTTTCATTAAAAAGTGTAAAAAACTCTCCATTGTTTGAGCGTAGATGTTCAGAAGATTTGTACATTGTGCTCGAGATTGTTCTACGAAAAACTAATAGATTCTAGCTTTGTTATTGTTTATGTTTTGTTCTTATGTAATGGTTGTTCAGAGGAATTCGTAATGAGTGGTTTGTGATTGTTTTGAAATAAGTAGATAAGGTAGACTCACAGGTTAATTTTTTGAGTAAAGCTATTAAAAACGGTCTTGTTTATTTTCTGGTCGCAGTTTATTTTAGATGTAACTTGAGAGTTTGTGCTGTGTTGATGGCAATAAGATTGCCCTTTCTTACAGTAAACTTAAATTACACTGGATGTAGTTTTATTCAGGAAAACAAGCTTATTTACTCTCATTTATAATAAAATAACAAATCCTTTGCATTTGATATTTAAACAGTTTGAAAATCAGTATAACTAAATAAATATTCTTCATAATCTGATCAACACATTCTGAAAGTGACTATGATAATTGGTATATCTTAAATTATGCAAGATTGTACCTAAACTATAACATGTTTGAAATATGTTCTTTGCAAGAATGCCAGCAATTATATTAGCATTAGTGTATGATTTAGATAATTTAATTATGTAGTATACTCGTAACTCGGATTGATATCAAGGAGGAAGTAAAATAGTGAGCTTGGTTAGTTCAGCGGTTATTTAAAACTCAATGAGTATGCGGCATGAAGGAAGAGTGTTATGTAAGAATAAACCTTATTATGTGTCACGTAGCTAGTACTTAGGTAGTTAGCATGGCTTGAATCAAACCAGCGTAATATTGTCCACCGCAAACCATAGACTTGTTCTCTTACAGAAAAGGCATGTGACCATTGGTCACCCCGCTGTCTCAATTACGAATCAAGGCTTTTCCTTTCCTAAATAAACTTCGAAATTAATATTTGAAAAGTTACATTAGCATCTACTTGTCTGAATGCATAAAAGAGAGGGGTGCCAGTAGTCATATTTTGAATAGATGCGACTTGGTCACAATTTTTTTCTCATGCTGATTATAAATCAATCCAAAATATAGATGTAGATTATTTTATTCAAGCAGGTAGCCAAGTTTATTGCTTTGAACTTACATACCGTCAAAGATGCAGAAGTAGGGATAGCTAAAACCCTTCATGAAGACAGAATACGAAATTCCTAGAAAAAAAAGAAGGACTCTCTAAGCTAAATTATAACATTTCTATCTCCAATAACTTTCAGGTGGTGATCATAGCTCTGACGATAGTCGCGTGCGCACACGGGCGGATGTTCTACAACCAGCGGCCAGTCAGAGTGGTCCATTCAGATCTGCAGCCGGCCGCAACCATCGTGCACTCTGAGCCAGCTCACTACGAACATCATCACATCTCGGAGGATGAACACGTAGATTATTATGTGAGTGTTTTGAGACTTTTTTGTTTATTTTAGGACATGTTAGCCAAATCTAAATCATTGCAAGTGCCGCGGAAAAACAACTTCTATGGCAGGCGTACCGCTTCATTCACAATACCAAGTTTATTAAACCGTAGACATTAGAGACTCATTGAATAGTAAAAACATAAATGCCACCAAAAATACTACTCTCCTTAAAATAGTGTTAATTTCTGAGCACTATTTCGAAAAGAAGGAAATCGGTAATTTTAACTTTATTAAGGAACACGATCTAAAAGAAGCATTTGTAGCGTGTGGTTAGTATCGTTATGCTTTTCATAACTGTTAAATGTTAAGCGTGATCATATTCGTACATTCCGCAAAACGCAAATACAGGTCAAATACTGCGTCTGATAAATCACTCCAAAAAACTGGAACTGGAACTGGAAAATCGTTCCAAATCAGCTAGGGATAAATCCCTAGCTGATTTGGAACGATTTTCCACTGGACAATGGGAGTAAAGGAAGAAACTTTGCATTAAGTCAGAGCAAAGGCAGCAAAGATGCAAACGTACTTGAAAAAATTATAACCTACTTTGTGCGAGTATGACAAATGCTTGGTTCACACGACAACGAATTATCGCTACGATTTGACTGTACAGTTTGTTTGAGCAGTTTTATAGAACGCGTTAACTAAGGTCGACAGATATCGTGGACGTGTGGACGGTCTATGGGCGTTCGTCAAACAGCACAAACCTACCGCGCTGTAAAATCGTAGCGATAAATCGTTGTCGTTTTTACCGAGCATTATTCGCAGATGCACCGTGACACCATGTTTAAAACTACGAACACACGTGATTCGAGACACAATAGAAGGACAATAGCACCGCGACAGTCGGCTGTCACTAGGTCGTCGAATAATCAAATATTTTTTGGTCATTTTGTTAAAAATAACAGTTGCAGTGTAATCTTGCATTCACGGTACAAATGCATATATGCAACGTTACGTTACGTTTATAACCGTTTAATTATTACCACGTAACTTCAAGCATGGGTAAAAGTAAATAAGAACAAAAAAGTAGTGGAGTAACGTTTGTTATAAAACACATTATCGTTCAGAGTTGTGTAAATCTTATCGATGTATGGCAGTGATCGTAATCGATTTGAATTTAATATCTTTGGGTTTACAACTGTAGATAAAAAATAAGATATATAACGCTAGTGAGGTTGTTGATTTGAATCCGGGCACATATTAATGTGAAATCACTGGTTTCATTGGATTTAATTACTAATGGAAGACCGAAGTCACTAATTTAGACCAAGCGCGGTGGTAGTCAAAGCTTGGGCCTTCACTCTGACGGTTTTGCTCTGCGGGGGGCCAGTAACAGTTCTACTTCTTATTTTTGAATGTCTAAAATAAAAACGCCTATTGCAATTTAGTAAATGCATATTTGATTACTAACTTCTCCCTGATAGGGTCAATTTATATACCTATATCAATTTCACATGTGTGAATTTTGCATACAATCTTACTATGTATAAAATTTCTTGATGTTATTAATATGATACTTATACCGTGTTTCAAGTTACAAGCACTTTCTTCGAATCAACGCTTGTTTCCTCGTACAAATCTCAGTATCAGTTATGTACTTACAGTAATGTAAAATCATCATCATCATAGGCGGTTTGCTGCTGCACCCCATGGTATTAAATGGGTCATAGACATATACTTTATAAGGTAAGATACAGTAATTAAAAACAACAAGAAGAAAAAAAAGACTTTGAACTAAGTATATAATAAACCTATAGAACTTTATTGTTTTCTCGCTATCCTGTGGTAGGTTAGTCCGGAGAAACCTAGGAACACCATGCCATGCGGCCCAAAATCTTCTTCCTTTTATAATTCATGAAACAGAGACATATAAATATAATCAAGTTCATCCAAAGTGAATAAAAAGGAATACGAGTGATATGAATATGAGTATTGAATTTTAACTAAGCAACTACCATTTATATAATGGTAATGGAACTTCCATAATTTTACGAGAAAATATTCCCCGTTGAATCACCAATGTTTATAGTAAACGAAATGATATTAGATAACCGGAAGTTAAACGGAAAATGCAAATTTAAGATGCCCATTAACTTATATTGCTATATTAAAAAATCTTCTAGCTAAATCGTTTAACTTTATTGATGAGATTGTATTATAATTTATTAATTTTTACAAACGGTATACATATATCAAGCACTAACTATTTTCTGTGGCTTTGCCGGCCTTCGACTTTCATGCAAACTTTCATACATTTATAAATAAGTATACCTCAATTATTCAAACTCCTTAGGGGTTCATCATCATCTCCCTAGCCTTCTCCCAATTATGTCGGGGTCGGCTTTCAGCCTAACCGGATTCAGCTGGATACCGGTGTTTTACGTGAAGCGATTGCGTATCAGACCTCCACAACCCAGTAACTTACTTGTTGGGCGGCACATTACTTGTTTAGACTGTTTAATCTCGTTGTTGAGTTACTACAACCACTTCTTAGTTTGCCTCTATATCATAAAAGTAATAGGCTTTCATGTTCCTAGCTTCAGTAGTTTTAAGTTCTGTATTGATTACCGCCACAAAACTTGCCTCTACATTATTCATTTTTCTAATTTCCTCTGACATAGCCAATTTATGCATACGTCACAAAAACGTACTGCTAACCAAGTAGTAAACATCATAATTAGCTGCTTCCTTCCAGTTCCTTCTGTCATGCGTCACAATAGCCTATTTTATGCAGTTTCTATTAATGTATACACTAAAAAGTGACATAAATTGTATTAACGTGCATCTATTTGTGAATGAGCAGGAATTACGACAAGATTGCGCTTCCTATGCGTCGTTCCGCTTGTTAACGAACGGTGCGCGTGCGCGTGTACGCGTGGTTCAAGTTAGAACGAAAGGCGTTGTAGTATAACATGACCCCTTTTCGGACTAATAAAATTTTTATTTTATGTGGCTTTATGTAAGTTAAAGACTATAATTTATATACCTAATTGGTTGTTTGAAGTACTAATCCACTATAACAGTACGATTTACATTATGCTGTGCATCGTAGATAATATGCCAAACAAATTATATTTAAAAAAGGTTTCGGAATCAACCTATTATGAGAACCCATTAAATAAAAAAGCAACTGTCAGTCACTAGGGCACATAAAATATAGGGCCCCAAGTGGATAGTAAAAAACTTACTAAAATCAGTTTATATATATATTTTTTTAATATTATTGGTTATTTTATAGAGTCCTTTGTTACGAAAACGATTTTTTTTTCACGTTATTCTGTATGAGCAAATACAGCGACCACCTTGGGTCTCTGACATAATGGAGGCCCTAGCCATGGGCCTCGTGAGCTCTTATGAAAAAGACATTAGTAGTAGTGAACACACGTAAATAGGACGAATAGGTTTTATTAAAATTCTTTGCTGAGTCACGCGTCACATACTTCGAAGAACTTGATCGTGTCATGCACTACAAATAAAAGAAAACCCTTTTCCAAACCGTTGCTCGTTTATAAATTAACTTAACGTTATAATATAAGCCGGTTGCGCAACGGTATGTGGTCGGTTCAAACGTTTTCACTGCACTCTAGTATTTCCGAGTTCACTGTATTTTGTATGCGGGTATTTGACATTGACGTTATGTAATATTACGGTTTTATTAACCTGCTTTTAGGGAAATTGATTTGACCCGCTTTTTTTGTTTTGATTATGTCACCGTGATATCGTCGCCGTTGTTTTATTGGTCTGTTTGATTATTTTCTGTAACTGAAACTAGAGCTAATACAGATATTAATGTTTTAAAATCCGAATATTTGATAAAATTTGGATTTCAATGTAGACAAATATCCGTTTATCCGTAATACAAGCCCTTTTTTAATTTTTGTTGAGTGGGATATCATCCAATGACTTTTCCCGTCCTGGGCGGGGCGGGAGGGCGTGTCAAACTTTTACTGACTAAAACCCACTCATGTTCCTTCGGTTGCCCTTTATGTTCCGGGGTCACGGTACTATTATAACTATTCCGCAACCCCGGTAATACAAGCCCTAACTGCAGCAGTTAAGTAACGTTTGTACTGTGTCTGTTATTTGGATTAATAATTTCGTTTTAATATTTATAGCACCTTCAATAGTACGATATTGCGATTAAATATGATTAATGTAGGGCTGCAGATGCAAATCTGACAGGTCACACGAACTCAGTTTCAGTGCTTTGACCATGACTTGACAATTTGCTCAAACATAACGCCTACCAACCTGTTCAGAAATTTCGGCGGAAAATTCTGGGTTTGCACCAAATATGCGAAGACATTTTGGATATTTAAATGTTATCTGTACCATACAGTTTGAGCTGGGGTCTGCAGTTCAAAGTCAAATCATTTATTTTCGTTAGACCAAACATGGTCTAATGAAAATAAATAATTTGACTTTGAGGGCATTTTGAAACGTCATTTACGAAACAAAAATTGATTCTAGTTGCCCATTCCAAAATGTTGTTCGTATGGAGAAGAATGGGCAAGATACTCCATACTTACTCTTTTAAAAATAATAGTGTTCTTCTCAAGTTAGAATAACATGGATGACAGCTACTTGAGAAACCTAAAAATAACATAATTATTTTATGTAGTTGTAGTTCCTCTCGTTTTTCCAGTATATATCTTAAATTTCCTGTTTTTTAAATTAATTTATTAAATTATTGTTGCTTATTATAATATTTTATTTTTCAGGCGTATCCGAAATATGTCTTCAAATACGGCGTGAATGACTTCCATAGTGGTGACATCAAGACTCACCACGAGAGCCGGGATGGAGACGTTGTCAAAGGTAAAGTTTTCCGATTCTGTTACGATTACGAATCTAAGTAAAAAGTGTAAATTAAAAATTAGAAAAGCCCCCGCTCCCGAAATGAATTTGAAATTGCTAAAAAACCAGTTTTAATCATAGGAGTCACTTGCACTGGTCCGAATATTGTGTTGGATAGCTCAATGGTCGAGGAAGATTATACTTGGCTATGTAACATCTTGCTACGACTTACGGGAGCGGAGCAGTAATAAAAAGCGTGGGTGAAACTGCGGGGAACAGCTATTCTGCATAATGATATAACTTCAATTATGGTATCGACTGAAACTGTCACTGCAATGTTCATAATCCGAACACAACACGAAACTTTAACTAAACCTTATTTCAGTAACGTTGCACCGTGTTGCTGTGCCCAACCCTGTCCATGATTGATTCTATAATTTTATTAATATCGACCACCACATTATAAAACACAATAAATACTTATAACTTAAAACCTAACAATAACGAATTTTATTTCAGGTCAATACACGGTGGTTGAACCCGACGGCTCCATTCGTACCGTGGACTACACTGCAGACAAACACAACGGTTTCAACGCAGTGGTCCACAAAACTGCTCCCTTGTCACCTCACGAGGCTTCCCATTTCCATCACTAAGTCATTGATGATGTAGGAGAACCAACTGAAGTTACAATTGAGACTTTCTGTAGCCCCAAAGTATATTATTTTATAAAAACCTTAAGATCCGGAATTTACCAAAGGATAACCAACAGAAATTGCATTGAGCTAAAGTTACGCAGAGCGATACTGTAAAATAATGGAAGCCATGCTGCTTGAGACATCTCCTCTTTTCGCCGCTTTGGTAGAGACTGGATGTAAGGAATATAAACAAATGAAACGTGTTTTATATCCATAAAACATGAATCTAAAAAGAGAACCGATAGAATTTTGTAAAGATCTACGACCATATTCAGTAGTCTATCTATCGGAGGATTACGAGACAGGTATTTGATATAAGCTCCATTCATAATCTGTTAAAATTCTATGTTTAGCAGCCAAATTTATAGATAGAAACGATAGTGAAAATGGTCGCTAAGAGATTAATTGTCAGTTGACACCAAAAATGTATTATATTGGGCATTGAAAGAAAATCCTTTGTAGTTCATGTTGGTGTAACACTAATTAATTTCGGATATTAAAATAACCGTGAGTTCAATGAAGGCTAATTTTCAATGTTTTGTTAGTATTAAGTGCTATTTTAATATTAGTACCTGTAACATGAAGTGTCTGTAGAAAATATTGTTATATGGAAGAAACAAGTCAAAAGCCTTGATCTCCAAATTATTTGACTGTTAAACTTTTCATTTATTTATTGTTATTGTTAAATGTTTCCACGAGAAGTACCTGAATCATTTAGATTAATGTTGTATTGTACGGTATGTTAGAAGTTCTTTGTTAGGTATTTTATTCTAAGTTTTCTTTGTTACATTATTGTTTGTATTATAAGTGGCAATGTTGTCAAATAAATCGACGAATATTTTATTTTGTTTGTTATTATTTATAGATTTAAGAATACCATAGCACATTTTATTATGTTGTTCATCATTGCTTGACCTTGCTACTAAGTCGAGCTTTTGCTATGGTAAAATAAATCCTCCAATTTTTTTTTATTACAATGATGTCCTGACAATTTTCAATAAATTATTCGAAACCAATTTTAAACTAACTTGCGATGAGAAAATACTTTGCTGTGAAGAACAGATATTTGTTGTTATTGTTTGTAGTTTTAATGGGAAATTTGAGACTACAACTGCTTCTAATAATAACATGAAGAATTTACTTCTAAATACCTCGTAACCAGCATACTCAACCTTATAATTAAGTAGATACCTTAAACGAAATAATTAGTTTTAATTCAAAATTGTAATAAATACCATACCAGCAGTGTGAGAAAAAACTGAAGGACTTTTTCACAATAGCATACATGTTGAATATGTAAGGATAAATCGTTTGTTTGTGCGTGGTTCTGTGTTAATAGAAACAATGGCATATCAACACATTTGTGATACAATGGCGCCCATGGGTCTGTCACAGCGGACATGAGTTTTTACACACCATGAGTATACGAGTACGTTACTATGTTTCTCTGACATATATGATTCTGAGATATGGCATGTTGTTTTGTAGTACCTATACATCTTGCTTATAACTTTAGTTGAAGAGGTTTCTCTTAAAATTGCTCATTACCCCGTAGTTTTTAATTTGACTGAGTGGTAGCCTTATGCCTCGAAAAGAATTTAAAGATATTGGGCCCGCGCATTATCTGTACCCAGAATTTGGGTTGCCATTGATGATACCTCTTACCACTCAAAACCATTACAAGCTACAATACTCAGTTTTAATCGCCCTTTTTTCGCTGTTTTGTCTCCTGCTTGTTATGAAGGGAAAATGAAAATCATATTGTATCTTTGTCCTGCACTGTTCTTTTCTGATAGATTTAATTGCGGGATTCAAGACAGTTGAATTCTCCTCTCTCTCGTCCCCGTGACTTGTCGAGTTTCATTGCTCAACGCTTTTCTGGTGGGCTTCATTGTTGATCCTGGCTTTCAAGAAATGCAGTGGGTGGGACTAGAGTGGCAGATTTTTTATACAAAAAGAAAGCCTAGTAGATTGTTACAGTTCAGCAAAACTCCTACAAGTCGCTAAGACACTTCTTTAATACCTAACTTACTAATTTATTATAGCAATATATATTGGTTTATAGCCATAGGTCTACTTCAAGATCATATTAATGCGAGATGAGGTTCTCTACTTGTTTGAAGGGCACGCCACTGTTTTTCACGATCATGAGTAAATGTTTAACTAACGAAAAAAATTAGGATTTGTATTATGCTACTAATCTTAATTAGCTTAAATTATGCGCCGCTATGAAAGCACATACATATGGGAGTGCAGAGAGAGTAGCAAAAATCATAAATTTGAACATTGATTATACTATAATTATATATACTTACTTATCTAGTTGATGCCGGCTGCCCTCCACATATCGTTGCTTCATTTGGTCGAGACGAAAGTAGAGAAGACTATTTGCAGCTAATTGAACTTATGAAAAACTTAATACCAATAACCCTGTGTCATTCACGATTTTATCTTCATCTTTGTCCAAGTTCAGGTGTCCGTAATTACTTCATTAGCCCTTTGTTGTTTGCCACTTGAGAACGCGAAACAAACGGACATTATGTTAATCCGCCATTTTGTTATCGTGAGGATGATCAAACGTTCAATGGCTCATCTATTAGCAGAGACTTTTTGTTAGACAAATTGTTTTTTTTATCTGTCTTGTAGATTATTATTTGGGTGTTTTGTAACCACTGCAGTATGTTTTAAAATAATGTTTCCGTTCCTAAAGCACATTATTTCTAACGTTTCTTTGTACATTAAAAATAGAAAGCTATTATTACATTTAGAAGTTTCAGTTTAGTTTTCCAGTTTAAATTTTTAGTAGTTCCATATTGTGATAAAACTAGCTACTGTCCGCGTCTTCGGCTATTTGAAGATCGGTTACAAGCTATAATAAGCAAAGTATTTTTTTTTATCAAAATCTGTTCACTGGTTTAGCTGCGAAGGCTAAATAGACAAAAAGAGTTACAAGTCATTTATAATATTAATAGAACGTGCTTACGGTACAGTTTTCGCAACTTGTGCTGGCCACTAAAGTCAGGGAACTACACTCTCACTAACGGTGAAAGGAAGTAAATACTGAACTTCGACGCTTTAACAATATAAATTAGTTACAGCAGAGAAAAGCGTGTAAGATGCATAGACAGGGGTGGCCAACCTTGTTTGTTAAGTTCCATTGATAGCAGCGAATCAAATGCGAAGGTTCGATTGAAGAGGAGTCTCCCATTGTTTGATGAGGAAGCGTCAACCTTTGGAGAACCACCAGTAGACAGAATAATCACAAAGCAAGAATTGATCATAGTCTGGCAGTCATTGTTAGAGTTTAAACAATTCGTCTTGGCATGTACAAGGAATGTTTGTAATACCAGGAAAATATTTGATGTTTCCCGTCAAATAACATTGTTTTAAAATAATGATGATTTTTTTAATGGTAATGTATACAAGTGTTACTTAAGATGATTTTTTGCATGTGGAGAGGACGAACAAAATACTAACACAGCCCGTATTAGTACTTATTTCGTTCGTATATAATAATAGTCCTTCACTGATAAAAAATTATACTATTCCACGACACTTAATTTTCACTTCACTTGAAGATTTCGTAGAGATTCTGTAATTATAAAGTTAAGCTGATGATATTGTTTTTCAAATGCGCTTATCACTAAAACTACGAGTCGTATATTTTATTTGAGCAATCGTTTTTTTATATTTTCTATATTCCATTTTAGGTAGCGAATTAAATTAAAATCATACTAATAAAATGTAGAAGTTTGTATGTGTGTACACACACACACGTACGAACTTTTACATTTATAATTATTGTGTGTGTCTGTAGATGTTTGTTACATACATAGAACATAGTTTAATTTATTCTACTTTAATTTAAAATTGTATAACAATTGAATAGATTGATATTGATTAATTATTATCTGCGCCTATTATAGTGCATGTTGTGCTTTTCTATAAGTAATGAGGCACTTAGAATTAAGTTTGCAATGGATAAATGATAAAGTAACAGTGTACTCGTTGTTGAGAAGCCTAAATAAATAAATAAATAAACCTGGACTTATAACGGATATGAATCTAAAATCGATAACTTGCATTGTTTGAGTATGGTGATCAATTTTCGTGCCTTCTCTTTATGAGAAAAGCCTTTGTCCTGCAGTTGAAAAGTAATAAGTATTTATTATCTTAATCTCAAAAACTACTGATCCGAGTTAAATCTTCGAACACACGTGAATCGAGACACAATAGCAGCGCAACAGCCGGCTATGGCTTAGTCGTTGAAAGGTTTTAAAAATATTTTATATGTTGGATAGCCAAATTAGGCTTTAGCCATCGAGATAGTTTATCAGCTAAACATTACCTACAAGATCGGAGCAATAATAACAAACGTGGGTAAACCCGCAAGGTACAGCTAGTCATAAAATAAAACTACACACTGAAGACATGGATAATACCAATTTCACACGAGATCAATAACCAAGATTTAGTTACATTGTATTGTACTAGATTTACATAGAGCTACATAGGTGTAGCTCTTATCTATCGCTTGTGTAGTATGTGTACATACGGGTAATGTATGTTATGACATAGTCGCAGTTCTCACATTAGTTAGGAGGTTAAGTACTTACTTTGAAACGAAAGTTTGCAATTACACATTTTACATTAACGGTAATAGGTAAGCAAGATTTTTGTGCCCTTGACTTATATAACTGGGGCATTACGACCTGTTAATCCAATGGGTAGTGAGCCTGACTGCTAATTCAAAGGTTGTGGGCTCGATGCCCACCTAGGACAAACTTTGTGTGATGAGCATGTTTGTATGTTCTGTGTCTAAGTGTAATTTATCTATGACATGCATTTATAAATGATATGAGTATGTATATATCAGTTGTCTATTAACAAAATTAGTTTAAAAGTATGTACGGAGTTCCTAGCCCATTCTTCTCCTTTCGATTTAACATAAAATGTAGTTTCGTATGAGAAAGATTTTGTTCCTGTTAATAATGTTCTAAAGTGTCTTTGAAATGGTCTATTAGAAATAAATGATTACTATTTGACAAGCTCTGTTTAACTTGAGATCAGATATTCACGTGTGATTTGTCCCCAGATATTTATTTATTTATAGGTATGCTTCACTTGCCAATCCCAAGACAAACGAACCCCTTTCATTTTTCCGTAGTTTTCGAACTGCATCTGATATATATATTTATTTTCGGCTATCCATTCTGTCCACTCCGCAAGTTCATCTCAGCATTCTCTCACCTGTGGTAATTTAATACAATCTAACATTTGTCATCTTCACTTCTGTTAGCTGTTGTCAGGAAAATGTTTTTGTTTTATACTAGCTTTTGCCCGCGGCTTCGCTCGCGTTAAAAAGGGACAAAAAGTAGCCCATAAGTAGCCTAAGTTACTCTCCGTCTCTTCAACTATCTCCACTCAAAAAATCACGTCAAATTGTCGCTCCGTTTTGCCGTGAAAGAAAGACAAACAGACAGACAGACAGACAGACACACTTTTCCATTTATAATATTAGTATGGATGGTCTTTTCGTTTCAGTCATTATTTTTTTCTTCCCTCTCACATAAAAACAATCTCTCATACACGTAATATCAGTCTAATTCCAAAATTATATGAAAAAGACAAAAAAAACATATGTGCAGACCTATATGTAATCCACCATGTGTTTCGTTTCGATTCCGTTCTTTTGTTTATCATTTATTTCTTCTGTTAATTACTGCGTAGCCTTGCTAGTTATTGATACCTCCATGTTTAGATGATTGCCATTTATGGCGCCTTTAGAACTTTGGTTTGGTTCGGTAAGTACAGCTACTTAATTCAGGGACAAGAGTTGTACTTATTTACTGTGAATAACTATTTCATTGATCATGCACTACCGCTGAGCATAAAGTAAGTATTGAATTTAATTAACGGGTCATCATTTACCCAGTCAGTCAGTTATTGGCAATCATCATCATCATCGTCAACTGGAAATATAAAAAAAACTCGATTTTTGATGACTATTGTCAGCACATTAACAAAAGAAATAATTAAATAATTGTCGTGATGGCCTAGTGGTTAAGGCGCCCGCCTCTCATGCAAGAGGTTGTGGGTTCGAATCCGGGCAAGTACCAATGTGACTTTTTCAATTCATATGTACTTTCTAAAGATTATCTAAGACATCACAGACATCGGTGAAGGAAAACATCGTGAGGAAACCTGGACTTGTAGTGAATATAAGTCCGAAATCGCCAACCCGCCCTGAGCAAGCGTGGTGATCAATGCTCGTGCCTTCTCTATATGAGAAGAGGCCTTTGCCCTGCAGTGGGACAGTAATAGGCTGGTATTATTATTATTATATTATTTTTGGAATACACCCTCCGTCGACTTGTTAAAAATGCACAAAGCCTACCTTGATACCTTTCTGCATGAATTATAAAAATACAACACACGAAAAATTACAATTGATAAATCTATACCTAACATAATAAAATTAACCTAAAAAACCCTTACAAAGATAATAAAACCTTCGTCAACTGGATCAGTTAAGCAATCTAATCTACATGCGACCTATTGTGGCGTGCGAATATTTTCTCAATTAGCCATAACGAGACACCGATGCAGAGGAAACTTCATTTTCGGAAGGCTTTCGGTAGATGGAGGAACGCCCCAAGGCTGGCATCAAATAAGGCCACATATAAATGCCTGTGAACCCACCATTGTAGTATTCAAGGAGTAGACGCGTATCAAGACGGTTGTATTCACCCCAGTGTTCTAAGTGTTAATATAATGTGTCGCCTGTGCTTCGTTTTGGCTGTATTCTTTGGAGTGACGCAAGCGGCGCCCAAGTTTGTGCTGCCGGGCCAGGTGTTTCGAGCACCGGGATATTATGTGAGATTTTTGTTAATATAAGAGGTTTGCCTATTTCACGTGGTAGCAACATTGTGGGACTTTAAAAAAGCTTTCTGACCTTTGGTCCAAAATTTAAACAAGCTAATCTTTAAACATACCAGTCGGATTAATAAAATTATTTTTTCATAATTATGATAGTTCAATTCATGAGAAATAGTGTCACCCTTGGTTGACTGGGAGACAATGCCTTAGGCATTAAGTCTGCCATTGTACATTTGTGCATAAATAATAAATAAATAGTATAGGTTTCTTAATACTACTATACGATCTACGTGTACATTAGTAGCAATTAAGCAGCTGAAGTTGAAAATTATTAAAAATATGAATATTTTTTCTATTATTAGCCTTCCAAGGCATAAAAAGTTACATTACGATCAAAGGTAATATACAATCATTATCGACTAGATCGACAGTAATCAAGTACCTATTATCTTTAACGTCCGCAATAATTAAAACTTATAAGTTTTATAGGTACTTAAAATAAAAACAAAGTAAAGTGTCAATTCCATAAAAAGATATGAACAAAAAATATTGAACCCATTAGATTGCATATCAGACCCTCTAAATTGTTACGATATTTTTCTTCAGGATACGCCGAAATATGCTTTCAACTATGGAGTTGCAGATCACACGACTGGCGATGTGAAGTCACAACATGAGACCAGAGACGGCGATGTTGTTAAAGGTAAGAAGTTTATTTTTATATAATACTAAGTTTTGCCAACGGCTTCGCTCTCGTGAATATTAGAAGCCCACATAATTCTCAACCTTAAAAAAATCTTAATCGTAAAATGTTAATTCAGCATTTTACTTGAATCATAAAAATTAAAACAAATAACAAACTTTGATAACGTCGGTGCCATTAACTCATTATTGACTCAACCTATAACTGGACTGGATTTGGACGATAAATTTAGACAGTGAGATTTAGCACTAAAAAACCTACAAAAAAAAAGTGCTTTGAATTCGATAGGCCTGTGGAGTTTTGTTTGCTGTTTTGAATTGCCCTCGACTTCCGATTTTTTTTGTTATTTTCTTTTGTTTTTAGTTTTTGAAAGTGGTTTTTAATGCTTTTTATACTTTTTGAACTTTACTTTTCTCTGCACTTTGAGCCCAACGCCGAATACGCTTATTATGAACAATCGTCGTGGCTTCCGAATTTCGCGAAAGCAGATAAAGTCACCGTTGAAAAGTAACCTATCACCAGATCACAAAGTAAATAATGATTTTATTACAATCGGTTTAGTGGTTAAAGAGAAAGAACTTTCGTTTATATAATAATAGCGTGTATATATTTGTATATCTCTCGAGGTACTGTATGTAATTGAAGACGCATGAATGAGAGGCTTGACCACAAATATCTCAAATGTTTTCCTTATTTACTAGTATTGTTAAGCGGAAATGTATGATTTGTTTGTTTTCGTTAGGACACAGTTTTCTCAAGAATGTAATATTGCAAAGCTAGTTACATAGTTTGAACATTCAAACACACCTGATTTGAGACTCAATAGAAAGTCAACAGCAGCCGACAGCTGGCTGTCGCTTGGTCGACAAAAGGCTATTAAACCTTTATCCTCTATTTTACCCTTTTTGGGTTTGAATTCCCAAAAATAATTTTCTTAGTGAATACTAACTATTCACAAAGAACATATCCTCCAAACTTCATGGCTTTAGGACAAATAGGTTCGAGCGTTGATATATCTCCCAGTCAATCAGTCGGAATACCATTTCAAATATTTATAGCTGAGCTGTGTAGCCAAACATGTGTTAATAGTTTTAGAATAAAAATAAACAATAATATTCACGTATACAACACACAAATAGTTTCATCCCGGAAGATATTAAATCATGGTCACTGTTATAACTGACATTGCAATCACAAATTAATATTCATCAAACGCTATTCCTATCATTGTCCATTGTGCGAAATTCGTTTTGGTAGCGAACGGCTTGAGTACTATATCAAGTTCTCATAGCACAGAGTAAATAGTACTATAAGATTAAATAGTACCATTTTCACTTGTAAGTAGTCAACCTTCCGGTTGACTACTTACAAGTGAAAATGGTGCGTACACACACTGAAAAAAATATTCGGTCCTATCACGAATTTTTGTTGATTTTACCAAACTTCTTAAGTTGGCTTAACCAAATTTATTTGGTAGATTACACCTATGTTTTATTAATTTTTCAAAACATCAATTTTTTTTATAAAAATTGTTGGAAACTTAAAATTAATAATCTGTGGATCCACCTAAGACTCTTCTGACACATCTGCAACGGTTCTACAACTTTTTAAGTTGGCGTTGTACCAAATTTATTTGGTAGATCCAAATAAATTTGGTAACGCCAACTTGAGAAGTTTGGTAAAATCAACAAAAATTCGTGATAGGACCGAACATTTTTTTCAATGCATGTAGATCTAATCACTGAATAAAATACAATTTGTTCTTTGTTAATGTATTTTGAGTAAGGATAGACAATTTAATCATTGACCAAAACTAAATACATAAGAGAAACTCAAAGGACGGTCATATACCTAGTACAAAATTACTTTTTGTTAAGTCTGCGCTCGGGAGTGTGACACAACAAACACGCTTGCTAGTTCGATGCACACTGGCGATCCGTTTATTACAATAAATCATGCCCCGGCGCGGGGAGGCGGGACGCAGCCCGCATACCTACTTACGCGGGTACACGCAGTGTCCCTACATACATAACATCCCTCCCCCATAGCTAACTACTATCATACTGATGGTAACGTTTTACGCCAAATATTATAGCCGTGGCTTCCTTTTGAATTTGAGCATAGTTCTTTTCCGCTGGCGACAGCGTCCGCGAAGCGTACGATATCGGTCTTTCTAACCCGTCATCGCCTATTTGAGACAAAACCGCTCCTAACCCTGTCGGTGACGCGTCTACCGTTAATATTAATTTAGCTTGCGGATTAAAATGCGCTAAAGTTTTATCGGATGCTAAAATCTTTTTTATTTGTTCGAAGGCATTATTATGAATGTGGGTCCATTGCCACTTTGTGTTTTTATTTAATAAGTTGTATAGTGGACTAAGCATAGACGACGCGTCGGGCACAAAGTTCCGGTAATAATTTGTGAGACCTAAAAACGACTGCAACTGAGACACGTTAGTTGGCGTAGGGGCTTGCAAAATGGCTTTTACTTTATCGGGCGACTTCCTTACTCCGTACCTATCAATGATGTGTCCTAAGTATGATATCTCGTCTTTATAAAATTCACACTTACTCATCTGTACTGTCAATTCGGCATCATCCAACCGTTGTAACACATTTATAAGCCTCTGCATGTGTTGCTCTTTGGTTGCTCCCGTGATTAGGACGTCATCCAAGAGAAAGATAATGCCTTCTATACCGGCGAGCAAGCACTCCATCGCTCGTTGAAAAATAGCGGGTGCGCTCGATAACCCGAATACTAATCTAGTAAAATTAAATAATCCACGGTGTGTATTAATGCATGTTAACTTTTGTGCTTCACTATTTAAAATAAACTGATTATACGCCATGGATAAATCAATTTTACTAAATTGTAGGCCTCCATGCAACTTCGCTAACAAATCGTTGACTGTAGGTAATGGGTACTGATCTACTATTAGCTGTTTATTAATCGTAACCGAGTAGTCGGCACATAATCTTATGGTACCGTCTTTCTTTAAAACTGGCACGACGGGTGATGCGTATTCAGAGTGTTCGACAGGTTGCAAGATGCCTAATGACAACAATCGATCTAGCTCTTTGTCTATCTTATCTTTGAGGGCGTACGGTACTGGTCTCGCTTTGAAAAAAATAGGCTTCGCGTCGGCTTTTAGATGTAAATCTATTTTATATTTATTAAATGCTCCTAGATCACCTGAGAAAACTTTCGGAAACATGTTAGAAAGTCGTTTACCAATATTACACTCCAGTATTGATGAACCTTGTGTTGTGATGGCGCGTACGTGCTCGGATGAACGCGCCGCCGCCGGCGCTAATTCCAACCCGAATTCAAGAATAAAATCGCGACCGAGCAAGGGCGGGCCGCATGCGTTCACCACGTAAACATTGAGAGTGTGCGTGCGCCCGAGATATGATATAGGCAATAAGACGACTCCTATTGTTTTGATATTTTCACCCGTATAACTAAACAATCTTTTGTTGGTGTCTAACAATGGCAACCCGTTAAACTTTGAATTATAAGTTTCTTTAGATATTACGCTCACCGCTGAGCCGCTATCGATTTCAAACTCCAAAGCTAGACCACTGATCATCACGCGCTCCGTCATAGGTTTCCCGCGCACACATCGAATATTATAAAAACACTCACCGTCGTCTCCGTCCATGACAGTAGCCTCATCCACGTACTTTATTTTTCCCGCGTTAGGACACGTTTTACGTAAATGACCTTTATTGTTGCACTTTTTACACTTATAGTTTTTATAACGGCACTGCTCAGACTTATGATTATTGTACCCGCACACACTACACTTTTCCTTCTTGGCTATGTTGAAGACGCCGTCCGGGCCCACTGCGCCGGCGCTGCTGCCGCCGGGCGCTGGCTGCGACGAGGCCAGGCGCGCACAGCGCACGCTCTCCGCCATGTCGATCGCCTTCGCGAGAGTCAGCTCCCGCTGATCCTGCACGAACAATTTGTCCCGCTCTCGTCCTGCCGCCATGCCCATGATGAATCTATCCAGCAAGGCTTCCTCCAAGTTTTTAAAAGCACAGTGTGTGGCTAATCCTCTGAGCCTAGCCGCCCATTGAGTGTGCGTTTCCCCTTGGCGTTGTGTTGCAGCATAGAAGTTTGACTTTTCTGCAAAGCCGAACCTTTTAGGTGTGAAATGCTCGTCGAGGAGTTGCACTATAGCCTCGTAGTTCTGTTCTTCCACCTTGTTCGGCAACGCCAGGTCCCTTGCGAGCTTGAACGTTGATTCGCATAACGACGTCAATAATATTGCCCTTCGTCGAATAGACGCTTTGTCCGTTTCTGAGGTTATGTTATTGGCAATAAACCACTGATTCAACCTTGCTTTATAACTGTCCCAGTCTTGGGACAGATGGTCAAAGGTGGTAAGAACGCCGTACGTCGCTCCCGAAGACATTTTATAAGAACGCGAGTTCGCTCGTCGCCACGTGTTAAGTCTGCGCTCGGGAGTGTGACACAACAAACACGCTTGCTAGTTCGATGCACACTGGCGATCCGTTTATTACAATAAATCATGCCCCGGCGCGGGGAGGCGGGACGCAGCCCGCATACCTACTTACGCGGGTACACGCAGTGTCCCTACATACATAACACTTTTGTGATTAAATGCTGAAAAAATTGTCTAGCATTTCTTTCACAAAATCAAGCTAAAACTAATGAAAGTTCCAAGCTAATATTTAAATGACAGTTTATATCAAACAACATTCATCAAGCAACAACATCATTCATCCAACAGCATTCTACAAGCCCTAGCCGATAAGCACGATGCGCCAGTG
Source organism: Athetis lepigone (assembly GCA_033675125.1). Taxonomy (NCBI): domain Eukaryota; kingdom Metazoa; phylum Arthropoda; class Insecta; order Lepidoptera; family Noctuidae; genus Athetis; species Athetis lepigone. The sequence continues at coordinate 7,869,394 of CM066229.1, forward strand.
CTTCGTCACTGGATGCGGTTGCTCGTGCGGCAGTAGGGTTAGTTTTTTAGGTTTTAGGTATTACTAACCCTTTAGTTATAAGGTGATACTAACCATTGGGCCACTGTTGTCATTAAAATAAAGTTATTATTATTATTATTATATACCTTTCTTATTCATTATCCAACATACACAACGACATAACCTTTTAGTTTCACCCATTTTCGTTTGTGTATCCTTACTAATATTATAAATGGGAAAGTGTGTCTGTCTGTCTGTCTGTTTGTCTTTCTTTCACGGCAAAACGGAGCGACGGATTGACGTGATTTTTTAAGTGAAGATAGTTGAAGGGATGGAGAGTAACATAGGCTACTTTTTGTCTCTTTCTAACGCGAGCGAAGCCGCGGGCAGAAGCTAGTTTTGTTCATATTTGTTTTTGTAAGTACTCACTGTACATGCCACTAACACTCGCTGTCAGTGTAACATGAACAGTATTGTATGAAACGAGCCTTCTGTACTAATCTACTCTGTGGCTTTACAATGCACCAAGCAACAGCTGATAGACATTATTATCTCCAAGATGCATTGTTCTCAAATCTATGCCGCTAATAACGATACGTTGGGACATTCAAACGCATGTGAAGTATGTAAAAACGAGTGAAAAACGGGCGTTTCTCAAGCGATTTCCAAATTCGCATCTTTGTTTGAGGTCGCTGCCCTGTGGTTGATATATGAGTCAATACACTGTAATTGATATAATTGTCATATAGCTTACGCTTTTGTTAAAGACTATAATAGAGTTAAGACTGACAGGAGAATACCTAGTTGGTGGTCTAAAGCGGCCTTTTTATTGAGTTATACACTGTTGTATGTTAAATTAATTAATTAGCGTGGTACTTGATCTTATCTCACCTTGTAAGTATTTTGTGAGTTTTGAGCGGTAGATTTAAGCTGTAAACTTTTCTTGTAATGTTCTATTTCTGGATTTTTAAGAATTATTGTCTCTTATTTACGGTTGCGAACTCCTTTAAGAGAGCGATGTTTACAACCATTATGTTTTAAACCTTTGAACACACGTAGTTCGAGATACAATACAAAGAAATAGCACCGCTTGGTCTTCGAGAGGTTAAATAATTAAAAAGAGTATACATCTATTTGGCGTTAAAATTAATGCTTGGTCCCTGCTTCGTCTCTGCACCACCTTAAGGTGGGCTGGTAAAAATTGCCCCGATTTAGTAAGTGGTCTAACTTACTAAATCGGGGCAATTTTTACCAACAATATCAACACAATCTTCCTAAAACTAATGCGACCCAAATTCTTTTCCAGGACAATACTCCCTCGTAGAGCCCGACGGTTCCATCCGCACAGTTGACTACACAGCGGATCCCGTCCACGGGTTCAATGCCGTGGTATCAAAGACTGCCCCGTCCTTACACGCTGCGCCGGCGCCGCCTCCTCAACAACTCCAGCCGGTTTACTACCCGAAACCAATCCCTGTGCCAGTGGAAGTACCGGAGTACTATCCCCAGCCTATTTACCCATCGGCGGCGCCATTTTGTAAGTATATATACCTGATTGCTTGATTAGTTTTTGTATTAATATTTGAGTTGGGAACGATGTCGTGGTTTTTGACGTGTAATAGTTGGCTCCGGTTAAACGGAAGACCGACGACAACATACATGAAAACACTATTGTTATGAAGACGTCATCTAGCTTTAACCAGATACTTATTTATAATATTTACAGGCTCTTTAGTGGTATTTGGCGCACAGTCGCGAAACTGTTTAAACTACATAGAAACATTAAAGTTGCAAAATAGTTTTTTTTGTAAAATAGAGATGAATTAAGAAGCCTATCAACCCCTGAGAGGGTAAAAGGCGATTACAGATTGTATGAAAATGAGCGGGTGAAACCGCTAGACACAGATATAATAATAACAACAATACCAGCCTATTACTGTCCCATTGCAGGGAAGAGGCCGGATACAAATAGTTCATAACAAATTGATGCCGAGTGACCAATTCCATTAGACGTCCTTTCATAGGCCTACGAAGTTTAGCCAAATACTTAACCTTACCATTACAATGCATCCTCATAGTCAAGTTCAGGATGTTACATATTCAACCTTGACACGTTTCGCCAATTACTAAGAACTCATTAGACATTCAAAGTTATCATTAATGGTATTCCAATGGGTCATTGTTATTGATAACAATCGTAGATCACTTCGATTTGATTCTTTACCTTAGTAAGTGACACCTTTAGAATTAACATATCGAAAAAAAAATTAGTGTTGCACTAACTACCGGATACATGTAAACGCACACAACGCTATTATGTCTAATTAGTGCCAGTCTACGATTAGTTACCGCATTGTGTGGTAGACTATTGTCTGATGTGGCATAAAAAAGACGTTTTGTTTGTACTCGGTTTCTTATACTGTATGAATTGTGTTGGTTCAGACAAAAATACTAACAGTCTTAGAGGTCTTACCTAAATGAACTTAGTACAATAGGGTAAATTATATCAAGTTTGAAGAGTTATGATTTATTATCTACTTAACTCAAACACATAAAACTGTCTCATAAGTCTGCTTTTTTTAAAATCCGAATTTGTGTACTAAATACTACACAAGACTCAACTTAGCTTCACTTAGATTACAAAATCGGTCAAATAACTTTGAGGAGAGGAAGATGTAGGGGGAAATTATAGCATGATAACCATCATGCTATAATTCCCTAGAGGACAGGACGATTTGGAAGAAAAAAATGTCCCCAACATATTGAATAACGGCCGAAAGATGATGTTGTAGATCTTCTTGATGTAACGATCATTTTTTATTTTATAAAGGGATATCGTGTTGCTGTCCCAATGACTCTAAAAATGAGTCTCAGTTTTCCAGAAAATTAATAATTACCAAATGTTTTATTTTCTATTTCAGATTTCTCTAAAGCCGGCGATCCCCAGTTTGAATACGGAGGATTTGAATTTGAACCACCATACCAACCAAATAATTTGATAATTTAGAATAACAATTGTAATTTATTTAGAAATGATAATATAGATTAAAAAGATTAGTGCCACAGATTTTCTTGTGAACTTAGGATAGTTTTGGCCAGTATTAGAAGATATTATGAAGAATGGTGCAGTATTTATAAAGATTTCTTTTTTATATCAAACTCTATTACATTTTACCACTACATAAATAAATTTTCATCATGGCCAAACTATAAGCTTATTTTCCTATAGGCATTTAAACCAATTAGGTCGATATTCACGTAAAGATTATATAAAAATCGTCTTCACGTCTTGTTATTTTGATAGTTTTAAACAATTTATCTTCATAATTATCGACTTTTGGGTCATGAGTTTAATTTGTCGATAGTACATAAATCTTTTCATCTAAGTGACCATAACCATATCTCTTCAGATTGCATCGTCTATTATTCTAGTTACGGTTTATGACAATTTGTCAAGCACGTAGTAAGCTGTTGTGATTGGTCGACTGAAGTATTAACTACCAATTACGGAAATTTATAAGTGTTCTTATTAATTTGGGTACCATGGTCCACATTATTTTTCGTTCGAGACATCAGAGTTAGTTAAACATATACATATATTAATTAAATACAAACAATAATAAAGTGACGTTTGTTGGTCGAAAGATGGCAGTTAAATCTAAATTTTCTGATCGTGTTTAGTTTTTTAGTTCAGTTCCTGAACTTAGGAACTAAATGTCATTGTCATCATTGCCGTCATATAAATTAAGTTATTGTCGGTATTTCTCACTTTTCCTATCATCCATTAAATGCCTAAATTCCTGTATCTGGTATGGTCAGCGTTAGAGAAAAGCAAACCCCTGCTGTCGCTCGGGCTATATATCTTAAGTCTTGGAGGGGTTACTTCACCTTCTCTGACGTTGACTGTACATGTTTTAATCCTTTTATGTGCATAGGGTCTATAGGACTTATGTGATGCCAATAAAGGAAAGCACCTAAAAAAATATCCAAGTTGTATTTATAAATATTCCAATTAGTAGTAAATATTGCACTGTCCTCCATGATACAATCTTTTGTTAGTTTTAAATTAATTCAAAAAATTACGTTATAATCACAATTCACAATGTAGACATTATTTAAATGAACATTTAAAATAACTCCATATATATTCAGTAAATCAATATTCGGATTTCAATTCAAATGTTATTTATGGTGAAGCAATAATGTGTAAATTGAAAAATTATGTATATTTTATTGTTTGAGTTGGCAAAACACAGCAGGTGTATGTGAGTAAATACATATTTAGCAATAAATTATGTTAAACACTTTTGTAAATAATAACCAATAAAACAAATGTAAATAAAATTATTTGCATAGATGACTCTTATTTATGAACCCTTGCGGATTCACTCGCATTCACGATTATTGTTCGTTCCCGTAGATCACTGTTAAGAGCCTAATAAAATGAACTGGAGAATAACTCATTGTACAGCATGCTATACTAAAACACCACGGCGCTTGGCATCAACAACATTTTATTCAGCGCAAGCGCGTAAGTGAATAATTGTTTTCCTTCAGGCGCTCTTACATTTGAAGAAAAATAGGCTCTGTGCATATGTTTGTATATTAAATACCAGTTTTTATAATGCTTCTTAAAGATTGAGGAGTTGTCAAAAGGTAAATTTCAGGCTCAGTATGAAAGAATTTACTTTAAATTCTCTGTATCCTTATTCAGGAAAAACATAACAGTTGCAATTGCAGTTGATAACGTTAGATAAGAAATGAAATTATCTTCTACATTATTTTCAGAAGTTTAAGCTAGTTTTTCATCGTGAAAATTGTGTCGGTAACAACATTTTACGTTTGTACTAACGGTAGTATTAAAAATGATTTTAGTCCTAGTATCCTAGTCCTAGAAGGGATAAACCACTCAAAGGAGTATTGAGTGTACTGGAGTATTTTGGCATTATGCTCCTAAAAGTTAAACACCACTTGTATAAAACCATCAATAGATCTATTTTTATGATCGGTCCTTTCTGCTGGACCAGCATTGCAATTTAAAGACGTTGTAACGCTTTAATAAATTGCACGTGCTAGAATTAAGCATATTGCATGTTTTATTATTTCAAAGAATACGAAATTAGTACACTAGAATAATTTTCTAAGTTCGTTCCGATCGGCGGCAACTATAATTTAAAAAAAATGCTTATGGTTGGTACGGACACGTAACGTAGACTGGTAGATGTTCAACGACCCCATTGAAGCTGACCCTTGGTTTGTCACCATCAAAACCATATCAAAACGGTGACGCAGAAGACTACTTGCCACATCCATGACGACGAACCAAAATACCCAAAAAAGTCAGATCTTGAAATTAACATTGCACAAAATCGTACTCAAAGAAAGACTAGAAAAACCGGCCAAGAGCGTGTCGGGCCACGCTCAATGTAGGGTTCCGTAGTTTTCCGTCCGTCAGAATAAGTGTTCCCACTTATAAGTTAAAAAAAAGGCAATTTGTTACGTTGACATACTAAGTACGCAGAAATTATTTTGTACAACCTTTTTTGTCTTCTTTTGTACAAAAACTGTTCTTTCTATCAAGTTCAAAATAATTTTCCTAGAAAGTACTTATAAAGTTCTACTTTCCAGATTTTTTTCATATTTTTTAAACCTACGGGTCAAAAGTTAGAGGGGGGGGGACGCTTTTATTTTTCCTTTTGGAGCGATTATTTCCGATATTATTGACATTATCAAAAACTGATTTTAGTAAACCCCTTTTCATTTTTAAATACCTACCCAACAATATATCACACGTCAGGGTTGAAATTAAAAAAAAAACACTTCCCTTTTTACATATAGGGGGGCTACACTAATAAAAAAAATCCAATTTTTATTTTTTATTTTACAACTTTGTCGGCGTGGTTGATATACATATTGGCACCAAATTTCAGCTTTCTAGTGCTAACGGTCACAGAGATTAAGCGAGGACGGACGGACAGACAGACAGACATGGCGAAACTATAAGGGTTCCTAGTTGACTACGGAACCCTAAAAAGGAGTAAAAAAAAGCTTTTTCCAAAAAAAGATAACCAACTTCAAAAACTTAAAAGCACAAAAATAACTATTTCGGAAGTCGGTGGCTTCTGGTGCTTCCGGTGGTGGTGGATTTGTGTTGATTTGTGTTGAAAAAGCTTTTTATTTTTTACTTTTTAGTGAGAGTCCTAATGTCTGACTACTTTTTAGAGTAACTTTCAAAATAAAACTACTTATAAGCTTATAAAATGACTAGCTTCTGCCCGCGGCTTCGCTCGCGTTAGAAAGAGACAAAAAGTATCCTATGTTACTCTCCATCCCTTCAACTATCTCCACTTAAAAAATCACGTCAATCCGTCGCTCCGTTTTGCTGTGAAAGAAAGACAAACAGACAGACAGACAGACAGACACACTTTCCCATTTATAATATTAGTATGGATAATCGCGGTGAAACATACAATCGTCGTTGAAAATCTACATTCCAAGAAAGAAAACGGGATCTATGCAGGCAACGCCACGGGATATCCATTAGTGTTATATACTAAAACCTTTTCCAAAATTTCACAAATACTATTTTGAAAACCGCATCAAAATCGGTTTAGCTTAACCCGAGATAATCGCGGACAAAACATACGTACATACATACAGGTCGAACTGAGAACCTACTTTTTTTTTGAAGTCGGTTAAAAATAGGTCATTTATAACAAATAGAAGAAGACCATTTAACACTACGTTATTTACATTCAAAGTAGAACAGTTAACTATTCTACGAGTTTGTACCAAATAAATATGTTATCAAATTAATTAATAGTGTACATTAAAATAATCTAATAGGAAAAGACAAGCAGAAATACATGCAATGTTAAGAATTCAGTGTTCAAGAACAAATCGTGACTGTAAATATTGGATCCGGTATGCGATCACAAAGTCATCCTCAGTTTTATAGGTGTACACTGAAGTGCACTAATATTATATGAGTTGATATAGAAATATTATATTTTTTTTCGTTTCTAATTCGTAAGATCAACGCAAATAAGATCCATTGATATAAGTCAAAAGAAATGAGGTAGAAGCGCTCATTAGTCATTTCTACTCGAAAATAAAATATCTGTGCTGCCTACTTCATAAAATGTGACCAGTATCTTTTCAAAATCTTGGGTTGATTTGTGGGGATTTATAGGGCAGGAAGTCCGCCTAGAAGCTCGAATATAAAGAAATAACAATAAATAGCTGTCAATTAAGAGTTTTTTGAATTTCTGCCTGCAATACAAATGAGATAGTTACTTAGATATTACAAAATATCGCGTAATGATGTGATTATGATGATTTGTAGGCAGTTAACATGAATTATGGCCGTTTCGTAAAGAATGTGTATCAATGACTGGCCTTACAGTTTCCTTAATTAATCAGATTAATAGAATAGAATAGAATAGAATTTATTTCTTAGTATACGGTATTACAGATGTTATAACGTTACACAGTATTGTTCTCATACACTACCGTTTCCGGCGTAGAAATGTTACAAGTACATTTAACATTACTATAAATAATGATTAATTTAAAAATTTGCAATTAGGACTATCATTAAAACATTAAAACATTAAAATTCAAATTAAATATACAATGTCAATCTTAAGATCTAAATCAAATTTAACATTTTATATTAATATATTTAGACGTATACATATAAAACATTAAAATTCAAATTAAATATACAATGTCAATCTTAACTAAATCAAATTTAACATTTTATATTAATATATTTAGACGTATACATATATATAGCTACTTAATATTATGAACATAAATATAACTATAGTTAAAATTTAGGTTTATAATTTAGAAAATCGTTAATACAATAAAAACATTTTTCCAAAAGCCAACAAAATATTGCACGTTTAAATTTATTTATAGGCAGCTGTCTGAACTGTGGTGGCAGTTTGTTGAAAATGTTTATTGCCATGCAGTGGGAATTACGACTATATAGTTGGATTCTTTGGCTTGGTGCTATTAGTTGATTCGGGTTTCTATCTTGAATTCTTTTGGAGACATGTTCTTTTATTGGAAATAGATAGGAATGTCTCTTAACAAATAGACAAATTTCAAAAATATAGAGACATGGCAGTGGAAGTATCTTTAATTTTTGAAATAGTGGTTTGCAGTGATCTAGATAATCAGCACCACACATGGCTCTAATACATTTTTTTTGTGCTCTAAATGCCCTGCTAACATCGACAGAATTGCCCCATATAACTAGCCCATAGCGTAATACTGAAGAGACGTACCCATGATATGCGCTTAGGACTGCTTCTTTACTGGCTGTGAGTCTTAGTTTGCGGAGAGCGAATACAAACTTGTCGAGCTTACCACACACTTTATCTACATGCTCTTTCCAGCTTAATTTATTATCAATAATTATTCCTAAAAATAATGTTGACTGTACCGGTTGCAAGATAGTGTTATTGTATTGTATTGTAGTAGGAAGGGACGTTAGATTTGTGGTTTGATAGTGTATTAACTTAGTTTTCTTTAAATTGACATGAAGGTTGTTCTCTTGTAGCCATTGTACAGCATTTTGTAATTCGTTATTTGTGTCAAATTCGAGATCATTTTTGTTTAAACATCTTATGGTTAGTGTAGTATCGTCAGCAAACAATGTGCATTTATGTTGTAGGTTACTGCAAAGATCATTAATATAAATAATGAATAGAAGTGGTCCTAAAATACTACCCTGCGGCACGCCGCAACAATTAAATTTAAGTTCAGATGTATATGAAACTTTCGAGTTATTTTCTATTTTTGAGAGTAACGTTCTTTGCTGGCGATTCTTCAGATAGCTTTCGAACCAATCAAGTGCTTGCCCTCTAATTCCGTACTTCTCAAGTTTATATAGAAGCCTTTTATGTGACACAAAGTCAAAGGCTTTGCTCATGTCTAGGAATACTGATAACGTTGACATTTTGTTATTTAGTGCTTCTGTTACCAGTTTAACTAATGTAAAACATGCCAGTGTTGTAGAACTACTCTTTCTGAATCCAAATTGGTTGTCAACAAGAATATTGTTTTTGTTAATATAACTGATCATTTTTTCATGCATTACTTTTTCGAATATCTTTGCCATTATAGGTATTAATGTGATAGGCCTATAATTGTCAATGTTAGTACGATCACCTTTTTTAAATAGAGGTTTAATTACTGAAACTTTTAGTTTATCGGGAAATATTCCTTGCTCTAACGATAAATTAATTATGTAGGTCAATGGAGTTGCTATACTTTTAGCACTTAATTTAATTGTTCTTGTAGTGAGTTCGTCATAACCGGTTGCGAGTGTATCATTCAAAGAATAAATAATTTTCAAAATGTCAGTCTCGGTTACCGGGGTTAAAAACAAACTATTTCTTTGAGCGGTAATGTTAATGTTACGCAAGTCATTATTTGATTCATCAGAATTATTCTTATGGGTCAGTTCTATAAAATAGTTGTTTATAAAGTTGCATATGTCAATCGGGTTATTAATAGTTTTGTCTTGGTATACTAATTTTTCTATATTACTTTTATCAACAGAATTATTAAAATTATTTTTTATAATAGACCAAGTAGCTTTACATTTATTTTTAGAGTTACATATATATTTATCGTTATTTAATCGTTGAGATTTTGATATACATTTTTTTAATATTTTAGAATATGTGAGATAATTAGACTTATGATTTTTTTTGCTTATAGCATCATGTTGATATTTATAATATAGTATTCTTTTTTTAATGCACGATACTTTTAATCCTTTACTTATCCATTTGTTCTTTATAGGTTTATATCCTTTCTTTGCGCGTATTGCGGGAAAACACAATTTAAAGAATAGAGTATATAGATTATGAAAAACGTTAAACGCCTTATTACAACATGTTTCACTGTATACTTCATAAAAGCTTAAAGCCATTATGGACTCTAAAAATTTATTGATGTTAGTTTCACTGAAGTCTCTCACAGTTTCATACCAGTATTTTATCGATTTGTCCTTATTTTGAAGTTTAGGTAGATAGAATATTAATGATTGACCTGTATCATGGTCCGAAAGAGCTAGGTTATGTATATTACTATTCACGTTATCAGTCAAAATATTACTAGCTATTTGGTCTATACTCGATTTTTTTCTAGTAGGAAATTTTATGTGAGCTACTAAGTTAAAGTTGTTGAGGACCGTCATTAATTCCTTTTTCTGTAGATTCTCTTTAAGAACATCTATGTTCCAATCTCCACATATGACAATGTGTTTTTTACTATTATGGGTTAGTTTAGATAGTAATAGTTCTAGATTTTTCAGAAAAAATGTCGCGTCGGAATCAGGGGTTCTATATATGCAAATTACATAGAGATTATAGTTCGGCACCTCTATGCCGCAACATTCAAAACAATAGATTGTCGCAAAATCATCGACTACCGACAATGGAGTAAAATGTATACCTTTTTTTACTAGTATAGAAGTTCCACCCCGTTTCTTACTCTGTCTTGAGAAGTTGGCAGCTAAATTGTAGTTATTTAGATGTAAGTTACCTTCATCACCAGATCGCAAAAACGTTTCGCTAAAGCAAATAAAGTCTATATCTCCAATCTGCTTGCTCAGTTCAATCATTACTATTTCAAAGAGCTCTAATTTGTTTAATATGCCTGCTATATTCTGGTGAAACAATATAAATTGTTGCTGGTTCTCATTACAATAAATCTTACTAGATGGATCGAAAAAATCTGTTTGGATTGTTACTGGCAGATGTTATTGAAGTTGTTGAATTATTAGCAGTGTCTAAGTCAACAAGTATACGATTAAAGATACTTCCAAATATACATTTTATACCTGATCTGTTAATTTGACCTGTTTTATATGATAACATTTCAAATGATAAGTCGTAGTTAGTATCGAAGATATATGCATATTTACAATTTACAATGTCCATATATAGTAGATTGTTGAACATTTCTACTCGATAATTATATATAGGAGCTCCTAGCACATAAGTGGGGGTACATAAAATAATATTTGTGTTAGTAACTTCCATTAGCGTTTCTCTGATTAATGTGACAAGTTCGATTGGGTCTGTATTTTTCTTAAAATCGCTTTCGCCGATCAATATTATACAATAATCCTCTTCATCGAAATCATGTACCTTATTCTTGATACCAGACATGAGTTCTTTCACACTGCAATTACGTTTCATAAATTGGCAGTAGTTAAATGTTTCGCCAAAATTGCGTTCTAATAAATTCAGTGTACCGATGTAGTTACAGCCATTGACTATACATAATTTTTTCTTCTTGTCTTCGTCCTGTTGTTTTTCCATCTCTAATTTACTTAATTAATTATTTTTTTAATTAATTATTTTTGTATGGAAATTACGAAGTTACATATTTACAGTGTTTTAGAACAACTACTATCATACTAGGCATACAATGCATACCTCATTTAATCCTAACATACGAACGATGCATGCAAAATAAAATTTGCTTTACTAGTTTTTTTCATTTTGCTTTAAAACTAGTAATGGTAAAAAAAAATATTTAGACCAAAAACTTGTACAATAATTCATTGATATAAATATAAATATTTGTTTTTATATAATACAATTATTATATTAGACTTTTTTTATAATAACTAAATGTTTTAAACGATTTTTTTTTAATTTTCTAGCTAGATAAGTAATAGTGCAAGCAAGTGTAACGGAATCGAATCAATACAATGAATCAGCTCACGACTAAATCATAGATGCGTGAATGAATTGTGATAAACATCTGCTGGGCTTTAAATCACAATTATTAGATATTAATGTCGGTACTAACTTGTCCACTATACTTTGTTTACAGGCACAAAGTTCAAATAATTTTATAATGAATTACATTCTGAACGCCTGTGTGAATTTTGTCACAACAATTAAAACAAAATTGAGATCGAAAAGTAACCCATGACTTCAAGGTTCTACTATCTCTATACCAAAAATCATCATGATTATTTTTTCAGCACTTTCGGAGTGAAAATGTAACAACTGATTTAAATTAATATAGCTGCTGTAGGTACCAATCACGTACACTAAAAAGTCACATATTTCTAGTAAAACATCAATTTGTAAAATCTTGACCTGGGGCCTACCACAAGCCCTTATAGCAGTAATACTTAGATATTACTTTCAGTGGGAAACAGACGGCGCTAGACAACGTGTCTAACGCTGTCACTTTCACACTCTGCAACAGGAATAAAACAGTCTTACTTTAAACGTCATGGTAACCCACCTGTATTGGACGTATGATTACGGTACTTAGACGCATTGTGTCCAACTTTATTTTTTTAATAAACTTTTGGGACAATAAATAACATCGCTTAAAAATGATTGGAATCGATTCAGTTCCTTATTTAGTATTAACATTCAGGTTTCGCAGAAATAAAAACTAACCTTGTATACTATAAATACGGGACCAGTCGTTTTGTTTATTTTAAAAATAGATAGGAGGTGACTAACTTTGATTGTAGAATTTTCATTGCTATAATGAACCAAATCTCGTTTAACCTCCACTTTCTTTTATTTATCAGATATAGTAAAAAGGTATCTCAGGTGAAATTGCATTCCGCTAAAGGAGTTCGAAATTTAAGACAAGAAAGGCATTATTATATTCGTTTCGAATATTATTCCCAACTGCTTTCTAATTGACTAGTTATGCCCAATAAAGATTAGGTAGGTAGTTACATTCCAGTTTGTAATGCTATCATGCAATAATAAATAAAGAGGAAACTACCTACCCCCATTTGAACATAACGGGCGAATGGAGAAAGTTGAGATTGGCCCAGTTAAAGTTTATACGAAAAAATGCCGAATGTTACATAAAACTATATTAAATTCTAGCCCATTTTCAACCATTGATAGACCCCTGGAAAGAGTCATTTAATTAGGTCACATTTGGGCAGTAGATTACAATGTTCTAATTGAAGAAAAAAATATACCAATGGAGTTACTTAATTAAAACCTGAGTTAACCGAATGTAGGTCATAAATACATAGGAAACCAAAACAAAAATTGCATAAGAGATCACAATTTAAAATTTCACCTCATATTCACTAACATGATTAGACACGAAAGGTCATAAATAATAATCACACGAACATGCGTTCCTTATTGTGGTAATATGGACCTTCTTCTCTTAAAAATAGAGGCGGTCAAAAATTACATCACATTGTTATACGGATTACATTCGGCAACTGCCAGTCTGCCTCGCATTATTTTCTGAGTCACATTAAAAAGTATGAGAACCATCAGACCTTTTAAAAGTATTGCTTTGACATCCATTGATTCGAGTGAAATATCGGGAATCGATTAGTCATAACAATTTATCTATATCGATGCAACTCGATTGTTTGATTGCGTTCGATTGAATTCCATCGCTGGACCGCTACCGACTTGGGTATACCTATATATTTTAATGTTGCGATAGTTTTAATTTGTTTGTTACAAAATTATCAAGATGTCTTTATTGCGTTATCGAGAATTTTTCGTGGGAATTTGCAAAGTTTGGTTTGTCAGTGGACTCATTCAAAAGGCTAATTATAATGATGATAGAATTGATTAATTACGAGCATGGACTTCGATAAATGATTTATTATTTTAATGTTTCAAGTAACGTAACGATCATTTGAATTTAAATTTTGTTGCAATGTTCTTTTGAGTGTTGTTCTACGAGATATCAAATTTTATTTCTTCATTTTATATGTCAAGTTTAAATATTGCTCTACAAAATATTGAATAATATTCAAATATGACATTTAAAGTTTTCCTTTAACCTTAAATACTTAAAGACTGATCCTGAGAAAGAAGATCCTTGCTATACGTTGGTATTTAAGTTTGAATATATACAGAAAAAGATCTCTTTAAAAGCGTACAAGGCTGGCTTCATGCCAAAATTTTTAGGAAAAAAGAAATTTCATATTTGCATAATAATCGTTCCTTACGGTAGAGGACAAAGCTGCGGGAGGCAGCTGCTAGTGTAAATAAAAACCTCTAGCAATATATTCAATTAGTCTTACGTGCTCTGTAATAAATATTTATTTAACATAATTTAAATTAAATATTCCCCCAATCTACTCAAAATGATGACGCAAGTCATGCAGTTTCGGGATCTCAGACCATTAAGACAAAGTACCGTGAGTATGTAACATTTCGATTCGATTTTAATTCTAGATCATCATTTACTTTCCAAATACTACAAAGAAACGTTGTAAGAGTAGTGATTACCTGTTATTTGTCTCCATCTGGCTCAAAGGTAACATTATGACTTAATCTAACAAACTGAGATGCTTCCTCTCTCTCACTTCCTTGTCGGACGTACTTCTAAGGTAGTTTGTGTAGTGGATGCAGTATTAAGAAATTCGCATTAAAATTGACAATGAAAAACATGATTATATTGATGAGATTATATAGATGAACTTACTTATATACTTTTAATCTCTCTCAAGGATGGTTGTTTAGTTTTCTGCTGTCACACCAAAGACTATAACGATGTTTTGCAATTAGGTCAAAATTTAACTAAAAGTGCCCAGTAAACACACGGCGTGGTTACTGGTTGACGCATTGATTGGTAAAGGCGACGATTGCGGAAGTAACATCACATCTTGCGATTTGATCCAGAGTAGGGATTGCAATCCGGTACAACTTTGAATCCGGCCGGATCCGGCCGGATTTCACGAGAATTCCGCCGGATCCGGTCGGATCCGGCCGGATTGGTATTTTGGGTGTTCAACATAGCGCATATTTCTAACTTCATGGCCTAATATGTGAAATAATCTACGGGGAAAAATAGAAACGAATTTGTATGAAAACCAACTCTTCTTTATTTATAACTAGCTTTTGCCCGCGACTTCGTCAGCGTGGAATAATAGTTCCCGATCCCGCAAAATTTCCGGGATAAAAACGGATAGTTTTTATCTCCTTTCTTAGGTCCCAGACTAAATCTGTGCCAAATTTCATTCAAATCGGTTTAGTGGTTTAGGCATGAAGAAGAGACAGACAGACAAAGTTACTTTCACATTATTTATAATATTAGTATGGATTATTTTCCGTCAGTTATTATAAAGGGTGTCTCAATAAGAGTGCGCTTTCTAAAATTGGAATATTTTTTTTCTCATGCATGTGGCAACTCTGAAATTTGACTGTTGTCACCTCTGTTTATTCCGATTATTAAAATGGAGGGCTTCTCGAAAGAACAAAGCGTTATAATTGTAAAAACTTACAAAAATTGCCAAAGTTTGCCAAATTTTCAGCCAACCATTCGAAGATTTGACAACAATTTTGAAAAAACTGACAATATATGGTTTCAGCAGGACGGCGCAACCTCACCGCGCATTAAATAATCGATTTATTGCAGCAACGATTTCCAAAACACATCATCTCACGAAATTCTGATGTCAACTGGTCGTCAAGATTGTGCAATTTAACGCCGTGCGTTTTCTTTGGGGTTTTGTGAAATCTCTGGGTGCGAAAAAACCCGAAACAATTCCTGAGCTCAAACCAGAAATCCAACGCGTCATCTGTGAGATACAACTACATCTCTGTGCAAAAGTCATAGAAAATTTCATGAAAATAGTAATGGCTTATCATTGGAGTCGTGGGGGTCATTTTCCGGATATTTTAATCCATAATCAATCGGAACATGTCTTTTTTACAATACATTTAAAATATCACAATTCTATCATAAAATACTTGTTTTTATTTTGAAATGAAAAGTGCACTCTTACTGAGACACCCTACATAATATAATAATCAGTCTCAAAGATTACAAACAACAGTGAATTATTTATGGTTTAAATTAAGTTTAACCCGTTCATAAAAACTAAATTAAATCAACATCATATATTCTTCTATAATCAAAATTAAAATTTTCTAAATCAATAGCTTATGGATACTGTACGATTTTGCATACGCCGTGTTTTTTAGTACTTTTGCACGATTTTGATGAGAGAAATTGCGTTTTCCTTAATTTTCCGGATCCGGCCTCCGGATCCGGGGATAATGCCGGATCCGGTTGGCAACAAAAACGTACCGGATCCGCCGGATTACCGGATCCGCCGGACCGGATTGCAATCCCTAATCCAGAGAGAGGATTTTTCACCCCGAACCAAAAAAAAAAATGCTGCGTAACATTGAAAGAGTCACGTGTTCTTCTTGCGGCACAGATCAAGTATTTGTATGATTTACAGACATTATAAAGTCTGTTGATGCCCTAAAGAAACAGAAAAAATACTGTTCTGTGACAGTTTGGCACCAAATCCACATGTGTGAAACTAATAACAACAGGTAATGTAAATACGAAGAGAGAACAAGGCTTTTAATTATATTAATTAACATAATTAGTCTCAGGTTTTCAATAAGAGATAAAATATTTATCGTCGATTAATCACCTTAATGATGATATTAATTTTATTTTATTATGCACTTTTGAGCAACAGACTAATTATGTAGCTGCTTTCATCAGCAAAGCTGTCCCAATGTAACAAAGCAGTGAATATATTACGACTTTAACATCAAGAAATTTACTTTGACCTATCACAAAACAGAAGTTACCCATCCTCAATATCAATTGCTCTATTGAAATGCAACCTTTAGCTGTAACAAATATTTTCTTCTAAACGGTAGGCTGTGGCCTTTCAACTTAGCAACTGTATTCAACAAAATGCCTTTAGGGGAAGCTTTGATTTACTATCTATCGTGCAACACACAGTGTGCAAAGTTCCTAAGATAATCCCGATAGTAGATAATTATTGTACAGCCCAAGTTTACTGAGGCAATTACGATGATACCGATCGATCAAACGTTCCTTATACCAATTATTGTTCGTTCAAGATCTGAAGGCTTATTTCCCGGTGAAGGTACGACGGCCCTTGTTTTAAGAAAATGATTCATTGTTATAGAACGGATGTTGCTAGATATTTTGTTCCAATTTTGGTGTAATCCGATTTGTCAGAGCCGATAAATATTTGGTCTGAATTTAGTTTAAGTCGTGTTTCAACTCTTTGCGTAGCTTTCAGATCTATCGTCATGATTAATAATTAATTTGTACATTTAAGGGTACACTTTTGACTTCGACTGAATTCTAAATCGGCACGCAAGGCGATGGCCCGCTTGATGATATGTGGACAGCGGGGCGTATCTACGATACCGGAGACCTGTCTGATGCGATGCCATTACAGAGACAGAGATCTTAATATATGTTTATTGTGTCTCTGAAATTAATCGGCACCGCTACCGACACAGAAACAGAAATGGTGGAGTGTAGACGCCCCAGGAAGAGCTCCATTACAAGAAGCTGGTGGCCCAACTACAACCTCAACCCAACTTTTCGCACATCGGCGAAAAGTTGCCTGTCTGGCGGTATTTTACAGATTATAAAGAGGGACAGCGCGTACGCAGTCCCTCACTACCAAAAATTACGCGTCCGAGTTATCCACATTAGGGATAATCGCAAGGGTCAAGCAATTTCCGCAGTGCAATGGAAAAGCCTCGCCCTGGGGGAACAACCTTCTTGATCATGGTTTCCCGTACGCCAGGTAAGTATTGCACTTCGGTTAGTGTGCTTATGAGCTACTCGAGCTCATTCCCTCATCTCCGTTTTACCACCGGACATCCAGACGTACGGCGGGACACCCTTTCTTGGTTGATATTCCTCATAACCGCACGCAGCGCTTCTCAAAATCGCACTGGAAAAGAATGAAATTCCCTGTCTGTGTGTCCAAATTTATATAACCCGGAAGTATTCAAAAGACGAGTGCATAGGCATCTCTTGGGTAAGTTCGCTCCATTGTAGGCTCTGTCCATGCCCTCGGGCTAGTCTGGGAACAAGAGCAAGCCCATAAGAAATAAAAAAAAACCGGCCAAGAGCGTGTCGGGCCACGCTCAATGTAGGGTTCCGTAGTTTCCCGTCCGTCACTATAAGTGTTCCCACTTATAAGTTTTAAAAAAAAGGCTATTTGTTACGTTGACATACTAAGTACGCAGAAATTATTTTTTACAACCTTTTTGTCTCTTTTGTACAAAAACTGTTCTTTCTATCAAGTTCAAAATAATTTTCCTAGAAATTACTTATAAAGTTCTACATTCCAGATTTTTTTTATATTTTTTAAACCTACGGGTCAAAAGTTAGAGGGGGGGGGGACGCTTTAATTTTTCCTTTTGGAGCGATTATTTCCGATATTATTGACATTATCAAAAACTGGTTTTAGTAAACCCCTTTTCATTTTTAAATACCTATCCAACGATATATCACACGTCAGGGTTGAAATTAAAAAAAAAAATCACTTCCCTCTTTACTTAAAGGGGGGCTACCCTAATAAAACTTTTTTTCTAACTTTTATTTTACCACTTTGTCGGCGTGATTGATATACATATTGGTACCAAATTTCAGTTTCAGTCGGACGGACAGACAGACAGACATGGCGAAACTATAAGGATTCCTAGTTGACTACGGAACTCTAAAAAGCTCTACTATAAAAAAATATAAATAAAATCGGTAAAAGACCAGAAGTAAAAAAAAACGATTTACACACATTTACAAATCGGAAGCTGAACTTCCTAAAGTTTTAAGGCGACCCACTATTTTTATAAATAAAAAGAAACATAACATAAAATATAATTGACATCAAGAACGGATGGTGTAATAAATGTGTTTAATGTTATTGCAGATTGAAAACAGATAAAGTATCTTGGAGTTTACTTGGTCACATAATTTATTTCTTCGTATATAATGACAAGCGTGGAGCTTCTAACATGGATATAAATTCAATGTCATGCTACTTTGGTTAAAAGCCCAATATTAATACCTCCTAGTTTTTTTGTTATGATTGATATATACACGGCATTATGAAAATTACTGACAGCAATTACCCCTAAATGATATTGCATAGATTAGTGATGGATTGCATCTAATAAGATTAAAAACTATAATCCAAACTTTAATAGGTAGGCAGTGGTTTAAATCCGATATTAGCTACACTTTTGAAATCATATTTCAGAATTTCGAAATTCGTAATTTCGCCAATGCCTGACGCAGAGGCGATTAGTTCGGTGTACCTAGATTGTATTTGAACTTTAGTATCACGATGTGTAAACATGCAATTTGACAGAGCTATAGAAATTAGACCAGTACCTAGTAGCTATGATACCTACAATCATGTTCTATACTTTGTAATGAGTAAACGATCCTAAATGCCACTAGGTAATACTAGTTTCAGAAATATGGTGAATACAATATTGTTATGGGGAAAAATGAGAATGGAAAATGCTTAAGTGTAGTAAGACCTTTAGAATTTCGAATAGACGTTTCTATCTCATAGTACTTTATTAATAACTAGCTTCTGCCCGCGGCTTCGCTCGCGTTAGAAAGAGACAAAAAGTAGCCTATGTTACTCTCCATCCCTTCAACTATCTCCACTTAAAAAATCACGTCAATCCGTCGCTCCGTTTTGCTGTGAAAGAAAGACAAACAGACAGACAGACATACAGACAGACAGACAGACGGACACACTTTCCCACTTATAATATTAGTATGGATACCCCCATTACAACTAACTGAATGACAGAGGTGAATTTACTGATTAGACATTTTCACTAATCAACAATTGTTCCAAAATGGTTTCTTTAAACGTTGCCGGTTAATATTAGCTATATAATCAAAATCACATGCACAAATATCCTGTCGCAAAACATTTGTTCCGTGTGGGAATCGAACCCGCAATCCGCTACGCGGCGCTATGTTCGAAAGTCTAGTCATTAATTATTATCTTTTTTAAATATACCACTAAGAGGCACTTTTGAGTGCCATTTAAGTAGAATCTAATTACTCCATCTAAAAGGCTGAAGCTTTCGTATGGAAAAACGTAAGCAAAGAATTTCAGAAGCTCCATATAATTTACAGAAATTAGTAACCAAGTACATTTAGAAACTATCAACAAATCACCAACAACGATCTTATAAACTTCCCTATAACGGACAACTGTCCTTCAAGAAAAAATACAAAGTTTCGAAAGGGGACAGACAGATTCGTCGCTACATACTCATTGCAATGCTGATATTTAAATAACACAAGTTAACATTGGTCCGACATAAGCTCGGTTGGCCTTGACTTTTAAAGACTGCTCCCCAACGCTTCCGACGCCTGAATATAATAGACTTATGACATATGACGGTCCGGTTGATCGTAACTCAACTAGTAGCGGTTTGGAAATGCGGCCTTTGATGTGATGAAACTATTTGGAGCAACTTTGTTCATCGTGTTGTATTGTGGTGTTCAATGTTGCTAGTTTATCTTGGAGATGATGTACTTGTTTGTGGACCTGCTCCTTGTCTGCTTAAAGACTGCTAATAGTGCATAGAGAATAGATATGTTGGTTTGCATAGACGTAGAGCTGTAAATTGTGAAAGAACCCCATACCAGATGTGCAAGGAATTACCAAGATGTCAAAAAATATTGGGTTTATCAATTTTTCACATCCACCAAGATACCAATTGTTTTCTTTGAAATAAACCGAATCTAAGCTGGAATGTTGTATCTGAAGTTAAACTTAACAATTTAGGTTAAAGCTCTGCTTCCGTGTGCTTACACCAAATACCAATACCAATAGCTTATACCAATTCTCGGCTTTAGATAATATTATATGTAAAAAGTTTCTTTAAGCCGATTGATAGTTCTAAACATTTCTTCAAACAAACAAACATTTTCAGCTATAATACAATGAGTATAAATGTGTTGACATCATAGATAGGTACCTTAGCTGTAAGACACATACGGATTTACCCCACATTAAGCTTAAAGGTTCAGAAAAAAGAAAAACTAAATAACTTGCATTCTCAGTATTGTTTACACAATGTACTCTAATGGGGGACTTCAATGCAAAGCTAGGCAATAGAAGCGATGATGAGTTGAGAATGGGGCAATTTGGATATGGACTACGGAACCCCAGGGGACAGAGGCTGGCTGATTTTCTGGAGAAAGAGGGACTTTTTATGATGAACTCTTTCTTTCAGAAACCACCGCACAGGAAATGGACCTGGATGAGTCCCGATGGTTCCACGAGAAATGAGATAGACTTTATCATGACCAACAAGAAACAAATATTCAATGATGTCTCCGTGATTCACAGGGTAAAAACCGGAAGTGATCACCGAATGGTAAGAGGCTCATTGAATATTAATGTTAAACTTGAAAGGTCCAACCTGATAAAGTCCACGCTCCGACCAGCTCGCGTCCATATTCAAAATCCCGAGAGCTTTCAACTCGAGCTGTCTAACCGCTTCGAATGTCTGGAGAATTTTGCATCGGTGGACGAAATCAATAACAGGCTCGTAGAAACTGTCCAAACGGTGGGCTCTAAGTTCTTTAGACCTCGCCGTTCAACAAGACCCCAGAAACTCTCCAACGACACTCTAAACCTCATGGCTGAACGACGCTCGTTAAGACTGCAGTCCTCCGGTGACGTGGAGTAATATGGGCAGCTCAATAGACAAATTTCAAAATCCTTGCGGCACGATATACGTCTCTTTAATGCTAACCACATCAAAGAGACGATTGAGCGGAACAAGGGCTCCAAAGTGTTTGCAAGAGATATGTATATTGGGCAACGCCAGCTGACAAAGCTAAAACGTGAGGATGGCAGTCTAGCGTCGACCAAAGCAGAGGTACTAGAGGAGGTCGAGAAGTTCTATGGACAGCTATACGCTTCGGTCACCAAACCTGTTAGCAGCGCGGCCAAAGATCCAAGAGCCAAGCTGACCCGACACTATACCGAAGACATCCCGGACATCAGCATGTACGAGATTAGGATGGCCCTTAATCAGCTTAAAAACAATAAGGCGCCGGGTGAAGACGGAATCACTTCAGAGCTTTTGAATGCGGGTGGAACACCGGTACTTAAAGTCCTTCAGAAGCTCTTCAACTCCGTCTTGCTCGAAGGCATAACGCCAGAAGCATGGAACGGGGGCGTGGTGGTTCTATTCTTTAAGAAAGGTGACAACACCTTACTGAAGAATTACAGACCCATCTCGCTTTTGAGTCATGTTTACAAGTTGTTTTCGAGGGTCATCACGAATCGTCTCGACCGCAGGTTTGATGACTTTCAGCCTCCCGAACAAGCCGGTTTCCGAAAAGGCTACAGTACCATAGACCACATCCACACGCTGCGGCAAGTTATACAGAAGACCGAAGAGTATAACTTGCCCTTATGTTTAGCGTTTGTGGACTATGAAAAAGCCTTTGATTCGGTGGAGACATGGGCAGTGCTCGAATCTCTCCAACGGTGCCGCATTGACTATCGGTACATCGAAGTGTTGAAGTGCTTGTATAATAACGCCACTATGTCGGTCCGAGTACAGGAACAGAGTTCGAAGGCGATTCCATTAAAAAGAGGCGTAAGACAAGGAGACGTCATATCTCCGAAACTGTTTACTGCCACTCTGGAAAACGCCTTCAAGCTCTTGGAATGGGAAGGACTCGGCATCAATATTAATGGCGAGTACATCACTCACCTTCGATTTGCCGACGATATTGTGGTCATGGCAAAATCGATGGAAGATCTCAGCACGATGCTCGGAGGCCTCAATCGAGTTTCCCAACAGGTGGGTCTTAAAATGAATATGGACAAGACAAAGCTAATGTGCAATGGCCATATTGTACCCACCCCATTGTCAATTGGGAACACGGTTCTAGAAGTTGTTGACTCGTATGTTTACCTAGGACAAACAGTCGCATTAGGTAGGTCCAACTTCAAGAAAGAGGTCAACCGCCGAATCCAACTCGGCTGGGCAGCGTTCGGGAAATTGCGTAATGTTTTCTCGGCCAAAATACCTCAGTGCCTTAAATCGAAAGTTTTCGACCAATGTGTGTTACCAGTGATGACTTATGGCACTGAAACGTGGTCTCTAACTATGGGCCTCATTAGTAAGCTCAAGACAGCCCAACGAGCTATGGAGAGGGCTATGCTCGGAGTCTCTCTACGTGATCGAATCAGGAATGAGGAGATCCGTAGACAAACCAAAGTTGCAGACATAGCCCAGCGAATTAGTAAGTTGAAGTGGCAGTGGGCAGGCCACATAGCACGCAGAACTGACGGCCGATGGGGCCGTAAAGTTCTTGAATGGAGACCACGCACCGGCAAGCGCAGCGTAGGACGTCCACCCACAAGGTGGACAGACGACCTAGTAAAAACCGCAGGATCGCGCTGGATGCAAGCCGCTTCCAACAGGTCCTACTGGAAATCTGTAGGGGAGGCCTATGTTCAACAGTGGACGTCCTGCGGCTGATATGATGATGATGAATGTACTCTACATTCATTAAGGACATAATATTCATAAATAGAGCTTTAAATACAATAAAAGGATGTGGATAAGGATACTTCTTACTAGTAGGTATGAATGGCTGCCATTTAAAGTTTAATTTACAGTTTTATCTATAGACTAACTGTGCCCATGGTTTTGCCTATGATTAAAATAAATTCGTTTAGAAAAATGCATTTTTACATCATTGTTCGTCTACCATAGCAATTAATGTGTAATCTAAGTATATTTTCTATATATATATTTATATTGTTGTCGAATTGTTTCGTTAATCCTGGACTGGCAAATCCCCATTAGGCTGTATTCAGTTTTAGCTTTTGTTTGTTCCAAAATGTTAATTAGTCTCTTCTAGGATAAAACATGGGTCTACCTGGGGTGGTTTGGGTCTACCTCCTAGCGGTTCACCCCGGGCAACGGCACCACTTGTGGTGACGGCTGAACGACCCAACCAGCGGTGGTAGGTCTCGCAAGATTCCGCCTGGTAGCTACCACCTTCCCGCCGGAGTCAGGTGTCAAGCAGCTTGCTGTGTTTCATCTGTGCGCGGGAACACCAGAGCCTTTGGGGGATGAATGGTTGTTAGTTGTGTTGCATATAGCCGATTCTGTGGGTCCTTGAGTGACACCGGACCGGGTAGCTCAGTCTGGAGGGTAGCGGGATCCGTGGCACGGTCTTGCCGGTGACCGACCGCAGGTAGTTGGGGGCCCAAGTAGCGCGCTAGCCACGTGCCAAAGGCTGCCCCGCCACCTCGCGAAAAATCCCGAAATAGCTCCACCGTGCCAGCTGGCGACTGGATGGGAGGATCCGGTGGCTATTTCGGGGGGGCTCGGGCGACCCCGCAGTCTCCAAGTGAGCTCCTCATTGTTCGGTTTTTACTCGTGCAATCCACTTGGCGAAAGCAACGCCTCGACATCCAATCGCCCCCCAACCCGCACTACTTAATATGAACAACAAAAATAAGAATAGGGTTAAACACCGGCGGCACTTCCTCCCGCTGAAAGTGCACCTAACCAACATACGTGGGTTGCACTCAAATCTCGACGCAGTCCACCACCACCTCGAGACTGAAAAGCCGCACCTGTTCTTCATGACGGAGACGCAAATTAAAACCCCAGCGGACGTGGCGTACCTCAACTACCCAGGCTACTCACTTGAACACAAGTTCAAAGAGAAAGCGGGGGTCTGTGTGTACGTCCGCGACGACATTTGCTGCAAGCGTCTTCGCTGCTTTGAAACTTCCGGGTTCTCTACTCTGTGGGTCATCGTAGACACAGGATCCCAGAAGACCTTATATGCCTGTGTTTACCGATCGCTCGTCGGTGACCAGGAGACAACCAGGCTATTTGACCATCTTGCTGAGACTGCAGATAATGCCCAACAACGGTACCCTGCTGCGGAACTAGTATTTCTCGGGGACTTCAACGCCCACCACAAGGAGTGGCTGTTCCCGTTTGAGAAAACCTGCCACGCTGGCAAGGAAGCACGCAAATTTGCGCTGTCGCTAAACCTCACCCAGCTGGTAAACGTTGCGACGCGGGTACCTGATGTTGCTGACCACACACCCAATTGCTTGGACCTTCTACTGACAACGGATCCGGATCGGCACTCTGTCTCGGTCTCAGCTCCGCTGGGGTCGTCAGACCACTGTCTGGTGAAATCCGTATCGGTCTGCTCCCCTCCGGATCTCAGCCCAAAGGGCACGAGAAGAGTGTGGCGATACGAGTCAGCAGATTGGGATGAGATGCGGCATTTCTTTGCGTCTTTCCCTTGGCGGCCGGTCTGTTTTTCCTCTGGCGACCCCTCATGTTCTGCTGAGGCTGTCGTAGATGTGATTCGGCAGGGAATGGAATATTTTATTCCGTTCTCCGACATCTTGCTTGATCACAGAACCCAAGCATGGTTCAATGCGGACTGTGCTCGGGCTGAGGCCCTTAAACAGTCTGCATACCTGGCTTGGGTGCAAGCCCGCGACACCAAAGCAAGGGCCCAGAGGGTTCGTAGGAAGAAGAAAGCCTATAATGCTGCCGCCAAGTCCTGCAAAAAGGTGATTCGGAAGGCTCGATTTGACCATATCAGTCGAGTAGGGGCCAGACTTGCGTCCTACCCTCCTGGTAGCAAGCAATTTTGGTCCCTATCCAAAGTGGTTGAATCTAACTTCTGCCGTCCCACACTTCCACCGTTGCAGAAACCCGACGGTACGCTGGCCCACTCCGCGATAGAGAAAGCGAACCTGTTTGCTTCTCTATTTGCGAGCAACTCGCGTCTTGATGCAGGCCTCCATCAACCACCTACTATACCTCATTGCGATTCCTCAATGAAGGATATTGCTGTTCACCAAAAAGAGGTACGGAGGGTTCTGCTGAATTTAGACGTGAATAAAGCCAGCGGACCAGATGGAATACCTGCGCGAGTACTTAAGCAGTGTGCGCCTGAGTTGTCGCCTGTATTGACACGTCTATACCGCCTCTCTCTCCAAACTAGAACGGTGCCAAAATCCTGGAAGCTTGCTAATGTGCAGCCAGTGCCCAAAAAGGGCAGCCGTGCCGACCCCTGTAACTATCGACCAATCGCCATCACCTCCATGCTCTGTAAAGTCATGCAAAGGGTTCTAAATAGCAAATTGTTGGCATACCTAGAAGACAACAATCTACTCAGTGACCAGCAATATGGCTTTTGCCCTGGTCGGTCTACTGGAGATCTTCTAGTGTATGTTACTCATTGCTGTGGCGAAGCCATTGAGAAAAACGGCGAAGCCCTTGCCGTTTCGCTCGACATCTCAAAGGCTTTTGACAGGGTTTGGCACGCTAGTCTCCTTAGCAAGCTTCCTGCTTATGGCATCCCTGCTGGCTTTTGCTGCTGGGTATCAGACTTCTTAACGGGACGGTCGATTAGAGTGGTCGTCGACAGCTGCTCTTCTGACCTTATGGCCATTGATGCCGGTGTTCCTCAAGGGTCTGTTCTCTCTGCAACACTATTCCTGCTCCATATAAACGATATGCTAAATCCTAGCATAGTCGGTTACGCAGATGACAGTACCGTTGTAGGGAGATATCTGGCCAGCGCAAAAGACAGTAGGGACGATATACGTTCACAGAGAGAGGCCATGGTAGAGCGAGTGAACTTTGCCTTGAGTCGTGTGTCCCAATGGGGCGATCACAATCTAGTGCAGTTCAATGCCGCCAAAACGCAAGCGTGTCTGTTCTCCGCTAAACGGAGCCCATTCGACCTGGCTCCTACTTTCCGAGGTGCACCTGTAAATCTAACCGGCTCCCTAGAACTCCTTGGCATGGAGTTGAGTTCTGACCTCAACTTCGCCGCTTTCATCGAGTCCAAAGCACTGACTGCGGCGAAAAAGCTGGGCATCCTTAACAAGGTTAAGCGATATTTCACGCCGGGACAGCTTCTAACACTTTATAAAGCTCAAGTCCGATCGTGTATGGAGTATTGCTGTCACCTTTGGGATGGCTCAGCCAAATATTAACTGGCCGCATTGGATTCGGTAGAACGCAGAGCCAGGAGGTTGATTGGCGACAAGAAGCTGGTGGCCCAACTGCAACCTCTAGCACATCGGCGTAAAGTTGCCTGTCTGGCGGTGTTTTACAGATTGCACTTCGGTGAGTGTGCTCATGAGCTACACGAGCTCATTCCCCCGTCTCCGTTTTACCACCGGACATCCAGACGTACGGCAGGATACCACCCTTTCTTGGTCGATATTCCTCGAATCCGCACGCAGCGTTTTTCGAAATCCTTTATTATGCGCACCGCAAAGGAATGGAATTCTCTGCCGGCGTCTGTGTTTCCAAAAGCATATAACCCGGATGTATTCAAGAGAAGAGTGCATAGGCATCTTTTGGGTGAGCTCGCTCCATCGTAGGCCCCATCTATGCCCTCGGACTAGTCTGGGACCAAGAGCAAGCCCATAAGTTATAAAAAAAAAAAAAAAAAACATAAGCTCGTTAGACGATTGACCAAAACACGCTATGGGTTTTAGAAGCACCGGTACTTCGAAGTTTGGCTATAACTTATACACTAATAAAACTGGTAGTTATTATTCAGAATATGTATATAGTATATCATATCATCAATATAGTATATCAGAATATGTTTGTACTATTTGCTAGAAAAATCAACGAACATTGTTCCGTGAGCATTTTATTATTTCATAAAATAAGTAGCTATTGTTCGGGTTAGGGATTTTCAGCGTATGAATTAAAATGTTTCGGCTGTGACAAATAGATAAATGAATCACCCGGTATTGAGTTGAAATATGATACTTAGTAAGTGAAGGCATCCATTCACGAGATACACTTAGGGCGTATTGTAATATCTACTTGAAACGTAAAACTGCCGTCAGCTAAGTACTCGTAAATACTAAAGCAAAAAACATAGATTTTCAAGACACCTTAAATGTAGTCGCCCATTCCAAGAGTGCTATTGCAAGGAAGATCATAATCACAAATAAAAAAAAACATCAAAAGCTCCTTTTTAGGGTTCCGTAGTCAACTAGGAACCCTTATAGTTTCGCCATGTCTGTCTGTCCGTCTGTCTGTCTGTCTGTCTGTCTGTCCGTCCTCGCTTAATCTCTGTGACCGTTAGCACTAGAAAGCTGAAATTTGGTACCAATATGTAAATCAATCACGCCGACAAAGTGGTAAAATAAAAATTGGAAAAAAATATTTTATTAGTGTAGCCCACCTATATGTAAAATGGGAAGTGATTTTTTTTTTTATTTCAACCCTGACCTGTGATATATTGTTGAATAGGTATTCAAAAATGAATGGGGGTTTACTAAAATAATTTTTTGATAATGTCAATAATTTCGGAAATAATCGCTCCAAAAGTAAAAACAATGTCCCCCCCTCTAAACTTTTGAACCATAAGTTTAAAAAATATGAATAAAATCTGAAAAGTAGATCTTTGTAAGGATTTTCTAGGAAAATTATTTAGAACTTGATGGAAAGAATAGTTTTTGTACAAACAAGACATATAGGTTGTATAAAATAATTACTACGTACTTAGTATGTCAACGAAACAAATAGGCTTTTTTTAAACTCATAAGTGGGAACACTTATTGTGACGGACGGTAAACTACGGAACCCTACACTGAGCGTGGCCCGACACGCTCTTGGCCGGTTTTTTAAATAGGTTGTATTTTTAACCGACTTCAAAAAAGGAGGAGGTTCTCAATTCGTCTGTATGTTTTTTTTTTGTATGTTTGTTACGCGATATCTCCGTCAGTTGTAAACGGATTTTGATAGTTCTTTTTTTGTTTGATAAGTCATGATTCAGGGGTGGTCCCACATAAATGGCGATCGGTTCAGTGCTTCTTGTAAAATTCACCAAGAACAAAAAAATTGACGAAATATTCATAGACGATGACGTGCTTTTTCTTCAAGTTTCTATTTTCGTTTTATAAGATTGTAAGTAGTTTTATTTTGAAATTAAATTACTTTGAAAGATATTTTAATACACAGTCAAACACTGGGAGTCGACACTAAAAAGTAATAAATAAAAACTTTTTCCAAAAAAATAATAACCGCCTTCAAAAACTAAAAACCCAAAAATAACTAAAATTTCGGAAGTCGGTGGCTTCTGTTCTGCCAGTCAATTTGTGTTGCCACCGACTCCCGAAATTTTTGTTATTTTTGGGTTTTTAGTTTTTGAAGGCGGTTTTTTTGATAATCTAGGTTCCATATTTTTAGTTTTGGTTTCATTTTTACCTTTTTTACCTTTTAGTTTGATAAATATAATCTAGTTAGATATTTTCTTCAATACGCAACATGTACCATGTTGCAGTAGGACCTGAAATTATTGTTTATTAATACCCCGCAAGATATTTGTGCCGATTCTCTTATTCACAAACTAACGTAAATTTAAGTTAAGTGCATCTTTCTCTTTCCATTTAAATAAGAAAAGGACAGAAGATAAAATATTAGTTAAGTCCTGTCAAATTTAGACACTCCATACATAATTTAGACGCGATTTAAAAACATGGCGACTAAATATACGTCAATTTTATTCAGGCGCTGTCTAATTTGAAAGGATTAAACTAAAACGTATCTTCTGTCTTTTTCTCTAGATATGGAAAGAGAAAGATGCATTTAACTTAAATTTAGTTAAGTGTGTAAACAAGTGAATCAGCACAGTTAGCGAGTTTGCAAAACTAAAATAATTATATTTAAAAACATAACTAAGATATATGTAAAAAAACAATCTAATTTAAATGTGAAGAATGATTAATCTGCTGAAAGGTAGATCACCTTCCATTACATGATATGTTACTGCTTACCAATCATTTATGCTAAGAATTTCAGAGTTGTACTTTAGACTCATGTTAGAACGTAGGAATTAGATATCAAATCAATCAAATGTATATTATAATGAATTGTAATTATAGAGCTGTATTTACAGTTACAGACGTTCTAATTCAATATTAAAAATACTGAATGAATTTAATGTATAACATTGTTTAATATCTTTCTTACCCGACTGACGAAAGGAGGGTCATGTTTTTAGTTCACCTAAACGACAAATGCTTGCATTGCTTGGGCAGGTGTGTTCTTTTCTCGTAAAAAGACCACCTCGATCATAAATTTATATGCTCCTCGCATGATCTAACTAAAACAATTGTTCGGACTTCAAAAGAAAATCTAACTAGTTTGTTTCAGATGATTCCTTTAAAATATCATTTATTCGAATTTATACGGTTTTATTCTAAACCACTCAAAGCCTTTAGTACCCACCTAATACTTCTAGTGTTACTTTGTTGCTCTATCACCCAATATTTTATAAAACTTGACTGCTTCTGCTTCAATTAGGCAGATATTATTCAATTGCTAAAGTTGTTTTGAAACTAGTTTAATAACAACCTATATCGTTCCGCTTATAAATTATAAAGTAAGGCTTTGTACCGCGACTTTGTTTGCATACTTTTTGTATGGTAAGAATGAAAAGGTTTTTACTTTTGGCCGTACACATTTTTAGTCGTCCGAAACACCCTTCATAAAATTTTTTTTTTGGGGATTGGGAAATCATCAAATGACTTCTCCCGTCATGCGGCAGGAGGGCGTGTCAGACTTTTACTGACTAAAACCCACTCATGTTTCTTCGGTTGCCCTTTATGTTCCGGGGTCACGGTAACTATTATAAACATTCCGCAACCCCGGTAAGCGTTGGCCCTGTTGGGCCCCTTCCCATGCTGACCCCTCGTTGAGGCGCGCGTGGAACACTAACGCGCCGTCACAATGGGGCCATTATTGGCACTCACCCTTTCATAAATATGAATATTAATGGATTCTTGTTTCAACCGAAGCGGATGAAACTCAGCAGTCGCCTACTTACCCGTCGGTTACTGCAATCGCAGACAAAGATTTTAGTTTAGAAGTAACCCACATTACCCAACCCTTAAGTAGTTGAGGCGCCCACCTCCCAAGTAAATTTTTTTTATTCATGTGTACTTTTAAAGCATACCTTAGAAATCACTGGTGGTAAAGGGTTAATAACGTGAGGAAACCTGGACTTATTCTGAAAATAAGTCAGGAATTGCCAGTCCACCTTGCGCAATGTGGTGATCAACCCTTGTGCCTTCCCTCTTTAAAAAGTGGCAACCTAGTACCATTATCGTCTTTCCAAAGTTTCTATCTATCTCCGAAACAAAATCCATTAATATTAATTCAACCGTTTAGGCTTGATAACGTAACAAATAAACAAACAAACAGACTTTTGAATTTATAAATATTAGTATGGATGTTGGCCTATTATTATGAAATCTTGCATATTTCAATAATACATAAGACATTTTAGACTGATTTTGCATATAAGTGGTGATAAAAAGCCGAATCTGTATAGATAAAATGTGTCAAGTGAGTTTCAATAAGTGTGTTAGTTGCCAAACATGCAGGTGTACATCAATAAAAATCCTATCACGAGCGCCGTGAATTTTAATGCGGGAGTCGCTAAAATGTTACTTTACTGTGGTTATGATTAATTGAAATTATTTTTTTTAGGTGTCTCTTTTTACTGGCTTACAAGAGAGAAGTGCTGCGGCTGTGATTTCCGCACTGGCTAATGTTTGTATGGCCGAGTTGGTGATTTTGTATGTTTGAATTTCTGAAGAAATCCTTAGTGAAGTAACGATTTGATCGTGTGTTAAACTTTAAGTCGAAATATGTAATTACGAAACTTTGTCGTTACATATAATATTATGTATAGAAACATGAAACTTTCGACTTTCCAAAGAGGTCAGATTTGCTTCATCATCATCATCATCATTATCAGCCTATAGACGTCCACTGCTGGACAAAGGCCTCCCTCAAAGATTTCCACATGCATCGGTCCTGCGCCACCCGCATCCAGCGGGACCCGGCGATCTTGATGAGATCATCGGTCCATCTTGCGGGAGGCCTACCCACGCTGCGTTTACCGGTACGCGGCCGCCACTCGAGAACCTTTCCGCCCCAACGGCCGTCAGTTCTACGAGCTATGTGCCCCGCCCACTGCCACTTAAGTTTGGCAATTCGACGAGCTATATCGGTGGTTTTGGTTCTCCTGCGGATTTCCTCATTACTGATTCTATCACGCAGGGAAACTCCAAGCATTGCTCGTTCCATTGCCCTTTGGGTGACCTTGAGCCTGCTTATGAGGCGCACTGTGAGTGATTTGCTTAAAATGTAATAATGATTTTGTGTGTCTTACTTCACAAACTCTATCTAAAAAATTGTCATTTAATTCACCCCTATAAAAAGCAGCATTTTATTCAACAATAACTAGATCATCGAAGCTCCAGTCGTGTACAGATTGGCCGTGAGCGGTGATCGACGGCAGACGAGTCTTCAATTAGACTGTTATCCCGAGCCTGCGCGTGAGCATGGCTACCGAACATAAATCATTTAATAATTGCATTTATGTGATGCTGCGAAGGCTGTGCATATTAAATTATTGTATTTTAATGCTTCAGAATTAATTGGAGAGAGTAAATAATTGTTTTCGCGATTGTTTTTGCGTTTTGATTGGGAACAATAGATTGCTTTATTTTGCTTGAAGTAACAGCGCGGTGCGGTAGTGGATGTGAGGGTTTAATATGACGTCCTACAATACGTCAGACCAGACCAGATAATCAGGCGGCACCTCTGGTTCGTCGGTGAAATAGGATTCCCATTTTGATGACCGCTAGTGCCCAATTTGTTTGGTATTAATGAAAATTGTCGTCTATTTACAGCCACTTTAGGTTTTTTTGCGCACACATGTGCCTTAGAATTAAATATGCTGTGTACTTGAATAATGCGATTACTTTACTTTGATCTGAATTCGGTGTGTAAAGTAACGTCGTTGGTGTAACTTGTTTATTAAATTATTATTCAGTGTTATAACAACAGTTCGGCAATCACCTATACTAGCAAATAACAGCGTTGGAATGTGACCTCACGAATTTATCGGAAATGTTCATCTTGTACAAAAGTTCAAAAGTTGCGCATCCTTAACGTCTAGATTTCAAAGTTTAATGAACTGTAATAAATCTTCGCCTTTCAAGGATTTACCTACAATATTAATTTTTAATAAAATTATCCTAAGTTTTGGTAAGCATGTTAACTGGACACCTGACGATAGGTGTTCGCCGCTGCTTGTAGACATCTGTAATACCAAAGCCGTTACATATTTGTGGTTATTTCTGAGACAAAGATAATTCAATAACAATAAAAAATAAATTTATTTATTAACTTTTTACAAAGTAGTACATTAATCAACTTATGAATACTTAAAGTACCTAGTTCTAAAAAAATGACTTAATTATCTATTTAAAATGATGTGAGTGATAATGCCTCATGTGTCTGCAATTTCACCAGAACCCACAGTCTTTAAACTAGAACACAGCAAGCTGCAAGCAGGAGATATAAGAGAGGTAGAAAACTTCCCGTACTAATACTGATGCTATATAAGGGATTTACTGTCAGTCGACGGGCCTGTTGGTCTAGTGGTAAGTGAAAATTGACCCACGACTTGTGGGTCAATTTTCACAACTTCTTACCCAGGACAAACTTTGTGTGAAAAGCATAATTGTTTGTTCTGTGTCTGGGTGTAATTTATCTATAGCATGTATGTGTAAAATATTTCAGTGGTTTGATTACAGGCTCTAAGTAGTTTGAGATCAAAGGGCCGTGTATGAGTCGAATCATAAAATAACCGTAATTCATAAAATAATCGAATTAAATCGAGTATTCAATTAAAGAATCGTAATTTTGTAGTATATTGATTTTAAAAGAGTGTCCATGGAGTTTCTTGCTCGCTCTTCTCCATGGGACCTAATTTTTGGAACGAGCAACTAGCTTCATTTTTCTGACAGACTGACACCTTGACGATTCAAAAATACCTGTAATTGGTTTATTTGAATAAAATAGTTTTGAGTTTGAGTTTGAATCAAGATAAATATTTATTTATTTTGTTCTGTACTTTTCTAAGCAAGTGTTTTCAACGAAAATTTCTCTAAATCTCTTTATAAAAAACACAGTGAGTGTTGTGGTGACCATTCTTGAATTAGTTTAGAAGTAGAAAGTTTTTTAACTTTTTTGATTGTTTGACAGTAAAAACTGTTTTTGCACATACTACTTATGTTATAAATATTCCTTAGTGCTATAAAAACTGTTCCCGTTTAGCAGTTTATGATATCCTAATTCATGAGTATTAGAATATTAGTGTATTTCGAGAGTAAAGCAGTAAGGATGACAATAACAACGGCGTGACTGAAACCACGCGGGTCAGTTAATCCGTACTTATATTATAAATGCGAAAGTAACACTGTATGTCTGTCTGTCTGTCTTTCTGTCTGTCTGTCTGTCTTTCTGTCTGTCTGTCTGTCTCTTCTTCACGCCTAAACCACTGAACCGATTTGAATGGAATTTGGTACAGATGTAGTCTGGGACCCGAAAAAGGACATAGGATAGTTTAGGAATGGGAACTTATTCGACGCGGACGAAGTCGCGGGCAAAAACTAGTAATAAATAAATAAAACATAAAGTATTCCAAGACCGTAGAAGGCTTGCTTGTGAATCAATGCTCTTATCTATCCTAGGTGTATATCAAATGTCTAGGATTTTTAGTCACGCCTCTGTTACGTCACACGCGTGACTTAACAGAGTGTTGCTACTCATCGCGTTGTTAAGATCTAATGATTAGGCTTTGATTCATACTTTATTTAAAGTCGTGATGTTGCAGTGAGTTATGTCCGCCTAGTATGTATAAATAAAGTACCGGGTTCGATCCAAATGCGAATGTATTTATATACTTATAGAGTAAAGGAAAATCGTGAGCAAACCTGGAATCATTTATAAATAATGCTTGACAAACATTTATACTGGTAGTAATAGTATTGGTGGTGGTCCTTGTGGTTTAATTAGTACTCGAGTTTATATGTTTGTTTGTGTAATCGAAACCACGATAAGGGAGACCATTTCTGTATGGGGAATCACCAATTCGATTTGAGTAAGCGTAATAAATAAAATAAGTAATAAATATATTGGAACGACTTATACACGGCAACTGATACCAAGCTAAGCAGCTTGTGTTATATACACAGGTATATAATTTATAAATACATATTATATTATAGATGAATTATACCACGATACAGAACAAACAACCATGCTCATTGCACAATTTTTTTCCTGTGTGAGAATCGAAACCACGACCTCTGACTTAGCAGTCAGGGTAACAAATAAACAAACAGGCGCGTCCATGAATGATGAATTATAAAATGACTTAAATACCTAGGTATTCAACAGCAGAATTATAACAGGCTGATATATTAATATAAAAAAGAAAGGAATCGAAATAAACAGCTGTTGACCTTAACATTTTAGAAAAAGTAAAACGTTTAAATGGATGTAAAACATTTATTATAATGTAACTATTTTTTTTTTGTAAAATGTTAATTGCTACAACACTACCTACTAATATTTCGTCACCTGTCTTGCTATAAAAGGCGCAGTATTGTATATTGCATATCAATAATCGTAACTTATAAAACTTTAACGTACCCATTTTCAGAGATACCTAAATCTATGCACGCACGGTGCGAACGCATTAAATCGTTTTCATAATAATTTGTATATCGTACACTTATAGCTACCGCCACACATAGCCGTTAATGCGGGCGGCGTTTTAAAAGAGAATAAAACCTTTAAAAAAACGTACTAATCTATTCGCTTTGGTGCAGAAATTAGTTTTTTGGTCAGACGCATGTTGGAATAGATTTCGCGGCATTTGCTAACTAACTATTAATTTTACAACAAAAAAGTTGAGCCATAAATTATTTGAAATATTATTTTGTTTAATTTATTCACACTAATACTATGATTGCGCAATTAATTCTGTCGGTCTCTCTGTTTGTTACACTTTTATGCCTAACCAATTAAACTGATTTTATGAAATTTGGTACAGAGATAGTCGATAGCCTGAAAAATGACAGAGGATACTTTTAGACCTCCACGCGGACGAAGCCGCGGTCAAAAGCTCAACAAATTTTGAGAACAAAATGCAACGTCGGAACGTTGAAATTCGGAAAGAGCCTATCAAGATCCATAAAGTTACAAGTTTTCAAAACTCCCGTAAAATATTTTAAGTCCAACTCTTCATTTATAGGAATCAAATGAATGGACTATAGTCGTATAAACATTTTTAATAATGGGTATATCTAGGTTGCGGAATGCTTATAATCGTTACAGTGACCCCGGAACATATAGGGCAACCGTAGAAACATGAGTGGGTTTTAGTCAGTAAAATTCTGACACGCTCTCCCGCCGCACCCAGGACGGGAGCAGTCATTTGAGGATTTCCCACTACCCCAAAAAAAATGGGTATATCTAATCTAAATACTAACTTTGATGATTTAAGTTTCCTAAAGTCAAAAAGACATATCAGCGACCCCATTAACCATCAGAAATAAAAATGTGAATACAACTTAACAACTGAAATGTTATACCAGAAATTATACAAGTATAAAACTGCCGTGACATTTAAGAAGTAAGTTAAATAATATATAAATAATCGTATAAACTTTAACTATAGCACAGTATATAAAAATAAATGTTAAACAAGTAAGTATCATAACTGTTATATTTCTACAATTATGAGAATTTTTTGCAAAGACGTTATTACGTGCCAGAATCTTTCACAAGCTAAATTTATAGTGACCTCGATCGAGAAAAATTTCTTGAAAAAGATATTTGATTATCATATAGGTAGGTCATTTTTTGTTTGAATACTTGTTTAAAGAACAATAGCGATGAATAAAATGACTTAATATCGTAAATGACATTTTGTGTTTCTGGAGTTAGGTGGATGGAAAACAACTGAACGTATTTTGTAAAAAAACTTTACAGTGAATATGACATGTTTATAATCAAAGGGCTTATATATCAGAATAACATAGGCGGAGAATGATTAATTCGGGGACAGCTAATAAAATAATAATGGCTCATGAAATCCGGTATTTGACACCATCATCAATTGACGTACTTTTTATGAGCTGTCAAAACGCAATTCTCCTATAGACTTTGTATGCCAATACCAGCTTGTGACGTCACAAGCTAGCAACACTATTGAGTAACTATTTATTGATTTTAAAGCAATTAAAAATCCAATTTTACAGTAAATTAAAAACAAATCCGATGCTTAGGACTAATAAAAAGATAGGTTTTATAAAAAATATGTCTTAGATTTATCGGTTAATAGTGTCAAATACCGTATTGTTCCACTGCAAAGCAATGGCGTCTTCTTATACAGACAATGCAATAACATTGATTTCCACGCTTAGTCGAAGTGGATTAGAGGATTGATATCGAGTGTTATTACAATAGATATTCAATTGAAAATTATGATACTGCTAATGGAAGTAATATGTAGGTACTAGCTTTTGCCCGCGGCTTCGCTCGCGTTAAAAGAGACAAAAAGTAGCCTATGTTACTCTCCATCCCTTTAACTATCTACACTTAAAAAATCCCGCCAATTCGTCGCTCCGTTTTGCCGTGAAAGAAAGACAAACATACAGACAGACAGACAGACACACTTTCCCATTTATAATATTAGTATGGATAGTATGGATTTGTAGGCCACTGGCTCATCACTATGCAGAATGCACTAATGAACCGCTTCTCTTTGATGTCCTTAAGCTCTACTCGTATTTATAACAACTGTTTAGGGCTTCGATATCTATTATTATTATAAAGTACATTTACTGGTTTATTTTTATATTATGATATTAAGTGTTTATCGCATAAAGACCATCTGCAATACCGGCAGCCTCACAGATGCGTTGACATCTAGAGACAAACACATATGATAATACAATAAATAAATAAATGACAATAAATATCCTGGGACATCTTACACACGGCCATCTGATCTCAAGCTAAGCAGAGCTTGTGTTATGGTAATCAGACAACTGATAACATACTTATATAATTTTTAAATACATACATATTATAGATAAATACCACCCAGACACAGAACAAATAATTATGCTCATCACACAAAGTTTGTCCTGGGTGGGAATCGAACCCATGACCTCTGGCTTAGCAGTCAGGGTCACTGAACACTAGACCAACAGGCCCGTCAACAATGATACCTTACTGATTATAAACAATGATTATATTGACATGATATGCTTCATCTATACTAATATTATAAAGAGGTAAAATTTGTAAGTTTGTAAGTTTGTAGGTTTGTAAGTTATAAAGAGGTAAAATTTGTAAGTTTGTAAGTTTGTAGGTTTGTAAGTTTGTATGTAGGGGGTAATCTCTGGAACTACTGGTCCGATTTAAAAAATTCTTTCAGTGTTAGATAGCCCATTTATCGAGGAATGCCATAGGCTATATACCATCACGCTACAACCCACGGGAGCGCAGCAGTAACGAGAAATGCGGGTGAAACCGCAGGGGACTGCTAGTGTACTTATAATTACACTAGCTGCCGGTTAGCATCTATACTCTTCAAATCAGAATAGAGAAACGCTATTAATTAAAAAAATACACTGTTAGTTAAAACAGCCGAAACAATTATGGTGGTGGACTACCCTGAACGAGTTACTTCGAAGTTTGTAAAAAGTCATTGTTGGTATGATTAAAAAAAAATATTAACTAATAGTCATTATTTTATTTTGCATCTGTATCATCAACATCTGTATGATTATGGTATACTGCACATACAATTGGACGTGGCAAAAGTTAGTTCATTTAAAGGAATCATACATATTGCATTGTATTTAGATCCCAGATTGATCTAACAGTTTAACTAGACAATAATGAAATTGTCTACTGCCAACAGGCGTAATCAGCATTCGATCAACTGCCTAGTCTTTCAGCCTTTATCCATTTTGAATGATATTTCGTTGTAGCTTAAACCTATATTGTTTCAGCTACTTTGCGTGGTTACATAAAGTAGAATGTATGTACATAAATACAGCTAGGTACTGGTAACAATATAATGAGTATAATTACAGTGCCATGACATTAACTCATTATAACATGTTGATGAGGTTATAGTCACATAACAACGGTTATTGTGACACCCGACCTTGTAAAGTACTAGGTCCCAGTGTTGGTTTTTTATGCACATTAGTACGCTATAGAGATTCGTTGTATTAGTGTTAAGCTATTTGGCTTGAATTAATTTGGGTCTTGATAAGACAGTTATTGTAATGTCATATTGTAATACAAGTTCAAATATAAAAACCCGCTCTCGAAGTTAGCGTAGCTAACAAAAGAGTGAACAAAGAAATGAACCTGACTAAGAACCAAATTTAAATAATCTACTTTTTACCACACCTTGTAAGAGCTACGGTGCCACTAACAGACAGACAAACGGGCCGACATACATAAGCTCTCTGTTTGCGTTGGCGGCAATATATAAATATGAAAAAGTTCGGAAATATAACTGTAGAGCGGCAAGGTTTGTATGTTAAAATATGTGGGTGATTGTGGTCTGACAATCAGTCAGTTTAGGCAGCTCCAGAGTGAAATAAGTAAAGGAATCGCCAATAAATATAAAAGAAGACAAAACCCCTGACGGGAGACACCCCTTTCTATTGAAATAGTAATAAAACCAGTTCAAGGTTAATAAAAAAAAAACTGAAAAATAGATAGCGCTTTTTTACCAAGTACGCTTACGCTTCTAGCATTGAATGAACGACTTTTACTTCAGTTTGTTCCGGAGGAGTTTTAGTACACAATCAATTAATTATCCTTATTTATATGCCTTTGGGCGTTATCTTTGTCCATTGCAAAATTTGATCTTAAAATATGCTATCAAAACGTCACGAAATTAACTGACAGCAAACAGTTAGACTTAAATATGAGAAAGGGACTGAAATGTTGTCCAAATTGGAATGCCATAAAATGTGACTAGCTGTACATTAGTAAGATATGTAAAATTCAATAACTTTGAATTGCTAGGCGTTGCTTCATCGATAAAATACAGCGAAGTTGGTAAAATATTTCTTGCTAGTTATGTGCTTGACGCAATACAAGATGGGAACGCATTGGATTGATTTTCAATTTATTTCTTGGCGATGTTTTTGCTGTTCTCGTGTCTTGCTTATGTAGGGACGTGCTGCCAGTGATTGCTTCCTCACGAGTCAGTTGCGAGCAACACGTTTACACCTAAGATACAAACGATGAGTCGATATCGTGGATGAACTCTACAACTTGTTACAACATAGGTTTTAGGTATAAAGAACATATTTCCATTCACTTGAGCTTAGATAAAAAAAAAACATGAAATATTTGTAATTTAAATAAAATGGATCAAATCAAACTTCATTAAATATCCTTCCATATAACATAAACGTAGTCTAATACGATGGGATCAACAAAAAATAATCAACAAATAAACTGGTAACTTAAAATCAACTGGGATAAGAAACTAATTGAATCCCGATTAGTAATGCAAAAACTACAAGGACAGACCACTACTAAATTAACAAAAAAATTCAAAATGTTACATTTATAACATTCGGTATATAAAAACGTATACAATAAAGACGTGCATACAAAATAAACTTGAAAATTCACAAAAAAACCGGAAAGCGCGCGTTAAACTTGCGCTAGGAGGGATCCGTACCATTATGGGTAAAAAATGGCAAAAAAACACGTTTGTTTTAATGGGAGCTGCCTTAAATATTAACTAAATTTTAATTTTTAGAATTTGTTGTTATAGTGTTAACAGCTGTTGTGGCAATCTGTCAAAAAATCAACTCTCTAACTCTCATGGTTAATCGAGTACAGCTTAGTGACAGACAATCAGACCGACAGCGAGACCTTAGTAACATGGTCCCGTTTTACTGTTTGGGTACGAAACCCTAAAAAGAACTGTAACTAAGATGATAGGTGATAGGCACCAAGGTAGCCAACTAACCACAAAACACACGCGTGACGCCAATATAATAATAATTAAATCCAAACAAATGCTCATAATTAAATCGTGTACTGTTAATGGCCATCAAAGAAGCAGTATTTGTGTAATAAGTCACGATTTTGCGCGCTTGTTTCGACACTGCGCGGGCGCATCCGAACTGTTGGCGAAGCCCTAGCTGATGGCGAAACGCTGCCTTGGATGCATCGGTTGCGAAAGTAACTCTTTGACCCTTTTTGCAGTGCTAGCGATAATTTCGTTTAATTATTCAATGCACAATTTCGGCCCTAAATCTATGCAGATTTGTTAATGCATAATTTATTTGTTCGAAGTGTGTTTTTTCGTTTGACGCGTGCTAAACGACAATAGGTTAATTTGCTATCGCCCAGCATAATTTATTTGTTGTCAGCCAAGCTTATTGCCAATAGAAAAACTAGTTATATAATACATACAGGTATGTATGAAAATAGAAAAGGAGACTTAAAGGCCCATTGGCGTGCTCGCCTCTGATACTGAGATATACGTGAATTGACAAATACTAATACTATCATTTTTAAGTTATGAATTATTATCTATATTTTCTAAGTTTATCTTTGGCGTCATTGATTTCGGTAAAGAAAAATATTGTTTAGAAATAAATTCTTATTAAGTAATAATTAATGTATCGTTATTAATAATTTATAATCGGAAAGCGTCCAGTTATCATTGCATGTGCCTTACCTGTTTAAGGCGCTTTTTGTCCTGCATAGAACATAAAAAAATGGCATCAGTTTTGGTGATTTGTGAAGTATGCTCAATGAACTCATGACACAGAATAAACTATGAGTGGTAATATCCACCAAGTAAATATTCCACCATCATGATCTCCCCAGCCTTTTCCCAACTATATTGGGGTCGGATCCAGTCTAATCTGACTCTGCTAAATATCAATGTTTAACCTGGACTTGTAGTGAATATAAGTCCTAAATCGCCAATCCGTCTTGAGCAAGGGTGGTAATCAATGCTCGCGCCTTCATTGTATGAAAAGAGGCCTTTGCCCTGCTGCCCGCGGCAGTAATAGGCTGGTTCACCGCTTATCGGGATTTAACGCACACGTACCTTTTATTTATTTTTGGCTTGACGTTTCGGCAGGGTTACACCTGCCATGGTCACAATCAGACTGTCCGGCGGCACTACTCCGTCGATGGAGTAGATTGATCTTCATCTACCCTCGATGTTGATGAATGTCCACTATAAAGCCGCGTACACACTACACTCACTGAGTCCGGTTTTTTAGTCGACTTAAAATCGCGATGGTGAATTTTTGCAGTCACTGGATTCCATGTGGCCGACAGTTTGAAACCTCCTTCCCGTGAAGTATAAATATGCAACGCGAAAGTTTAAAGTATAATAATAGGCTGGTTTTATAATGTACTGTATTAATTCAGCAGAAAGTCACGTCACTCGTGACAATGTTTGCCTACTGTCCCAGTTATGTCAGGCCAGCATTCACCTGGAAACAATACAACATCAACAGTAATGAAACAATTACTTCCTGGCCTTACTTGCACATTTTCTTTCCTTTCTCCCTTCGCGCATGTTGTTGAACACATTAGAGTAGGTTAATTTTAGCTTAAGGCTAGGTTTGTACATGCTTTAGATTAATTTGAACAAAATGCTTGACTAATTTCTGCTTGCGATTTTGTCCTCGTGTTCTTTGATAATAGTTTTAGTGTTAGGGAAAACAAACAGTTGTAAAACGGGAGCTATTACTAAGTCTCCGCTGTTCGTCTATCTGTTTGTCTGACTGTCCGTCTCTCACTAAGCTGTATCTCATAAACCGTGACAGATAGACTGTCAAAATTATCACAGATAATATATCTTTTTTTATATTAAAACATAATATAAAAAAATATAATAAAATAAATATTGCACCGATAATATTACGAAACTCTCCGGCACAAGTCCGATTCGCATTTGGCAAGGTTTTTTGTTATTTGTTTTACACCAAAAAAGGTTTTTTACACTTGCTATAACACAACATAACACTATTTGTATGGATACGTTCATTAAAAGTGCAGATAATGGCAATTTGGGGAACATAAGGGAATCAGCATAAATTATTTTGTCATTGGTCCCAGCAAAAACCTTTCTGAAAAGGTAATTTGTAAATTATTTGTCTAATCATAATTATAATTCATGTGTCAGTGTATTTACTTCTAGATTAATTTGAATGTGCATCTAAACCAAACTGTGATTTATTATCGTGTAGTAGTGTCATATTTAATCAAAATTTTTTTTCATTACACGCTGGCGCAAGCTAGTTACATTTTACAATATAAACTAAAATAGCATAAAATAGCAAAATTCGTACGTATAGTAAAATTATGCCAAATACATAAACTAAATTCGCACTACAAGGTGTAGCTGTTTGAACAAAATGTTAATTGTAATCGGACTATTCTCTTCCAAAGATTACTTTTAAAGATCCAACAGTGATACCGCTTTAAATATAAATGTAAACAAGTTCAATTTAAGGGCTGTCATTATAAAGTGTGTGACGTTATTTACCAATTAACTTAATAATGTCAGTAAAGATAAATATCATAATTTGCATATTGAAAACACCGTCATAATATTTCAATTTGCGTAGATACTTTAATATTTCTTGCCTTAAATAATAAATTGCCAAGTGAACGCAGTGGCAAATAGAGTACCCATTTCAAACTTTACTTTAAAATACAAAATGAAAGTTTAATAATATAAACTTATTTATCCTAAGTCACGACTCCCTCAGTAAAAAAATCTAGGATATCAAATCCAATTAGTTATATGCATGTTGTATGCAAAACACTTCTTGAGGAAAAAACAGCTTTGACATTTAAAACTTTAAAAGGGTAATTTAAACTTACGCAGAGGTATGTTAAAAATGATAACAAGAAAAAAGCAGTAACCTATTTGCTCATAAGATTATCTTATAACTACCTATTTCTTGCGGCGTCGCTGCCTGCCTGTAAATTACGGTTGTCATTATTATTTCTATAGGTTTATTTTAAGGATGCAATTCTCAAAAATGCCAAAAAAGGCATTAACTGCCAACATTTTGAGTTCGTAGCACCTCTCCTAGCAATTTAGGCTCCGTGTAGATGAAGCAGTCAAGAAAAGTAACGGCAGTAGTATGGACTCTAAAACAAAAACAAAAAAGAAAATCGTTGTTTTATAAAATGTTTTGACTTATACAAATCCCTCCACGTAGATATCGAACGTCTGTCATTTTATCTATTTAGGGGATGAATTTTCGAAAGCCCTTTCTTAGCAGCAATCTAATCTTTACAAAAAACACCATCTTTAAGTTTCATGTCTCTAGACCCAGCGATTTGGG
This sequence comes from Athetis lepigone, assembly GCA_033675125.1. Classification (NCBI taxonomy): domain Eukaryota; kingdom Metazoa; phylum Arthropoda; class Insecta; order Lepidoptera; family Noctuidae; genus Athetis; species Athetis lepigone. The sequence goes on from CM066229.1 coordinate 7,913,519, forward strand.
CTGTGCGTTGATCAATGAGAACAATCAGTCAATCAGTTTACCATTTATATATATAGATTGTGACGTGGCATCACGGGTGTAGATGATGACTTTAGTTTAGGAACAATTCTAATACTATGGTAATATAGATAACCTAACAGCATTCCGTCTAGACTGGGGATCGAAACTAGGACTTGTATTTGTATAAGCAAAAGCAAAATTTTAATTCTAGTTCTGTTAATTTCTTTCCATGTTGTGTATACCAGAACAACTTTGTGTGTTATTTATGTATGATTGTTGGGATAAATCGCCGTACGAATTATACGAAGTATATGCGTCTTCATATGCTTCCGCGATTCCCGACATTCACCTAAACAAACCCGCGGGCAGAAAGTTATTCTAATCAATGAATCCGTGTGAGCAGTCTGCACAGACAGACTATCTATTATTATATTATATTATATTTTGCATGAAATTCAAAGAAAGGATAATTCAACTACATACTTTATAACCAACGTGCCGTAATAAGGTAATGTGGGTCCGATTGTTGCGCATACGAGCGGGTCGAAAATCCACAATTATGAACAGCTAACGAGACGCAGTGTTTGGAGCTGTAATCTTTTAGTTGGGTAAGCACTTAGCTTGCCAAAGATTACTGTGTTATGTCAGACACACGTTTGTATTGAAATTATTCTTCCTGTAGTTTATTTTGGAGTAATTTTCGGTAGACAAAGCTTTTGTTTGAGACAAATATTAACTATATTGATTGGAGAGGTATATCAAGATAAGATTGGTCCTGTGGAAAATTTCTTATAGATACATCCGGTTGTTAGTTTTAAGCCTGGCAGGCGGGTATAAGCCAATAAGTTTTTTTATAATTATTATAATATGTTCGTATTATAATCTGAAATCTTTGTCAGAAGCAAGGTCTCAGATAACAGAAAAAGCCGGGGTTGCGGAATGTTTATAACAGTTACCGTGACCCTGGAACATAAAGGGCAATCGAAGGAACATCAGTGGGTTTTAGTCAGTAAGAGTCTGACACGCCCTCCCGCCGCACCATTGGATGATTTCCCACTCACAAAAAAAAAAAGATAACAGAAAAAAAATTATTTAATAGTCTCTCCGGTATGGCAACCCTGTCATAACACAAAAATACCAAGAAGCAGTTGCAACACCAATGCAAATTAATACGTGTACTTAGTCTGAAAGTATGTTTATTAGTGTTGCACACAATCAACTACCAATCTTTAGTCGCACCGAGTCACTTGATTGTAATAATCAACAATTTATCGAGCAAGACATCTGGAATTTGACGTTCTCCAGATTGAATAATGATAGACAAAGAACGATCGGTGGTCCTAACGAAATAGGTTCATAATAGATAGATAAATGTGCCTTGTGCCTCGTCGAGGCGTGATCGAGTGCTGTTCAAGAGTTAAATATGTAGTACAGCTTCAGAATTTGATGTTAGGAAACAAATCCGCTAAGCAACAATATGCTTGGGGCATACCTAAAGATGTTGCAAGATAAAAGCTAAAAGGGATGACTTTTAACACCACACGAACGCTCATTTAAAAAGTTTTTAACGATTTTTTGTCTTAATAGAAATAGCTATAAGCTCCAACTATATCATTTTTGTTGGTATGTATCTTGCAATTAAGTTGTGATTAACTGATCGAGTTCATTTATTTTGAGGTTTCTGTGCTGCTCTGATAATACCAGAATGGACAACAAACTGATCTGTTTTTAACCTTCGCAAAAAACAAGGCGTTGTAAGATTGACCGCAATGTGTTTGTCTGTGTGTCTGTCTATCTTTTTGTCGTAGCTTTAAAACGGGTTAACTGATTTGGATGCTGTTTTTCATGGGTTATCTAGCTATGGGTCTCATTATGTTTCATCAAAATCACATCAGTCGTTTCTAAGTTTAAATTATTTTGTTAGCTGCAGTTTTCTATTGAATTTTTATTTTTACAATTGTTCCTTATGAGCTACTTAACCCAAAAAAAAAATTGCATGCTCCATTTTACCCATCTTAGAAGGAGTATGTTTGTCACTCGTTTCTTTACTACGGATTGTGACAAAAACACTGTAGTGACACAATCAATTCGTATTCGATCCATATTCAAGATAACACGTGTCCTGACTTAATATAACGTTTGTAATCAGTCTATCGCATGTTTTTTTCTACCGAAATGTATCTTTATTCCTTTTAAGAGCTGCTATAACACTTGTTTTGGGGTTTGCCTTGCATTGTGTGAAGAAACTACGTTTTGCAATTCAACCTTTATATTAATAGGGACATTTCAGAGGCTCGTTTGTTCCAGATTTTGGATAAGAGTTATCTGGTGGACATTTAAAAGCTATCAAACTACTGTTCATAGTAAAAAGTTACTTTATGTAGCTTGATATTGTGATAAGTAAGTTTGGTTTTAGTACCTAACGTAAATAAATTACGCGTTATGACTCAAAACGTAAGTGCAAATCATTGATTCTAAAACTGTACTTGAGCCAAATCTAACGCCAAGCTGCAAACAATAGAATGGGTGTAAACAATATATTTTGTGACAACATTTAAAATAATTATAGTGATTTATTAGATCATCAATAAAAGAAAATATAAACATACATAACATACATGTGATAATGCAAATATTTACTAGGTCAAACAAAAGTAACAAGCAGCTCTATAATTATATCTTTTATACATGCAACTAGTGATGACATGTATTTTAATGATTTTTGCTGCACGGAAGTATATTCTACTTGACATCAATTATCTAGCTCACTGTAACAATCACCGTGCTGAAACTCGACAATTACTTAACCGATTTTTTTTATCGTTGGCCTTAATGCTGAAAAAAATATAAAAAAATACAAAGAATTTGCCGTAAAATAAAAATAAAATATCAAATGATTTTAAGCCAATCATTAAAAAGGAGGTGTGAACGTCATGTTTAACTGATAAGAAAAGAATCAAATTTCGTCAATAAAAAAAGCCGAAAGTGAAAAGTCGTTTTGCAAAGATAACAAAGAAGAAGAAACTCCTCTTTTAAATTAATCTGTAAAACTATTCTATTTACTATCCATACTTAATATTATAAATGGGAGAGTGTGTCTGTCTGTCTGTATGTTTGTCTTTCTTTCACGGCAAAACGGAGCGACGAATTGACGTGATTTTTTAAGTGGAGATAGTTGAAGGGATGAAGAGTAACATAGGATACTTTTTGTCTCTTTCTAACGCAAGCGAAGCCGCGGGCAAAAGCTAGAGGTAGCGTGCACTAGAGGTAGGCACTGTTTATCTTGTGTAAATAATAGTTAGTAGAGGCGCGTCGTCGTGGAGGACTTCCGCGACGATGCTACCTGCGATAGAGGCCTCAATCTTATTGAGGCAGGTGACTGAGGGTAGGCGCCTTGGCGACGGGCACCGGAGGCAGTGTAGGCACCTCGGCGACCGGCGCCAGTGGCAGGGTAGGCGCCCCGGCGACAAAGCCTGAGGCAGGGTAGGCGTCTTGACGACGAACGCCTCAGGCTGGGTAGGCCCCTCGGCGACGAACGCCTGAGGCAGGGTAGAGGTCTCGACGACGCGCACCGAGTCAGGACAGGCGCCCCAGAGACGTGCGCAGGTAGCTGGGAAGGCACCCAGCTACCTGCACCCTGGAGTGCAGTATGCACCCGGAAGGGAGTGCAGCAGACACCCGGAAGGCAGTGCAGTAGGCACCCGTTAGAGAGTGCAGCAGACATCCGGGAGGGAGTGAAATAGGCACCCGGAAGAGAATCCAGCTTCATAGGCCGACACGGGCGGACTCTGGATCCGCGGCAGTAGGTCACCGTAGGCACACACAGAGGTTTCCCACTAGGAGGTTTACTACTGTGAGACTTAAAAAGGCAGACTAGTAGAGCTTCCCCTACACACCTCCCCTACCTCTGCAAAAATATTGATAATAAACTTTTTTTCGAACACCATATTTCGAACGTCATGTTTTGAATTTATTTTCTTAGAATATCATAAAATAATTAGATAAACAGAGAACCACATAAAATGGATAAAATGTAAGACCGTAAGTACTACATGTTTAGTTATCTGAATGGAATGTAGGCTTTTAAACTAAATATAATTAAAACCAGCAAGTTCTTCGAAATCGAGTAGGTAAATAAAAGGTTTTATGGACATCTTTATCTGTATCAACATTTGAAGGTGGGCGGGCCATTGTCATTGCCAAGTGTGCCAAGTAAACTAGCGAGCATTAAATGGGAGGCACAAATTCGTCTGTCATTACAAGCTGCCATATTATCATACAATGATATTCAGCCGCCGCTCTCGGGAATTGAATGAGGTACATGGTTTAGGCTGGGAGATAGACATGTTCTATGTCTCTACAAGGTATTATTAGTATAATAGCTCTTACTACCGTATATGTAGTTTAAAGATTAACAAGGTTTGGGTCCAAGGTCCGGAAATACATACTCTAATTTGTTTACAAATGGTTCAGGTCTAAAAGTGGTCTGCTTAATAATACATAGTATCATACGCTTTAAATGACCATGCTGAGAACGAGTTAGGCAAAAAACATTTATCGTTTTACTTTGTAACCTAACCGTGATATTTTAAAAATTTTGACCGATTTTGTAGCAGCTTTCTGCTAGGCCTGCTAACGTTTCATCGCCAACCAGCTGTCCAACACCGTCTCGAGTCATGCCTGAACCGTCAGCGAGCATTTATTTTGCCGGCACTGAGAGAACGGACACCATTTGAATACATATGACACTCAGATACTACAGTTACCGTTACCGAATAGCATGTTATACCATTCTGTTGATACATTCTGTTGGGCATAGCAGGCCGAGTCATGTCTCTTTTCTTGTCTGATACATTCATAGTATATAGGGTTAACAGATCATCCTTGATAGTACAATACTGTGGAATTGCAATTTGATCTACTTATCAAGTTAGGGAATCATAATTTTATGGTTGAGTCTGCAGTGCTGAAAATAATTTCTGCGGTTTTGCACGCTCAACAACAAAATGAAATACCCAAGCTTCCTCTTCATTTGTTATATTTCTTTCAGTTTTATGAGAATTAAAGTTGAATCTTTTATATGACATCATCTCCTAGACTACATTGTTACCATGAAGGTTGTAACGACATCTCGTGATCGTGCTTGTAACAATTCGATTAAAAAGTTCTGTGTCTTCGATAAATAATTTTGAAAGCAATCTTGATGGCATTTGGCCATGGCTTTTCTACGTTTGGAGTGCGTTGCGAAAGAATGAAGATCAAATGAGTTATGATGTGTTAATGGCATTTAAGAGAACCGTAAATATTTGAGTCAAATTTTGGAATAGATCTTAATGTGAAACCGTGAATCAAAACCTCTGTTTTAATTGGGTTAATAGATAACTTATCTATTAACCCAATTAAAACAGATGATAAGGCGGAATCAATAAGATTGCTTCCGTCTCTTTCTTGCAAGTTGTGGGATAGTGAAATTTTGAAGTATTTCATTGTATACTATAACCACTACATATCTTTCAGTTGATTATTCTGTTAGGTAGCTTAAAAACAACTGAAATTAGTATACTGTATTCTAAACGTTTAAGTTGGAAAGGTTTCTTCTTATATGAAATGTATTTAGTTATTGTATTAATTTTATTATAACACTAGATGTAACCCCCCGAATTCAGTCGCATTTACGCAGTTACTGCACGACTGCATTAGGTTCTATCGTGATGTTTTTTAGCTTATTTATACTAATTGAAAATAAGTCTGGCATTCATATGCATACATACAGAGTTTAATTGATTTATTTTGATCTATGAGTGATACCTACATATTATTTTGTCGTATAGAATTAAACCAAAATGTTATTAATATTTTTGTTTTTGGAATTCCGTTTCCTTTAACCTTTCGAAGCGAATTAACAAACAATTAGTCGTATTTCTTAAGAAAACCTTAAAAGTATGCTTAAGCTGTTAAGGTCGCCATAATAAATACGGTCAATTGTTTTTCAATGTATCGAAACAGGATGACACTATGAAGAAATATTGTTGCCTATGACCGAACGTTCGTAGGCGTCTTCCGGCTTATATACCCTACTATGTCAACAGGCGGATGTGACAACATCAGTTTTCTAGTAAGAATTGTTCTGAAGTGTTGAAGACTTTTATATTTTCTCTAGTATGATGAAACGAAGCTTGTCGTCGTTGTTTTAATTTTTATACTTGGCATTTCGTAGGTAACAGATAAGATAAGATAATAATAGAATATAATATAAGATAATGGAATTAAAAAAAAACTTAAAGCGAGAAACCTAGCGAAATCTGTTCATGGATAATAGTAATAAAAAAATTTAATGACAGATTTCATCCATTTTGCATGACGTCAACGAATGATAGTTATATTTTGTGTTAGAGTTGAATGCCTGAACGTGTCTAAATAAACAAAGTGGCTGCTTTTAACTTTAACCTTAATTAATGCAAAACTAAACTCCATTAAATTGTTATTTCAAATTAACAAGCAATTACAAAGACACCACTTATAAGACATATACATATGTATATACATACTACTGCGACATAAATTTTAAATTAGTTAATTAAGATCTCACTTGCGGCGATTCAATCAAGCCGACATAATTAATTATAGGTATGCACCGCACTAAAATCTACATATCGAATAATGTTAAACACTTCATACATTTGTCCAAGCCTATTATCGATAATTGAATTATCAAGTACGGCCTCTTTCGTGTCATAAATTGCAGCAGTTGATTACAGGTCAACTGCTTGATAAATAAAAGTTAGATCTAATTAAAGATACATGAAGTGTCAGATATTTTTCACAAAAATGCCATGCAAGATCAACATTTTTAATATTTGTGGGCTATTTAATTTTACATTTTATCCTGTAGTATAAACTTACTTAAACTCGTAATAAAAGCTTCTAAGCAATAGTAACATAATGTAGTTTAACTACAATTTCAGGAAAAATACAGTGTTAGCAACAATTTACTTGTTTAGTACCACTTTTTATAGTACCAACTATATTATTGTTGGTACTATAAAAAAAAACAATAATATAATATAATGAAAATAATAAAATTCCAATGATATCTTAACCCCCTGAGAGTAATGTTGTGTTGTTTTCATGTCAATGGTTATATTAATTGACAAAGTATACGTTTTGTAGTTCGTGAAACCATCGTTTCATACAACTACAAAACGTATACTTTATTAGGTACCTTACTTTACCCCGTTTAGTTTAGGTTAAATTTACAAAAAAACATGCATTGCATGACAATCTGAATTATCTTGTCACGGATCTCAACTAATCTTGATATTTAGGCAAATTGTTACGTGTTGGTCCTTTCAATACAAATCAATTTTAAATTAGAAAAGTATAATGAAGGACTAACGTAAATGCTCCTATTACCGCCAGTTTTAGCTGTCTCAGGATTCACTTTAAAAAAATAGATATAAGCTGTTATGTTAGGGAAGATGTTATAATTTATAATTAGTCTTTACGAAGTATTCTTTGCTATTCAGTTCTTAAATTCAATATTCAACAACACAATAGTTACAAAATAATTATTTTATCCAAAAGAGAAGTTGATTCTATTACCGACCCATAGAATGCGGCAAGATTCTATTAGCGATTTTTCTGCTTCTTTTACCGACCCATACGAAGTTGTCACTTCAACTATAGTATAAAATAAAATAAAATTGTTTTTAAGGTATTTTATGGTGTAGTTTACTTTGAAGTAAGTGTTACATTATTGTTTTGTTATAAAATAGTTATTAATATTTACACCAATAAGTAAGTAATTATTGGTGTAAATATTCGATGGTGAAACGAATAAATAATATAAAATCATAATATAACAATAGTTATAATTTCCATTGTAACGCAGTTTTATCCTTGGTATGCTTGGTATGAATAATAGGTTTATGAAGTTTCGTATATGCTGGTCTCTTCATTTATAGCTATAAGCCCAGCTTCTAGTTGTCCAGAGGCGTCCCTACTGCTTGCGCTTCTGCTTTCTGCTACACTTTAAAGAGATTATATAATTTAATAAATGTATGAAATATACATAGATAATGCCATGAATGAAACAGGAAAGTAAATTTTATTTTACATTAATGATATGGCCTGTGACATAATCTCTCAAAACGTCACGTATGCAAGAAATAAGCCAATTTGATCAAAAATGGACATTTTGTTTTTGTGTTAGTACATCAATATTACAAAAAATATCCTCACAGCTGTGAGTCGGTAATAGAATCAAGTAAGAAGGTTACAATATTCTATTAGCGACCAATAAAAATAATAATAAATAGATCGAGTTTGACACAAAAACTTAAGAAATAGCTATGTCGTTAATAGACCTAACGAAGTAAAATAATTTTAAGAATTGAACAAGAAAAAAGTATAAGCAAATAAGTTAGTTTATAATAGATATTATTTTAAAATACTAAACGTTCTCAAAATTTTAACAACGCCATGGGTCGTTATTAGAATCATGATTTAAAATTTGGATTCTATTACCGCCTTTTATTAAAACATGATTTTATAACACAAAAACCAATTAAAAGTATTATTTTAAGAATTAGTTTAGAAAACGAATATATGCGTTACAGTTGTAATGTGATAGCAAGAAGACTAATCAATTTTTAGTGCGTTAATTTCCTTAAGCAATATTCGGGTGTACTTACGTGGCTGGAGGCGCGACACTATGAAACTTGCGTCCGTTTCGGGCGCTTCCCAATTATTGACAAATTATTTCTTTCACTGGCTATTTAAACACACAAACTTTGCTCTTTTTGTTATAAAACAAAATTATGTAACTAATTTTTAAGGTATGACTTTTCTGGACGCCTATATTATGTATAATATGAGTGATTTAAAATTAGATCGGTAATAGAGTACACATTTTAGGGGGTCGTTAATAGGAGCTTTTACGTTATATTTGGCTAAAAGCTTCAAGCACAAAATGGAACAAAGCTACCTATTTCACTAGTTTAAAACGACCTATCAAATCACTAACAAGTTACTGTTTTGGAGCTACAAAAAGGAATGTAAAGGGTCAATTTTATTTGGTTGTTTCATAAATCCGGTAGGTGTCAGAGTGATTGATTGGTGAGTAGGAGGGCGCCAAAAGCATTTTGACGCGCATTGCTTCTTTGATGACTATACTTTGTGACATTGTGCGAAAGAATGAAGTTGTCAGGATGTAGGCGTGTGGTTTATGAAGATTAATGTAGGGGTATTAAGCTCAAATGATGTGCGTTTCCGAGTGCCATAACGATAAATGGTCTCGCCCGTGGTCTAGTCTATAGAGAAATGTTGGTAAAATAATAGGTTTATTTATAACACCACAGAATAGTTTAGAGTTACAACGTTTAATTTATTGTTATTTTTTTTTAATACTGAAAAAAAAACGGAACTTAAACTCATTGATTTTTGTAAACGTGTGATGCAGAAAGACGTTGCTATTTAATGACCGTTTCCTAAAATCCAACTGAAATTATTTTAAAGCTTATATTTTCTTACATAGAAAACTACAACTAATTGCGAATTCGTATTTTAAAACAATGTTTCTAATGAAAAATAAAAAGCAAGGCCATCTTTCACTATACTTCTCTTGCCAAGAACAAACTCAGCCCATAATAGCCCAGTCTTCAAGAACAAAGGAAAGGCACGGTCATTAACCCTTTCGATACACCAGCTCAAACAAATGCACATCGTCCTCAGTACTAATCAACAATGTACGGTAATCTAGGAAGTGTTTCGCCTCTCAGTAATATATTGTTTGACATTCACCTTGAAGCGTTCTTCTTGCTCGATTTTAGTTCATCGATTACGAGATAACTGGTTTCTTGAATGTTAGGGCGTGTGTATTGTGGGTGGTTGGTGATAAATCAATTTATTTGGTAGTTAATTTTTGGAACAAGAGTCTTGACACACTGTTAATTGTGAATTAATATAGAAATATGGAGTAATTTATTTAATTTGATTTATATTACAATTGTATATTTTTGGATTCTGTATTGGAAGTGTCCACCTACGGATTCGATTACTAACTTTCAGTTGGTTGTCCATTATTTTAGCACTTAGATTGTCAGCTGTCAGTATTTCATGAACCCTAGTAGGTTAGAAAAAAACCAGTAGACGCTCCCAGCTTCTGAGCGGCTTACTGCTGCTTTTTACTTTCAATAACTTTTAACTTTTTGATATTAGAGATATTTTTTTATATTTGTTAATTCATATTCACCAGTTCGCTTGTAAACGCAGCCTATATGCCTCCGTTTATGGTGGACTACATACCTACCTACATAATACATATGACGAGTAGTTAACAAAGATAAACGAGGAAGTCGTACCGCACTTTAAACAAGACCAACAGGTTTGAGATATATCCAATATAAATGTTAAGTACGACGACATTTCAATTGTAATGGCTGTTGTTACTAAATTTCATAAAAACTAGTGTACGATCGGTTTTTAGCCAAACTCAATTATTCGGCCTCTGTATCAGTTTTGGCTGACGCCTAAATTGAATTAATTTTTAATTTAGGCATTATTACATATTTTAAATTGTAGTTACACTGATATACATCCTAAGTTATTCGCCAGAGAAGTAAAGCTACCTACGCCTTTTATCATATTCATAGGAGAGACTATATTTGAAGAATAAATGCTACTATTCAAAAGCTAATTAACCATTAATGACTGTTACGAAGACAAATCAATAAAACCTGTAATTTATAAGTTAGATTAATTGACTTCTCTGATTGTGAAAATATTTTTCGCCAAGTTATAACATGATAATTATGTTGAGAGAAAACTACTGCATATCCCCTTTTTACCATATTCTAGCAAATAAATATTTAGTTTTGATTTGATTTGAAGACAAATCGGGCACATGTACTAAACTTATTAAAATTAAATTAAGTGCAAATAGAAATGTACTAACAATATTATAATACTAGTCTAACAAAGCGATAGAAAAAATATATATGTGTAATTAGATGTTGCTAACGGCTACATTCGTGTAGACATGCTTTGAGGATGACTGATTTTCTTAGAAACTTTCATACCCTTATTACCCCTTTAAAGATTCACTTTTTCAACTAATATGACTGTATTCATGCTCATTATGTGCATAAATTGAAATAGTCACATTGGTACTTGCCCGGTTTGGAAGAAGGAACTTCTTGCATAAGATGCTTTAACCAATGGGCCATCACGGCTTTAATTGCTTTTATATGCCTATATTATGTTCGTATAATAAAACATAAATTGAATATCCCTTTACTAGGCTGTTACATACTACAAAACTATGTTAATATCCATCAAAGATTTGGAACTAACGCGCATAATCTTATACGATTAAATTAATATTTATTGCATCCAAATTTTGAAAGGAAACAAGTAATATAATGAAATTTCACCTATGTTAGGTAACTTATATTTCAATACAGCAATATATTTAATCAATTGGTTATGTCAGTTAATAGGTGTAATGATAAATTGATACGTGCGTTACTGTGGCAATTTCTTAAGATAATTGTGTATGCAATTTCGTCGTATTGAGTCCATACTTAATATAACGAAATTGCAGTTTGTTTGAATAACATTATTAGTTTCCGTATTCACTGATGAGGTGTTCACATGTGAATTGAATGATGTATTAAATTATAAAAAACATACAAAAAATTGTTAAAGTAAGCGTGTTCTGCAGTAGAGACTTCAGGCCCAAGCTTAACAGAACATACATATAATATAAACACCATACATTTATAGATAAATTGCACCCAGACACAGAACAAACAATCATGCTTATCACACAAGTGTGTCCTGGGTGGTTTCTCCGGTTGAGCAGTCTGGGTGATTAACCCAGGACTCCAACCTCCAGGCTCGTCGATGCAGCGACGTTCAGCGAAGGGAAGCTGCCAGCTAGCCAGAAGATCTATGTCCAGCAGTGGAATGATGACGGCTGATGAGGATGATCCATTAAACCCTTAAAATAAAGGTAATTTTTGAAGGGCTTTTAGGGTTTAGGCTAAAGAAAAAACGGAAATCTTTCAGGATCAGTTTCTTGATCGTCTATTTTGTGTAAAAAGGTTTTTTTGTGGCTTTACTTGTAATAGTTTTAAGTAACTCGTAAGTTATTCCAAATGTTTATGATGAAATGTATGGTAAAACAGATTCAATACAACATTGTTTTAAAAAAAAACCGAACCGTTGTATTGTAATTTTTCTAAAGTTGCAATACGACATTACTTTAACTAGTAAATTAAATAACAAATTCATTGCTGATCAAATTAAAAATAATGCAAAACAATTTTAAAACCGAAGTATTACGTCCAAATTATAATAAAAAGCTTTTCGCACCAAATCTTAACAATAAAAATCTCGGCTAAACATATACTCATCGGAAGATACACTTCCGATTAGTCGTTAATGATGTCTTTCAAAGACTTCACACTGGCTTATTTTTTGATGCCATTGCCATTTAAAATTATATAAAAATTAAGTATCAAACTGTTCTTATTTATATTTGAATAGCCTTTACTGCCACTGGGTTAATATTAACATAGTATACTATGTCCTATTCATTAACGCTAATTTGGCTATAGATATAGTAATTAGGTTTTACGCAAATGGTTCAGAGGGCCTAGCCAAGTGGCATTGTAGAATAGAAAACGAAAACGAATAGATTGTCAAATGTATGGAATTGACATAAGCTTTCGTTAAACAATTTGACATCTCCATACATTTGACAATCTATTCGTTTCGCTATCTATTCTACAATGCCACTTGTCTAGGGTGGCAGGTTATATATTAATGCCCTTACTAATAATCACTGTGTAAAGTTATGCAATGAATAAAGCCTGTGTAACCATACATTTTTGACGTATAAACCTGTCATAACTTTATGCAGCGATTATTAGTAAGGCGCTAAGTGGGTTAAGTTTAACGTTTGGTTTTATTCAATGTTATATGATAATGGCTTATATTTAGTAATCATCAGCTGATAGCAGTTTACTTCTGGTTACAACTTGAACATTAAAGCTTTGTGTTTAAAGATACGAAACTAAAAACATTCTTGTCTTTTCTTATCTTTATCTATCTTCTCCGCGCAATTTTATCCGTTTGAATATTGATTAGGGCGGATGCATACAAAATCGCAGATCAAAAAGTATGTTAAGTATGCAATTGTATGACAATTAAATCTGTGCGTAAATAGTTAAAATTAAATAAGTGCCTAAACTTTGAATAATGATTAAAATTAGTACAATAGTTTAGCCATATAAATGTTATATACAGACAATAAATAGAGAGACATTTATAATATTAATATGGATTGGTTTGTAGCCATTCGATAGAAAAAAATAAAATTGTAAATTAATGCGGACGATGAACGTTAGATATCACTGATCCGATATTAATTATAGCAATTAAAGTTTTCCATAATAATTATGAACATTATAATGAAAGGGGAACCTTGGCTATAATACACCCATAAAAATAAATATTCAGATATCTCATGGCGTGTTTTGATTGACTTTTATTTATAAATATTTTATATTATATTAAGATTTATCAATTGATTAATGGTTGCTTCGATAATGTGTACGTATTAAGACTAAGGCTAGTGAGACATCTTTCAATGTCGCATAACTTGTCTATATATGACCAATCGGCCATATACTTAATCCTAATAAAGAACGGTTGTTATGTTTCAACATGTAATTGGTAATAAAATAGAAGTCTTATTAGTTATTACTGTTAATCGCAACCGAAATAAGGAAATTATGCTTCAGTAATATAATAGAAGTACTGGCTACAATAACACATATTTCTCAAATATGCTTGAAATTTTGTTTGTTATTTTGATAACCTTCTTCTAGTTTAAATCGAGGTTGCACACTGGGCAGAAAGATGCGATTTATGGCCAGCAAAGTATAGCAGGCGTGGCTACCATATAATTTACATAAATAATTATAAAGTTTTATAAACAAGAGTTACAAAATAAATATTCCAATCAAAGAGTGAGACAATAATAAAATTTTGCCCAAAATCCAAAAAAGAAAAAATACTATTGTGAAGTAGCACAAAGCACTGAATAATCAAAACAGAAACTAAAATCAGTCAGTAAATTACACAGTCTATATTAAACGTATAAAATATTTTAAACGTTTTAACCGGAGTTAAGAAGGGATAGTGAAAATTATTACGAAAATGGACATGTGATTGTAAAGTCACATGAAATATCTATATACATAAACTAGCTTCTACCCGCGACTTAGTCCGCGTGGATTTTTCCTGAATTTTTTTTGCTGTAAACCTCACGGAGCCCAAGACCTTTCCAACGAATGCAAAACCGTGGAAATCGGAGTTATAGCGTCAGGAAGGAAAACCCGACTTATTTTTAAATAGTAGATATAAAATAGTTAACAGTCTGACTCACTGGGTGATACATCAATGCACAGCCCAAACCGCTGGTCTTAGTGACATGATTTTTTGGAATATGGACCCTAAACTGGTAAAATAGAGGAAGGCAGGTTGACATCCACGCGGATGTAACCGCGGGCGTAAGCTAGCTCACAATAAAAACAGTAATAATGACGTTAAATTTCAATATGTACAACCGATAACGGAAAGCAGTACGAACATGTGTATGTAATGTGGAAGTAATTTTATGGTCCATAAGCTTGCCGCCATATTTGAGAATCTAGAGGGCGTTACAATCGCATAATAAACTTACGTCGGTAAAATATTTGGCGGAAGAGGGTGTGAATATGTATTACTTAGCTTGCTTAGCTGTAAAAACTATTAAATAATTTCGTTGCGTTGATTTATGATAATGTAATCGGTTGGTTTTTGTCGGTTCTGTAAGGAATGAAATATAAAACTTATATTGTTATACGAGATGTAAATAAATGTCATGGGTCGAGTTTTAGGTCTGAACTCAAATACTTGCCCATTTACCAGACAAGAACTTTACGTGCTCTAACAACACTTTTTGCCATTAACAAGTGCCCCTTCTAACCTTATATCTCACATTCTTTATGAATGGATGCATTAATAAAATAAAAAAAAATAATAAATTTATTTAAGTAAAAAGTAAGTACAAAAGTGATTTACATTAAAAACAATATAAAAAATTTAGTTTTAACTATAATGTACTGCCTGATCTAGGTTAATAAAAAACCTGTGTTTCAGGCCATCGTTTTAGTTCAAACTTAAACTAAAAAACAAAAATAAAATTAGAAGCTTAAATAACTAAGGAGACAAAATTTCCAATGACAAAAAAGTAATCATTTGAGTAACATAATTTTAAAACTAGATTAATTGCGACATTATGTTTAAACAAATTAACAAATAATAATAAACTACAAATAATTAGTTGAATAAAGATACTTATATTAGACAAGGAAGGGAGAAACTTACATTTATTTTTCAATTTCTAGAAGTTTTTCCGTGTCTGCATAATTATGTTTTGCATTGGGGCTGTTTTAAGGGTATAGTCTAAAATAATGTCTTGTGTGTGATATATCCGAATCGAAGTTAATTTCCTATGAGACATAAATAAGACTATTGCAACAACAACCGTACATCATTAAAGATTGTTTTTAAGTACCTATCTACATATAAATACCTTGTCAATATTCTTCAATACCGGTTGATATTTTATTTTTAATTTATGTGACGGTCCACTATATGTATCATAATAACATATAATTATTTCTAATTTTACATGTTCGGAATTAATTCAATGTTACTTATGAAACGCTATAGATTATATATTTAAGTTTTAATGTGTTGTGATTTCATAGGATTATTATTATTTCCTAATATAGCGAAGTAGAGCAATGAACGCGTTTGGCGGTTTGATTTCTATGAAGGAGGAATATTTGTATGGCCCACAGATATTATTTATTACGAGTATTGTTTTTGGTCCCATTTTTCGTGAAGAACGAAAAGCCGTTGTGCCCAGTTGTTATTTGAAGAACTTAGACAGTCGATACGTTTAAATATTCAGAGGACAGAAAGCCACCAAACAGTCTAGTTAAGGGCTATCCAATTACCCCATTGTCTAATAAGTAATCGCTACATTTAAAAATACAAGTTTTAATCTTTATCTGGTAAGTCTGAAAGGTCCATCCTAACATAGTTGGGATATAGTGACTTTACCTCAGCAACTAAACGATTTTATGTCAAATAAATTATTACTTAAGGTTGGTTATAATTAGAAAGATAGAAACACTGGCTAACTACAAGCAACACTGGCAAACTACATACTAACAATAGTCCTGCCTGATCTAGGTTAATAAAAAACCTGTGTTTCAGGCCATCGTTTTAGTTCAAACTTAAACTAAAAAACAAAAATAAAATTAGAAGCTTAAATAACTAAGGAGACAAAATTTCCAATGACAAAAAAGTAATCATTTGAGTAACATAATTTTAAAACTAGATTAATTGCGACATTATGTTTAAACAAATTAACAAATAATAATAAACTACAAATAATTAGTTGAATAAAGATACTTATATTAGACAAGGAAGGGAGAAACTTACATTTATTTTTCAATTTCTAGAAGTTTTTCCGTGTCTGCATAATTATGTTTTGCATTGGGGCTGTTTTAAGGGTATAGTCTAAAATAATGTCTTGTGTGTGATATATCCGAATCGAAGTTAATTTCCTATGAGACATAAATAAGACTATTGCAACAACAACCGTACATCATTAAAGATTGTTTTTAAGTACCTATCTACATATAAATACCTTGTCAATATTCTTCAATACCGGTTGATATTTTATTTTTAATTTATGTGACGGTCCACTATATGTATCATAATAACATATAATTATTTCTAATTTTACATGTTCGGAATTAATTCAATGTTACTTATGAAACGCTATAGATTATATATTTAAGTTTTAATGTGTTGTGATTTCATAGGATTATTATTATTTCCTAATATAGCGAAGTAGAGCAATGAACGCGTTTGGCGGTTTGATTTCTATGAAGGAGGAATATTTGTATGGCCCACAGATATTATTTATTACGAGTATTGTTTTTGGTCCCATTTTTCGTGAAGAACGAAAAGCCGTTGTGCCCAGTTGTTATTTGAAGAACTTAGACAGTCGATACGTTTAAATATTCAGAGGACAGAAAGCCACCAAACAGTCTAGTTAAGGGCTATCCAATTACCCCATTGTCTAATAAGTAATCGCTACATTTAAAAATACAAGTTTTAATCTTTATCTGGTAAGTCTGAAAGGTCCATCCTAACATAGTTGGGATATAGTGACTTTACCTCAGCAACTAAACGATTTTATGTCAAATAAATTATTACTTAAGGTTGGTTATAATTAGAAAGATAGAAACACTGGCTAACTACAAGTCTATATTATTATATCTATGCTCTTATTTTATCAACATATGTAAATAATTTAAGTTAATTACTCAATGTTTAAAATATGGCTGGACGGTTACGTATGAAACCCACTGTCACTGACTCCATATGCAGTCAAACGTCTACGTAAGTCTAGGAAGGCAGGGACCGATCCATTTAAACCAGCCCACATATGTACACCGAGCTAGTTTTACAGATTACATTTATCTTCTATCTATATACTTGTGCTTTTGCTTTCAACTTCTTCGAGAATGCATGAGTCTCGGATCAAAAAAGTTATGTCTTTTTTTTGGGATGGAAAATCATTAAATGATTAATGATTTAAAAAAATGATTACATACGTTACAAGTACAGTAGTATGGTACAACAAAAGGTGCATTGGGTAACTATTATCTCCTTGTTCCCAAACTAGGTTTATAGCCTGTGACTTGGGGACCAGTGATTCCATAAGGGTAAACATAGATTGAAATGACTCCTCTTGCTCTGGACGGAGCGGAAGGGAGTGTCAGACTTTTACTGACTAAAACCCACCCATGTTCCTTATTAGCCCTTTGTGTTCGGGGCCGCGGCATCTCTTTCGAACAACCCACAGCCCCGGCAGAAGTTATGTCTTTCTGTAGGGTGCAAGATCACTCCGTATTTTTTTTTGTTTTATAAGCTTAATTATTTTCCCTTCGCGAAGTATAAGATCGATTGTAATAGAAGGCTTTGAAGACGCCTTCGTCTGGCAGAAGATTTTAGGCTCATTTGCTTCAAAACTAGGAGTGGTTTTGGTAAAAAGAGCAATAGAATTTTTAATATACAATTTCTGTTACTATAATATTTTGTGATTATTTATCCATTTATTTCAGGCATCAAGTCCCCATAAAAACATGTACAGTATCATATTAATATAAAACTTAAAAATACTATAAATATATATTACATAATAACTAAAACTAGTGCACACGAAGTGTCGGCGTCGCTGACTGGTGTCATGCAGGCGGCCACGAAACCGGCGGTACACAACACCTTTCGGCCAGAACTCTTCCTTGAGGAACTTCTCTCGAGATGGTGTGTTGGAACGCGCACCACGAAAGACTTGAAGCAGGCGTCCGTCACTCGCTTAAGGCCACGCGTTTTATGCCTACCGCTTCGCGTACCGTCGACGGTACAACGAACACCGGGCTGTCGCGCGCCCGGCTGAGTGACTATCAAAATGCTGAAACCACATAATTTTTGCGTGATTATTGTGCCATTTCCGTTTCCCAATTCTCCTGTTTCCCTTTTGATTATTTATTATAATTATTTACGCGGTTTTGGATATTTTCGACACTAAAATATAATAATCGGGAATTCAAGGAACAAAATATATGCATTAGTCATTTTATTAAACTAAGAAATATTAAATTAAATAAAAAAATAACATTCGTTTTATTACCATTATCATCATACGTATAACCCTAGCACATTTACTGGATGACACGCACACACGTTAGTCGCGCGGCGGGCAAAAGAATCTCAACTCTCTTTGTGCGTCCTTATGGTACATTTCTCCTCGCTGCAAACAGCTGGTATTATTATTATGATTTTGTAGGCTATTATAGCGTAGGTATTTCCGTTTTTGTATTGGAGTGAAGTATCTGTTACGTAGTAACTATTTATTAATCTGTGCTTGAAGTTCGTGTTGTGACGCGGCTCCAACCCTTTCGATCCTCAAGGTTCAGTTGATCTTCAGGCGCACGTACTCCCCGATTTCCTCAACCTTCGTAGAAATATAGTTATCGTAGTATACCAGTAATCAATAATTAATAATAAATGGTTTACATAACCACATACAGGGCTGGAATACACTGGTAGTTTTCCGGTAAGGCTGCGGTTACACGTAATCATTGGTAAATCTGTGTTAACTACGATTTATAGTTTCCCCGTGTAAACTGTTATTAAACGGCTTGTAAGCACTCACGCGCAAGTCTATGCATGAATTAGATTTTTTTTAAATTTAATTGGTCGATGATATAATGATTTAGTTATTAAGTTCGCTTTCCATTTCCAATCAGCGCATTACTTATGCTCTCATACAAAACATGATAGTATGGAAAATATGGATTTCTTTTTGAATTATTAATACAAGCATATTACTGTCCCAGTGCAGGGCAAATGCTTCTTCTCATACAGAAAAGGCACAAGCATTGATGACGTTTAAAGCGGATTGGCGATTTCAGATTTATATTAACTACAAGTCCAGGTTTCCTTACGATGTTTTCTTTCACCGATGTCTGTGATCGAATGATGAATGTAAGATACATTTTGGAAAGTATTATGAATTGAAAAAGTCACATTGGTACTTGTTCGGATTTGAACCCAGAACCTCTTGTACAGCTTAGGACGCATACCCATAGTGATCTGCAACTACTACATACACAATGTTCAAACACACATTAAAGCAGTCCAGATTTAATAAAAAAAACGATTCGACAAAGTACGCTCCAGTTCGATGACACACTTGTGTGTGTTTCAGCATTCTGGGGGCGTACCACAAGCCCTTATAGCAGTATTACTTTGATATTACTTTCAGTGGAAAAGAGACGGCGCTAGACAACGTGTCTAACGCTGTCACTTGCACACTCCTGCAACAGGACTAAAACAATCTTACTTTAAACGTCATGGTAAGGGGGCTGGATCCAGTAAAAATCCCCGCACAAAAAGGAAGTACTCTGTTTTATCTAATCGAAACACTTCAAAATTTTTCAAAATTCAAAATTCTAAGCATTTATTTCATTTAGACCATTGACAGGTACTTATGAATTGTCAAAAGAGTCGGTCGGTTTGTCAGAAAAGAAAAGTGACGCTAATTGCCTGTTCCAAAACGTAGATCTCTATGGAGAAGAACAGGCAAGAAACTCCACGGACACTCTTTTAAAAAAAAATCATGGTTTCTACTCGGTCCGGTAACTGTTGTTCGAATAATACCTTGAGTAGCGACGGATCCTTGGATAATAAAAGGATAATTGTAAACATGAAAGTTCCGTGTGCACACGCCCTAAGACTATACTATAAAATATGTCCTCCGCGGTTTTGCCCGAAAGTCAAAAAAGTCTTGAAAGCTTCTGACATTTTCCAATTTTCTGCGTAGTTACCTTTTACAAAGTATTATTAGAAAACATAAAACAGTTTGTGACCAAAGGAAACAGATACTGATTTTTATATATTAAATTTATATACGGATAGCTATATAGATAGATTAAAAGAGATAAGATTAGCCCAATTTGGCCCAATTCGCCCAGTAGACAAAATTGCTTGTGCAATGCAACTGTAGAAATTGGTCTGTTTTAATTGCACTTGAAAACAACAATATTGTGCCTATACTTTAAGAGTTCCTATATGCATGTAGGTAGTCATACTTCAGTGTGATTGCTCTATTTTTATTTATTTATTTTATGTACGAGGAACGTTAAATCACGATTTCCGTAAACAAGGATCCAGTTTTATAAAAAACAAAGATAAGTTATTGAAACAAGAAAGGCACCGAGCTATTTTATAGTAAATGGAGTTTATCTATATGGTCTTATTTTATTTTGGATCAATGACGATTATTGACATCTATAAAAAGATATGTAATTTGTATACCTAAAATTTATGGAGGCGGTTCAAGAAAGTCAAATTACTAATTAAAATTTAATAGCCAAAAAATGATCAACATGTGTTAAAAATAAAGGCATTTTTTACAGCTTGACACATTAGTATGTGAGACGTTAGTTTATTAGTATGTAGACAAAAAAATGCCGCTCTATTTTGAACTGAACTGAAGCAGAAATATCAGTGCTTCTGTAATTCAAAAACCCCAATTCTTCTTACACACGTAAAGGCATCCAATTAGCGCACGCCTTTAAGGCACCAGTGACCTATTAGCACATCCCTGCGATGCGTTCACAAACTAGAGTTGGGACCGTCCACCAATAAGGAGTGCGTTATTACGACGCACTACGTGGTCGGTCAAAGGCCACTATAGGGCAAAAGTAGTGAAAGGTAACATCACTAATTCCGTGTTCAAATAGATTCATGTTACGACATAGTTTGGCGTAAAGGGACCACCGCTATGATATTCTAGCAATTATTTCTGTTTTCAAGTAAGATAGATAGATAGATAGATAGATAAAACGTTTATTTAGCAGGTAAGGTTTTTATTGCTGAACGTTGTGCACCGTGACAGGCTGTCCTATAATCAAAACATGTTTTTACATAATTTGGTTCTATTATCTATGATTTTAGGAAAACTGCAGCTTTCTTCTTCCAATATTCTACTCTTTTCGTTGCTTGAAATATTTGACTGATATTATTCTTCCTTAATAACATTTGCTACATCGCGACCGAGACAAAATTTGGTCTTATTTTAAAGGTAAGGTTTTAAAGGTAAGGTTATTTTATTTATCATTCTATGGATTTCTGTGACTACATTATAGGTCAACCTGTTGTTTCGTCAGTACATAACTTTTTATGTCGGCCTTAATAATGGTAGTTTAAAAAGCTTAACAGTTTATTAACGAAATTGACTCAGAAATAACAAGACAGTTAAAAAGTCAGAACAGATTTTTTTAAAATGTGATATCATTATTTTATACCAGATCTCTTGGCACATACTTCACACAGATCGATTTACAGCACTTTTAACACCTTTGTAATACTTCTAACAACCTCAACGCATTGTAAATGGTTATAAATGTTATATAACAGGCCTAATTAATTCATAACTCGAGCAACTCAGTATAGGAGCTGATAGTATATTTACTTACTTAAGTCTATGAGAGCGCTGTCTTTTTCTTCACATTTTAACAGACCTAAAAAAAAGAGGTAACCTCTTATGCATGTTTAACAATATAGATTTGTATTAGAATCTGATAAGAATAACTAAAGTATTGCTTCGATTTTATGTAAATGTATTGTATTTTAACCATTTTATAACTCTAAACGCTTCTGAAAGTTTATTCGCTTCTGTACGGACCTTATTTTTATTGTAACACATTGTCACATGTCAGCACACAAGGATGCATGGAGGATTGTCACATGTGACGGGCATTCTTGTGTGCTGACAATGTGGCAATGTGTTACAATAAAAATAAGGTCCGAAACTTGAAATGTTCCTGAAGTGCTTGGCAGTAGATTCAATATGACTCAGCTACTTTGGTATTTAATGCATTTTTTTTATTATTATAATTTACCCTTATAATTCTTAATGGTCTCATCCGCGTTAGTAACTATTCCACTCCCGTAGAACTAAGTGCAATTAAATCTTAAAATAACATAAATCTAGATTCATACACTAGACTGTATACACCGAAAGTCATATGTACGTGAGTATTAGATTTATTGTGATACTATAATTGGTGTCGAAATTCATATTATACATTAGTGTATGATGTCTATAGTGTCGTGATAAATCTAGCTTTATAAGAATTATCATAACTACATCATGTGTCAATGTTATCAGAATCAACTTAACGCTTTAAGAGATTGATAGATTAATTATAATAAAACAAAACAAACAAGAAATATCAGTCGTCAAAATCAGGCTTCATCTTGCGGCTACCCGTAGAGTTTGAGGTATGGAGTTGTAGGTTTTGACGTTTGTTTCCTTTCGAACGGTTTATCGAAAGATCAATTACATATTTTGACGTAATTGTTTAATAGAGTATTATCTGGTCTACTTCACTCTTTATGTACACTGACAGTTCATCATCTCCTTAACCTTTTCAACGACCTGTTAGGGTCAGCGACCAGTCTAACAAGATCCAGTAGGATACAAGTGTTTTATATAGAGCGACTGCCCATCAGACCTCTTCTTTCTAGATTTTCTGACTTTCTGGTTTCTGTCCACGATTGCCTAAGATCTACAAATGACAACGTCAATGATATCCTAGATAAACTCAAAAAATACTTACTACTGAAAACTAAGATTCGTTTACTACATAACACTACTATAAACTGAATAAGGGAATTAAATGTTACAGTTGTAAAAAAAGTACATATCAAATCTTACAGTTGTATTAAAAAAACCTATGTTCTTAAAGACGATTAAACAATCTGTTTACTAACTAAGATTTACTGAATATTACTGCCGATCAGATATCCTTTTCGAAAAATAAAAATAAAAAGTAGACTATTTTTTTACAAACTGGTCGAACTCCATGGTGAAGTTGGCTCAACCAGTTTCATTAAGTAAAATGAATTCTGGAATAGATCGAGCGAATGACTTTAGTCTTCACATAAATCTGGATTCAATACAACATCTGCAGATTCTAGTCAAGGAAATGTAATAAATATTTCAAAGGACCATCCATGTATGGGAGTTGGGCCAAGTGTTGCCCAGCATGAACACATAGTGCATTATGTAACTAAGAAAGCTCATCAAAATCTATTCGAGGAAATTTGAGAAAAAAAATTTTTTTATCAAGATTTTTATTGGTGAAGAATGACATCCAATGGTACGTACCGCAGTAATTATTTTAAACAATTGCTCACTTTATAATTACAATCAAGTATTTCATGGTTTCTGACATTCAGAATTGATTTACATTAATAATACTCACAGTTATCTACTTGACATTAAACAATGAATTACTAACAGTGATAATATTACATTATTCGTTTACATCGTATGATCAGCCCCCCTAGACAAGCATTGGCATTGTAGAATAGATATAGCGAAAACGAATCGATTGTCAAATGTATGGAGATGTCAAATTGTTTAGCGAAAGCTTATGTCTACAGCACGAATAAACAGTTTTTCTTTCTTTCTTAATGTCAATTCCCTTAATCAATAAGTCAATTAACTTAATACCGTCTTGGTACCTAGCCCATCCTAAAAACCAAACTAAGCACATAATGTGGGCACAACTGCCAATTATTGTTCTGTGAAACATGTTCATCATTTTCATTTTGTACTTCTATTTCCTTCTTTATTTTTATTTTTTGTTATTATTTCACTTCTTGGCATTTGGGTTTTTATACGTAGTTTGTTAATTGTTTTTTATTAATTGTTTCTTTTTTTTAGTGTTGTGTATGTCTTGTGAGAATGTACCAAATGAATGTATTATCTATCTAATACCATTACCATTTTCTCATGCACTCTATTCCACGATTGTCCAGATGTAGCAGTGGTACTTTTTCGACGAAACATGTCTACTCTTTATGTGTGCTCGTATGAGTTGGACATTACTGGAAGGCATAGTAAATGCTGACAGATCGTTAAGATCTCCGTTATTTTGTTAGATAAGAAATGATCCACTGCTGCGTACATGTTCACTGTAATAACTGGGCGCAAGTTTTTTTTGGTAGGTGCCTACAGCGAAAAGGGTCAATTCTTCAGCGGTCAATATTGAAAATAATTATATTAACTAAAATCGTTTAATACTTTTAACTAAAATTGTCCCGAAAATCTTAAATACATAACTAAAAAAAAAACCCAGGGACCGATTTTTTTTCCAATAATTTTTAAAATTATATGTTAATGCAAGTAATCATTTGGAAGTACTCCCATGTCTGGGCAGCATATGGCCCAAACCCGGTCAATGTCCTTTAAAAAAAGTTAGGTTTTAGGTTTATTGGACATATTATTAAAAAGAGTGGTTTATTCAGGTTTCACGTAACGATCGTCGTAAACGAATCTTTAAAAACAGTTGTTATGACATTTTGAAATACAAAATAATATTGGTGAAGTAAAATAATTCATGATATTATTAATGGAAAGTACTGTTTAGAATGATTTATTTATCTAAAATTGAGAGTGTTGTGATTTTAGTGCCAATTGAATAGTAAGATTAATATAAAATCTACGCAGACCTGGAAATATCTGGAACCATAAACATTTTCAAGAAATTGCATTTAGATTTATGTTTACTTGACTGCTGTGACAAACATCAATAAACTTCGATGTTGTTTTCGCAAAATGTCAATTTTTGTGATTTGAATTTATGCCATAAACTTTATTATTCGTTCTAAATCCCACAAGAATTTCCGTGTTTGTAAAACGATAACCACTGCAATGCATTTATATTCAAAAACAGTAAAACAATATTTTATTACAAAACTCAACTTTCGTCACTGAAACTTCAATAAAACTGCACGGCTATTGAGCGATAGCGAAATTCACGATGTGCATGATAAATTTTATATGCGTTTCAGCAATAGGGATGAACCGATGAATTTCGAAAAACAATATGTGTGACAGATGCTGGATGGTGTAAAGCCTGTGAAAAGGCATTTAGCGGCAATTTTTTGTCGTACATATATACAGAGTTTATCCGTGGTAGCTATCGGTTATCAGACGAGGCTTGGACGCGCGCGCGCTCAATTCAACAGTTGATGTTCGCGCGTCGAAAGGAAGACACATCCGCTAGCCGCCTAGCCCCCGTGTGATTTGTGATCGATAAACGTCGCGTGGTGATTTCTGTATTAACTTTTACGTGAAAGCCGGTGAATTTATTTGAAAGGGTGCGTGTGTTTTGTTATTTTTGCATACAATATTATGGTGTTAAAAACATAACTTGTATGGTAGAATCCTTGGAGTACGTATACTTAGTTATAATGCATGCCATTTTTAAGCTGAAACACGAACATCTGCTGCGAGCATTGCCATTTATAGCACGCTGCTACGACGGGTTGTATTCATAAGGACGCATATGTTACATGTTTTTCTTATTAGCTGTAACACATATTATATATCGTAACTAAGCCTGAAAATGGTGTAAGTGGAAAGCATTCAAACGCGCTGTTTATTTGTTTTGTGTGCTCATATTTGCTTAACGGTATAAGCTAAAAAAATATTCATTTTGAAATATCCATTACTATCATTTAATGTCCGGTACAGAATTTCCGCAAATATTTTATTCAAATTACAAGTAAAAAGACCAAAATTTTTTCTAAACTATCTTTAAAAAAATTGCATAACTCACATTACGAGAAGGTATAATATGGCTTTCTCTGTATAAGTATAAAGACATAAAAACGAATGCAAAATCGTGGCCCGTGACGAATATTTTATGCGAGGTAACAATACTGTAATACCTCTATCTACATACGAGGTAATGTTATTAGCGGAGTACTGGACAATGTTATGTACGCACGCACTTACAGGTTGTGGTATAAATTATATTAAGAAATGATAATATGAGTCATACATATTAAAACCCAAATTAATTGTACTTATTCCTAATTAAATATTTCTTCATATATTTGTATAACGAAAAATGGAATATTTTAGCACTAAATTACCAATTTTCTTTGAATTTAATGCTATACGTTGCAGATGGTACGAAGCACCAATGACCTTTATTGCAATAGTAGGAGCTTATTAGAGTAGAGCGACACTTAAGCTCACTACTGCTAAAAACGTTAGTTACTAAAATCCTTAAAACTAAGAGCAAGCGCTACTTATTGAATATTTAAAGAAATAAATTATATTTTAATAGCATCAAAGCAAGTGAGGCAAGAAAGGCTTTATACCTAGACTACATCGCTTCTGTCTACAGAAAACTTAATACACAATACTAGTATCCGAACATTTTTTATGCGTAAAATGAATGCCAAAGCCGTAAAATCTTACCAATCGGTACGGTTTAAATTAATAAAAACACGTCAAAATTTTAAATATTGCATAAAACATAAAAAAATCTAATTAAAAACTAATTTTGCATATATATTATTGGTTAGCTTTCGGTTGAACGTAAAGGTCATGACCTCGCCAAACATTGCCATCTGCTTTTCTGACAGATCACGAAGACATAAAGATTGAAGTTACTGCTTGTAATAATGACTGTTATATTATAGAGATGGGTTTTATGAGCATTGAGAAATAAGGAACACGAATTATTTGATTGATACGAAACCTTCCCATTGAGGATCGGTCCTGTGATTGTGATTTCTAGACCTTGAAGTCGTCGATTGTAAGGTCCAATTTGTAGTGATAGGTAGAAGAAATATGAGAGGCTTGTGACACGTTTTCAAGTTAACCAAATCTATCTTGTAATTAAGAACTGTTTTACAAGGTTTCGGTACAAAGGGTCAATCTGTTTATGATTAAAACATAATAATGTAAATCCATTTGAAAGCCGAGGCTTGCAAAAGTCAAAACCAGAGAAACATGGAAATTATTGAAGGAGGCCTATACCCATCAAGGGGTCCTTATTTGAAAATCTATAATATTTTAAATTTAACAACAACAAAAATATTTGGTAATTAAGGAATATTAAAGGCTTTTTACTAAAGCCGTTTCAAAATTAATTTTAGCTGTAGAGCTCTTTCTGGAAAAGTTTGTTTGGGGAAGTACTATGACTACACCTATTTTCGTCTCTAAGCAGCGTTGCGAGGTTCCGGTTTGAAGGGCACTGATTGCCGGTATAAGAGACATGAGACATCTTCTTTGTCTCTGGAATAAAGCATCTGCAAGTACTCTGGTAATGTCTGATGATGTTTATAGGTGAAGGCAAACCCTTAAAGTAAGATGAGCAGTAAGCTTGTTTGCCATCCAATGATATATTATTGTACGGGAAAGGGCACGTTCTTTTTAAATTAATACCGCTTTTGTCATTATTTTATTTATGTTAATTGCCATGTATTTAAGATCTCAGTAGCATATATATTTATTTTGTGCTTACTTGTGTGATTTTTAACTAAAGTTATGCACAATCACTTTTATAAACTAGCGCAAGTTTTTGTCAGATTCCCAGCAAAAAATAAAAATATGTGGGTAGGTTTATTGACAACATCTGATTAGGTACCTATAAGCTCTCAAGTTTTTATCCTAAGGATTAAAAATCAATGTAAATTTATTCTATGTATATATATAAATATAAATCTCGTTTCACGCATATTTTAACTTGAATAAATTAGTTGTACAAAGAGAATACTTTGAATACGGTATTTGACACTATTAACCAATAAATCTAAGACATATTTTTTATAAAACCTATCTTTTTATTAGTCCTAAGCATCGGATTTGTTTTTAATTTACTGTAAAATTGGATTTTTAATTGCTTTAAAATCAATAAATAGTTAGTCAATAGGATTGCTAGCTTGTGACGTCACAAGCAGGTATTGGCATACAAAGTCTATTGGAGAATTGCGTTTTGACAGCTCATAAAAAGTACGTCAATTGATGATGGTGTCAAATACCGGATTGTATTGCTGTACAATGTCATTGTCAAAACGGTTTACAGTTGTAAGTAATTGAGATTAACGTTTTTTTCTATTCTATTTTTAAATAGGTCAATATAAGCTTTATAATACTAGAATGGAAGTGAAGAAGATTTATAATATAACACTTCATCTATAGTTAACTAGTTATCCCGCGTGGTTTCACCCGCTTCTTTATTAACTACTCCGTTCCCGGAGGTCGTCGTAGCGTGATGTTATATAGTCTATGTCCTTCCTTGACTAAGGGCTATCCAACACAAACAATTTTTTTCATTTCAAACCAGTAATTCCAGAGATTAGCGCGTTTGACTAAAAAAAAACAAACATTTCTGCTTCATAAAAGTAGTATAGATGGGAAAGTTTATTACATTGTTTGTAGAAGGTAATTTCTGGAAGTTCTGGTCCGATTACAAAATTGATTCCTCGAGAAAATTATTTAAAATTAAAGTACACGCGACAAAAGTCGCAGGTGAAAGCTAGTAGTGAATATCTACTTAAATTCGACATAATTTTAGAGTACCGTAATGCCAAAGATGGGTTGGCGTTTCACAGAATTGTATGGAAAAAGAAATAGTAGAAGAAAATATGTTGTGTGAAAAATAACGTAGGACAATGCCGCAGACTTAGCAACTAGCGACATTTTCTTAAGTGACTGTGATCGATGGCCCCGCGTTTGATTCCATTAGAAAAGCGAAAAATTCGTTGAGGCAACTGATAACATATGTTGCTCCGCAAGTACTTTGGCTTAGCTATGTTCCTGTTAGCTGTGTAATTTGGTAGTTGTGCAAAAGTGACAGGAATAATGTTCATCCAATGTACTTGAAAGTAGCGCTTAATAATTTCGATGTTAGAATGTGCTTACTCCTGTTGCTCTGTGTACTGTTGCATATTATGGGTTCGATTCCCACATGACGTAAATATACGTATGTCCTACAGATAATTGATTCAGCTTCTTTCTGTGGAAATTGTTAATGTGGGGCCTTTTTAGGGTTCCGTACCTCAAAAGGTAAAAACGGAACCCTTATAGGATCACTTTGTTGTCCGTCTGTCCGTCCGTCCGTCCGTCTGTCAAGACCCTTTTTCTCAGAAACGCGTCGAGATATCAAGCTGAAATTAATATCACATACTCAAGTCTGCTATCTCTCAAAGCAGTGAAAAATCAAGTTTCTAAATCAACGCAATAAAAAGATACGGTGGTTTACATTGCATATTTAGACATTTGCAAGGGAATCAAAACCTATAGGGTACTTCCCATTGACCAAGAATCATGAAATTTGGCAAGAAGCAAGGTCATGTAGCACAAGTAAAGGGAAAACTCCGAAAACCGTAAATTTGTAGTTAGTTCACATCAGGCGTCCGTTTGTCCGTC
Source organism: Athetis lepigone (assembly GCA_033675125.1). Taxonomy (NCBI): domain Eukaryota; kingdom Metazoa; phylum Arthropoda; class Insecta; order Lepidoptera; family Noctuidae; genus Athetis; species Athetis lepigone. The sequence goes on from CM066229.1 coordinate 7,943,466, forward strand.
TGTCTGACAAGAACCTTTTTCTCAGGAACGCGTCGAGATATCAAGCTGAAATTAATATCACATACTCAAGTCTGCTATCACCCAAAGCAGTGAAAAAATCAAGTTTCTAAATCAATTCATTAAAAATATACGGCGGTTTATATTACATATTTAGACATTTTCAAGGGAATCAAAACTCAAAACCTATAGGGTACTTCCCATTGACCTAGAATCATGAAATTTGGCAAGAAGCAAGGTCATGTAGCACAAGTAAAGGAAAAACTCCGAAAACCGTTAATTTGTAGTTAGTTCACATCCGTCTGTCCTCCCGTTCGTCCGTCTGTCAAGACCCTTTTTCTCAAAAACGCGTCAAGATATCAAACTGAAATTAATATCACATACTCAGGTCTGCTATCTCTTAAAGCAGTGAAAAAACAAGTTTCTAAATCAATTCATTAAAAATATACGGCGGTTTATATTACATATTTAGACATTTTCAAGGGAATCAAAACTCAAAACCTATAGGGTACTTCCCATTGACCTAGAATCGTGAAATTTGGCAAGAAGCAAGGTCATGTAGCACAAGTAAAGGGAAAACTCCGAAAACCGTAAATTTGTAGTTATTTCACTAAAAAACAAATTAACGGAACCCTCGTTGCGCGAGTCGAACTCGCACTTGACCGGTTTTTTTTTAAACAAAGGTAATAAAAGATTATTTTATCCAATGCCGGTTGATAATAACAATTCAACAAACTAACACTTTGCGGTGACAAGCATAAAACAATTATATTGTCGTATTCATCATCGTTATTGTGTTCTCAAATAATGTTGTACTATTTTCCTTGACATCCTCATCCAACAAGTATTGGCCTATTTATCTAATTAATCTACGGGCAGGACTTCAAAAATTATTTCTTCAAATCCTAAATTGAATAGATTTAGTGTCGATTTGACACTTATCCAATTGGACACGATAAAAGTTTAGAAAATTAGAGCTTTGGAATTAAGCTCTCTATAAAGTCCTCAAAAGTTATAGTCGAAAGCATATCGTATACTAGCCATTTAACTATACATGTCTTATCTATAAAATAAATAAATATCCTGGGACAGCTCACACACGGTTATCTGATCACAAACTATGCAGAGCTTGTACTATGGTGACCAGACAACTGCTTATATAATTTATAAATACATACATATTATAGATAAATTACACCAAGACACTATGTACTTATCAAGCCGGTCCTGATCTGCAAAAAACGGGCCACGTGTAAGTCGACCTTATACTGTCAGGCATATACAGGGTGTCCCACGGCTATGCCACATGGAGGGAAAGTACCTTAAATCTTGTAGATAGAAGATTTTACTGAAAGAAGACATTATTTGAATTTTAAAAACAATTTAAATTGCATTCATAGATTTTTAAATAATTGAATGGTTGAGCCGGGAATCGAACTTGTTCCACGAGAAAAAATAATCACCTTGTAGTTTTATCATACCGATCGAAAGGTTTCATCGTAAGGATTATTTTTTGCTAAATAACATAGTGTCACAAATAAAAGGAAGACAGTGAATTTTACATTTGATGTAAAATTTTGTTCTGAAATGTTAAAAGCTTACATTGCCGTAAGGACATACAATTGACAATCATAACTACTTATTACTAATTAATCTACCCACTTGAGTAGTACGCATCATTTAAATAAATAAATATCCACTACATCAAGACCAAAAAATAGACAAGGAACGAAATAATCAAAAGTTATCACTTTGTATTCAAGAAGAAGGGACTAGTTTTGAGCATTTGGAAAATTGACAAATTTTGTATTTAAATGTTTAAAATCATGGTCTTTCTTTTATTTTTGACACTATGTTATTTAGCAAAAAATAATCCAAGTGATAAAACCTTTCGATCGGTAGGATAAAACTACAGGCTGATTAATTTTCTCGAGTAACAGGTTCGATTCCCGGTTCAACTATGTAATTATTTAAATATCTATGAATGCAGTTTAAAATGTTTTCAAAATTCAAATAATGTCTTCTTTCAGTAAAATGTTCCAATTACAATATTTAAGGTACTTTCCCTCCATGTGGCATTGCCGTGGGACACCCTGTATACCCTGAGTAATCTTTACAACCGCCGATGGTTTTATATGGGTTATCTTTTAAAATGTATGTATGAATGATATGAATTACGTTATATTATTCAGTCAACAGAGATTTTTTTACTTGATAAGTACACAGACTTATTAATGCGACGCGGCTTAGTATGGATTATAAATACAGTCTTTTAACATTTCCGCCGCGTTAAGGTTTTTCGGCAATCATTATACTGGTGAAAACTATATAACTATATCTTTGAAAATGTCTTATATATCCAGGGTAAATCTTTCAGCGGTAAGTTGAGGGTAACAGCCTTATATGACTTTACATGTTATTTTAATACCGTAAAATTATTTATTTAATTTTCTTATTATATTAATACCATAATATAAGAAAATTACCAATGTATGCTAATTTCTGATTCTAATACTGTTCAAAAACCTTCATTGGACTAGCTCAAGTAAAAGTTCTAAAAAGTCAGAAAGCACAAACAATCTTTTTCCATGCAGTTTGTACAAAAAAATATACCTATATTTTCGTTTGTGGATGGCGATTTTGTATCCATTATCAAGATCTAAGTATCTAAACATCCTTTTCTTCTAACATCGTAAAATCCTACGTTGTTGCATGAATCCCCCTTTGAGGCTGAGGCTACATTAGGCCGCGACGCGTCCTGCGACACATGAGCGTTTAAAACAAGTAAATGAATGCTCACGTATATGGCTACACCGTACATCAAATATTATTCCCGATCTTTGATTTCTTTATGCGATAGGAACAACATTACTGAAATCACGACATCGGCTACATCAACATATGAGCGAAATTTAAGCGAATTTATTAGAAAATTTCTCACTTGCACGACTAGTTCAATAGTGCTGCTAAATATGCGTGTGGCTACATTATGCGTATAGTAAACCGCGATGGATAGTAAGCCGCATGAATCGCTCTTGCTAATTCGTTGTTGAGCATGTGTACTGTAGCCATGTCATCGCCGAATTTACGCCGGAATTTCGCTTGTAATGTAGCCATACCATGTTTTTCTCGTTTCGCTCTTCCAGTCGCATCGCAAATCGCTCCCTACTGTAGCCTCAGCCTCAAGAGTTACGGTCAAAACGTGATCAACATGCCTTCCGTTGTTTTCCTTTATAATCAAGAACAGCAAAAGTATGTTTACGTCTTGCTTATCAACTTCATGTGTTTCTGGCTTCCTCATTTCTTTTTCACGTTTCAATTCCGTACAATGCCTGTTCTTTTTATTTAATTTTTTACCTTCAGTACATGTTTACGTTGTTTCTTTATTAACTCCTTATTTCATTTTGTTCGGTATTAATGATTGATTATTGTAAACACATTTGATTTATTGCTTACAATGCTATTAATCGTTTTAGAAATAAATAAAACACTACATATCACATTTCTTGCTATTATTGTTTCGTTTCCGTCTTTAAAATAATTATAATAGAAGTTTATATCCTTTTTAACGCTACTTCTTTGGCGTCAATCATTTGGCAATTGACTTCAATTATAAACTCGAATTAACAAATATTTTCAGTTCCCGGAAGACCAAGCTGACCTAATCATTAGAATTGAGGTGGGTCAACTAATTATAAACATAAACAAAAATTGTTTAAACACTTCAATTAAGCAACTCTGTATACATTATGAGATAATTATTACCGTGATTGATATTAAAATTATCGTGCAGTTGTTAATGCATAATAATTGCTACCTATTTATTAAATTGATTTTAAACGTTAATTTGTTTTAAAACGGAATGCGTTTTTTACTCTCATCGCGTTAATGGGCAGAAAAACAATAATGCGGGCTAGCTTCAGAATGCACTGTAAAACTCATTGCCTAAGCCAACGCTATTTTAGAGTAGGTATTTTATATAGTTTAGAATTTTATGTAGTTTAATGTGTATGTGTGCTTGATAGCTTGAATTCTAGACTCTTTTTATATCAGATATTTAGTAAGTACCGAATACTCTACTACACAGACCCTATTACGGAACATTATACTAATTTCAGAACGTTTTTCAGAATAGAGTAGGTTTTAAGAATTGACTTAAGCAGACTCGTTGTAGGTTATAATTATCCGTTTTCATCGTAGCAGCTGACAGTAGCAGTAAAATAGCCCTGAATTGGACAAACGACGCGCTTTGAAAGAGGTCTAAATTCAGCTAAAGACTGAGACCCTGCCGGGGTTGCGGAATAGTTGTAATAGTTACCGCGGCCCCGTAACATAAAGGGCAACCGAAGAAACAAGGGTGGGTTTTAGTCAGTAAAAGTCTGACGCTGAGGGCGGGAGAAGTCATTTGAACATTTCCCATTCTCAAAAAAAAGGCTAACGACGATGACATAGTTGTAAAAAGAATAAATAAATATGGAAATTCTGGAACATGTTCAGTGTTCATTATTCAACATCGTTTGACAGAATAAATGCTAGCACTTACCTATTAAATTACGGCACAGAAGGACGATCAGATAAATTGAGCGTGACAGACATTTTTCATAATGCACAAAAAAGGTAGTTAGTTCAATTATTAATAAAGTACCTAATGACTGTAAAGACAGGCTAGTGGTCGGCGACGCGTAACGCCGCCGGACAGTCATGATATCATCAAATTATTATTTAAAATACTAATTTTGTCTGTTTTGTGTTTAGGGTTCAGTGTTTAAAGTACCCTAAAGATTTTAATTTGACACTTCTGGTAATAAATGTTGTTTGTGATCATGTAGGGCAAAAAAATGTAGTTATAATAGTTGTTTCTATCCGTGAGAACCTGTAATTGGCTCAGTGTTTCTTATATTGTTGTTATCCTTTTGTTATAGGTGTTGGTTCTTCTAAGAATAAATAAATAAATACTCGTAACTGGCCAGACTTTGATCACTCAGAACCAATTACGGGAAGGAAACTTGTTATATGAAGGAGTGACGTTTTATAATAAACTATCTAATAATATAATTAACATAAAAGTATTCAGTTCGCTTTAAAAATATCAAAAGCTCAAGAATTAAAAAATTGAAAATAAACATGTATTGTTAATTTAACAATATTTTAATAATAAAAAGATAATATACTATTTCACAACTCATTAAATAGCTTAAATATTATGATGGTAGCATGTACAATATTTTCGCAAAAAAGTTCAAATCTAAATTTCCAGAAAGGCCTATGTATTTCTAAGACCAAGCTTTGATTTATTTACATAACGATGAGTTAAATACTGTAATATACATATATTTAACTGTCAGATTCAACCAATTATTTCACGTTAGTTAAACAAGACTCACATTTATGACTCTAGGTTACTAGACTATATTTACACAGACATTCATCATGAACGTCTAAATTAAACACATTACGTACATTTATTTCGTTTCTATTGTTATTATTTTCTCATCTCTGACGTTTGCGGTCAGAAGTCACTACCGGGTAACGTTTCATTAGTGTGTTCGTGACTTGAAACATCAGCGAAGTAATAAAAATTATAATATTTGAACGCATCACAGTTATGATTAAAGTATTGTAAGATTTAGAACAGATTTAGACGGTTATCTTTAAGTATTTTGACACGATTGTTAGTTAATCGTGCTCGTTTTGGTTTTTTAGAGCGTATTTTTGGAGCTTCTGCGTTTATTTGTTTCCTGTATTGATTAATTTGTATTTATTAATAACTAGCGAGCGACCTGCCTCAACTTTGCATGGGTGCTCCAACTTTTGTTAGTATAGACTTTTCTTTGATATAATATGCATTTATTCTACGCTTCTACGCCTAGACCTGCCTTATGTAGCACTGTATCTATTGGTAAACGATTTGAAAATCTGTTTGGTTTTTCAGGATTCATCTCGAACTAGCAAACGTGGTGAGAGACTCTACTTTAAAATATGGAAGGATGATAATAATTATATGTGGATGTATGTTGACTGTCGTTTTTAAATAAAATAAAATAGTAGTCTTCAGATTAGCTCCGCAGGTTCGATAGGATTTGGTAGATTATATAAATAAATTTTATATTTTTATGGCTACGCGTGCAAAGCTATTTATAATATAGAACTAGCATTTGGCCGCTTGGATGTCGATCTTTCACCCCCTATTTTTTACTTCTTTAAGGGTCATTACCAAAAATCCTTTCTTAGTGGCTACCTTCTCGCAAAGGATTTTCTGTATCTCCAATACTAATCCATACTAATATTATAAATGGGAAAGTGTGTCTGTCTGTCTGTCTGTCTGTATGTTTGTCTTTCTTTCACGGCAGAACGGAGCGACGAATTGACATGATTTTTTAAGTGGAGATAGTTGAAGGGATGGGGAGTAACATAGGCTACTTTTTGTCTCTTTCTAACGCGAGCGAAGCCGCGGGCAAAAGCTAGTAATACATATTTGATACTACGGAACTCTTTTCAATTTGAACACGAGCGCGTTATTGAGCAGTCTTCGTTGTTGGTAATATTTGCATCGCTCTAGTTCACTGTTTAATTCAATTCCATAAAAAAACACTGACATGTACTTACCACATTCAAGACTGAATAGAAATATTTAAATATTGTTTCAAAGTGGTTACGGAAATATTCTTAATTTATTGAAGGTTTAACTAGAAACCAGAAATGTTACTACTGAGGACGAACTTATTGTAGATTTGAAGATTAAGTTAATATTCAAAATGAAGGTCTACGTTAGTACATCCTCTATTAAAATTTTATTGTTCGTCTATGTTTTCCCATAGCTGTCATTCTAAGAATTACATAAGAAGTTCATAAACTCGGGCGCAGTGACTGAGCTGGTTGGTGTGAATGTGACAGGAGTAATTACCAAGCTTAAAAAAAGGAAAATAACTACAAAAGGTTCAATTGTTTACGGAAGTTAACGGTAGAGTAAGTACTGTAAACAATTTGTAACTTTTAAACAATATCGATAGCGAGCGAGTACCGTGTTTACTTGCTGATAAGCTTTTCCGGATACTGATTAGTCGCTTCCATATTTTGAATTCCATGAACTAACGCGCTTACTTCAATGATTGTCGACAGACGTCTCAGTAAGCTTGCCCAAAAGTGGTTTAAGAGCAGTATGCGCTTACTTCAATGATTGTCGGCAGACCTCTCAGTGAGCTTACCCAAAAGTGGGTTTTCTGCAGTATACGCTTACTTCAACGATGGTCGGTTCTGCAATAATTGTGACCAACCCACTGCCACTTTAGTTTGCCGATTAAGTCTCGCGGTAACTCTGGTTCTTTGACGAATAACTTCGATAAAATAATGTATAATTATGCAACCCCGTGGTATTTTGCTTTAATAAGGCACGTTAAATATTAAACATATTAAAAAAAGTTGGACACATAAATCTCAATTAAAGCATTATTTATTACAGATTAACCGCAGCAGGTTTAAAAATAAATCCATTTCTTACTGTCGATGTGCAACCAGACTCATTAGATATTCGTAATGAGCACGTTACCGCTCAACACTCCATATAGGTACAGTACATAAATAGAAAGCCAATTATTTACATAATCCATTAAAAGTTAGGTTTACCTACCTATGTACGTTTTTGGTTTACGTCATAATTAATGAATGAAAAATAGTAGAACATGGGAAAACTTATAATACAGTCATACATTTGACAAATTCGAATATTCTACTTATTACATTTAAGAATGTTTTACATTCAATTTTGGTGGGCACTTCTGGATGATTAGCATTTTACAACTAAGTAGGTTAATTAATTAGCTATTTTGGGATTATAGAATATAATCTATAATAAATATAATAGTCATTCTTACTTTAAGCTCACAATGCACGAAATTTCACTATTGGACTACCAACAATATAGTATTAGAAGTTATGAGATTTAGAAACAAGCACATATTTATACATGTTGTCTTAAGCTGAACGCATGTTTTGTACTAATATTTAATCGTATTGTATAGAACATCTGTTATTGTTCATCGCAGTATGCTCATTGTTTGTCAAGGTAGGATATGTGTGTTGAAAAATAAACATTGCCTTACTCATGAGTAGATTTTAACTTTCATTTCACCTTATTTTGAAGTACTTTGTTGTATATCAATGCTTCATACAAATAAAAATGTAGTCAGGGTTAATATCTTGTTGTTAAAAATGAAGACGCCTTTAACTAAACGAAATTGGCAAAAATATAGGCAATTTTGACAGACTGAAAGAGATTAGAATGTATAGCCCTAAAAGCTATAGAAATATGTAAAGTTTTTGAGTTTTTATTGTATAGTATAAGTACACAGTATTACTATACAGTATAGTATGTAGGTATAGTGTTACTGCCATTTGGGGCTAATCATCTGTACTGAATTGTTCAATAGAGTTCTAGTAGCAGATAAAGGTTAACTTTTAGTAGATAAACGTAAAAGTTTTAAACAGATTTTTAGTAGGAGATAGATATAGCTCCGACACCGTAATTATGGTTTCTGTTGATCAATTGATCTTGCTCATATGTTATGCGCAAAAAGTCTGTGTAAAAAAAAAACGATGAAGAAGAAAAGCTTTTTGTTTTTTTTTTGTTTTGTTTTTAAACATTATACATACATACGCTCGATAAATATAAACCTCCTTTCTTGTAAAAATACCTTCATATTGTTTTATGAAAGTGAGTGTTCCTTAACATTGCGGAAGGTAGAAGTGTTGACGCAACCTGGGCAAGCCTTAAGTGCTATTGATTCAGCCTGTCTAGTTAATGATTTGCCTACATGTAGGAGTGGTCAACAATGGGCCAACTACAGCCACTTTTCCCAAGTCTCTCATATAGCGTAACAAAATTACGGAATGTTCACATTTTTATAATGTTGATAATATTCAGAGATAACCTTTCATCTTTGATGATTGTCTAGATTTAAATCTGGTTTATTTGTTGCCAAACATTTTAAAATAGACGTATTATGTGAGTTTCTCTACAAAAATATTTTTAAAATTACCTAATAAAAGAAATCATATCAAATTAATTTTGATTTTTGTGCAACTAGTACACAAAATGAGTGCATCGTCATTTTTGTTGGATACCAGTTACAAACTTGAGAAATGATAATAAAATTATAGGTTGCAGGCGTTGCAGCAACAAAATAAAATATTTTCAAGATTATGACTGCCATTTATATTTTTTTATTTTTTTACTTTTAAATTACTTTCGCCCAGGAAGTTGCAAAAAATATTATTGGTTGTTCTAAATTGGTTTTTGGAATCACGGTAGTTTCACACGCCTAGTCTAATCCATTAAAACCTACTGCTATTGGTTAATATCTATCATGTATTGCACTATTACAATTTGAAAGTCAAAAGTACTGTTCCTCGTACATAGCAGAGATTCTTATAACGTATTTAATTATTTAAAATATTTGACGTCTTATAATATATCTAATTACATTAGACTGGCCCAATTAAATCTGTGCATTTCGCTCATCAAGTGAGTACCTCAGTCCCTTCATGGTTCTAGTATGATTCGACCAATGTACTGCTTGCAAAAGAAGGCTAGGAAATCTGAGTTTGTTTTGGATGTTTTTTTAATAGATTAGGAAACAACAACAACAACGGTTAAAATAAGCAAATTTGAATCCTTTACCAGGGACATAAAGTCGCACCTCCCGAAGTAAATTCCTGGCTTTGGCCTTACTGTCACTAACACTTATGTATCATGTAAGTGTGATATAAACTCTACAATTAATATCTGTAAAACACTGCATTGACTTCATTTGACCCGTATCACATACCATATCTTAGTCAATAGTTGCGACACGATGGAACTATGTAATGGGTACAATTATAAGCGTAAACAAAGGCATACGCAATGTATCGAGTATATTTTAGAGTCTTATTAATGTGAAAGCTTCTGATTACGTCATGAAATAAAATATTAAAATTATAAATATTCTTTCTTAGTGGTACTCTTTAGTTAGTATACTTACTTTTCACTAAGAACATACCATCCAAGTTTTATGACACTACGACCAGTGGTTTGGACTGCGCGTTGATACATCAACTATCGGTCAATGAGTCCGTCAATTTACTGTAGATAGATCATTGGTTACTAATGGTTACTGGATTACTAAAATACCCATCAGTGTTAAATTATAAAAATATTTTAATTTAACACTTGTGTGTATTTTTACCTGCAGTACATAAATTTCTATCTTATGTACCGATGACGCCCCACCAATTAATTGAAAACGTATTTAACGATTACTAATTTCGTTATTTCCCCTCAATAAATGATATTTTCCTGCCGGTGTCAATTACAATTCAATGCAGTATTGGTCCGTTTTTCGTAAATTCTGCATCTCGAAGGCAATCAATCGTATGCAAAGACCTGCGTAAAATTATGTGTATTTTAAGGAAACTATAATTACTATTAATAATGGTTATTTTATAACCATTTACTTTTGAAAATAAATCGAAGATATTGGGAACTGGCAGGATATATTTGACAGCTGGAATTAATAAAGAGAGACAGGCTATATACAATTTAAAATAAAATCAAAAGGTCATAACAATATTATATTATTTCTTCCAACACTCGACTAAATGAAGAGCAAAACCAATGTCGAAATTAATACGTATTTGAAAACAAATTGTTTTATTAGTCAATAAACAAATTTTCTACTTTCAAGACCAGTCATTAATGTCAAAGTGATCAGCAAGTCTGTCCATTAAGCAATTTCTGATTACAAAGCAATGCCAGCGTTTGACGTAGTACTGACATTTGATACTATCTATACAAAAACCTACTTGAATATGTAATTACATACATATGGACACAAAAGGCCGAAAAGTTTCACTTCATCCTTTGTGTCATTCAAGTTAACACTACTCAGAAGTGTGTTGACATCAGCATTGTGGCACGACAACTATTCATCATAGCCACAGATTATCTCGCATTTACTCTTAACATTTTCAGTAATAATATTCTTAATGTAGCTGAGTCTAAGTCTAGTGCTTATACTCTTAAAGTAGACGGCCCTTTGTCTCTTGTACCTACTATCTGTCATCAACCTTTGTCGTTTTATAACTTCCTTCAACCATGTATGGTGCCACTCGGGAAGCTTTCCCCATCTGTTATACTTGCTTGTTAGTCACAAATAGGATTTTCCTTTTGGTCAAAATGTTACATGTGACTAGGAGTTATGGGAATTGATGATTCAGTATCCGTGATGGATGTGGTTTCAATCTAGGACGGGTCATTCTGCTAAATGATCGCAAGTTTCTTCAATTATAGGCAAATAGTACACATTTTGGAAAAACACCTGTTTTTTTAACCATCTGTGAATTCGAAGAAAGATCAGTAATAATTGACCGCAACCCGGTAACTAACAGATTCGCATGTTACAAAATCAATTGAAAGTTAAGTGAGCAATTAGCTAAAATGCTTACTATCTAAAAGAGGATAACAAACAAGAATTGAGCAAGAAATTCTCAGAAATATACAGTATTACAATACCGTTCTTCAAAATACGAAATACAAGAATATTAAAATTAGCATTTAGTTATTCAATGTAACTTGACCGTTTACGCCTATTAAATTAACTGCAGAAACCCGAGGAGCCGCTATTAAGGAGGTGTCGTAGTAATCGTTTGTAATATCATATCTTTAAAATTTATTGCGTTTTCTATAGGTTTCTGGTTAGGAATATTCTATTAGAGCCTATCAAGCTGATAGTATCAAATAAACCAAATTTCAATCAAGTTCAATGTATTCAACAGTGTCCCTAATGAATGTTAATGTACAATAATGACATGAACGCCAACATTAAAATTAATTACAGTAGCAAGAAATTAAATATTGTTGTTGACATCACAATTCGATGCGGTGTTGGGTTCACTCCGTTATTAGATGCGGCCGGCATTATGGACGAGACGCACTTTAATCTTGCTCTTTCGGCCGCACGCGTTGCTTCATCTAATTCTTACATTGGGTACTTATGCGGCTTGAGCTCTTACACCCAAATCAGTTTCGTCATCCCTTCCCGTGCGAACAAAATGTCTTTTACATTACACAATCGTCTATTTGATATAATTATACTTATGTTAGTATTATCTTTATCGCTGTCATCGGATATTGGCTAAATGCACACGGTATTGACCTTCATGCTTACATTCTTTATTTCATAATTTGATACTTTGTCTGCATTGTAAAGTATCACATAATGTAATTCTAATTGCATCTTAAGGTTGTATTGATATTTAATATTCTATTTCGTGCACTTTTGCAGTATGGACTAAGCATTCATAATAAATCAAAATATGCAGAGATTGCTGAACCGATTTAAATCGCCACCAATTAATTTTGTTTAAGTGTTTGTCTTGTTATTAGCTGTATCTAAAGATTTGATGGCTGTCCTGAATTTAAAAATTGTTGATGGATTATTAATTACCGGATAGGTAATATTAATAAATGAGTTTCATAAATTGGCAATAAACTAGTAATTGTAGGTAATCGAAATTCCTTTATTAATCTATGTTTTGATCCACATTGGATAAATGACTACGTATTACGTAATTTGATCTTCAAATCGGTAATGATCGTAATAGGCCATCATAAAATAATAGACTTTGACTGTGATTACATGCTAACAAATTAATTTTCATAGACATGCTCTAATGGTAGTCTCGGTGCAAAGCCGTTTGATTTATGATATTGCGTCTAATATGATCGACTTCCGTATGATCAATATTTAATATTTATATTGGACTTGTAATAGCGTATATGTTAATGCCTAATGTTAGGGTACATAGCAATTATTCATTGTTAATGCCGTGGTCAAATTTAGTAAGGTTCTCTTAGCAAGCAATCAGTTCAAACATATTTATTGTTTGTTGGTTACGTTTTCAATTTCCTACTTGATTATTTTAGTGAAATATTCCATAATGTGCACGTGTCTGAATTGAGTGTTTATGTAGATATAAATTCAATATTCTTGTCAAATTACGTATAATTTTCCATTAATGACTGCCATTACGTGCGATCCGCGCGAGTCGTAACTCGTAGGTAATGATGATGGCATTCCTTCGATACCTAGGCGTAATTTGATTGAATCTTCTTGACCTTACACCTTCTCGTGGTCTTTGACATCACTTTATGTCATCAAGTCCAAGGTACTCATGCTATCATTAATGGTTATAAGTTTTGTTAACAGTATGTAAATATTTAATATTCTCGTACAAAATTAACTAAAGTATGACAGTTTGCTGTCGGGGGTCATGAGTTCAATTGCTGTATCAGAACAAGTATTTGTGTGGTATTTGTTGCTTGTCATGTTGCTTGTTTACAAGCTCAAACGATCTTACGTATTAACAATTACAATAACATATGCAATAAGACAGAACGAGAAATCGAACACGAGTTTAACACTAATGAAGCTAGAGATGTTGTGGAGGTAACAGCAGATGCCAATAATGCCCCAGAAATAGTATGAACAAATGACAAATAAAATATTGAATTTACAAAAGTTATAATAGTATGACAACAGGTATTATATACTGAAGATATTATTAGGATACAATAACAATGAACTTAATATATGATGATAACACAACGGCAGATGATAATGATGTAACACCAGTAATAAAAACTGACAACAGCCTAATAGAAGACGAACAATGAACAACCCATCACTGTCATTGTACCCAAAAGATTGCAATGTTTTTGTCGCGTAACATTCTTGAGCAATGTATTCGATTTGGCTACCGGCATAGTTTCGGCCGTTCAATGAATGAATCTATAAACCGTTGTATTTGGTTACATAAACCTCGATATTGTAATAGTGGAGTACGATCGTAATTCAATCATTTCACGGTTAAGTGTTGTACTGCCATTGACCCTATTCAAGTATTTCTTGTTTTAGATTATTGATAAGGGCTTTAGTTTTATTGAAGTTGATTGAACTTTGTGTTCACTGAGTTTTTCTTGTCCTGTATCAACGTTTGTAGATCGCGACGTGTTTTGTTTCCTCCTTGTTGTGTCATTTGTTGAAAATAATCTCCCAATTGTATGAGATCCATTTCTTAGCTGTAACATAAACACAAAAGTCAACCGAAACATAAAGGGCTACCCAAGGAACATGGGTGGGTTTTAGTCAGTAAAAGTCTAACACTCCCTTCCGTTCCTCCCAGGGCGGTAGAGGTCATTAGATGATTTACAATCCATAAAAAAACAACCCAAGTGAGGCAACAATATCTGCTAGAATATATAGATAATTGTGTTATTATTGGTTTTTTAAGAAATTTGTGCTTGCCGACTTTGCTTCAATGTAACTACTTCAAATTAACTGTGAACAACTATGCATCTAAATTATCTAATTGATACAGGAAAGTATTCGTAAATAATATCATGTACGCGTTAAATCGAAACCAATCATTTATAAATATTAAGTGCTAATGATCAGATTCTGATACAAGTTATTAGATAATTAATACTATAAATAGTTCTCTGTTTATTTACAGTTCTATTGAATGTTCGTGACCAGGGTTTCATATCTATATACATAATTGGTAAACTGACTGACTGATTATTAATATATCAATGCACATAACAAACCGCTGGCAGACTTGAATTTTGATTTGGTGTTGTTAGATTATTGCTTATTTGTGAAGAGTAAGTGTCTTAGAAAATATTATCGGAAATTCCAACACTAAAGGGGCTTAGGGAATGTAAGTTTCGTCAACCACGCCAGTGAAGCCGCATGTAAAAGATAGTAAAAAGTAAAATTGTTTCCAGCGAATAGTTCCTTCAAACGTTATGTGCGTTTCAAATATAACAATTCCAAGCATTTATGAGGTATGTCTTCCAGGATACAATTATATACGTAATTATGTACACTAAATAGGTGTACAGTCGTTATTTGACTTAATGACGTCCGAGAGGATAATAAATTTACATTGCATAATGGAAACTATTTGACGATTTTGCTGCAATTACGCTGTTCTGAGGCTTAGTTCCTCCGTTTATTAAAAAAAAATAGTTAAGCGTTTTTGTTGGTAGCTTGGTGTTAGTTAATTTTCAAGGGTATTGTTTTTATTATGACTAAGTTACTACGAGTAGATTGCTTACGCAGCGCGTGGCACCACTCGTACCCAGATTCTAGCAACAGCAACTTCTTATTTTTGATACTTACGACCGACGCACGACGGGCTGCGCAACTCCTATCGAATCAAGGGATTTAAAAATAATCAAGTATTAAGATAAACATAGAATAAATAAAACACAGCTCACAATAAATTTTAAATGAAGCGAAGAATTAATTTTAAAATTCATAAATGCACGTCCTCTTTTTAACCTGGCGCTATAGGCACGTGTCTCTTTTGCCGTAGTATAATCCGCACCGCCAGTGACTATTAACTTCTCCAAGTTATCGTCAATCTTTTTGGAAATATGACAGAAAGTACTGAAGAGTTCATAAGAATTTTTGACACTATGTTATTTAGCAAAAAATATTCCTTGTGATGAAGCCTTTTGATCGGTAGGATAAAAATACAGGCTGATTAATTTTCTCGAGTAACAGGTTCGATTCCCGGTTCAACTATGTATTTATTTAAATATCTATGAGTGCAGTTTAAAATTTATTAAAATTCAAATAATGTCTTCTTTCAGTAAAATGTTCTATCTACAATATTTAAGGTACTTTTCCTCTATGTGGCATAGCCGTGGGACACCCTGTATAGTCTATACTTAGATGATCCCAAATGAAATGAAAACAAAGACAGATCTTCTATCAAAATAGTCCTGACATTACTACATGGCGAGTAACACGGATTACTTAACAGTCGTAATGTAACAGTTTGTTTTAATTCACTGGTTGCACAGCGTCGACTCTACCCATTATATGCTAATTTGAAGACGACACGCAAAATTGCTACAGACAGAAAGTGCGTTTTCAATACAACTATGGCAATGAGATGAATTACTTACCTGATTATGTAATGCAATTAAAGTAATTTGTTCGTCTATTTACGGGTTATCTACGTTTTTCTGATGATCTGTGATTTCGGTTTTTGCTGGGAATTTTTAATGAGCATAAAAGTAGTAAACCAACCAATCTGACGCAGTTAATGTATGTGAGTTTACGGACACTATCTATTTATTCAATAAAGGTAATAAGTTTTTTTTTCGCTTATTTTCTCGTGTGTTTAATCGCGCTAATCTTTGGTACTTCCATTTATTTAATTCAGATTGAAAATATTTTTTTTAATAGTCTGATTCATGAGGAATTGATAGAATAAGATTTATTACATCTAAGCTACGCAAGTGGGCGCAGTAACCTCAGTAACACCAAGGTGAAACCGCGGGATTCAGTTCACATAACCAACTTAATAATGGGAAAGAAATCGGTCTTCCAGTTTCCCCTAAAAAATGGGTTATGGGACATCCCGCCCACGAAAGATGTCGCCCCCGGGCGAAGGTCAACTTTTAAAAATGTGAATGGGTTCGCCCGAAAAATAATGTCCTGTGTAAAATAAATGATACTGGGATGTCTCCTATTAAAAAGTAAAGAGATATTTTGGTTAAATCGTATTTCATTTTTTACTATATATCAAATGAATCTGCAAACCATAAAGTCAAATGACCATATTTAAACCGGACATTACTTTTCGGGCGAATATACCCTAACCATGAACATTTTAAAAAGTCGCCAGGGGGCGAGATTTTTCGTGGGTGGGATTTCCCATAACCGAAAAAATATACGTCATCAATAACTACACGTTTCCGTTCAACACATAACTGCACTGACCACAGCGCTGCAGAGTAACAAACAAATGATGACACATCTGAAAGATTACACGAACATTACTCCAACTTTACATAACCGACGGCGTGTAAACTGATGTACTTTCGGCAAAGGGGATAACTATCTAGGACCGTCAGATATAATACAGATTACCTATCTCAAAACCAATGGATAATTTTCTAGAATAAATGGTTATTTTAGCTAGAAAATAATTATAGGTTTAATTAATTTTAATTTGGTTTGAATACATTCATTGGTGTTCAAGAAAACTGAAATTTATCTAATGGGCCCAAGTACTTATTCAGGCGCGAAGCAGCCGAAAAGAGACATGTATTTTTTTATTATAACAAAAACAGATGCACTGTATGTAATAGTAACATAAATTATTTATTTTATTCTTAGTAATGAAATTTATTTTGTCTATTTTACAATGGCTACTAGCTTGTAACATGTATTTAAATGTGTCAAATGAAATATTAAAAAAAGAACGAAATAAAAAAAAAAATATTATATTTTTTTCCGCTGTAGAAACATCTCTGTACTAATCTAATTTACTGACTGTACTCTTTTCTCTTGCGTCAATGGCTCCGTGTTTATGTTCAGAAACCAAGTTGAATGGTTTTGGTCGAAATAGATCGTTGCAATAGTCAAAAGTGACGTCAATGTTACGGTTAGATGACGGATGGACATCAAGTGCATGCGAAGCTTTGGGCGACGTGAGACTGAGATTTTTTGATTTCGTAATTTATTTTTGAACAATCTTATGACCTTTGAAGGATTTGTTTATTTTTGCATTAGAAAGCTTTGTTTGTGACGTTTGGTCGTGTCATGTGTCGATTTGTGTATTTTTCAAATGACATCAAATGTCATCTTGGGGTTATCCAGAGTCATGAAAATTATTATTATTTAGGGGGTTTAAAGGGGAGGTACAGCACTACGTCGTGATCTGGTTCATTAAGTAAGGGTCGTTGGGAGGAGGGAAGCTGATGATGAACCCACTATACGAATAAATCTATATTTTTGTACCCCTCAATACATACAACAATACATACCAAATATTCAAGCTATTATTTGATGGAGTGTTGGTACAAAGGCATAATCACACAAATTATTATCTTTAACGCCGAGGTGAAAGTTCGATGTTCGCAATATTTCAATTATGCGGTCGCGTGCAGTACCAGCTCTATATAAAATATGATGCGCTGCGGTTTCTTACGTCATTCTATTAAAAATGCTAATTATCTCTATTGTGTGCAGGAAGATTTTGTTATATTTTGGAGAAGTGTCGAAAATCTTTAAAATATTCAGCCTTGATATGGTGACCTCTTCAGATAGTTAGTAAAAGGCGCTTTATGCTATTCTTTTCTTTCGTAGAAGCTTCAGTATTTCGCACTATGACATCAATGCACACCTGCTCGATGTTCAGGTTCTCGTAATATTTTTATTTAAATATATAATCACAATTTTATCTCAGCGGCATAGAATATCAAGAACGCACACAAACAATAGATACATACCTAAATATGTATCTATTATATTATTATAATTTTAGATATTCGGTTCAGAAAATTGACGTACGACTTTAGAGTACTGTCTGTTTATTACACTTTATTTTATTTCTCTTTATTACAATACTATATATTTTATGTTTGGTTATGTACCTATTACGATAGCATTTTCTATTATGCTTTCGACACTCCATAACACGTCGTGACCAAAATCGTGACACGTCGGATAGTTGCAAATAATGAATGATGTTTTAAATAATGAATTTTAATGATACGAGTGCGAGATGGGTTGACAGGTCGCGATTAGCTTTTGTTTGTAAGTAGTGACCTCTTCGTGTATTAGCGCGTATTTTGTAAGCAGGCAAAAATGCGTGTTTTTATTTATGTACGTGTTTTTATTTACTAATTAAACTATATTTTGAAGGTGGTGAAAAGATTTCTTTTTACCTCCTCCAAAATTTTCATTATTTTATTTTTCAAAATTTTTGACACAACCTCTCAGCGACCAACCGACAGCTGGCTGTCGCGCTGCTATTGTCTTTCTATTGTATCTCGAATCACGTGTGTTTGAAGATTAAAAAAAAACACTTGAAAATAAGTTACGTTATGTTATTTACATGAGTAAATACATACACTTCAGTTATAAATGAAAATGACTTAACGACGTAGAGTTGTAATGTGAAATAACTTTAAATATAGCCGAAACTTTTGAAGTAAGAAATATAAAATTTGCAAATTAAGTAGTTTATTTTTAAGAAGCTTATTAACAAGCAACTTTTGAAAATTCAACCCAATTTATTGAAAAATAGGAGATGCAATTTGAATGAAAATGGGAAACAGCTGGTAAAAATTAATATTACGTACAATGGGTAAAGGTGTCTTCATTTAATATAGTGCGATACATCCCGGATTTTGCATATTATATAATATAATCGAATAATGAACATCACAAAATTATACAGTTACAAAATAGGACAAAAAACTTGTCAGAAAAGCAGTACAATGACCTTTCAAAAATCATCTTCAATTTTGGGGCTCAATTTCAAATACGCCACAAGGCACACGTAATGTACTCTTTGACCTCCATCCACGATGGTTATGTAACTTGTAGTTCCCATGTCAACGGCACTGCTTACCTATTTACTTATCTTATGTAATACATGTACGCATCGTGCCTTACCTAAGCTATGAAGGGTCCTTCGCTGTTTGACACCATGAATTTTTGACACCGCGGTGTCAATCGCAGAAGAACGTTTTTTGAATTGGCTGTTTAGGACCATTTCCATAATAATTTGCGACCGTGGTGTCAAACGGCGAATATCTTATTTTGTTTTCGTCGATTGACACCATGGTATAAAACTGTTGATTTGGACCACTTTCAACAATTTAAAGGTCAACTGTGATTTGTGTACTGGCGAAAAGAAAACGGTTATTAAAACAAAAATAACAATCAAATTTTTAATGGAATCTTGTATGAATAAATCTTGTATATGAATAAAAAGTTCTAACAAACAACAAAAAATCACAGATAGAAAAGGTAAATTATTTTTTTTACTAATAACTAAGTACTAAAAATCACATACTTAATCATCTTATCTTATATATAAAAAGTTCTACTAAACAATAAAAAATCACAGATAGAAAAGGTAAATTACCTTTTTACTAAAAACTAACTACTAAAAATCACATAATATACATAAAAAGTTCTAATAAACAATAAAAAATCACAGATAGAAAAGGTAATTTTTTTTTTTACTAATAACTAAGTACTAAAAATCACATACTTAATCATCTTATCTTATATATAAAAAGTTCTACTAAACAATAAAAAATCACAGATAGAAAAGGTAAATTACCTTTTTACTAAAAACTAACTACTAAAAATCACATAATATACATAAAAAGTTCTAATAAACAATAAAAAATCACAGATAGAAAAGATAAATAATCTTTTTACTAATAACTAAGTACTAAAAATCACATAATCATCTTGCCTTAAATATAAAAAGTTCTAATAAACAATAAAAAATCACAGATAGGAAAGGTAAATTACCTCTTTACTAATAACAAATAAAGATATAAAACATGAATAATGATATAAAACATGATTTTGGGTAAATATTTTTCTCTATATATAACTTAAAATTAAAGATCACAATCATCATTATCATCATCCAATAATTGGTAATTGCTTAGACTATATTACTATTTAAAATTTTTATCTTAATTTTTCTAAGCAATGACCAATACTTATTTGACCAGTCAATAATTCTTGGATGGTGTTATTAATTCTATTATTGATTTGCATGCTCTCTTTTTTTCTTTTAGAAATTTGAATAGGTCCTGATTGGTTAATTTTATTATAGTAAAATTTGGCGTCTTTTTCCACTCCACTAAGAAATTGACCAATATTTGGTTTTAAGGGCATTATTTTTTTTACTCTTCCATTCCACGACTCTACCATATTGTTGGTTCTATGACTTTCGTTAAAAGTGTTCCATACTTTAGATAGAACAGGGTGTTGGAGCCATGTTTGGACAAAATAGTCATTGAATTTCGTGATTTCAGCGTTATTTGGACTTTCTCCCATCACATACAGCCAGCCGTCATCTAATAAATTGAGCGGCAAATGTGACAAAACTGTGCATAATTTCACATGGATCCTGCCCAGTCTAGATTTTATTACTCCAAGCTGCTTGGCTTTACGCCACAAGCTGCGGCTAAAATGGAAAAAACAGCCAACTATTTTCACTTCTGGAAATAGACCTTTTATAGCCAATATCGCAGTCATTTCAAAGTCCATAGAAATGTGTGTGGGCTCCCATTCTTGGACTTGACTTTTTATCATTTCAAATAAAATCTCGTAAGTGACCTGTTTTCTATCAGGAAGTAAAGCATACAGCACGGGAACTATGTTGACGTATTCTTCATTGCTGCCTATATCCGCATGAAAAGTATATACTTGATGGAAACCATTGGGACAAATTTTAAAAGTGCCGTCTACAAAAAATCGTTTTGATTCTTTTAGATATTTGGTCATTTCTTTTTTTGCAAAAATTATTATGCGCTTATTTTTGTATGTATAGTCAGCGAATAATAAATCTTCGTATTTTTTAGGTAGTTCTAGAATTGTGGCGTTTTTGAAGTTAAGTTTTTTAGCACCTAGTGCTTTGTTTCTTTGATTGTATAGTTTGTTCTTGATGTTATTAAATTTAGGTAATGGACTCAATAAATTGATTCCTTTATCGGCAAGAGCTTCTATTGATTCTTCGAAAATTTTCGGTACAGGCTTATTGATATTGTTTTTAACAGCTTCAGTACACAATTGCATCTGCCTTTCTATTTCAATCACTGCATGATCCTTTGAACTATGGTTATGGATAGTTTCATGTAATATTGTAAAAGGGGGCGGGCTCACTTTGAGTATTGCATTACACTTGGTCTTTTTCTTTGTACATCTCCATATCTCTGAGCCATCTTTGTTATTTCGTTTCCAAATATAATCGTATCCACCTCGACAAAGCATTCGGTGTCCTCTCTTGGTTCTTTGAAATTCTAAGTTGTCAAAACCATGTGAGGTTGACGGGTGTTCAGACATTTTAACACCAATCCTTAAAATAAAAAAGTAAGCGTTAAAATTTCAGCTTTCGTAACATGTAAATTTGTACACCATTCAGAAATATAGAGAAAAAATCGGTAGTTCTTGGAAAACTACAGTTTTATTTTTCATTTGCGGAATCGCCAGCGCAAAATAAAATTAAAAAATTTGATTAGCAACACAATTTTATGTGCAATACTGTTCATACATTGAAATAATGACTTAATGAAATGACTACAGACTCACAGTATTTTATCATTTTAGAACATTAGCAAAGAATTTATATAGTACTAACGTACAGAAGGGCCACTCTCCGCCCCCCACCGATCCGCGATACCGCCAGGCAACATCATCAACACGCATGCATGAGAGAAGCATGGGTGACCTATTCATTCATCCATAATGTTCACGCACACATTCGCAGCGTGTACAAACGTCATTTCTTCAGTTTAGTTGTAATAGTTAATTATACCGCGTCGTTTCTATGGAGTGTTCCCCCTGTGACATTAGTTATAATAATAAACTACAGATATTCATAATGAATTACTGTGTTGGCGCTTAATGAAGCGATGGGACGCCACGACGTGACAGGGCCCGCTCCGGCTACGTAAGCGCAGTTGGAGTTTCTGAACGAATGCAGTTCGAAATTTCAACAGACCAAAAACAAAAGCCAAAAGTGGTCGTTTTTAGTTTTGTGGAATAATCTTACAGTATGTTTGGTTCGTCAATTATATTTTAATTTTATGATATTAGCATCCACAATGTTTTCAGACAAAAAACACATAAAAATGTATTGTACAAGACCTAGCCCAGGTTCTATACATTTCTGAAACACCGCCTTTATATTTATTTACATTTGCACTTTATGATATATGAAATGCAAATGAATGTGCCCTACAATAAAATACAATTAACATTATCTTCGAAATAGGAATAAGTAAACTTTAATTCACCTTTTAAATTAACTGATTTTATATTATTACCTGGAAGTTTCAAGGCCTTAAGATTAAAACTAATAATTTCAATGTGAAAACAAATCCAAACCATCCATTTTGAAGTGAGCAATTTTAATGTTACAAATTATCATTTAAAAATGCTTAGTATCAATTAAAAGACATACCTAACCAGTTGTAAATACCAAGTTTAAGTTAAATGAATTACTTTATTAACTTAAACTTGGTATAATTACCAGACCTAGGAGTTGTCGGGGCACGAACTAGGGATATAATTAGAATGCCTTGTACTATGAGTAAAAACACGTATTGCCTAAGGTATTAGTATATCCACAAATGACTCTTGAACTTGAAATAATAAGTGTTCAATATACACCACTGTAATTATCGATAAGTATGCATTTGTCAATAAGGTTATCTTATCACTAGCTTTTGCCCCGACAACTCCTAAGTCTAATAATTACTTAACACTACTCATACAAATAATATGAGAAGATAATGAACAAAATATTGCGAAATGTACTTACCAAATACTTATAACAAGAACAACACCTCACATACACTGTACCACTTTCAACGCACGAACGTCCTACTGTGACCTTAAGATTCGTAACTCAACGACATGCAAATAACCATACAGTTAGCATTAGCCAATCAGGAACGTATTGTTTACGGATGGTTGACATATTGATCGCTGATTGGCTAATTTTTTACAAAAGGGTTGCTTTTACCTGAGATTTTTGTTTGTTTTAACTCAGGTACTTCTACCCTTTTTTAAACGTTATTACCAACATTTTTAAGGGCATGTAAGTAATAATCATTTCTATTTAATTATTTTTTGCCTGCTGATATTTTGAACATCAAAATTAAATTTCAAGAGATGTAGTAGTAAAACGTAGTAGTTACTATCGGAATTTTTTTTATGGGTAACTAAACAGTTTTGCCATTCCAAGCACTTTAAGAAAAAATGTATAATTTAAATAAAAATCTTGTAAGCACTTTTGTGCATGATTGTTATGTTATAATAAAAATGCCAATGGGCCGTCCTTTGCTGTTTTACATCATGGTGTCAATCAACGAAGCCAAATAAGGTATTCGTCGATTGACACCGTGGTCCCAAACAGCCAATTCAAAAAACGTTCTTCTGCGATTGACACCGTGGTGTCAAAAATTCATGGTGTCAAACAGCGAAGGACCCGCTATGAAAGAAGTCAATCTAAATTTGTTTAAGATATTAGGATGAGGAAAATTGGGCAGATAACTGCGGTTTTTTTTTTATTTTCTACTAACTTTTGCCTGCGACTTCGTCCGCGTGGATTAATAGTTCCCGTTCCAGGGGGATTTCCGGGATGAAAACTATCCTACGTTCTTTCTAAGGGTCCTAGTCTATATCTGTACTAAATTTCATTCAAATCGGTTCAGTGGTTTAGGCGTGAAGAAGAAGACAGACAGACAGACAGAGTTACTTATTAGTACGGATGTGATGGGCTTCAAGAGCAGGGTTATCGTGATGTCAGTGGTTTATGAAGGTCATAAGGTCTTTTGTTCCATTAAAAATATTGGTAAAATTAGAAGACGACAATAACGTCGTTTGGAAAATTCCAAGTGCATAATGATACCTAAGTTTTTGTTTACTCTTCCACAGTTTTTTTGTGATCAATTTAGTTGCAATATTTAGGACAATTGAAAAACTTTTCCAAGTCTTTCGATTATGCCTGTTTGGGGTTGAGTTGTTACGAAAATTGCGTGACGGCATTAGTTTAAAAACATGTAGGTTAAAGGTTACAAAAGTAAAGACGAGGCAAGACAATATACTTCTTGTCTAGCAAGTCGTAGTGGAATAATATATTAGAGTGATGACTGCTATTGATCAGTTCATTGATCCTTCTCGGAGTAATGAAACCAAACCAACCTTAAAAATCAATTGTAAACGCATAAATTAAAATAAAACCGAAGACCGCACACAAAAACCTATTGCATAAAAAAATTTGCTTAACTAATTAATTCACGCTAATTAAAAACTTGAAAAATTCACACACTATTCCTATTTTGAAAGATTAATTTAATTTACACATTCTACGATTACATGGGCCGTTTCTAAACAGTTCCCAGTCTCGAAACATTTATATTTTACGGTTAAATTCACAAGTACTTGCAAAATATAACCTTAGAAAGATTTATGGTGGTAGGTTGAGATTTTAATCGGTTTTATTTGTTTTCTACTGCATCGGGGCGTTATGCAAGACCGGGTTGACCGTGAACTCCTGCGCAGTGTGTTGGCGCCCTAATAATGTGTACATGTTTAATTGCCGTCTTCCCGCGATTGTATTCGAATAACAACGTGCTAACGTATAATGTTAAAGTTTTTACAATCACATATCGCATTGTGTTTGTTATTTATGATATTTGAAATAGGAATTTGTGCGATTTTGTTTTGTTTTTCTGTGTGTGTAGAAGTCGTTCGGAGAAGATCATGACGATAATTAAATTAATAACGAATATTGATATGATGAACTAAAGTTACAACATTGCCTCCCTTTTATGATTTATTTTGTACTTGTGTAAACAGATTATATATAAACCAAACATCTTTCATAATAACAATCATAATTAAAAATGACGATTGACATAAATATAGTTTCTCATAGTTATAACTTTAATTTGTAACAGCAAGTTTTGAAACATTACATTGAAAGACCCTAAAAAGTATTTATTAATTTATATCCGCAACCCATTTGATCTTAACATTTAATTTGTGGTTGGTTTTCCCTTGGTAACGTATTCAAATTAATTATTGAGATTATCTGAATGATTAGGATTACTAAGAACTAATTTATATTGATCAAAACAACATTTACATGAGTGTCATGGCCAATTATTTAAAACCCAAGATCGTATTTAATATGGTATTTATTTTAAGTAAGTAGGTATTGTACCCTAATACCCTTAAGTCTTAAGAGAAAAGTATAAGGTGTGACTCACCGACCCCTTTTATATAATTTGCATAAAATAAAAAAAACAATGTAAAATTAATTATTGTATTGCCAACATTATTTTTTGTGTTGACAGGGTTTTCCAATGTCATTTGATCAAATATGCAACATTTTTTTTATCAAATTTTCAGACAGTGATTTAGGTCTTTAGCTTATCTAGTAAATTGTAAAAAATATAAGTTGGACATACCAAAATAATTAAAAAGATCAAGGGAGTTTCTTGCTTGGGATGACTTACAGTCCTTAATGGAAGACTGGCAGGAGATGGCATTGCAGAAACAGCAGTTTAAGGTTATGAGAGAGACCTTTGCCCAGTGGGGCAGAGTAGGTTGAATAAAAAAAAAGTTATCTCTTGACTATTTGGGCCAGGAGACTCAAGACACAAGCTATGCTTAGTTTGGGCTCCTGTCTCTCTTCTAATTTTGTACCATTTATCTTGTAAAAATGTTTCAAGACAGAGTATAAACAAAATTTATTATTATTATTATTATTTAGAAGAACCTTTATATGGTGCTTTGGTATATCCTATCCTAAACAAAATTTAATACACAAGAATAATCTTCAACCTCAATCTATTAGGGACCAACATACCCGTCGTAGCCAGCCACCCAACATGTAGAGGTAGCATTAGTTAACTCACGCGGAAGTATTACAAATGCTTGGGTATCGTTTGCAATCTTGTGAGACAGCAATGTTGGTATAAGATCAGAAATAGAGCGTAAATCGTTATAGGTTGCTATAGTTCACTGGCCGGCGCCATATTAACACGGCATCTTTTATACATATATATGTGTGGTTTTGCATAATACTACGCCTTTTATGTACCTATTGACAGCAAAATTTATTGGTTTCCCTTTACGCATTAAAATAAGGATTAGGGTTTCCAAATTGCAATGGACCGTAGAACCAATTTATTGAAAATAAGCAATATGTTACTTTTGTAATATCCTGCGCCTCTGTTTAACCTTTCAACGGTCAAGCGACAGCCGGCTGATGCGCTGCTATTGTCTTCCTATTGTGTCTCAAATCACGTGTGGAAAATTTCATAAATATCACATTGACGATCCACCAGATGTAAAGTCGATACCGCTGTTAATAGAAGGGTTAATGATATCGCAGATGCATTACTAAGACCTCACCGATGCGTTGCTGTCCCATAGACAAAGGTGATGAGCCTCTTGCGCGTGTAACTACACTGGCACACATACCCTTCAAGCTGAAACACAACAACACTGCTTTTTGCTAAAAAATAGGCATGTGTGGTAGAACTACACGGTGCAAGATCCTTTACAAAAAGTTTTAAAGCTCATATTATGTTTATATTTGTTGTAAAAAGACTAGGTAGAATAGTTTACCTAGAAAAAAAAAACGTTTTATAAGTAAAACTGAGAGATTGTGTATGTCGTACCTTACTTGTAAACACAAATGCTTAAAAAATACACAGAATTCCACATTACCAACTAGTTTTATTAAGTGGTTACTTATATTACCTAATAACTTTTTTAATTGTACACAACTTCAGACACTATAATAAAAAATATTAAATAGAAGATACTGAATAAGTTCCTCTTTGCATTAACTTGTTACGTTGAATTATATTAACATAATATTAAGTTATTGTCAGTGAATTGTACTTAAAGCACGTAAATCCATTAGTCCTGGTTGGCATTCGTGAATCTTTTACAACTGTCACTGGTAGTCACAGGCCAGATAGTCTGGCATCTAAGTAACGGGTATCGTTATCATATATCTGTGTATATTACGATTAATAAACGATTATCAAACTGAGCAATAGTGTGGGTATAATAATGTTTAATTAATTTATAATATAGTAGCTTTTGCCCGCGGCTTCGCTCACGTTAAAAAGAGACAAAAAGTAGCCTATGTTACTCTCCATCCCTTCAAAAAAGCGCGACGAAATGACGTGATTTTTTAAGTGGAGATCACTTAAAAAATCACGTCATTTCGTCGTGTTTTGGCGTGAAAGAAAGACACACTTTCCCATTTATAATATTAGTATGGATGGTTATGGCTCGCCTTTTATTTCAATTTAAGTGTTCTTAATTAAGATTTATTATTCACTTATCTATTACTACATATTTGTAGGGATGCCCCTACAAACAGTAATAGATATGTGTGTGTGTGCTCCATATGTAATTGTCGGATTTTAATAAGTAAACATTAGCTAACCAAAGCCGCGAGTATAAACAGTGCTTCGCAATAAATTAATAAGAAGCACATAATTGCTTCCTTGTTTTTTTTCCGTCATACATTTATACAGCTGAGTTATAACAATAGCCTATTAAAAAACAATAAGAACAATTAAAAAGACACATGTTTATTATGTTTATTGTTTTTAAGTTCAACTGAGTGTTACAAATAAAGGTTTTATTATAATGATTTATGTTGTTTTTTAATCGTAAAACTTAAAAATAAACATTAACTTTATTATGAATTGTATGCGTACTTTTAACGATGATGAATAATAATTAACCTTTATAACCTTTAAAAGGTACCTACTCTGATTAGATAATTACTTGATGTGAGTTAAACAGTTTTGTTTTATGTGTGAGCTTTAATCGTGGCTTCGTATAATTTTATGGCCCTCATTTTTTTAAGATTTTCCCAGTTCATACAAAAATATTTCAATATTATTGCTGATGTTGTCTATCAATTTGTGTACTAATTCAAATAGTCTGATTTACCGACAAATAAAATAATATAAAGTAGAATATGACGATTTTTATTATTTTTAATATACTAGATAACATACTACATATTATTATAGGCACCACAAGGCAGAGACAGCGATGAACACCAGCTCCAAAAAAATTAACATAAAAAAACTTATCTCTTAAATTACTTCACTGTAGAATTAAATTTAACAGGTCGATAAATATATCACAAACGCGGTTAACGACTTAATTTACTTATAATCGGTCACTTTAGGTCATAAGTACTAAGCTAGCACTGAACTTTAAGATTACATTTTATTATATACCTACCTACCTTACACAGGTACATACAAGGTGTAATTGAATTAATGCACTTTCAGAAAATAGTTTGTTCAGAATCGTTTACTGAAACGATTTTTGTAATTTTGA
Organism: Athetis lepigone; assembly: GCA_033675125.1. Classification (NCBI taxonomy): domain Eukaryota; kingdom Metazoa; phylum Arthropoda; class Insecta; order Lepidoptera; family Noctuidae; genus Athetis; species Athetis lepigone. Next base: position 7,972,451 of record CM066229.1, read on the forward strand.
ATATAGGTAATATTTTATCCTAAAAATAATTAAAACTACGTAAACTGCTGTCACACTTCCGCTGTACAGTCAAAACAAACTAAAATGGATGAAATACCTACTACGCTAGACCCTTATGCAAGTGCGACTGTGTGCATGCGTAGATTTGTAATGTGACTATAATTTTCTCCCACAATCTGTACAACAAATTTATAAAAAAAAACAGTGTTTTAAACATAATAATAAAAGTTCAGTGTATGTATTATGATTATAACATAATATTCTAATTGGGGTGTCCGGTGGTGTGCGTTTATTCCGGGACATGTTGTATAAATCAATCACACTCCCTACATGTGCGTCATATAAATTAAATAACTGTTAATTTAACTACCCTTAACGAGTCACGCAATAAACTAGACTCACAAGATAACGATAATATATACAATTTTACATATATTATAGGAGATGTTAAATATTTATGTAGACATAGAGCTGGTTACAATGAGCTGGTTACAACAATGTTGCATTTATGACAAATAAAGCTTTTACAGAATGACGACATTCTTTCTTAGTGGAAACTTGTTCTTTATGTCTTTCAAATTAGCAACACAATTGCAACAAAAGAATAAGTCCCGAACTGCTTACGGCAATAATATCCTAGACAAACTAAGAAAGAAAATTAGAATAAAAAAGCCATATTGGTTAATTAGGCCGGTGTGGAATCCGTAACCTATTACATGAGAGGCGCCTAACTACTGGACCATAAAGAAATCCCAAATAATTTAATATTAAAAGATACGTGTGGAAGTTTCGTTAGCCAAACCAAATAAATAAAATACTATCACAATCAATGATATTATAAGTAAAAAGATGTAGATAGGTTACTTACTAGATTGCAATAAACTTGAAGATTTTTTTTGTTTTTTCTAACGGTATTTACAAAGCTGCAACGCGGATTGCCAAAAATCACACAATTGTGCAAATACAACTACGTTCTTCAGTGTATATCAGTGTGACTCTGTGACATCGTCCAATATTGCAATATGTAGTGTAAACTTAGCTTAAGAAGACCTTGTATTAGACGAGGCTGTATCGCCGATAATAAAGCCATCATTTTAACATTTAGTCGCTTGTTAGACAAGAAAAATAATGATTACGCTCCTATTTTGTCCGATCTTTTGCAAAATTAAACGACTAGTAGTTGCTATGTTTCTATGCATGTCCATCGATATTTTTGTCAATTATGAAATGATTTTAAAAACGTAAAGTCTGTTTATCCAAATTAGAGTGGTCTGTTTTCATTTGTTATGAGGTCGTGTACAGCATCTGTTACGCAAATTAAAATGCTTAGTGGGGTTAATGAATTGTAAGGTGTATTGTTGTAAAGAAAATACACACAACTGAGTATTTGGCTCTGATATCCAAAAGCATTTTCATCTGAAAGCGTTCAAGTCTAACTTCATACAAAGTATCAGATGATAATCATGTTATTCTGTAATTGGATGAATGCGATGCAAAAAATATCCCAACAAGGACCAATTCAATCGTGAGTAATTGCAAGCCTTTGAAGACAGTATAGTGTAAAAAACAAGCTCAATAATTTAGCAACTCCAACCCAGCTATGTTTACATTACACATTTTGCATGAACTTATGGTGTCATGTCGATTCATCGAATGCCGAGCATTTGCGGCGATGACATGCTTATTTAAATAGCTGTTTATCCTTCTGTAGATCAAGCACTTATTTATGAAGTAAATTACCATAAGAATAATAAACCAAGATAGAGGGCTATTTGAAAAACGTAGTTTGCAAGTTGAGCACGACTGCAACATTTAAACTGTTAAGATATTTTCAGTTTAATATGATAGTACTGGTGTTAAGTAAATCACTTGTAAATTGGCTTTTTGTGAACGGTGAACCAAATAAATATGTAATGTAATATGTTTACACCAATAATTATACAACTATTTTATAACAAAGTAATAATGTAACACTCTCTTAAAGGTAAACACCACATGCACATTTTAATCTCCATGGGAACCTATTGCTTAAAATAATTAATAAAATCGCAGATAAATTATTTATTAATGCCTTATTTTGTAATTCAAAGACCTTACAAGAAGTCACTGCTCCGTGTTAGTTAGCTTTTGCAATAACTTGGCATTGAACGCCTATACAAATTTAGGCTGACAGCTGAATTAATAAAATCTATTCTGCTGCTTTTAGAAATTTAATGTCAGCCTCCTTTTTTCAAAACATTGCCTAAATGATTTCAATTTAAATAGTACCTAATTACTTCCATTAGCAACAATGGATGTGATTAAGACATGCGTGAGAAAAACAAGACGGTACTAGATTTTAACTGTCATACGTGACCTAGGCCTAAAGTATTAAGTTACTCATCAGTTCCAAATTCAGCACAATTGTTTAATTACTAACGCGAATTATCCCACGTATGTAGAGCCTTACAAAACAATTTTAAGTGTCATTACAAGATAATGCACACATCCATTAATTTGTAAACTTGTTGTAACTAAATTGTAAATTGACTATTCAAAATCTTGAGAAAATGTTAATAGTTAAAGGTAACATAATTAAAATGACAATAAACAATTATGAGTTTACATGCTCACCATAAAAAAGTACGTTGTCATTAGACTTGGACTAACGTGCAAAATATCTGCTCAACCTATTGAGGACCACTGCTTTTAAATTTAGTTTTAAGTTTTGACCGAACCAAAGCGCTGCACTGCACTTATCTAGCAATTGTTAATTTCAGGAAATGACCTAAGATATATCACATAAGCGGCATATTTTTAAATATAGTATAAAAATGAGTCATACATTTTTGGAATAAAATTTGGTTTTCATCTTAGAACTTATCCATACAAATATTTAGCACGTATCGAACAGTAGCAAGTGAAACAAACCTCAGCAAGCAACTGACGAGCTAACCTTGTCCTGATCCGTGACGTCATCTGACAAATTGACGGACTATTTGCATTCATTAGCGCGATCGAGCACATAAATGCATTTATTTATGTGTTGTATTTTAAGGTAATTCCATGCAAGCGCAGCGGTGGGAGGTCGTTAGCATTTAGGCTGTAAACAGATTACATTTACGACATTATTTTTGTTAAATATTTAAAAACGGAGAAGAATGAAACTCAGATGTAGAACGCTGCTGACAAAATAAAAAAATATTGGTTTTCCAGCGGTTTAACTGGGCCAATTTAAAATTAAGTGTTTGTGTTTAAAAATATTTATGTTTTGTTTCTATTGGTACTATAAATTAATAAGGACTTGTTTAACACAAAAACCAATGGACGATGGAATTATTCGGAAAAAGTTCTAGATTTTTATAGTAGTAATTAATTGATTCTCTTTTTAGTTGAATTGGTCTATGGAAATGTTTTATATTGACAAGTAAATTGTGAAGATACTTAGACCTTTTTATTCAAGCTATTGACGTCAAACATCAAGTCAATTAATTGATTTCTATATGACCCTATAATTAATGCGAAGCTTTTAGGATTCCATAACCATTTTTCCAATCACCTTAGTAATTGCCGAACCCACCTTGAACTTATATCACTAATTAGTAATTTATTTGTGATGATAAATATCAATAGGTAAATCAAGGACGACCTGTGCATAAGTTATGTGTGTAAAGACGAAGCCACCTAATGAGGGTCTGTTTAAGGAGGTAGAAAATTATAACGGTGAAGTCGGTAGTTGTCTTGTTGTGTCATATTTTTCAGGTAGAGTAATTTTGTATTGTATAAAATATTGTATTTGTGGGAAATAAACATAATAATTTTATATTTTACCCGTTTGAAATTAGATCTTTGGTAACATATTTAACATATCTTTATGACCATAAAGTGGTCAAGGAGTTTTGGTATACATAACAATTTGAAAAATTATCATGATTTGAAACAGCAAAGAATACCAACCAGATGAATTGATAAAGTAAAAAACTCGTCGTCCAAATTCTACAAGATTTAAGGAGGCATACTGGACATAAATTGGTGGAGGCATATCATTTGGTTTAGATGTAAACCTTATGCAGACAAGAAGAGAGCAAATACCATCAAAGATTAGCAGGCTAATTTTAACACAAATTAGTACTCCGCTTACTAGCACAGATTTCTAGACCATTCGACAACATTGACGGCTGTCAGTAATTTAAAAAACAACAAAATAGAACAATAGCTTTACTTTCTCGACATTTAGCGCGACACCATTGTCTTATGTATTAGTCTGCGCAAACTACAGACTTACAGTACACAATCTTGGTTCCATCTGCGCACTACTTCAAACAAAACAACTTCTAATCTATGTAATAAAAAATAGTACCTATTTCCCTTGGTCTCGCCTTAGCATGAGAACTATTAAACCAATTTTACTTAATATTTTCTAATACTTATAAGGATAATTAATTCAAGTAAGGAACAAATAACAATAAAACACATCATTATCAAATTATTAAATCTTAAAGGCTAACCATTACAAATGCGCATGAAACCACAGGGTGCAGCTAGTATCCAATAGTTTTTATGCAAAAAATCTAGTACACTATTTCCAACCATTGTTTTAACGAAAGTCAGATTGACCATTGGGTTTTAGTAAAAATGCGCCCAGCAATGAAGCACGACGAATTTTCAATCAACAGTCTTGTATCCATTAACCGAGAAGTAAAAAAAATCACATACATCAAGCAGGAGACAGAACAGAAAGGACGATTATACATAGGAGAATTATCTAGCAAAACAGATTAAAATGAACTAAACTATTAGGTCCTAAAAACTAGCTGATATCTTGTACCAAAACGCTGCCACGCTAGAATAAATGTGTAGTACCAACAGAGAAAGGGCGTGTATCATGTAGCCGATTTACCCTTCCTCGTCCAACCTGTCCGTTACGTTACCTTACATATCATTTACCGTGTTACTATCTACTCATATAAATAGTCGTGTACTAAGCTTGATGTAAAATTTTATTAATCACCTCGGTAGTGGTCTCGCTGCCCTAAGATTGAATATTGGGAGATATTTTTAATTAAATCTGATTGTTCTAATATGGGAAAAGGATTTATGATTCGTAAACATAAGTGCAAATTCGCCAATTTGTCTTTATAAGCGTGGAGGATTAATGCACCCTGAATCTGACAGAGGTTTTTAACATTGTTTAATAGACATATTAAAAACTGGAACTTAAAATATATAAAAATGTCAGACTTTAGCTTTTTGTGCCGTGTAAAATCGGGAATCATAATTCCAAGGCATATATAAAATTATGAATACCAGCACCCTAATAGTTCCGCTGTAGGGCATGCACTTTTCTTTCACAGAGAAGATACCATTGATGATCATTTATTCAATGATTGGTAATTCATTCAGACCAATACCCAACGTTATTCTGTAAAGAAATAAAAAAGTTGTTAGAGTTACAGAGTTACACCTAAATGGAGATAGGTGAAACTTAAAAAAAAAATTTTAACCTTTCGACGACCAAGCGACAGCCGGCTGTCGCGCTGTTATGGTTTTTCATTGTGTCTCGAATCACGTGTGTTCGAAGGTTTAATCTGTGCATACACTCATCCCGCAAACTCGCTGGTAAAAGCTACTTAATCATAAATCCGTCTTTAAAATTTAATTGTGCTTTTGCAATAACAATCTTCGCGCAAAAATTAAATACCAACAGTTGTGTGCAAAGACATTCAATTCAAAATTGATGGCTTATTATTTATTGTACATATTCGAATTGGCCATTAATAACGTTAACGAGTTTCCGACATTAGCTGTTAAATTATAAAGTGCAGTAGGTGCGTCTGTTTGTTATTTATTGATTAACACCTTCTACTTAGCAATGTTTGTAAATATTGTGAAAGAACTTCAGATGGTTTAACCTTTCAACGACCAAATCGCGTGTGTTTCAAGGATAATCCTTTTCAAATCACGTGTGTTCGAAGGATTAATCCTTCTTAAATCACGTGTGTTCAAAGATTAATCCTTCTCAAATCACGTGTGTTCGAAGGATTAATCCTTCTTAAATCACGTGTGTTCAAAGATTAATCCTTCTCAAATCACGTGTGTTCGAAGGATTAATCCTTCTTAAATCACGTGTGTTCAAAGATTAATCCTTCTCAAATCACGTGTGTTCGAAGGATTAATCCTTCTTAAATCACGTGTGTTTGAAAGATTAATCCTTCTCAAATAACGTGTGTTCGAAGGATTAATCCTTTTTAAATCACGTGTGTTCGAAAGATTAATCCTTCTCAAATCACGTGTGTTCAAAGGTTTAATCCTTCGTGATTTGAGACACAATAGAAAGACAATAGCAGTCCGACAGCCGGTTGTCGGTTTGTTGACAAGAGGTTAAGTAAACTTTATTATTAAACTGACTGACTGATTGTTCATAAATCGAATAGCCTACCCGCTGGTAGAGGCATGACACATTTTGAAATTCCAACCTTAAAGGGATAAAATAGAGATACTTAAAAAAAAAAACTAATTAAATTCATTAGTTTTGTAACCAAAAGTAAAAAAAACCGGTCAAGTGCGAGTTCTACTCGCGCAACGAGGGTTCCGTTAATTTGTTTTTTAGTGAAATAATTACAAATTTACGGTTTTCGGAGTTTTCTCTTTACTTGTGCTACATGACCTTGCTTCTTGCCAAATTTCACGATTCTAGGTCAATGGGAAGTACCCTATAGGTTTTGAGTTTTGATTCCCTTGAAAATGTCTAAATATGCAATATAAACCGCCGTATCTTTTTATTGCGTTGATTTAGAGACTTGATTTTTTCACTGCTTTGAGAGATAGCAGACCTGAGTATGTGATATTAATTTCAGCTTGATATCTTGACGCGTTTCTGAGAAAAAGGTTCTTGACAGACAGACGGACAGACGGACGCCTGATGTCAACTAACTACAAATTTACGGTTTTCGGAGTTTTCCCTTTACTTGTGCTACATGACCTTGCCTTTTGCCAAATTTCATAATTCTAGGTCAATGGGAAGTACCCTATAGGTTTTCAGTTTTGATTCTCTTGAAAATATCTAAATATGCAATATAAACCGCCGTATTTTTTTATTGCATTGATTTAGAAACTTGATTTTTTCACTGCTGTGAGAAATAGCAGACCTAAGTATGTGATATTAATTTCAGCTTGATATCTCGACGCGTTTATGAGAAAAAGGTTCTTGATAGACAGACGGACAGACGGACGCCTGGTGTGAACTAACTAAAAATTTACGGTTTTCGGAGTTTTCCCTTTACTTGTGCTACATGACCTTGCTTTTTGCCAAATTTCATCATTCTAGGTCAATGGGAAGTACCCTATAGGTTTTGATTTCCTTGCAAATGTCCAAATTTGCAATATAAACCGCCGTATCTTTTTATTGCGTTGATTTAAAAACTTGATTTTTTCACTGCTTTAAGAGATAGCAGACCCTAGTATGTGATATTAATTTCAGCTTGATATCTCGACGCGTTTCTGAGAAAAAGGGTCTTGACAGCCGGACGGACGGACAGACGGACAACAAAGTGATCCTATAAGGGTTCCGTTTTTACCTTTTGAGGTACGGAACCCTAAAAAGGCAAGACAGAATCCGGAACACTACTCAATATTCCTATACTGGTGTAACAGATGTCGGCAAAAAGGCTGCCACTCTTAAATAAGATTGGACAAGTCGCTTTTAACCACATGTACTACATAGATCGCAAGGCAAAAGTCTATACACAGTGGGTGCAGAAAATGGGTGGCGACGCCGAAACCGGCCCAGGATTGGTCTTATGTTTACTTTGACGTTTACCACGAGGGCTAATTGGACTTGGAGAAGGCTTTTGCCTATAAAAAGAGGTAAAGCTTTATATATTTCAAAATCGTAATATATATTTACACTATACTATGATGTACTTTTAAGACTACTCACACAAGAAATGTCTAATTACTGTCATTAAACAATTATACTAACGAGAACATTCCGCGCATTCCCTTCTATGACTTTTCCTGCATGTCTCCATCATTCATACTTACCTACATAATATTTCTCAATTAAAAAATAATAATAATACCAGCCTATTACTGCCACTGCAGGGCAAAGGCGTCTTCTCATACAGAGAAGGCACGAGCATTGATCACCACGCTTGCTTAAGGCGGATTGGCGATTTCGGGCTTTTATTTACTACAAGTCCAGGTTTCCTCACGCTGTTTTCCTTCACCGTTGTCTGATCGATGTCCTCCATTACAAAATCTTAACAAACAAACTCGCTTCTCAGTGATTGACAACACAGTGACTCCTATTACATTAATTCGATACGGTGCGAAACTAGTTAGCAGGCGACAGTTGCACTTCTATTCGAACCATTGAGTAACATTATGCGCACGAGTGGGTGGGACATTTACATTACCTGTACTGACTAATGTTAGCTCTTTATTATTTGACGCACTGTCAAGGCACAGCCAAGGAAACAGGCCAATTATTGTAATGCTTCCTCGCAGTTAGGCGTGGTCTACACTCAAGGTCTGGTAGATTGCAGTTTAATGCAAATGCATATTGTTACGCATAGAACTATTAAAGGTCTCTGGTTTTTTTGTAATTAATATTCCAAACAAGTGGTGGGTTTTTAATTGGTGAATTGTTTCAGCATATACATTTTACAATAAATTATTTATACTATGTGTCTCTACTTTTTTACATTATTCTGAAGTGCACGACATTTTATTGCTTATTAAGTATGAGTGATCAAAAATTTAAACTTAAGGTGCAGTAATCATAGTATTTATAGCATAACTTGTCGTGTTAAATAAACTATGTAGGTATTTAATAAGCTTATTCCTTATAAAAGACTCAATTTATTTCGGTGTGTTAGAAATCCCATTGACACTCATAGGCATCGACAGTAAATGACAAATTATGATCGAGTCGTACCTCTAATAATGGTCAATATTGCTTCTATATTGTGTAACTGGCTTTAAATAATGCGTGGCTTTAAGGAATCGTGCACAATACAGAATCAACTCTACATTTTGTGCACATAGAGTTAAAAATTCAGTGTGATAAAATCTGCAATTCTTTACTATGATTATTATATTATTATGTATGTGCGTGTTCTTAGAGGAATGTTGCAGGGGAAACAATTGAATGTTTATGCATATTGATGATTTAATCAATAAATTGGTTTAATTAAATGTCACTGTACTTCATTGACATAGTTCAGTAATTGTGTATATTCATCAACTGGTTTTCTTTGTGTTTCAAATAATGAATTCTATTCTTGCATGCGCTTACTAATTACAAAGCAATTTTTGTTTAATTTGAATAAAAACAATTGAAAAGTAAGTATTTGAAAATTAAATTGAAATCAAAATAATTGGAAACAATTTGAATATTTTACTAGTTTTATATTATAAAAGTAATTGTCATTATTTTAAATTCAATTCACTTATTCAAATTTTTTTATCAACACTTCATGTACAAAGCCAAACGTAATGTTTCAGGTATTTTTTACCAATCAAATGAAAGGAGCCGAAGTCATAAACAACAAGGCTGGCTTGTTATAAAAAAAAAGTGAGCCGTCACGGGACGCCTGGCAGATGTGAAACATCGACATTACATCATCGCCACACAGTACACAAGGCTGTGACTGTATATATGTCACCGGAAAATAACAAGATCCGTAAGTTTATCAATCTACTAGGAAGTTTATAAACTTTCGTAGGATTCTAAACGGGAGATAAATTGTAATATTTTACGTCCACATTTTCGTAAATTTATCAATTTCCGACGTCATACTGTAAATTTATAAACTAACGAATATCTATTCGTAAGATTTTAAATGGTTCGACCAATCACAGACGCTCTTTTAAATATACGCATCTTTGAATTGATAAATTTACGAAAATGTGGACGTAAAATATTACAATTTATCTCCCGTTTAGAATCCTACGAAAGTTTATAAACTTCCTAGTAAATTGATAAACTTACGGATTTTGTTATTTTCCGGTGACATATATACACCATCATATAGCGTGGAGAGGCGTCGCCACGGCATGCGTCGCCACGCCAGAAATTTGTTTTACATGCGGCTATAGATGTTTCACATCAAAAATAACAAAACTTACAAATAAAAGAAAAATACACAAACAACAATAACTTTTATATTCAACAAACAATATAATAAAAATCCTATCCTAAACAAAATTTTTACTTGTAAAATTCTATTTTCCATAACTTGTAAAACAATACATCTTATTACAATAACAACTTTTGCGGTTACAAGGTATTTTATAAAATTCCTCCTTAACCACAAACAGTTTCCCCACACCGCAATGTAAATGGCACGCGTCGAATATCAAATTAATATAAACAATTGTAAATTACAAGACTTGGCAGCTAAAATCGTTTCAAAATAATATACGTAGATGGCATCAAGCTTACCCGTTTTATAGTGGAAAGGCGCCGGTTACACTAAAACCTCCTATATGTGTGTAATAGTTAAACATCGAAGGTTCGGCGTTCCTAGGTTTGACTAGTCTACCTCAGATTTTAAGTAAAATCACAGCTCAAATCAGTAGTTTTCCACTTTTGTCTAACATTTTTGTTTAATTCTAGGAGTAGCTAATTTCGGTCGTCGAAACTGAATACGATTTAATCGACCAAATAATTTATCAATAAAGGGAGCTTTTAAACTAAATTTACCCAATTAATTCGATAATATACATTTATGATGTTTTAGCTTTAGACAGAGATGTTTTATTTAGTAGATCATCTTAGTCGATCCTATGACAAAAAGCAAAGTGTAAAATAGACTATTTTTTTTTTAAGTATGAATTCTAATTTGTTTAAGAATTGCTACAAGGCGTTGATCAAGCCTGGAATGAACTAGACATTCCACGCAGATACTATTTCAATATTTGACTATGACATGCACATTACCTAGCCAATTTATGGCAAAGGCTTATACACATTTAGGGAAATATACACTTCTATTTGGCAACTAAACATAGCTTTGACTAGTAAACATATAATTTAATTTATCACATCTCGCCGACCGATCGACGTTTGACATCGACTCGCCAAGTAACGCGTAAACTGTAATCGAATCGATAATGATACTTATTTCATGTCGCCACATTCTATAGATTAGGCGTCGCGAATATAAATGCTAAATATTCATTAGGAATGGACAGACTGGTTGATTTAACAAATTAACGTACGCATTTTGCTGTGCTGTGGGAATTTTAGAAATACTTATGTGACTACTGCATAGCATCCTATAAAAAGCGTTGTTTTTTATGTGGGAATCAGGTTATTTTGGTGTGTGGTATTTGACTCAGATAAATGAGACGCAAAATTCTTCTAACTAAAGATTTATAAAACGAAATCATCCATCACATTCGCCTACTTATCTGTTAATATTAAGGTAGTTTTGACTTTAATGCAGTTTTCGTTAGTAGTCTTTCTTATGAGGTAGATTTTTGTGTAGCATATAATATATATTTACAATTGTATAGAAGAATCGAAAATTTTAGAGATTAGTAACATCCATACGAAAGCTGGGCTCAATCGCTAGTTAATTGATAACTGTTATTATGCCCATTAACTTATATACTTAGTTTATCAAAACTGACAATTCTTATAAATCTTAAGGCAATCAATCAAGATCAGTGAAGTCGTTGAAAACTTTCAAATGATATAGATTCTATCATTGATTCTGGTACTTAGCCTCCAGGGAATAAGAGCGTGACTATAATTTCCATATCGTGAGTAATTAAAGATAAACAAACAGTAATTTATTGTCTATCTTTACGCATAAGTTGGTCGAAGGTTGCATCACGAAATAATTGAACTTATCATACGTATGGTGTTATGGTGAACCTATTGTTACTTGGAAGTAAGGAACCGAGTCAATGAAAGAAGAGAATCTTTGGGATTCAACTTTATATAAAAACGATATCAAAACACTGTTACATCAAAAGTTACCTTATGTATTTTGTAAAAAAACATTGTAAATATAAACTATTGCATTACCCTACAAAGTGAAATTAAAAACTAAAATAAAATGGCATCAAAAAATCTTCACATCTTAGCCGTCAGCTATAACAGTAAATAAAGATATGAAAGGTGAATAGTACAAACTTCGACCGTAATAATATGTACGTACTTGAAATTAAAATCATCTTAATTAACGACTAGTAAAAGTCATAACTAACATTAAAAATTATAAGTCGATAATAATCTATAGTCAAGATGAATGTAGGCGTTATAAAATCAATAATTCATACATAATTGCAATTTATATTTTCAACACAACAATTTATTTATATTCTCAACGAGCAAGATGCAATGTGAAATTTTTATATCATGATTTATTTATTTAATTCTTTAGTGTATAAATTAGAGCGTATAATTTATCTTCTTTAGGTAATCCATACTAATATTATAAATGGGAAAGTGTGTCTGTCTGTCTGTCTATTTGTTTTTCTTTCACGGCAAAACGGAGCGACGGATTGACGTGATTATTTAAGTGGAGATAGTTGTCTCTTTCCAACGCGAGCGAAGCCGCGGGCAGAAGCTAGTATAGTATAAAACAAAGTCGCTCATAGAGTGACTTAAAAGAAAGGTTCATGCATATTATTACCTAGACTAGACAAAAGCCAGGAATTTAAAAAAAAATTACAACCATGCGAAGCTGGATCGGATAAAAGGTAGTAACAAGATACTGCTAGTTGTAAACTAACTATATTATTTTAATAACGGATTCTAATCAATGACAGTAATTCAATTATTTGAATTACTTGCATTGATTATAAACCGAACATTCAGAAGATTTTAGAATACCAAAATAATACAACGTCCATTACTTATTGAATTATCATAATCAAAATCGTGACTTGACTACAAATCGCAGAACGAATGTTGAATTATCTACGTTATATTGTAATTGCTACTACTCTTGAGCAAATATTAACAATTGGTGCGGAATAACATGATGCAAATTTGAGTTATGACGTTTTTTTTTTCATTTAAACTTTTTGCGAAAAAAGGTTAAGCTAAAACACTTGGGCAATGAAAAAGACCAAATATATATTTATTTTAAAAATTACCTAATATATTTTTGTCGCACAATAAGCACACCTAATATAAACTCAAATTCAAAATAGTTATTGAACAATAAAAATGCAAATGAATGAATGTGACATTGTGTTATACCAACATCATTTACTTTGACCTTACATAAGTAAAGAACCGTGTTCGCATACCATTTTTGTAACGAAAAACTACTTTACAAACATATTACATACAATTATTTTGATTAAAAACATTAAAAGAAATTACTTATAAGAATGATACACACTCATGTACTTATGCCTTTAATATTTCAACGTCTGACACGATACCGCTTAACCTTTCAAGATGATAAAATTTATGTTCTCCGATTCTCCTTTTTAAGTCCAAAGTAGTCGTAATGTATAAAACATTTTTTTATTCAATGCTAAATGTAGGCCTTTATAAAATACGCCCGCGGTTGCTAAAAGTAGAATTGTGGCAATCCGTGCGTGCATTAAAAATGTAAAACATCCATGCATATTCTTGGCACGAATATGTGTCGAGTTGTGTACCGAAATACGGACATTGGCACTCAATATTTTTTACATCTTGGTGCAACGTACACTTTACAAATGCTAATATAATTTCTGGCAAGTTACCGCATCGGGAACTGTGTCAATTTACGATTTCGTAATTTAATCTTACCTATTTAGACATGAATTTGAAAATTTTGCTTTTCAGACCAAATTATTATGTCAAGTTATGTAAACTAATGTTGCCAACGAAAGGATATTTATTGCAATCCATCAAAACCGTTATCCAATTCAGTAACAATAACAATAGGCTATCTATAAGATCAGTGGCAAAACAGTGTTCGTAGATTTTGATTCTGATCGTATCAGTATATTGTATTGAGGTTACCCTTTATTATCGAGCATTGATCATAGGTAGTTGTTAACTTCTCTATAATTACATTAAGCAAAATGTTTATGTCACTACGCATTTAAACCTGCACTTACGCAGTTTCTTTGTCTATATCGTCATTTTCAACCGGTTCTCTTCAATCCTTAAGAAAAGTCCACCATTGTTATTAATTCAATTGTTTTATATTATCCTTTCCGAAAACAATAATACATTAAGTGAATATTTGTAAATTAAAAAAAAATTGTATTACGTATACTAGTTTCTTGACCGCTCTTCTTCAAAGAGATACATATATCCATGTTAACTCTTTGGCAATTCAAATGCACATTTTGGTCCAAATAAGGAAATAAAAAACTGCAGTAGCAGAATATTTCCAAGAGAAGTGTCAGGTATAGAATACGAGTGCCTATACGGCAAATGCTATGGTTTAATTGATATAAATGCATCCCTTTAATATATCTAGCCTTTTTTTTTTTTTTTTTGGGGAGTGGGAAATCATCAAATGACTTCTCCCGCCATGGGGCGGGAGGGCGTGTCAGACTTTTACTGACTAAAACCCACTCATGTTCCTTCGGTTGCTCTTTATGTTCCGGGGTCACAGTAACCATTATAAACATTCTGCAACAATATATCTAGCCTCTAAACCGCCTTTCATTCCTAACGTCCATATTATTATCATTGCTCGTACATTCCAAAGCCTCATAGTCCCTGTAACCAGTAACCTTATCAGATATAACCTTGTTAACCATGTCATCGCTTCCATTGTAATAGTTACAACATGGACCACTGTTACCAGGTAGCTGTAATAAATGCCAAGCTCTATTTACTGGTAGCATTGTGATGCGTGCGAGATATGCCAACTTGTTCACCTTTCTTCCTTTAATATTTCAAAAGAGCTTACTATAGTAAGGTTTCTACTTAGGCTTAATGAAACCTGTCTTTTAAGGTAACTTTATGATATGACTATCATATATGATATGATATATATGAAATGATATGACTATAATATATATATGACTATATATGATATAATATGACTATAATATATGTAACTTTATGATGTTGGGGTTGGTGTTGAAGATTTGACGGTTTTCTTGAAAATATTTGTCACTGTTTTGTTTGTATGTTGTCTATAATCATTTAAGTATTTAACTTCCTTCACCTATTTTCTACCTATTGGTTTAAATTTTTCAAAAATCCTTTTTTATTGGATACTTATTCTTCACAAATAACATACTGTCCAAGTTTTATATATATAGATCCAGCGGTTTGGGATGTGCGTTAATATATCAACAATTTCACCATTTTATATAAAGTTTTGGTTTTAAAGTTTAGCTGGTTTTAGAATATCTTCTTTATTAATTTTGCCTAATTGTGGTCATTTTTGGCTTAGAGAAAGGACCAGGACATAATAATATGCTAATATAAAACTATAAGACACGCAGTTTCAATGCCAATACCCAACCCATTATTGGTGAAGTTCCTTCATGTAACTGCAGTAACGTAACTCAAAATATTTCTCATAATAATTACTGCAATTCTCCGACTTAATCTACGTAGTATGTAAATTAATGTTTTCATAACAATATTTTTTGCAAGTTCGGGCTGTTGATAGCTGTAATTTCTTGTCAAGCTTGATGAGGTATAATTATTTGAACACTTGTTTTCACAATTGCAGGCGCTGTTCTCAATTTTAACAAGGAGGCTCATTTAATGACATCATCAACTTTTTTGTATGATTCACTGACAAATTGTACTAATTAATTTTAATGTTGTTACAGAGAACAGCGACGAATGTCAAGGTAGTCAAAACAAACAGAACAACAAACATGAGCATCTCGGCGAGGTTACAGGTATGTAAAATGGTTACGCATTTTGATATCGTCTAATCTAAATGAAGATCGTTTGCCCCTGAATGCTGCGAACCAATTCGCTTGTTAACAAACATTAATCTGGTTCTATCCATTTGATGCTCGACTTTAATAAATTCGTCCAGATGCGCTGATAACGCGCATTCGTAGGTACTTTATAATCGTAAGTTTGGAAATTCAAGGAGGTTGCAACAGCTGATGTGCCAACTATACATAGACAATGGCGACCGGTACAAAAATGTGCAATTTGCAGAGCATTTGATAGATAAAGTTTAGTGAAAAAACTAGCTTTTAGAAGCGACCACGTAACGTGGTAAATAAAGATGTTCGCGTGGGAAAGATAAGCATACGTAAGTGCGTCAAGGCTGTGAGATGAAGATGAATGATGCTGATTTAATGAAGTTGACTTAATTAAACTGAAGTCACTCGGCGGAAAGTGGTACATTTTTATGAGAATCAGGTTTCTATCGTGATCTAACCGAACGGCTTATCTGCTCATCGTCAGATTTTTTAGATGGTGCTAGATAAATGGCGATAAGATTATTTTTAATTTCATCTTGATGAAATCGGCGGAGTATTGAATAACGTAAAAATATTTCTGATTCAAAGCACCATTGCTTTGAATCAGAAATATTTTACGACCCAGAGACAACTTTAAACCAAATCCCAGGAATGGTCCTGGGATTTGGTTTAAAGTTGTCTCTGGGTCACCGGGAGGGCAATGCGAGGCAACTGATAGAAGTCTATAAACGGCAATGACCACTTAAAATCAGGTCACCGGTAATGTCACGCCTAATTTTGTTAGAAATCGTCAAGTTTTTGTTCGCATATTGCGCACTAGAAGTAGTCATAAATTAATATGAAAAAAAAAAACGTATTTAGATATACAACCTCGATACAACCAAGATTGCATAATGCAATAATGCACCATAACTCGCATGTCATTACAAAGGTGTCACCATCAAGGCGTCGTTACTTTGTAGTGGTGTAATTTAACGATATAACATCGATTATTACTTTGAATCGATAAGTACGGTAATCGATGCAAGAACTGGTTTGTACCAAGCAACATTATTCAATGTCATTGGCAAGAAAACATACCATTATGTACTGAACTCAGCCATAATTATGCCAAGTAATGTAATTGAATATAAGCCTGCCAATTAACCCATCTCGGGTTTTATTTAAATGTAATGTCTACATGTGTCGATGTTGTAACTCTGAAGAACTATGTTTAAAAGGGACTTCCTTATAATTCAACATGGTTGGAAGGTCATGCATAGAATTAATTCTTCTAATTAAGTCATAGCCTATACTTATTCTCATGGTTATTACGTATCTTGCGTCTAAAGAAATATCATAACTATTTCAGAATGACTTAATCTACGCCTCAGTTGGTTTTATTCGAAACCGTGCGATGTATTCCATTCACATTTTCATTCATAGTTTTTGTATTAAAATTGCACATAGTATAAAGAGGTTGCGCGTCTTCCGGGAAGTTCGCACGCAGTCTGGAGAATTCCTTTCGTTTTTGGCTGGTATCTAGTTTATACGTTAAACAATTGACATAAAAATCCCTTTTACTCTGTTATGCGACCAACTATGTTACCTTAGTGAACTTCATCATCATATTATTATAACTAGCGTCGAAATCCTTTCTTAGTGGATAATTACTCTTCACAAAGAACATACCTTCCCAGTTTAATTTCTTTAGGAGCAGCAATTTGGGCTGTGCGTTGATATATCTACAGTCAGTCATCAATCAGTCAATTAGTTTACCATTTTATACTTATAGATAATAATAAATAAAAAAAATATTAAAAATGTTCCCTCTCTTCCCTAGTTGCTGACTTGCCTGATGCTGTACGCGTCAAGCGCACACGCAATCATGGTGAAGTACGGCACAAAAGGGGGACCCATCGTACCTCCGACGCCAGAGCCGGTCCCCCCTCCGCAGCCCTACCGCGACCCCGCGCCTGTTTGGGAGGAACGCTCTAATGACACACCCGACCCTAATGCTCAATGGTAAGTCTGGCAACGTCAAGTTTCGTAAAGTATGTATATCTTTGCTGTACGTGTTCCAATGTAGAGCAAAGGCATCTTCTCACACAGAGAAGGCACGAGCAAAGAGCCCATTTGCTTTAGGTGGATTGACAATTACAGATTTAAAATACTGTTGTATATACAAAAACGCTAGTTTTTACAAAAGTATTTTTTATACAAAAACCTGAACTTTGCCAGTTTGTTGTACTTGATCTAATTTTCTTTTTGATTAATAGAAAATATAATAGTTAAACATTTTTGTATTGCCAGCTTTTAGAGCACGAAGTTCTAAACGAAATCCCGTCGCTAACCACAAATTGTGTTACCACAGGCGGCCTCCCTTCTTCGTGCCCCAGCCGAGATACACCAACGTGATCTTCAACGCCCAGCCACAACAACCACAACCTCTCAACAACGTCCAACGATTCGTCAACGCGTACATTCCCGTCAACCCCGTTCCTGCAAGCCAGAATGGACAGGCCAGCCCTAATAGTCCTCCAGCCATTCTGGGTACCCAAAGTTTACCTGGCATTGGTCTCCGGTACTTCTTCCCTATTTACCCAACGACTCAGAAGCCTGCGAAGCAAGAGGACGCTAAGCTCAATCAAATAGATGGTGCTAATGATCCCGTAGTGGCTGGAGCGGAGTCGGTCAGTGATTTCCAGTGGAAATATGAAAAGGAGGCTACGCGGCGGAACATTAGGAATTCTTTAGAAGTGAGTAGATATAATTGTGTCATTATTCTGGAGTTAGTTACATAGATCAGGAGACCACCACTAGTTGGATTTTAAATTACACTTATACAGTACGGGTACTTAGGGTTTTTAATGATAATAATTTACAGCATTGGTTTTGACGGCTTGTCTATTAAATAAACTGTAGACAGAAAAATAGAGGCCACACGTTATGGGGCAAAAAATGATAATAAGTATTATAAGTACAACTCATAGTAACATATCAATTTTATTGACACGACATTTTGTGCGGATAAATACCTCATTTTAAAGAAAATTGTTTGTTATTTACTATAACATCTAATGATGTGCAGTTAGATTGTGATATTCATTATCATATTCATTCATGTTATGCAGTAAAATTAGTGACTCATCCTTACATTAGTTTCAATTTCAATCTCTCCATCTATACATTTACTCCAAATTTTCACCAAATCTAACTGACACCAGTGACTCCTTTACTGACGCTCATTTGTTTTCCAGGGCACAGCGAGAGCAGCATACCAGTGGCCAGTGTATGTTCCCCCACATCATCACTAACGTTACTAAGTTCTTTGCAACATGTTGGGCATGTCGCCAATTGAACGCCGAGTGACTGTGATGATTATTGTTAGTTAGATTAAGACAAAAGTGCCAGATGTATCTACGTTTATACAGTACGGGAATCGTTTCTTAAAGGTACGGCTTTTATTCGAAGTTCGAAACGTCTGGAGTTTTCATATTTATTGATGTTGAAGTCACTTGCCAGTTAGCGTGTTTTTTCGGTGTGTTACAGTTTTTGTATTAGACGGAAGAATGAAATAAGGGCTATTGTGGTATGGACGGTTTATTAAAATTATTTCGTAATCTGCCTTTGTCTATTTGTAAAATATTTGTTTTACATGTTTATTGAAAAAAAAAAAACTGCTGCTGATCTAAGGTGTTAATTATAAAAAAGTATTATAACGAACACTTACAGATGGTTAAATAAAATACCTGAAAATAAATTAAAACATTCCAAAAATTGCTAAATAATAAATTGGGTCAAGGAAATGTTTGAACAACAATAGAAAATTATAATCATAGAATGACGCATATTGAGTGTTCTAACATAACATTGTAAGCACATTCACAGAAAAGAAGAAATGCATGTAGGTAAATAAACAAACAATAGATTACTCGAAAGTCTCGCGCACATATCACACACTCTTTAACACTATTGTATACAGAATCCATGCTGTTAGTCCATAACTGATCAGAATTTATTGTACAGCCCCCTGTAGTTTTTCATACATGGTATTAATACCCCATACCTTAAGGTATTGTCCTAAATCTACCAAACTTGGTAGTGAGGTCCTAAATAAAGTCTTAAGCTTATAAGCACACTCTTTGCGCCGATCATCAATTGTAAGTAAAGCATTTTCCATTAAAAGTACAATTCTACAATCACGCATGGACCAATATAGGATGTATCCAAAACTAAAGTGGGCTTCATGATAAGGTCTGGTTCGTTACAGTCTAGCAACATGTAATCTGTAAAATAATTGATTTTTGTGTGATCTGTTTGTACAAATTTTATTTCTTACATGCAATTGCCGGGTGCGATTTCACTTGGCGTATTTTGCTAACTGCTTGCATGTTCGATGCAAAGTAATATGAACCTTATTCTAATAGAATCTAGAGTTTAGTTGATATTACCAAAGTTTCGCAAATATTTTGCCAAATGCGCCGAGTAAAGTCCCACCTTTAGATGTGCTTACAATTCAGCAGCGGTAATTTATTCTCTGGTTTTTCGAACGATAAATTTATGTGATAAATTGACAAACGACGTAAGCTGTAGTGATTGGTTGTTGATAGTTTAGTTAACTCACAGCTGCTTACGAGCGCTTTACAATTTGTCACATAAATATTTCGTTCGAGAAACCAGGGGTTACTCTTTTGGTGCGAAATTAATCTTGTACAGTATAAATTTAAATGGGGAATCGTTGTTAGGTAAATTCTAATCGATACGAGACTTCTCATTGAAACTTTTTAAATTCTTAGTGGTAGGAAGTTCTAATTAAAAGTTACCAAAATACTAAGCTAACTAATCCTAGTGAGAGACCAACTTACTGATTCAAAGATAAAAAATAGTCCGTCTTAAGCATTTTTCAATTTTATTCATAATATTGACTACAAATAGTACTTACCACAGTGGCCCTTATTTTGTTTCCGCAGATTTTTTAATCCCAGAGAATGATTGTCATTACAATAGTCCCATTTTTATACAATATGATACATTATATAAACACAGAATATCAGTTTTTGACGAAAGATGCTTATCATAAAATAGTGAACACAAGGAAATTACCGGGCATTAAAAGTTTTTATGGTGACCTTACTTGAATTATTTTAACATTGTTCTTATTCTTTGTTATTTGCTTTTTTAACACGTAATCAGTTCCTAAAACAAATAAAATAAAGGTAATTGAAGGAACGAATTAAAATTCTAAGCATCGTTTTGCCCTTCATACTTCGCTACGTCATTGCCTTAAGGCACTTCGTGGACTGAGAACATTTGCTGCCGAAGTATTAACTTTTTCAATGGTTTTTCTAATAATATTTCATTGCAATAAGAGTTGCGTCTGTACAGTAACAGCTACAGATCACTCGAATGTTGCTGTTGATGATGATTGTCATTAAATTGAAAAAAAAAACTGTCTGTTTATCACCTAAGCCCATCAAGAAAACACAAGCTCAGTTCCTGAAAATTAAACTTAAATCTTATTGTATACTGCCAAGGTCATATATGTAAATAAGTTAAACGATATACATCTAAGAATAATATTGCCATTACGTAATTTGTATTGTTCCGCGCTGACACATTTTAGTTGGTCGTTAGGTATGAGACAATTTTGTCTAACGACGAAGAGTGTTAGAAATATAATACAAAATTAGTTTTTAAAAATACCGCCGTGACGATTAACTCCAGAGAGTGTGACGGAAGTTCTTTGTTTATTGTCGTGATTCTCTATAGCCGTGTTTTGCAGAGATGTACCTAATTGTTCAGTATTTCTCGAACTTTCTGAATAAGTTCAGCTTCAATTTAAAATAATTTTCATCTTGATAAAATCTTCCATAGCACATTATTGTTATACAATTAACTATTTTATGTAAAATGAAAGTAGCTTTCGTTTCGTTTTGTTATTTCCTTTTAACGATTTAAGATACTGTATTGTTTTTGAATATGTATCACTTAGCTGTAATTATGCTTGTAAATATGTAAAATAAAGAAATATATAAACATTTACTTGGATTTTATTGCGCTTATTATAACTGATTACTTAATTTTATTCTACGTTGAATCAGGTTAGATGCTTACTTAATATTAAAGTGCAGTAAACTTGCAACACAATAGTGCATAAAGAAAAGAATAGATCCAAAACAACGCTCTGTAAAAATAGGTAATCACGTAGAATTCGTGTGTTATGGCGTGGTGGCGTTACAAAGAATATGTGTAATGAACGGTCTTTGAAGAATGTGACATCATCGTGTTCGTGTTCATATTGTAAACTGTCTACTCCCGGTTGTAAAAAATGTAACAAACTGTGAAAAATCTGTTTGTTTGATGGAATAATTAACCTTTCAACGACCTAGCGCCAGCCGGCTGTCTAGATGTCTTTCTATTCTATTTTGTCTCGAATCACGTGTCTTCGAAGGTTTATGGCGCTTCAGCTTTTGTGTTTGGTTCACAAGAGCTGAAGCGTTTTTGACGATCTATTACATTAATTTAACAAACCGTAGCATACATAATTTAGACGCCAATAATACTGACCTCTGTCTGTATTATTGGCATAATCTGACTACAATACAACGGTGACCCATATTTTATACCACTATTACACCGTCTACTAAACAAATAATAACATTACTTGAGGACTCAATGTTAGCATAATAAGTACTTCCACATCATCCTAAGCACGATGTGGTAACTTGCCAATTGACAGGTGACCTGTCACCACTTACGCACAATTGAAGTCTTCAAACATATCACATAATCGTCGCTTGTGGTTTGAAGCCACGGAGTAAGTAGCTCATGGATTGGTAGTATGCAGAAAAAGTGTTAAGAGAAGTTAATTGTTAAGATACGACAATCAAGAGACCGATGGCAACCGTTAGTCAATAGTTTATATGTCTGTTACAAAAGGTAGCTGTTGGCAGAAATTGTATGGGCATTAACACTCCATTTAATAGCCTCTGTGTTTCCGCATTGCTGAGTCATCTGCTTAGTGTTACTAACGACGTCGCATGTGGCTTTAAGATTCTGTAAGGGACAGGAAAAAATATGAGCGATTACAATGAAATTATTACCTAAGTCTATGCATTATCTGCGCCAAAGAATAGCTCCGTCACTGTCAATCAAGACAGATAATTATCTTCAGACAAAATTTGAAATGTCTGCACAGTCACAATGAAATGATGAAAGATACATTATGAAATATTTTCCAAATACTAAGTTATCATGATTGTAAAATAATGCTTACTGCTTTAGTGATTATTGCTACGACACCTATCTTGGGATAAAATAATTTTGTAAGAAGTGTAAACAATTGAGATATTAAAACTACAGGTTAGATGAATCAATATCATGAATTCTCTTGAAATATCCGTACATATACATGATATATACATACTTTCAAATACATTTTTTTTAATTGCAAGAATAAAACAAGTACCTAAATGGTTGAAAATTTCATACCAACCACAATAAAGAAATAAATTCATTATCAGTACACTACCCAGTCAGAGCATACAAAATAATCCACCAAACATAAAAACACCCAAACAAACCAATTCTGTCCAAACTTTCAAAAACAATATGGCGTCAAATTGATGAGCTATCCATCTTTCGTGACTCCGTGACACGTGAAGAACTTCAATTTCGTGAAGATCGTGGTTCGTGACGATTGTTGCACAAATGACACTTCCTGGTTTTGATGATCTGCAATATGGATAAGCTATAGTGCTTTTAGTTAGATAAGTTCTGTTGCGCTTAAGGTTTTATTAACTTAAGTTTTTAAGAAACGAATTATCAGCGCATCTGTCTGGGAGTTTATAGATAACCTGAATTTGGCAGTTGAAAGCTAGTTCATTTCACTTTCAGTTAAGGATTTCCTGTGATGATATAAGTCGAGATTTTGTTTTGATGAAAATCACTCTTATATAAACCAAGAGATCAAGCGAGCTACCTTTAAAATCGAGGCTAACATAAAAAATATTTTCTTTTTGGTATTTAAAAAAACATCACCGATAGGAACTATTTTATTCATAAGTACTGTCTATACTAATAAAGAAATTAATAGATTATTTGTATACTAGCTGTCCCCAGCTGTTTTTGTCTGTACAAAATATTTAAACACTAATTTCGATTTATATATTATATATATTTGTGAAAACCAGTGATATTATTGCACAAATCACTCGAATCCCGTAAGAGAAATGCATTCATGACTGAATTTATTGAGCGGTTACCTAAAAGGTTGCATTCGTTACATGTGGCTATGCCTTTAGGCGACCAGAGTGATTTATTTACCTCGTAAAAATGACAATGCGAGAATTTATAAACATATTAATTATATTTGTCATTAAAAATATGTTGAAAGGTAATGTATTAAGATGGTAACCATTGTTTGTGAAGAATGACGACATGATTTAGGTGTTTTCATAGGAGCGGTGCTGTAGAGTGCACTTCGAAAGTCATCTCTAGTTTTTGTATTATCAGGATAAAATCAAGGCCGAGCTAAGTGAAGTATGTTTTGAGAATACTATTACTATTGAAAAACGTCTAAGTATCATTTAGCGTAAGAGTTATTCTCTCTTCCGTCATCATTTGGTGAATACGAAACTTGAATCTTAACTGTAATCTCACCGTGGATTCAGAAGTGAATGACTGATGACCTGAAGCCCGTTCCTTTTATGTGACATTTTCAATAGGACCCCTCTCTGTTAAATGTCACTAGAAAAAAAAAACGGGTTAAGGAAATTAACTTTCTTAGGCATCAATTTAATGTTTTTCTTCTTGAATAAAGGGCATAGTTAAATGAAATCAATCTATGGTTATTAATTTTAGTAATTTCTATTCTTAGTTGAATCGCATTGTAGAGGTCTTAGTTATAAAAATGTATAAGCAAGTAAATCAGTTTACAAATCAGTTATTTTAGACACGTTACCCGTTCTATCTTGATTCTACAATTTTTTTTAAATCGGATAAAACATCGGTGCTCATGATGAGGAAGTTCACAGGAAAGTCAATAGTTCATAGCGCCAGTAAATTTATTGTAAAGTACTGGATGTTTTACATTGTAGCCAATGCTTAGTATTTCAGATAGAACGTCACGATCTGTCGATCATTCTCGTTTTAGTTATGAAAATTTTGTTGATGACGGAAGGAATAATAATTTCTTGATACGATCAGTCGATAAAAAAAACTTAAAACAGTCCTGTCTTCCGATATCTTAAAACAATTAAAAAGTTTTGCATATTTTGCTTTTATTCCAGACTTACCAATCGGGGCAAGTGATTTTATATTTGTACGAATGTGATTTTTTATTTTGCCAATTACAGACATCAGCAGTATCTAATGATATTTGAAATTAAGACATTTGTTGGTATAAATTGCCTCTATAAAACTTTAAAAGATTTCATTCTTCCATTAACACCACCAATAACATATCAAATAAACACAATATAAACATTAGCAGCAACAAGTTTGAACCGCCTAACCTTTGAGGTTCGCCAAGCCCTATCTCCGAACTGACTAATACCTATGATTTTCACTAAACTAAACTACTATAATAACTTGTCGTGGTTTACAGTTATTATCGTTTCCAGTTACTCTCCTAAGGCTAATATGTTTTACCATTTCGAAACGAACGTGAATGTAAGTACTCCATAAGTTTGGTCTGACTGATTGATCTGTCAGCGACGAGAAAGCTTTGAATCGGTCAGATTGTTGGATTTAGTTGTTTGGCAAGGTTCCATGGTTGGATCAGACACAGACAGATGCGTACATTATACAACATGTCCCGGAATAAACGCACACCACCAGACACCCCAATTAGAATATTATGTTATAATCATAATACATACACCAAATTTTTAATTTTTAATTATGTTTAAAACACTGTTTTTTTTTTATAAATTAGTTGTACAGATTGTCGGAGAAAATTATAGTCACTTTACAAATCTACGCATGCACACAGTCGCACTTGCATAAGGGTCTAGTGTAGTAGGTATTTCATCCATTTTAGTTTATTTTGACTGTACAGCGGAAGTGTGACAGCAGTTTACGTAGTTTTAATTCTTTTTGGGATAAAATATTACCTATATTAAAAATTACAAAAATCGATTCAGTAAACGATTCTAGACAAACTATTTTCTCAAAGTGCATTAATTCAGTTACACATTGTATATTCATGTTGTGATGTTATGCCTGATCTCCGACTTTACATCGCCATTGAAGTTTGTCAGTTGTGCGACGGTGAGTGTAATATTGCTTAGTTGGATCACATGTTAAGCAAAGTTTATCTTTAGACAGGTATATTAGTATTCAGTATCATTATTGCAACTATAATAAATGAAATGCTAAGTTAATATTATCTAATGCGACCACAAAAACTAATGTTGAGACGACCGACTCAATCAATGTATATTCATTGTGCAATTGGTTCAAGGAACATCTTTCAAGCTATTCACAAAATCTGTTAACAAAAATAGTTATTATTATTCCAACAGCATACAACATTTTACCATTTAAAATTAGGTGATATACATAGTAAATGTGAGTCAATTTCATAATAGTATGGTTCATGTATTATTACAATAATATGCTTTTTATTTTAGTAGTTAATCCGTACTAATATTATAAAGACGAAAGTAACTCTGTCTGTCTGTCTCTCTCTTCTTCACGCCTAAACCACTGAACCGATTTGAATGAAATTTGGTACAAATATAGTCTGGGACCCGAGAAAGGTCATGGGATTGTTTTCATCCCGGAAATCCTCCGGGAACGGGAACTATTATTCCACGCGGACGAAGTCGCGGGCAAAAGTTAGTCTTTAATAATAAAAACATTTAGAAGGAACCAAATTAAAATGAAATAAAAGTTAAGCATAAGTAATAATATAAATAAACAGTTATTACCAAATAATATAACAATACTTGGTACTGTTATCTTGTTTTATTGTAATTCGTTTTATTATGTATTTATATATTCACACTCTTAACTCTAACATGCAATAATACATATAATGTACAGTCATTAAAATGTATCCATATGCAGGCCAGGGCCCGTCAGCTATAATGAGGTTTTTTAAAAAACCAGTAGTTTCTAACATTAATTTAAATAAAAGTTAAAAATAATTAGGTTTTTAATTGGAATAAATTATATATGACGACTACAGTAAAGTAGTTCCTAGTTTAAAATATTTATTAAAAATTGCTGCATTCCCATCATACTTATACTTCAAGCATCATAGCTTCAAGCCCTCTCGGGTAAAGGTCTAGCATAGGTCTTCTGCTTATTATAATATACGAGGGTTAGATAAACACAATAACTAAGCCAATTTACATGCCAAGTCACATCTATTTATCTGAGTCTAAGAGTAAGACCAAACTTAATTGTAAGCTACAGATCTTATGATCATAGGTCGGAATTGGGTAAAGCTATTCATGTATGTACTTACACTGATTTCACACAGCGAAATAATAAAATGGAAATGCTCCAAATCCCGGAGTCACTTTTAAAGAGCAGAAAAATCCCGTGATTTAAAAAAAAGTGATAAAAATTTATTTAATTTATTTACTTTTACACTATTTATTTGTCTAAACTATCTCTGATGATTTTATTATTTTTATTTAATAGTAATACTGTTTTGCACACGAGATTGTCTATTAGAAATCCCAGGAAGATCCATATATCAATATTTGGTTGCAAATATTAACATAACTCCACCTAAATTCCGACCTCTGCTTATGATGCAGTACTTGAGCATAAAAATAATTGATAATTAAAACTAGATAGCTAATCCAAAAACCTTGTATCGTGGACACGTCACAAATAACATTTATTTGTTCCTCGTTTTTATAGATTAACATTTAACATCGGCACAAAAACGGTAATCAACAATATAATTTGCAGTTGATATTAAAGATTTAACTTCATACTTTATCTTCCTGAAGTTATTTGTGAGTGCCAATTGACATTGTTGATTCGTTTATTTTTGTTTCATCGTAAGTAATTGGCTGTGTTAATACCTTTTTTGGAGTCATATCGTTTCACTTTGCATGTTTTTGATTGACAGCCTGCATATATGCGGCTTGTTGTTTTTATTCCGTGTAGAATGAATAAAAACAATTATGTTTCAAATGAATAAATGACTAAAATAGTCATACTTCGCAGATGGATACGAAGTGACCATAAACTGCAGCTTTCAAATATCTTCCAGATGAAGTGAACTTTTTGGGCAATCAACTAATTTAGGCGTTGTTATATGTGATTGTTCATGAGTTTTTTCGATATTTTTAAGTAGAGACGCCAGTATTTTGTTCTATTGAACACTTTCAGGAGGCGTTACACAAACCTACTGAACACTGCGCGTCGGCCCATCACTCTACGAAAATCGGGTCTATGTCCATTGTCAAGACAAGAGGCCACAAGCTGCAGCATTTGACCGATCTTCCCACTTCACCTTGAACCTAAACTTTAAGCGGTAAAGTTAAAAAGCTATTAACCTTTCAACGACCAACTGACAGCCGGCTGTCGTGCTGCTATTGTCTTTCTATTGTGTCTCAAATCACGTATGTTCGAAGGATTGACAATTGCAGACAGATTGCAGTGGTTTGATGTGAACTCCAAATTTATAAATTTTGGTTTAGATAAATATATCACATAGTATAGTATAGTGTTTTATTTGGAGTCTTAAAACATAGTAAAATACTATTTATTTATCTCAGACTTAGGCCGAGATAAATAAGCTATATACTTTAGCTTTAGCTAAGAGAAGAAGAATATGAATTCATGAGAAGTTTAAAACTCTACTAAACTAAGTTGATAAAAAAGTTTTATATACCTATGCTATCCGTTACTCTCAAAGGGTTATATATAACGCATATTATGCTATTCTTTAGCCTTAATCTGTCAAAACGCCTTTAGCTTACCATCGATTGTAGCTGACATGAGATTACAGCTAGATTTCAATTATGCAATTTAGTCTTCTGATTTACTGATGACATATTTAAATCATACTAATAGAAACCAGTGTGTACAAGACAACTCGTAGTATTCCAAATACATAGTAATGCGGAGTAAGTAAATGTGTTATGATGAAGATTAGATAATATGACTACAACCAGGAACAGTGCTGGCATAGACACTATGATCTAGTATCCACCTACGCATTTGGATTACATCTTGCAATATTACACAGAGGCTTACTGAATATTCATCCAAAGAAAACAAGAACAGCAAAATATGGAATAATTTCTTAGGACACCATGCTCAGTATCGGTAAGATAATGCTTGGTCTAACGCGACTTTATTTTAATGAATAGCTTTATATTAATTTAAATTCTACTTAGTTAAAATACAGAGAAAACTAAAAAACTGCCACTGCCACGCGGGCTGACTACGGGTTTTAACGGCTTATAATAAATCTTTCTATTCACATCAATATTTAATCCATACTAATATTATAAATGCGAAAGTAACTCTGTCTGTCTGTCTGTCTCTTCTTCACGCCTAAACCACTAAACCGATTTTAATGATATTTGGTATAGATATAGTCTAGGACCTGAGAAAGGACATAGGATAGATTTCATCCCAGAAATCCCCCGGGAACGGAAACTATTCCACGCGTACGAAGTCGCGGGCAAAAGCTAGTTTATAATAAAACTAGCTGACCCGACAGACGTTGTCCTGTCAACTATGAATATTGAATTCGAATTGACATACTACCTACCCACTACCTACCCACTACCTACCCACTACCTACCCACTACCTACCCACTACCTACCCACTACCTACCCACTACCTACCCACTACCTACCCACTACCTACCTACTACCACATCAAAGAGACGTTCCTTTACATTTCAAGTGACATTTTACGTCAGATAATTCGTGTTTGACGACGATACGATACTAACGTCACTCAATTGTTTTGGCTTCCCGAAACCTCTCGACTAACACTTGAACTTTATGGTATGGTGTTAAAGCTCAAATTGACTCTACGTTTAGTTAGAAAACGTTTGTATGGGAAAAAGAAAAGGGCTGTTTTTAGGGCTTTCCCGACAATTATTCTTTTTTTTTTCGCCGTATAAACCATCCTTGAACTACAACGAACATTTAAAAAAAAATCAGCCAAATCGGTCAAGCCGTTTTCATGCTATGTCGTGACAACGGAAAACGGGTTTCATTTTTATATATATAGACTAGCTTTTGCCCGCGACTTCGTCCGCGTGGAATAATAGTTCCCGTTTCCGGGGGATTTCCGGGATGAAAACTATCCTACGTCCTTTCTCGGGTCCCAGACTGTGTCTGTACCAAATTTCATTCAAAATTGGTTTAGTAGTTTACGCGTGAAGAAGAGACAGACAGACAGACAGACTGGCACAGTTACTTTCGCATTTATAATATTAGAACGGATTAACTGTGGAACTATCTTGAGCGTACACAAAAAGATTATTGGGGTTGTATAAGCGTGAAAGAGCTACATTGACCATGGTAAAAGCATCCAAAACATATCCAATGGCGTTTTTTTTTTTTATGGATAGGAAATCATCAAATGTCTTCTCCCGCCCCCGAAGAGGGAAGGAGGGTCAGACTTTTACTGACTAAAATCCAATAATGTCCCTTCGGTTACCCTTATATATTCTGTGGCCGCGTGGGGGGCGTGAAGCTTGACGCTGCCTCACGCGCCCCACCGCTTTCGACTCCAGCGTGTCTGCTTCGCAGGAGGCGACGGCTTCCTATTCAGTCTCGCCCCGAAGCATGGCCTAAACCAGCACCAATCGCCTCTGCAACGACACGGTGGCGGTTCGCCCAAGCGGGGCCTACCTTCACCGTATGCTACACCGTGTCACGCAGGCGTCACTTCCGCCCGAATCCGACATAGGAACCTCCCGAAATGTCCGTGTGCGGTGAGGAGGATCATCATCTCCCTAGCCTTTTCCCAACTATGTTGGGGTCGGCTTACAGCCGAACCGGATTCAGCTGGATACCAGTGTTTTACGTGAAGCGTCTGCCTATCAGACCTCCACAACCCAGTAACTGGGCGACGATACCCTTTGGTTCGACTGGTCAGACTTTCTGGCTTCTGAATACCCCTAGCGTCAAAGTTCTACGAATGACAACCGGGGCTTAACATGCTTTCCGAGGCACGGGATGTCAGTGATGTCCAAGATAAACTATAGAAAGTACATATGAATTGAAAAAGTCACATTGGTACTTGCCCGGATTCGAACCCGTAACCTCTTACACGCGCCTTTATGACGACCCAGATGTGTTATTCTGATGTATAAGCTATTTCTATTACATACTATCATTTATATTGCTTGCTGCGGAGTAATTTTAAAACTGTGAATATCTTCAAAGGTATTTTTTGAAATTATAAATGACTTCCGCACAATGAAAATTACGCTAGGGGCATTTTGCGTTTTAGTATTTTTATATTATTTCCGGAACTATATGACCAATTGACATACTGTAAATGGCAAATCTTATCTGTATGATGTCCTTGTGATACTGAAATAATTTATTGTCATAAGAATTAATATTTTGTTGCTCAAATAATCAACCAAACGTAAGTATGCCGAAAAATCATTTTTTTAATGCAATAAAAGAAGTATAAAAGAGAAAATATAAAAGATAGAGATATGGTATCGCGGACTTTTTTGTAGAAATAATTAAGACAAACCAAGTTGCCATACATTGTTTTTAATTTTAAGCAACTGTTTAGGCAGCGCACGCAAATAATTCTGTTTTATGAGGTAATTTTTTCCGACTTGCTAGACAAAAGTTGCGATAGCTCGGTTAATATACATGTTATAAAAATAATTAATAGCCTATAGCACTCAGGAATAATGTAGCTTTCTGCCAGTGAAAAAAGTTTTGGAATTGGTTCATTAGTTCCAGAGATTACCCCAAACATACAAACTTACAAACATACAAACTTACAAACTTACAAATTTTACCTCTTTATAATATTAGTATAGATAAAACTCGTAGTTTAATTATAATTTTTACACTAGGATTCATTGATAATATAATTATAGTTATTGCACTAGATATTAGATTATGATTATGTTAGATTAAGTCAAAAAGGTCAAAAATGTCATGAGTCACTTTCCTCTAATTCAAATTCGTGTATTGTAGCGAGTTCTTCTATAGGCGGTTTACGAATAAAATAATATTTATAACACATAATAAAAAAATATGCTAAATGGTATTTCAATTATTCAGTAGATTGAGACTTAATTAATGAAATACCATTACCAGTATTTTTTTTTTGGTGAGTGGGAAATCATCATATGACTGCTCCCGTCCTGGGTGCGGCGGGAGAGCGTGTCAGACTTTTACTGGCTAAAACCCACTAATGTTCCTTCGATAGCCCTTTATGTTGCAGGGTCACGGTAACTATTATAAACATTCCGCAACCCCGGCAGGCGTTGGCCCTGTTGGCCCCCTTCCTGTGCTGACTACTGACTAAAAGGAGGCGACGGCATCCCATTCCGTCTCGCCCCGCAGCATGGCCTGAAACAGCGCTGGGCGCGAGAGGTCACCGCCGCCGATCGCCTCTACGAGGACACGTCGATGGTGCGCCCATGCGCGGCACACCTTCACCGTGTGCTCGACCGTGTCCTCCAGGCGACCGTTACTGCAGTGGTGACACCCAGGCGTCGCTTCCGCTTAAATCCGACACAGGAACCTCCCGAACTGACCATGTCCGGTGAGGACCTGTGTCAAGCGAAACGTGAGAGCGCCGTGGCGCCTCTCCAGCCACTCCTCAAAGAGGGGTCTTACCGCCGCTATCTTGGCGTGCCCAACCATTACCAGTATCAAGAATTCACGTCTCCGTGGTCACCCTATCTATCATATCCAGTCAAATAATTATTCTCCTCACACTACTGCGTCCTAATTTAATTCACAATTCCAGACCAATCTACTACACAGTGATTAAGTAAAGAATTGCAAGAACTCAGCAATGGGTTGCAAGACCATTATAACATTTTACTTTGCAATTAGAAATGACCTATAATTGCGTGGCTCTATAAGCATTTCTTGTTTCTAAACCCACTGAATTAGCTGCGGCAACAATGATTACCCACGAAATGTGAGGTAAAACCTTTTAATTGGTGCCTTGCTGTTAGTTATTATATCTTAAATGCTCCAGTCGTAACGTTTTGTAAGGGTCTAGTTTCAAAGATAATAGGCGAAGTGAATTGGTCTGTCAACAAATCTATCGATATGGCTGATTCAAATGGGAGTGATGCAGTTACAGGTTAAAAAAAAATATTTAAAAATATATTGGTGAAAGTTATTAGGATTGACGTTGGGGTGCACATAAAAACTGGATAGAGACTCCCATCTCACATTTTTATATTAACTTTTAGTTTGTATAGAGGTCACAAAAGGCAGCTTAATGACCCCAAACTTTTTGCACACACAAACCTGAAATGTGTGCAAAGACTTGTAAAAATTGTTTTGAACATTTTAAATTTAGTTAGTTTGTTTTCACGGTTTTCAAGAGTTTCGGGGTCATTATACAACTATGTGCCTAATTATTATCCAGTTTTAGGTTCAGTGCGTGGAGGTACAAGTATTCAATTCCCGTATTTTTTAAACTGTTACGACTAGACTGTTACAAATTTTGGTTTAATTTTATACAATAGCCACATTTAAATTAAAGAAATACTGGTATTTCTAAGTAAAACATCCATCAATATTTTTCACTTACTTAGTATGCCTGTACCAAATCATCTTAAGCCTAAGTTCTTCAAGAACTAATCACCACCTCAAGACAAGTGGTAATTTAGAAAAGATGGTAGGATAAATTAGATGATTAAATGTATAAGATTGACAAAAGTTTACGCTAAGTAATTTGACATACCTATATTGACCTCTTTTTTATCTTTTACTATCTATTCTACAATGCGACTTATCTATAGGTGCTTGTTAGCTAAGTATTTATCGGATATACGCATACTAGCAGCATATCGCTATCAGTCGCACCTCGACCACGACCAAACTAAACTCTAGCTTCAAATCTGTTTCGGAATTCGAGATTTATTAACAGACTTCTTAGAATTACTAGCAGAGCGATTCGGCTTATTTTATATTATTACGTCTCATTAAAGTCATGCGGTCAACTGCTTAATTGGCCTACATTTTCAAGATAATCCGCTGCTATCCCATATTTTGACGCTTGAGTTGTGTGAGAAACATTATGAATCAAGGTGGCTAGACTGATAGTAAGAGTCTATGTCCATTTTATCATAATTATAGTCGCTGATTGGTTTTATTATAACAACTATGCCCCTTGCATGTCTGGAATGTATTTTTTTTCAACTTCTCACCATATAAAGTGTTAATTAAGTAGATTCTTAAGATATTGTCAACATTTTTATCATTATTATTTTGTTCTATTTTATAAATAAAAAATCCGGTTCTCCTTTTCCTTGTTGATTGCTCCTGATTGTAGGTCAGGGTGACCTATGACCATATTTATTATCATTAAACGGTTTTATTTAACTTGACCTTTTAAATTTGTTTGTTCCATATCTTGCGACAGCTTTTTTAACCACTTCTTCGGAACTAATTCTACGACTTGCATCCACTTGGAGTTTCTGTCAGAATAAAATATAATGATTATATATCGACTCAGTCTGTTCATGGACTTTGGAAGTTTTTATTTTGTTTTAAATTATCGACTATCGTCCCTGTCTTGATAATCAAAAAAGCCCTAAACTGCAAACAGTCACTCACAATACCGTTTTACGCTAGCAAACGTCATAATAGCAACATTACCGCTACCCAACATAGCTGCTCGCGTCAACGTCACGCAACGTGACGAGTAGCTGACGTCAACCGAAAAATTTGATTCACTTTCGCCAATTCACTTTCGTTGAGAGTGCAAGTGATCGTGACCTACCCCAACGCGATGACGCGAATGACGTATACATGCGTCAATACTTTCGCGTCACGTCTCAGACGAAAGTAGAAGTGAATTGGAACATTATAACCTACTGGCATACTTTCAGCCAAAACTGTTACTTTCATTGTTATACTTTGACAGTGTTCGTTCGATGAACACGGAAGTCATCGAATGTAAAAATGTTCATCTGTCAATTTGCTTTTTTGTTTGCATATTTTTGTCAAAATACAGTTTCAGAAATTTGTCAATTGAAAGTGTTTTACTGGACATGTTATTAAGGTATGTTTATTAAACATTGATCGATTAATTGGACAGCGGAAGCAACAAAATCTCACTGCACTGCTTCCCAAAGTGTCGTTTTAAAAAAGAAGAGTAGAACGAAATATAGAAAAATATATATGAATTCTTATTTACCTAGGTGATGCTAAAACCCGAGAACCACTTAATTACTTTTTTATGTATACACTCTATAGAATGCTGTTACAGAGTTAGGAATTAAGAAAATTAAGCAATTTATATTAAACAGCAAATTATATTAAACTGCGGAAGAGAGCAGGTGTTTTATAAACACAACCCTTTTATGTTTTTTTTTAAGGATCAACAGTAATAAATTAAAATCAGTATCTGTAACATCATAACTAAATCGATATACATAAGTAATCACTTAAATACACTACACTATATATAGTTTTATAAACAGGTTCCATCTTCAGTGACTCATCATTATGCGACGCACATCCTTGACCCAGTAACATGACATTCATTTAATAAGGTTGTAATATTGTTTACAGGCTTTTAAAACACGATATTTTATCTATTTTTAGTTGATGTTATAAATAAAAGTGACTGATGGGTAAAGGTCGTAATATCATCAACAAGATTGAATTAACATTTTGAAATGGATATTGCATTTTTAAACATTTATTTAAAAATATTTAAATCTACCAAACATATAAAAAATTACGCCATCTCGTCTCATGGAAAATGTTTATTTTTATGTCTGTCTGTCACAAAAAATAATAACTCACTGTGTTATAACATTTTCACAAATGTCATAATTAAGTTAGTAAAAGTAGATAAACAACAAAAGAAGATGTAAATGGTTTGAAACCCAAAAAAAAACATTTTTCTCATTTACTGTACTAAGTGAAAAAGCACAAAAAAAAAAGATAATCGTATCGGGGGCGTCGGCCACAGGTGCGTCGACCACTGGGGGCCTAAGCCACGGACCCAGTAAGTTTAGGCCGAAATAAATATAAATTTTATATCCCTTATTTCGATTAATATGTGTTCCTGTCTTTAATTTGCTCTATAAGAATGTTACAGAAAGGAAAAGTAACTTTAAATAATTTCTACAGAGCTAGAGCTAAGTATTTTCAAAATTGCGTATTTTGCTCTACATATAGGTACTTAATCGATAGCTAAGCAAAGATTTGATAGCTTTCGTTCTGCATTTTGTAACATTGGACAGATAAGTACTAGAATTTATCTTTAACCCGCCGGTACTCGCGTCTCGTTTTAAATCATGAACAGTCGCGCGCGGGTCGAAAAGACCCAGATATTGAATGCATTGTTTTTAATAACTTAATTAAGTTTTGGAATTATTTTTTAATTATTTGGAAAGAGAATAACAAAACAAACTTAAAAATAATGAATATTTCTTATTAAGTGAAAAATAGTAGTATAAATCACAAAAATCAAGAGATCACTGCTAAATCTTACTTTTTATGATTTAGGAACTAAAAAATAACTTTAATCTTCTTTATTTAATCTAGAAACATAAAAAAATCTTTTCTATTATCAATAATATCAACAATCTTCGTAATAGTGGAATAATATTGAACTTAACACGTAGCATATTTTCATGGTCAGTCTCCAAATTACACGTAAAAATCTACTATATTTTTTTTTGTTTTTTTTTCCTACAACAGTCTTATCTAAATTTTGGCTTATTTTTTATCACAATTGATACATATAAATGTAGTATGATCTCTACAAATATGTATAAGTATTACAAAATTGGCATTGCATTTTGGTATTTCTGTCCTTTTTGGGAGGGCAGATCGAACATTACTGGACCCTGGCAAGGCCGGTCTGTTTGTATTTTCTTCTCTAACTTCGTATCAATATATGCATCAACAACATCAACTTCTAATAAACTGCCAGGAAAAAAATAATATACCAGCAATCGGAAGACGTCAATGTACCTTTTACTTCATTGATTGGCCCTGGTACTTGGCTTATGATATTGTACAGGTGCGAACGTTTCTTGGGGGTTCTTTTATGTTACAACGAGTGCCATTCCTACCCAGGTACCCTTGACGGACATATTTCAGGGTATATCATTCAAGTCAGGTCTTTAAAGCAAACTAGAACGTAAATTTTTAGGCTCAGAACTTCATTGTCCTCAAGGAGTTCATCTTCACCACTTGACAGAAATCTGAATTGTAACTGTCAATCCTGACGACCTAACTTCAATTTCTGACGAACTTTCACTTTCAGTGACTTCCTCTTCTAACATATTAAATATTTTGTGGTCATAGAAACGATTTGACGATAAATCTATAAATAAATAAATTCAAAATAATATTTTTGGAATAAAAAATACACTAACACATTACGTCGCACAAGGGTCGAAACGACCCATACTCACTTTAAACGTCCCTACTGTCCTTATGCCGCACGGAAACTGGCTGAGCTGGGGTGTGCAGGGTGCCAGTGAAGCTACTTGAAGGTACTCAGTGTGACGACACGAGTGAACTAATACAAAAACAGCTATGGCACAATAACTGGAGTACTGGGTCTTTTCGACCCAGGCGCGACTGTCCGCGGGTTAAGATAAAACTTTATTACGACTAATCTGATGTATTTAAAACTTTGAGGTATTTTGCAAAAGCCTATGTACAGCTAACTTTTGACAAGTGAACGGGCTGAAAAATTACTTTTAAGCGTCGTAAAATTTAATTACAGATTTACTATTGTTTAAAATCTGTTGGACAATGTACTTCTTCCAACAAAATCATTAAGAATGCATATAAATTCTCATTAAAATATCAATACAATGGATACAATACTATTTAAACACTTCTCAACAACACAAAGCAATTAATGAACAGTACAGCGACAATAAATCACATTCTATAGTAAGTAACGTTAATGTTAATCTTAGTTTAATCTTCTGATCATCATGCGACAGCTTTAAAGGTGGGAACTGACCGATGTTACCGGCCGTAGCGTAATATATCATTCGCTGTAAGCATGTTACGTCACCATCATCCTAGCATTTTCCCAAATATAATAAGGGTTGACTGTCAGGCTAACCGGATCTAGCTGGATACCAGTGTTATACGTGAAGCGACTGCCTATCAGACCTCCACAACCCAGTTACTGGGCGACACGATACCTCTTGGTTAGACTGGTCAGATTTTCTGGTTTACCCGTAACGACTGTCAAAGTTCGAATGACAACCGGGACCAGCGGCTTTACGTGCTTTCCGAGGCACGGGATTGTCAATGATGCCGAAGATAAACTTTAGAAAGTAAATATGAATTGATAAAGTCACATTGGTACTTGCCCGGACTCGAACCTACAACCTTACACATAAGGCAGTACTCGCTGTAACATATTTGCGTAATTCTCAAAGAATTCCCCAAAGAATTGACAGCGGGACACGGCATTTGCAACGAGCAACGAGTCGCTTGTTACCCCGTACTGACTGCACAAACGTTCGCTGTGTAACACGTAACATCATGCCCCGCAAAGCCATTCAGTACCCGGCTTTAAGGTACAATAGAAAATAGCCCAAGGTCCGCTTGTGGTGACTCTTGCATAACGCGACGTCATAGATGGCGTACTGATGGGCAGTAATGCTCTAGGTCGAGGGTGACCAGGTTTTACGAACAATGGACATGGTTCGAAATCGAGTTGGCTATGGTTGGTGGAGAAATTACAAAAGACATGAGTTCAATGTGGTGAAGGTTTTTGTTGATGGCAAAGGTGATTTATTTTTCAGATCCTGTTTCCTAATGTAGAAACATGTGGTTTTGGCGGTCGCGTTTTATGTGGCGTAAGTTGATGATTGGCTTGTTGGTCTGCCAGATGCATATATTTGGATATGGAACCTATTTTGAGAAAGAAGGGGTACTTTAAAGTTTCCTGTAAAGAAAAAAACCTTAAAGTACTTTAAAGCCTAAACCAAAAAATCTTCTTAGCAATCTCTCAATACGACTTTCAACTTAACGCTATACTAAATAAATATAATAACACATTTTAATTAATTCATTTATTCTGTTTTACTTTATTTCTGTTTTTATATTGTTACTCTGCTTTGTCTTTTTTTTCTTCTGTTTATGTTTTCATTTGTTTTATTATTTGAATTTTGTAATGTATTTGTGTTATTTAATTTTGTATTGTTAATGTAATTGGCTTTTGGAAGCCGTATTAACATAAATAATTAAAATCTATACTGTATTAAAATTGTATATTGTTATCACCATATAAAACCAATTCCTATTATAGTGTTACCTGCTGGTCAAGTTAGTCTATAATAGGCAATAACCTATCACGCTCTGTAGGGGGTCGGACAATATTGTATTTTTTATACAAGGTGCATTTTTGAATCTGCTAAACTTTTCAGGAAGCAACTATGTTTTGAAACAAATCGGTAGGTATTTTTGAGTTTTATAACAACCTCCCGAAAAGATGAGCAGTTTCAGAAATGCAACTTGTATAAACGCCGCATAATTCAATAGGTCCATACATTAAATGAACCAGGCCCACTGTCCCACTTACCGCTAAAAGCTGGTCACCGAGCGATGCACACGGCGCGATGCGCAGCGCTTAACCGGTCCAGTTCCACGCCACTTATATTTATATCCCAGTGTTAACTTTTACGATCTTTTATCCATTTAACTTAAGTTTTAATGATCCATTTGTTATGTTTGTGCAGTATATGACTGTTATTTAATTAATTATTGTTATGTTAACAGATATTAAATACATAGATATTAAAATTATTAAAATATTCTGCTGTGTATATTGTATTTGTCTTGAGAGCCGAGAAAATTGATTGGTTTATGTACGACATCACTAATGAAAGAAAGAAAGCACGTAAAGCTAGGTTCTGCTCGTCAGTGGTAGATCATTGAAAGTCGTTACCCACTGGGTAGTCAGAAGGCAGAAAGTCTGACAATTTGTCTAAATAGAGGGATATCATGTTGCTAACATGGCCCGTAGGCCAGACTTAATTCAAGTGTTGAGAGAAGGCTAGGGGTGAGGTTAAGAGAGGCGAGCGTACAAAGAATAAGAAGCTATATTAATAGAACTTAAACTTTGGTTTCCAAGTTGAATTATATTGTAACACGAAAGCTGAGCTATATCATGAAGTCTATTAACAATATGGAAAGAAGAATTTTAGTGCCTGTTCGTCTTCAACACATCACATGTGCTTCTCACATTTATTGGAATTTTTACTTCACCTGGACTTAATCATATGTTTTGGCTATTTTTGGTATTTTTTCTAATAGCTTGACTTAGTTCTTTTGGATATAAAGGGGAGCACATCGAACAGACAGACAAACGGAACCCTAAAATTTATCTAAATAGTGAACACCTTACAATATTTTGTCCCGGCACTCCCGACCTATCCATATAACTGGTTTATTATATTGACTAGCATTTAATACGATAATTGACTTTATCGAAATCAATTATTATCTAGATAAACTAAAAGACACTTTGAATGGACATGGGCGTTAGAGTAATGTTGTATTGCTACCTAAAATGTGGGTGTGATGAACGTTGGGTATCAGGTAACCTTTTGATTTTGCATTCATTTGACGAAAACACTAGAAATCTTTAAACTTACCTATTTTCTTTTAATATTGCTTACTTGAGCGAAGTCAAAAATATAACAGCAAAAATAGTTGGGACAGTCTAATACTTTACTGTGGAGCAATAGTATCTTCTAACACTAAGATACGAGCTTAGATCACTTGGCTTTGATCAATTTAAGATAAATTGGCGAGTTCAGAGTTATACCAGTATAAGTCTAGGTTTCATCATGCTATATTCTGATGTTAGTATTGACCAGGAAATACTTTGAAAGCTCAAATATGTAATGTAAAGAGTCATATTGATATTGTACATGTTATTTTGTGAATCACCACCACGTGCGTGAAAGGTGCATTGACGACATTTACTACAAGCACAAAAAATAACTTGGCTAATCAAACAAAAAAGTATCATCATTACACCTTCGTGGGAACGAAATGAAGAGATAAACATTAACAAGTAACGCACATCTCTAATTACATTAAGACACAAATAAATAGCATCCCCGCACGCTCAGTGCTCGGGGGTACATTTATATGTTTCTTAACGCTGTTGCAAGCAGTGAAGTAAGACTGATGGCACGAAGCCTGATCAACAATACAAAGATGGCCTAACACTTTTGTTGAAGCTAATGTGCTGTGATTTTACGATCTTACTAATGTAAAAACACGGTTGTTATGTATAGAATTTAGCCGGGGTTGCGGAATGTTTATAATAGTTACCGTGACCCAGGAACATAAAGGCCAACGAAGGAACATGAGTGGGTTTTAGTCAGTAAGAGTCTGACACGCCCTCCCGCCGCACCCAGGACGGGAGCAGTCATTGG
The DNA here is from genome assembly GCA_033675125.1 of Athetis lepigone. Taxonomy (NCBI): domain Eukaryota; kingdom Metazoa; phylum Arthropoda; class Insecta; order Lepidoptera; family Noctuidae; genus Athetis; species Athetis lepigone. Next base: position 8,013,889 of record CM066229.1, read on the forward strand.
ATGATTTCACACTCACAAAAAAAAAATGTATAGAATTTAGACTATACACGTAATCGTTTCCTTAAACTTTAATAGCTTTTATAAAATTACATTGCGTCGGATTTCTCAGTAAAGCCCGGAGTGTTGATAATGTCAATAGGCTTTCCTTTTATTACGTGACAGGTAAATTATAACAGACGGTGTGAATGGGTATCTGTTAGGTAACATTGTAAACCAATTATTGTTGGAATAATACGTGATTATAAGTAGGTAGCGCTTGTAAAGGGAGGTATTTTAATAAATACTAGCCTGCCCCCATTAGACCGACTGTAAGTTCTCCTGTCTAATCAAGTTACATTGTCGTGGCGATACTTATTAATTTTTGTGCGTGCTTCGTTTCTGTCATATAATTCAAAGATGGCATTATATTGCAAATCAAATTTCATCATATTTTTTATATCATTAGGTAGTTTTTCTAAGGTTTTAATAGTTATTCAAATGAGGAGACAAAACTATCAAACCAAATATAATAAGAATCATATTGGTACAGTCGCTCTCGAATTTTATTTATTGATAATAAACAACTTTGGTTTATTTAATATATACGTAGATTATTAGAATCAGATTCAGAAGCAAAAAAAAATAGCTTCATACATATGATATAGATATTCTTATATGTTATTTATATAGATTAGCGATATATACCACGGAAGATTAAAAATAAAAGAGTGATTAAAATCAGATAGAGTTGATTTCAATATCCGTAGGAAATGATGCAAGAATAAATCAAGGGAAACATCCTGTTTCTCTATATGAGCTCCAAGTGCAACCTAAAATAAATATTATACCTCTATACTTGTCTAGTTAACATAAATAACTGACGATAAAAAATGATAGTCAAATAAAATAACTAAGAACAAAGCTTGATTGAAGGCGTGAGAACTGTCAACCTGCTTGTGCTAACAGTTATGAAAAGGTGAAATGTGACGAAGCGGAACTCTTTTAGCGTTCCGTTGTGTTTCAGAGGTTTTTTGACTGTACTGAAATATTTTATAAATGAATCAGTCTTAGAGAATCATATATTACACGGAAGATTATTAATTATTACTTATTTTACTGTTAAATCTGGTAAACAGATAAAAGATAAGTCAGTCAGATAGATAATACTTTAGGAGCCAGAAAATTCACAGTGTCGTTAAAACCGGCCCTAAAAAAGATGACCAAATAACCTTGACGCATACCACGAGGGCTGATTCGACGAACAAGAGGAAAAAAAAAGTCTGGAAGAACTCGGGGATGGCCTTTGTCTAGCTGTGAAACATAGTAGGCCAAGAAAAAGCAGCGTTTTTTGAAAATGTGCGAAACTTATAATAAATTGAGCAAGTACAAATATTAATCAAAACACACTGCTGTACGTAAAACGTACGTAACTTGATAGCTAATAGCAAGCAAGATAGAAGACCATAGATTCCTCCAACCATCACAACGGCTGCCGTGCTCCAGTGTAGACGATGACACATTTGTCCAGACACCCAAAGTATCCTTTCAACGTTCACCTTAGTTGCCATTAAAAACGTCCTTAACACTTTCATTAGACTAACCATCGATGGGCTGCGGGTTGTTCGAAAGAGTAACCGCGGCCCCGGACGCACAGGGAAAAGAAGGAACATGAGTAGGTAAGTTTTAGTCAGTAGATGTCTGACACTCCCTTCCGCGAGAGGAGACACTTGATTACTTCCAAAAGTATTAAAAAAATCTCTCTTGTTAAAATTATTCTGCGACTTAATTATCATTTTCATGCAATCTTAGCTGATTACTAGAATAGATCACTTTGAACATACGAACATATTGCAAAACAATATTTTAAATGTTATACATCTTTATCTCGGGCCAAGAACCTTAACTTTTTAAAGCATTTCGCAATGAACTTATAACTAAGAGCGTACACTTGTACAGTTTAATTACTGTAATTGGTATCTTGGAACGACTTTCAATGAATCAATCTCAACTGAAGTTGTTTTTGTAATGTCAACAAACAATTAGTTAACTACTTGATTATGTAGGAACTCATTTGAGATGAAAATTATAGTGTGTGTGTGAACGCCATGTGCAATGTGCAATTAAATGTTTAAAAAAATCTGGTTTACATTTAATTTTTTCTTCTTTGTCAATCTTTTGATCACTTTACAACACCTCTGTGAAAGAAAGTTATTGGTTGGTATTGGGATACGATTCAGATGAAAGATGGACTTTTAAAATTTTGTTAGTTCGTCTGTGTATATCAATGCAAAGCAGCACGTGAATAGATTTTCTTGAAATTTTGCATAAGTCTTCAATATTATTTTTATTGCTCAATAAAGATTTCAAAGTATATATACATTTGTAAACATTTAACGTAACGTTAATTTGCTTAGTTGCTTGATTAAGTACTAGCAAAGAAAATATATCATAAAACAGCGAGTGCATTTTTTGGCTAATTGTTAGAGGATATTAAATTTCTTTAAAACACAATTTATATTTATGTTTGAAATTATGTGTATTTTATTTATTTGAGCTTTATGCACTTATGTACAATGGCGGACTTAATGCCTTAAGCATTCTCTATCAGTCTACCCAGGGTAGTGCAGATATTACATAATTATTTTACTTTTTTTTAAGGTGCACCTGCCATGCGCTATGTGGTTACCTATTAACAAAACAAAGCCTTTTCGAATTTATTATTCTGAACATTTAGATACTAAACACACAGTACTTCTTCTTAGTTTATCATTTCGAGTTTCGGGGTCATCTGTAGCGTTGATAAGTGGTGTTTAACGAGATGCGTTTAACTCATTATTAATTGCATTGTAAATTAATAAATGTACTACAAAACCACATGTGGTTACCACAGCGCTCGGGGCGGTAATAAGAGGCAACACGGTTCCACCGTAACTCACTATGATTACATATCATCTTCAGTTTTAGCAAGTTGTACTTGATTACTATACTGTTTTAAAATATCTTTGACCGTGTTATTAATGACCTTTGGTTCACGCATATTTATTATTAGTAATAGGCTGGTCAAGTTACGTGGTATATGAGTTTGAGTTGTTATCATTTTGGCGATGATTTTGGGAAGGTTGGACTGCCTTTACATTGAACATTATTCCGGGAATGTCTCCCGGTAGTAACAGTGCAAATGCCGCAGCGGATATTTTGATTGTAAATTTTCTTGTATTTTGTTTTATTTGTGATTTTTTTAAATACAAATAAAGTGCCTGAAATAAATGAATTGTAACTTAATTTGATAAACCGTAGTGAAAGTGAAAAAAGCCGTTAACTTTTGACCCCGATAAGCAGGTATAAAAAATTGAAAATGAGCTCGCGCCTAATAATCTAATAAGTTTCAGTATTTTTTATTTCTTTAATATTTTTTTATTGTTTGATTTTATGAGCATCGTTATGTAATTCAGTATCGGTCACTATCTACCAGCCGCTTTAGTTTTTTTTCGAATAGCGGTAATTAGCGAAACTTATTTTATAAGACAGTGGCGCTAGAAGTCCTAGAGCTGGTACACATTAAATTGGCCTGACTGGTTTTTTTTTAATAATAATAATAAGCATATAGGGAGAATCGCCAGTTGGTGTCTCACTTCACTTAAAATTTTGCTCAAGGGGCCTCTGCGAGTTGGCTTCGGCCCCTCGTACGCCTTCCAAAATTCCGGGACCCCTGGGTACCGAAACGTATAAATAAAAATAATAATAAGGAACAGCACGTGAAGGCCGTTATATTAGTTACCGTGGCTTCGGAACATCAAGGGCAACCGAAAGAACATGGGTGGGTTTTAGTCAGTAGAAGTCTAACACTGGGCGGGGTGGGAGCCCTTCCAGGACCAGGACGGGAGAAGAAATTAAAACTTGATAATTTCCCACACCCAAAAAAAAAAATCGTGTCGGTTCATATGTATTTCCATAGCCCCGTTCACAAGACAACACTTTCATCGGACATAATGTTAGTGTTCAGGCAAGTATAGGTCGGATAGACATCTACATACTAGAGTGAACAAAAACAGCCTACAATCGGCCAACGATAAAACTGTCGGTCTGACCTAATGTGAAGCAGTTCTTAGACAAGACATCGCTTGAAGGCTTTTTCATTGTTATGAATTTTAAGCCATATTAGTGATGGTTTAACGTGAATGTGTTTTAATGGATCATGCGTCCGCGTAATGAGATTTACAAGTGCCTTGTAGTTCCAAGGGTAGTACCTTGAAAGTTGTTTTATTATATTTGCTCATTGGTGATACGTTACAGATTTACCTTCGTCAAGATCAGCTGTTGGCAACATTTTGTCTGGCTATGTCCACATTGCAACTAAATTAGGTAGACTAGCAGAAAATGTATAAGCCTTTTTTATCGTTTATTAATTAAGACATTTTACAAACATAAGTACATAATACATAAACATACCAACACAAACCAACGCGGGCCATCGCGCCATCGGGTTTAACAATGGTATGGCAAGTTAAGTCCGCCATTGTACGGTGTTGTACATAAAGGTTTATAAATAGATATAGATGGGCTGAACTTTTATTACCTACCTCTTTATATTCGTAGGTAATATCAAAAATACCAAAAGTATTTTATTTATTGTTAATAATAGAAACATCAACAATTACGAAAAAATAAGAGACCATATACAAAACAGTTAGAAGTGACATGTAATAAGCTGTAAGTTTCCAGAGCTGTACTGTTACGACAATAAATTATAATTTTTAATTATTAAGCCGTGCGCTGCCGACTGCGGTTCTAGACTTACTATAAAACGTAATAAGCACATTATATAAACATATTCAAGGCGTTGTATATTATGAAAATACGTGAGACGAGAGAACATACATAATGACTCTCTCACGGGATATCTTCCATATAATGCAACTTCCATCATAATGACTGCATCCTGCTGAACTTTACAACAAACTATAGTTCTTATAGTACCAAAGTAGGATTTAATAAAATCGATTACGATCGAATCCCGAGCCATGCAATCAAACTCCATATCTGCATCGATTCAAATAGATGGATTCCACAGTTCGAATTTCAAACTCAACACACCGTCTATGGTCATTCACGACAAGCAGAAATATTCTTCGTGACAGATCGGTCTTTGATCGTAATTTGAAATGACCAATAAGTGATACATTGTATAATGTTGCTCGAAGTGCTCATTATAAATTAGCATGATGTAGAGCCTAAAGGTGTCTTATGAAAGGGAACAAGATGCAATAGTGATGCTCTGGCTCTCTCTCTCTCTGAAGTCATCATCTTTCCCAGTAAGACTAATCTCACTGAGAAAGATGACTTATTGCTATTGTTTTACTAGCGGTTTTTCGCAGCCGCACCCGCTTATTTTTATCCCTTATTTTATCTCATTAGAGGTTTACTAAAAACGCTACTTGGTGTGAGCATCTTTACAATATAAAAAGAAACTATTGTACGATTTTCATGTATTTAGCTTCAGTGGCTTCAGCTATGCGTTAATTACCATCGAATAACCTGTCTCTTTGTATATAATACAGATGGTGTAATACTGCAAAAACAAGCAGTAACTACTCTCTATAAAAATATACCTGCATATGCAAGTAATCGGATTAAAGAATACTACTTTTTGCTCGCAAATTCGTCCGTATCATATTCAGTTACCGCATAAAGCACGCGATAAAAACCAATCCCATCAAATTCGGTTGAGTGGCTTTGTCGTGACAGCTTAACAAGCATGCAAATAGAGTTACTTTCGCATTTATATTTAAACCTTCGAACATACATGATTCGAGACACAATAAAAAAAGATAATAGAAGCCCGGCAGCCGGCTGTCTCTTGGTCGTCGAAAGGTTAATATGGATCATTGTTCAGTTAAGTTAATTCAAGAAATGTAGAAAAAGTTAAAGGTTAAATGTGTGTGCAAGTGCGAGATAAACCTAGCTTAGCGCGCGAAACCACTATGGTAAGATAGAGACAGAAAATAGCTAGGCCTTAGTACGTGTTAAGCAATGTTAATTTATCTCGATCTAACTGTAAATCGTAATAGACTCACATAAGGAAGATCCCAACTAATGAAACACAACATAATCAAACCAAATTGAATTGAGAAATAAAGCAACAGAGTCGTTATAAATTGCTAGTAATGTCTCAAGGAGTGTTAACTGAAGAAAATTGGTTATTATTCAATTGAGACCCATTGAATCAACGCTTTAAACTGACATGTGACTGAATCTAGTTGATGCATCGTGTAGTTTTTGTTGCATAACTTTGTGGTAGAATCTAATGGGATGGCAATGCGAGTGGACAGGCGCAGAACCCACAGCTAAGTGATTCCGAAGCATAGAAGCAACATAATAATATATTTATTTTCTAAAACACACATAACATTCGAAAATTTTTGCGGTGTGTGATGAAATAAGAAACACATGGCAGTTATTGTCAAATTCCTAATGCAGACTCTGGTGACACTAGAAGTTAAATAAGCGACAAACTTGTGCCATATTGAAACGAATTCGTTGCCTGTCCTAGTCCCGATCGAAATCGGGCATGCATTGCCGTCTCATTGGTCAGTAGAGCGTGTGAGACAAAGTCGTATGTTTACTTACTACCCAAACAGCACACCTCTTTTTTATCACAGAGAAGTGTGTATTTTCTAAGTCTTTGCTAAGTAAAGGAGGGTTAAATAGTTGATATAGAAACCGTTCTATCAACTATTTCACTTAAAAATCTCAGTGTCCAAGCAATTTTATAATCATATAATTTGTATCGACATTCTTGTTAGGTTGTATATCTCATCGGTCCTTATTGAGAATCTTGGATAAAACATTAAACTAAATCCTCAAATTTGAAACTGACAGACGCTTATTAACGTTCTGGGTTCTGGTATACTGCCAGCCTAAACTAACCTTAAGATAACCTCATAGCTCGTCTAGTCCAGAATGTGCAACAAACTCGCCAGTGTGAATCAGGTTTTACTCAGTTGGGACGAGCACCACAGATGTAACGCAAATGGAAGCGTCCACTGACCTGCATTGTTGAATATTAAACACTAGGAGCCTTATTTGGTAAATAGATTTCATTCTAGATAGTCATAGTTGTTAACCAGATAATTTGTAGAGGTACTTCAAGGGGAGAAGCGATGAAACATGTTTTATTTATGATATTGCCCAATGTTGACTTGGGAGAGGAAGATTTGTGTTTGATTTAATGCAAATAGTTATGAAATCGTAATTAATAATTGTTATTTTCAATAATTTTATTTAGTTTCCTGTACTGTTTTTACAAGATATGTTATTGATGATGTTCCTTATCGTGTTATACTTCTTCTTTATGGACCCTCTGGGAGGAGGCATGGTTTACACAATTAGTCCTTGAAGCTGCACCTTTGTACGTTCAATATCTTGTTATTGTAAAGATACTTTTTACTTCGGAGTGTCTTGCTGCCTTGAGACCCTAATGTATAAAAAATGGTAATCTACTTCGTGATACCGTGATGACGCTAAGGAAGGAGGTATAAATGAACACACGGTTGTCAACAGAAGCAACTACTCTTATGCATCTTCTACCACCAAGATAAAAACTGAGATGGAAACTAATTGCATGATGTATATGACCGTTGTGTTTGACACCACTCAACTCAAAGTGCGCTCACTAATGTTCTTCCAGCTATAACGTGTCATTGAGATAATATCTCATCCAATTATTCCAATTACATTACATACACCAGTATCATCTAATTCACTTTATAAATAATTTACGTTCCACAGCGGTATACCTATAAATAATATAATTTATTATTAAAGTCAGCGTTTCATTTAGGGAGCGGTTGCAATTTTCGACTTGTAACCCGATTGCTCGTTTTGGACAAGTGAAGTAATCATTTATTAAAATTAGGTGAATAGCTCTGATACCAGCTTTTAGTGTGATAATTTACTGTATTGCATGAATTTCTAAGATCATAACCGCTAATGGTTTAGTAATAAGTTCAATTTACAAGCTTGTTGAGATCAGTTGAGTCGGAATTGTTACAATGTTTATAATAAACTTTGGGAAGTTTAAGTCTTACCAATAGGAATATAGACATGTAGGTAACAAGAAATTAAGTAAATCGGCAAACAAAGTACAATTGAACGGTTGTTTATGGGAATGAAAGTATAAAGCAACTCAAAAAGAACTTACCTGTATTTATTTCTAAACAAACTTTGAATTACTTCACACTAGGGGCTGCAATTAGTAGTCACACGGTCAATATCGTAGAAAAATAAGCCGCCGTTGATCTCTCAGCGTGCGGTAGCAGGTAAAATCAAGGAACATTAGGTAATGCTGCACCTTAATAAATGCTGATATATACAGTAGATTTATATTAGATAACGTTACCTATCATCTTATATTCAACACACGAGGATTTATTGGTTTGTACGTTTGCACCTCTTATCATAATAATCAACTTATCCACAAGCTATAAATTCACTCATTCGTAGTTATTCTAAATTTTATTTACAAAGCAATCGTAAGATCTTAACCTAGAACGCACTGCCAGACAAGAGATTGAAAGATATGTAAATTGAAATAACTAGAAAAGGAACTTTATATCATTCTTGTGCTTAAATAAAAACTTGTGCAAGATAAGTAACATTCAAATGAACGCGTTTCGCCTTTTAAACTCCCATTTTATTTCTCTGAAATATGTAAATGGCAATGACATTGAATGAAGTTGACAATGAGGTAATTTGGTTTCAAATTGCATCATCAAGTTGTCTTAAAGTGTCTAAACACACTATGCCGAGGATACGCGACGGAAGTTCGGCATGATTACGCCTGCAATGCTATTTGAATTACTGGCGACACATTATGCCGAAATTACGTTGCGTTATAGCGTACAGCCGAACTTCAGTCGGGCATAAGTTCAGCGGAAATTCGGCGGCAACGTATTCTGTAGAACACACATTATACGCGACCAAAGTTCGGTTCGATTGCCGACGGAGATCGGGAGCGGGGAGCAGCGGGAGGCAGGCATGCCCACTGCAACACTGAATATACACAAAAAATTGCGCAACTGAATTTCTGCCGCGTAAGTTCGGCACTTATGGTGTGTCATATCAGCCAAATACGTTGGAACGTAAAATCAGCCGCGGAACTTCGGTCGCGTACGTTCGGCATAGTGTGTTTAGACACAAAGGGAATGTTATATGAGATTATATAGGTGTGATTCCGAAGGCGACTTCAGACGATAGCGGCAGTGCCGTACTAATTCGTCCGTCAGATAGATTATCAAAAAATTTTGGGCACGTATTTTTTCTTTTTACTTGTAAACGAAGTACAGTGCGTTGAAGTTGCTCATGACGTCACGATCTGATACTATTTTTAGCCCCCACTCCGAAACTTTGTTTCTCTTTATCTTTGTATTTTTTTATTAATTTTATCAAGCAAAAAATACTTGTCCCGTATTTTTGGCCAATCTATCAGACGGACTAAACAGAATGCCATTATTTTTATGTTGTCGTCATCCCTATTAATCAGATTTCTCATCATTAATTAGTTTTCGCCACTTAGCCACTAAAATTATCCGATAATTATTCAACTTTTTATCTTTATTGTGATTGACCTAGATCTTTATCAGCCGGAGAGCATTAAAATTGAAATAATTATCATCTGAGATGAACTGTTTTAATCAATTTTCGCAATCCTGATAGTTAAATATAACACATGATTGATATCAAGATAAGGCCGATCCAGTTGTAAAGGGCACTTGAAATTATTCACAAACAATAATTAGCAATGATTTCTGTGCTAATGTGTATGCATAAATTTGCTGTAACTTTACTACTTGTAATCAAGATTAGTTCAATAAGTTCAATGATTATTAATTTGTATCGAGATTTGAGTAGAAGTTAGATGGTAACCTAATTTTGTGCAGTTATGTCTAAATTTATATTTCATTAAGTAGTGAGTTGTAAATTTGATATGTTTAAACAGATAATTTGATAGCAAAACATAAGATGGTGGGAAAAAGGCATCGACAAAAAGCATTCTTACGAAATATTGACTGCATTAAATGGTACGGTTAGCCCAATCCAAGATATGATAAACTCGAAAATACGTTGTTATATACCCACGAAAGGAAGAAAGGTTTTGAGAGTGAGACAAGGTCTTTTATTAAAGACAAAATATAGATTAATTTAAAAAAAGCTGAGGTTCGTAACATTTAGATAAAAATGCTAAACAGCTGTCTTGCACTGGTAATGTTAGTAACTAAACATCTGTTAGAAAAACACAATAGTTACCTATAAAGGGAATATCTTGGGGGACTATTTAAGTACCTATCATTTCCTTCCCATAAAAGATCAAAGAAAAAAAAATTAAATCAAGATTGAATGAATATTAAGAAAATAGCTGTGAATAATTTTCTCAGCGATGGTATGTAACTTGTAGTAAAATGGATTAGTTAATTAAAACACATAAAGTAGAATTATTTAAAATATCTTAGAGACGACGGTATATGTTACAAACTAGTCTCCGAGTCCGTAAACTACATCACAATTATTTTAAACTATGGTTTAATCTGATGACTGCGTGGCGGACATAATTTACAATATTACCTCACAATCGTGAGTAATTACTATACTAACGGCTAAAGGAGACGAAAAGACGTAAATAAAGGATGTATTTAAAGATGTAGGTACATGATGAATCATTTGTAACAAATGACAAAAGTATTTATTTATTTAAACTTCATGCATATGTAGATACTTTAAAACATTATTTGCAAAAAATAATAAAATTATCAACAATCTTGAATAATAATAAGACCAGCCTATGTATAACTATCCCACTATAGAGCAAAGGCTAAAAGCTATTAATAAAATAGCTGTGAATAATTTTCTCAAACAGAGATGGCACCAGCATTGATCGTAAAGTTGAAAAAGGTACCTATATTTTTTTTTCAGAACGATTCAGTCATCTGCTGAACATATTCCTTTTCCATGGTTCTTGATGCGGTGATTCTAGTCCAGACCAGCCCTTAATTATAAAAAAGTGTGCTTTAATGTATTTTTTTTTTGTATTGAGCTCCGATTTTATTTCGAAGTATATTAAATAATTTTATGGCGCATTTATAAATCATAAACGACATAAACAGTTGAACATAGCTAATGGCTATAACGACCGAAGGTTTTCTCAATCCCAAGGTAAGTGTGAAATCGCACTCATCAACATTTAACCTACTTTCAGTGCAAAACATTCTAATCGTGAATTTGTTAAATAAAGTAGGTATATGGTGCGTACACAATATTAACGTACTTTAAATTCTTCAGTTACTATGTCGGTTTGTACTTTGTATAGGTAATTAAATAATACAAAGCCTTTTAATTAAGGCGTCAAAGAGAAATACTAAGATCGAGATAAATACACATTGCCGTGCATGTGTATGCTCTCGCACAACTTTCAGAGAAAAAAAATATGTTAAACATTTTTTATATGCAAAGCTCAAATATTCAAAATAATAATATCTTAAGGTTGGACAAATTCACCTATAAGCAGGTAATGCCACAATAACTGTAAAGTTTCTAGTTCTTAGCTTAAGATAGGGCAACCATTAGTTGTCGCCAAAGTGCTAATGAATATATACCAAAAATACTGTCTCGGTAATTGTAATAAATTATCTATCTCTTTAGGTCTATCTCGTAAACTTAATTTTATAATTTACAGGCAAAACAGCGATATTTTTATTACATCTAAACATTAGAAGCGTTTTACGATTGTTTAAAATAGTGCGAAAAAGAATGTATATATCCCTAGCGTTTTCCCAACTATTTTAGAGTCGTGTTCTAGCCTAAATTGAATCCAGCTTAATACTAATATTTTACATGAGACGATTGCAGATTTTAACTACCAATTTACTGTGTAACACGATGCCCCTTGCTTTAAATGTGAGACTTTTCTTACTACTGGTAATGATAGTCAAAGATCTACGAATGACAACCCCGGGACCAACGACGTGACGACGTGCTTTCAGAGGCAAAGGATGCAGTGATATTGCAATCTTAGAGAGTATAATTGAAAATGTCTATTTTGAAACCCCAACCTTACATATCTTCTCTCCCGCCCAGGACGGGAAAAGTCATTTGATGAGTTCCCACTCCCAAAAAAATAAAAAAGTATTAATATAAAAATAAAACATAAAACCGGCCAAGAGCGTGTCGGGCCACGCTTAATGTAGGGTTCCGTAGTTTCCCGTCCGTCGCAATAAGTGTTCCCTCTTATAAGTTTAAAACCGGCCAAGAGCGTGTCGGGTCACGCTTAATGTAGGGTTCCGTAGTTCGTCACAATAAGTGTTCCCACTTATAAGTTTAAAAAAAGGCTTTTGTTACGTTGACATACTAAGTACGCAGAAATTATTATGTACAACTTTTTGTCTTTTTTATACAAAAACTGTTCTTTCTATCAAGTTCAAAATAATTTTTCTAGAAAGTCCTTATAAAGGTCTACTTTCCAGATTTTTTTCATATTTTTTAAACCTACGGATCAAAAGTTAGAGGGGGGGGACGCTTTGATTTTTCCTTTTGGAGCGATTATTTCCGAAATTATTGACATTATCAAAAAATGATTTTAGTAAACCCCTATTCATTTTTAATTACCTATCTAACAATATATCACACGTAAGGGTTGAAGTTAAAAAAAAAAACACTTCCCTCTTTACATATAGGGGGGCTACCCTAATAAAACATTTTTTTCCAATTTTTATTTTACCACTTTGTCGGCGTGATTGATATACATATTGGTACCAAATTTCAGCTTTCTAGTGCTAACGGTCACAGAGATTAAGCGAGGACGGACGGACAGACAGACAGACATGGCGAAACTATAAGGGTTCCTAGTTGACTACGGAACCCTAAAAAAAGGCTATTTGTTACGTTGACATACTAAGTACGCAGAAATTATTTTGTACAGCCTTTTTGCCTTTTTTGTACAAAAACTGTTCTTTCTATCAAGTTCAAAATAATTTTCCTAGAAAGTCCTTATAAAGTTCTACTTTCCAGATTTTTTTCATATTTTGTAAACCTACGGGTCAAAAGTTAGAGGGGGGGGGACGCTTTGATTTTTCCTTTTAGAGCGATTATTTCCGAAATTATTGACATTATCAAAAAATTATTTTAGTAAACCCCTATTCATTTTTAAATACCTATCCAACAATATATCACACGTCAGGGTTGAAATTAAAAAAAAACACTTCCCTCTTTACATATAGGGGGGCTACCCTAATAAAACATTTTATTCCAATTTTTATTTTACCACTTTGTCGGCGTGATTGATATACATATTGGTACCAAATTTCAGCTTTCTAGTGCTAACGGTCACAGAGATTAAGCGAGGACGGACGGACAGACAGACAGACATGGCGAAACTATAAGGGTTCCTAGTTGACTACGGAACCCTAAAAATGGGTTCCGAGTTAGATGTATTTAGCGTTTAATACGGCCAAGCTGTTTAAGGTTGACATTCAGACACAAAATGTACATAAAAAGTTGAAATATAATTTTGGTTAATGTTTACAATATATAAATAGTAATTTACTATCAACCGACTTCCTTCCTGAGAACCGAATAACTACTCGCGTATCTGCCATCGTAAATCATAATGATCCTTGAGATTAAAGACGATTAATATACAACACTTATTTACAATTCGCATCGTGTGCCCGTTCTTTCTATTCACATTTACATACTAGTTATAAACAGATATGGCAGATCAAGTGCATATTGTTAGTTGGTCGGAATTGCTACTTAGTTCTTAGGACTTATTTGCATCATTAGTCTTGGGTCATTAATGTAGACCACCAGACTAGACCCATTTTTCTCGATAAAACTACATCTTGAAAGAAGAAACTAGATTCTAGTTAGACTAATATTATTTAAAAAGGTATATACTTAAATTGCTTATGTTCTATTTACATACCATATAGTATGTTCCCGTTTTTAGGGTTCCGTTGTCAACTGGGAACCCTTATAGTTTCGCCATGTCTGTCTGTCTGTCCGTCCGTCCTCGCTTCTCTGTGACCTGTGACCGTTAGCACTAGAAAGCTGAAATTTGGTACCAATATGTATATCGATCACGCCCACAAAGTGGTAAAATAAAAATTGAAATAAAATGTTTTATTAGGGTAGCCCTCCTATATGTAAAGAGGGAAGTGATTTTTTTTTTAATTGCAACCCTGCCGCGTGATATATTGTTAGATAGGTATTGAAAAATGAATAGGGATTTACTAAAATCATTTTTTGATAATGTCAATAATTTCGGAAATAATCGCTCCAAAAAGAAAAATCAAAGCGTCCCCCCCTCCCCCTCTAACTTTTGACCCGTAGATTTAAAAAATATGAAAATTATCTGGAAAGCACAACTTTATAAGGACTTTCTAGGAAAATTATTTTGAACTTAATAGAAAGCACAGTTTTTGTACAAAAAAGACAAAAAGGTTGTACAAAATAATTTGTGCGTACTTAGTATGTCAACGTAACAAAAGCCTTTTTTTAAACTTATAAGTGGGAACACTTATTGTGACGGATGGGAAACTACGGAACCCTACATTGAGCGTGGCCCGACACGCTCTTGGCCGGTTTTTGTTATTTTGTCCGTAGAGAGTAATTTGCACACAAATACATATAATATACCTGAAGCTATAAAAATACGCGCGGATGAAGTCGCAGGCAAAAATTAATTACATAAATAGACGTAAAAAGTGTCGTTTAACCTTTTAGCGACCAACCGACCGCCGGTTGTCGGACTCCTTTCGTCTTTCTATTGTGTCTCAAATCACGTGTGTTCGAAGGTTTAATAGCCAAATTCAACTTTGATTTATATTACTCGCCCTGTGTCTAGACTAAATCTAAAATTGCTTACGATGGTTTCGTACGAAATAAAACTATTTTTTTTAATAATAATTTAAACGAAACATAATTTTTCAAGGCGTCAAAAACACCTCAGTAAAGTCAAATTTAAGTAAGTTTTGCATACAACTCAGTACGCAAAAAAATTACAAAACTGCAATATAAAATTATGCATTACTATGTAATTTTATTACTGAATTTTAGTTTTTCATTCAATATAGCGCCATCTTTTGTAAATGTTATAACTTACTGTCTAGTTACTTACTGGTTAACAACAATCTGTTCTTGGTAAATGAAAGTTCAATGCCGCTTTGTTGTGATAAAGTAGTGTGTTTGCGCAGCTGAAGCTGTTCAGAGCTAGTAGAAGTTCCGGAAAATTTTTGTAGATGGCGCTGTTTGCAGTCTTTGTTTATCAACTAAAAAGTTCAGCTGCAATAAGTTCATAAGTTATAAGTAGAACAAGCTTTCGCCCGCGGCTTCACCTGCGTTGACGTTGAAACTTTCATCCCTTTATGGATGGGAAAAATCATCAAATGACTTATGCTGCCCTGAACGGGGCGGGAGGGAGTGTCAGACTTTTATTGATTAAAACTCACACTTGATCCTTCAGTTGCCCTTTATTTTCCGGGGCCGCGGTACCTATTAGAACTATTCCGCAACCCCGGCAGGTATTTTATCCCTTTAGAGTATTAATTTTCAAAAAAACCTTTCTTAGTGGTTACCTACTCATCACAATGAACACATCCTATAAGTTTCAGATCTCTTAGACTGGCAGTTTGGGATGTACGTTGACAGCAGTAAGTCAATCAATCATTCAGTTTACCATTTTAATTATAACTATAGAAAATGAACTCAATTAAGTGATTTTAATATACCTAATGATTTCGTCTTTGTCACAAATACGTGACAGGCATACGCATGCCAAGTACGCTGAAGCTAAAACTGAGCTCACGTTGTGGATGATCATTAAAGTCATCAGACAAAGTTTTCGAAAACCTAGTTTATTTATACAGATTTGCTGTAAATTCATGCTTAATTGCACTGTCTTGAAGTTTAAAATTGAAATAAACTGCTAGCCATTTTTACATTCGTTTCTCTGTGTCTGAGTTATTTGCGGTTTTTGAGTTTAAGTGAACGCAGTAAGTAGATAATATTATTATAGCTATTATAGCATTAAAATAATTTTAATTTTCATTTATTAGAGTCAGAACATTCTGTTAAAGTAGTTATATATCCACATAAAACTGAGTATAAAAAGAAACCGATACTGACCTGACCATTAGTGGAAATATGGAAGGCCAAAGTTATAACTTCTTTTAATGTTCTATGTAAAATTTATTTATAGTAACTAGAACTTAAAATACCTCTCAAAGTCCTATATTGCGAAACAAAATAAATCTGTTGTTGTTTTGCACTAATAAAATCATGAAAAATATATGTAATAATAAAAAGGTAAAAGATGTGGCTATGACGTTCCTTAAAGACAGACATCCTGGACATCATTCCTACATCTTAAAAATCTGTTGAACTTGTACTAATTTTGACCCTGGCCTTTGTTGTAAGTGCATTTCCACGTTACTTAGTGTAATATAATAAGTCAATAATCAGTACTTTTGCACCTCAAAAATAAAAGTAATTTCCTACTTATATTTTTGCTTAACATTACTTAGTTTGATGGCAACGTGTAGTTAATAATTACGTGATGTGCCTTTTTACAGATTACCACTATTAATAACTGTTCACCTTGGTTTTACTTATATCATTGGTAGCTGCTCCTCTACCGTACCCGATACTGAGGTCGTGATACTGTAGAACTGGTATAGCCTTTAGTATATCTCAATAAATGGGCCACACAAAACAAAAGTAATATTTCTATTCGAACCAATACTCGCTTTAGTAATTAGAAACTTTCTTAATCTTTCGAACACACGTGATTTAAGGCACAATTGAAAGACAATAGCAACCTGACAGCCGGCTTTCGTTTGGTCGTCGAAAAGTTAATTAGCGTGTTTAACAAAACAAACAAACTTTTCAGCATTGTAATGTTATGTAAAGAATATACTTCATATTTTCAAGTGCAGTTAAGCAATAAATCTATCAAGATATCGCCACATACCCATGGCTCATGACTCAGCAGCAGTTCTCCGTCGTCATGTCTTCAAACAAGGTTGTTGGTCTCTCCGTGAGAACATAACTACTCACGCGTCACGCCCTACTTTCAATTTCATAGTGCTAATAACACATAGTGCGTAATACTGGCCAAAAGTACTTCAACGAGGTTCTTTTTTGGCCTGTTTTTGGGTCTTTGATTATATATTTGTGTCAATGAGATCTTTGCTGTTGATGGATCTACGTTATTTCAATTCAGGCGTGAATAATGGGTCAAGTGTATACCAGGTTATAGAGCCGTGGTAGCAGGATGAACAAAAAGGTTTTAGTCGATAGGAATCCGATACAACACTTTGTTTTCCTAAGGTCAAATCCGCACAGATACCCACCGTATTTGTGCGGATTTCCCTACGTATAAAATAGGAAAATCCGCAAAAAAAATGGAGGGCAATCCCGACGCAAAATGGAGCAAATTATTTCAACGTGTGTCAAAGTAGTGATAAAAGTTATTCTTCATTACAGGCTGCCTTAAAGTCCTAAACTGCAGCATCACTGACGATGACGACTAAACACTACCCGAATGTGCTAACGCACATTGAACATTACCCATTGTTCTTAGATAAGTACTCCTTGTGAAGAAACTCCTCTGGGGTGGTACTTTGTTGTAGTACCACCCCAGAGCAGTTTCTTCTCAGAGTACTACTCAGTTAAGAAGCGCTGTTGTGTTCTAATTTGAAGGGAATGGGTGTCGGTGTAGTTACAGACACATGAGACACATCATCTTTGTCTCTAGAATGGCAACGCATGTACGGGGCTTATTCTATTATTATATTTAAAAGAAATATTGTCAAATCTACATAATACCCAATACAACAAGCAATTGTTTTTGTTCACTACAAATATTTCCGTTTCTTCTAACCTTACCACCACACATTCATGCTTCGAATGTCTCTTTTTGTTCCACACAGCATACAATTAACAAATTACTGATTTTGATAAAAACCGACAAATCCATGTGAGCGTAACATACAATCCATTCGTATAAAATCATTGCCAATAACACAATAAAGACGTATGGACCTGTGTAAAAAACTCCCATTTAATAGTCTGCAATTGTTTGCTACCCGTCGTGTACAATTCAAAGGAATTTTGTCACAGCGTCACCCTTACACTTAGGTACTTCGTGTTACTCAACAGCCTACCAAATATCAATAAATTACTTTTTTGTCATAATTCTGATGTAAACACGTCCGAATGCTTTGTCACGCCAATTCTTTTTCGGCCAACCTTGGCGACCAAGTACGTGTGTTGTTATTACACCGTTTTCCTTGGCCGAATAGCACGTACCGATGTGGTATATTTTTTCAGTGTAATCTTTAATTTTGCAATCTTTGTTGTGATGTTTAATGAGCTGTAGATGAATAGTTTTTGTATTTCAATCTGTTTAATGTTGGACAGCATGTTTTTGCGATTCCAGACTAATAAATTCGTTTGCTGATTATCAATATCTTATTTGTTTATATACCTACTAGCTTCTTCCCGCGGCTTCGCTCGCGTTAGAAAGAGACAAAAAGTAGCCTATGTTACTCTCCATCCCTTCAACTATCTCCACTTAAAAAATCACGTCAATCCGTCGCTCCGTTTTGCCGTGAAAGAAAGACAAACAGACAGACAGACAGACAGACACACTTTCCCATTTATAATATTAGTATAGATTTGCTCTTTTAGAACGAACTTACATAAAGTATAATATGGAATTAACTATCTGTCAACTGTAAGTCAGACATGTAGACTATGAATGTTCATAATTTTAACAATGATATTGAAGTTACGATGAATTGAAAATTCTTTATTAGCCAGTTGACTGACTGTCTATCAGACCTCCACAACCTAGTTGCTACTTGACACGGTACCCTTTGTTTTCTACATGTTTTCCTACATGTTTTCCGAGGCACGGTATATATCAGCTATGTTTTGTTGTGTTTTTTTTCGTGTAATTTACACACGCAACGTAGCAGGCATTGGCTCAGCCACTAAGAAAACCATGCCGTCAAATTCACGAACTATAATTATCACATTATCAATTTCCAAATTACGACCATGATTACACTATTCACAGTCCATTACAGTACCATTCTCTCTATATTTGGTAAAAAGCGCATGAATGACTACATAAGTAACGATTCAAAATAACTAAATATCTTTGTATTCTATTTCTACTTCACGATGGCTCCAAATTCAATCCACACTCGTATACTCGATACTATGCGATTGTCGATTAATTTGATGCACTGATTAGTAATTATGGTAGCTTTGTTCTTATCATCGGCTACTCTAATAGAGGGTTTGGGTTCGAAGCGGTATGATGGTGCAATCGTTGCCTTGTACTGATTCCGCAACCGGAATATCAGTGATTTTATCGGATTTTTGATTGCTAATCGAAGAGGCAACTAAGTGGTTGATACATTTTTTTTTTGATTGGGTTATTATTGATAGAATTGGATTTAATTCTTGCCAGTAGCGTGTTAGATTTATAATTTATTTATAAGAAGAAGCTAGTTAACTGACATTTCAACTGGGCCTAAGCTTTGCATCGATGTGAACCATTTTTAAGTGTTACATTATTTAAGGATTAGAACGTAGCAATTGTTACAATTTTTGAAAATGTAAAACTCTTAAGGGTTAATATAAAGAACGGAAGTGTCAACATTGACGCGGGTGAAAGCTAGTAAAAACTATGTAATTTATATACTCGTATACCACGTCCACCTGTTACACAACTCTTCCTAAATAGCTAGAGCCATTTTTATGAACTATTTTGCTAACGTTAGAGCCGAAATATTTCTTTAGACACTGTTATGAAGTGTGTATATCTACTCCTCTAAATATGAAATGTTTGGTGTGTGTTTGAGTGGATCTTTGAATGATATAGATACGCAATTTGACCAAGTGAATCATCGTCATCGCTGGACCTGGCCAAATTAAAGTCAGGATCCAAATTGTATAATTCTTCTGGAGCTACATACACATATGCCACCAAACTCTTCCTAAATGCCTGAAAGGACAAATGATATGATATTATTAATTATAAGATTTGTGATTGAATGGGTCCCTAAAAATCTTGAAATGGTACCAAATTGCCACGCTATTTAATTGGTTCCTGAATTATTATAAACCAATATTCGGGTATTACACCGTCTGCTGTACCGCTTATAAACAGATTTTTTTATTTACTCAAGGCGATATATAAGTGATATCACTATTAGGTACCAATATTTTATTTTATAATTAGGTATAAATCTGTAATCGTTTGTTTCCCGGCTTAATTATTTCCGGTAATAAATAATTATTTTTTACCTTAGCTATTAATACTAAACTCTTAAATTGCAGTTTTAAATTGCATTAACCAACTAATAGCCGATTTATTAGTGACTAACTATTTCCCGTGGTTTTGTCTGCAACTTTGATTACTCTACTATTTCGGTAGGTAACAGCGTAGTGCTGTATATTCTTTAATATTCGTTCTCAGTAATTAGGCTACAAAAAAGAATAATTCTAAATCGTCAAGCATTTTTAAAGAATAATATGATTAAACTTTTTTTTTGGGAGTGGGAAATCATAAAATGACTTCTCTCGTCCAAGGTGCGGCGGGAGGGCGTGTCAGACTTTTACTGACTAAAACCCACTCATGTCCTTCTAGACTTTTACTGACTAAGACCCACTCATGTTCCTTTGGTTGCCCTTTATGTTCCGGGGTCACGGTAACTATTATAAACATTCCGCAACAAACTTCTCTTTATTACTAGCATCTGCATACGACCACATCTACGTCTCATCAAAAACTGAATTAAGTCACAGTCCCTTCGTACTGGATGAAAAATGTCCTATGTCTTAAGCTACTTGTGTAATGAGCAACAAACAAACATCCATAAATCCATTCAGAAATTGATTTTTTCTAGTCTTAAATTTTTTTTCGATTATATTAATAACAATAGGAAGCAGTATTCAATTTAGTGATGTAATAAAAAGTGCCTTGTATTTTATAATATAGTAAGTGGTAGATATTACCCTAGTTAGATAGATAGGCATCGTTTAGCGGATCAATAGGTATTGTAGCCGTGTTACAACATAATACTGAGTCAGACTACGAAGATGCATGACACAAGCTCAATAGGTACTACTTTAATTAAAGAACGGTACTTACAAAATGTAATTATATGAAGCAATAAATATATTGGAATTACAGTTCATGTGAAGCTTTACAAAATTGAAAATACTTTACTCAAGTAACATAAATTATTGATTTATTGTTATTTATTTTTGTACATTTCAAACTGTTACACACATCTATATAAATAAAAATGAATTGATGTTCGTTAGTCTGATTAAAACTCAAGAACGGCTGGGCCGATTGAGCTGATTTTGGGTTTAAAATGTTTGTCGTAGTCCAGGGTAGGTCTAAACGGTGAGAAAATAAGGAAAAATTGCGGGAAAGATAGAGTAAAACAACAATTTCATTTTCCAATTGTCACAGTAACCGAAAATCAAGTGTTACAATTACAGAGGTTACAACCCAGCGTTTGATAGTTTATTATCAATTTTCACGTGTTATTGGCAGAATTGTGGTGTCTTTTCCACAAAGGTCATTTATAAGAGTTGAAGTTGAGGTTACAACCCGTCAACCTGACACAAGTAATGTTTGTTTTCAAAAGACGCAAAGGAATCATTTCATAAATCCAAATCATGCAGATAAGTTATTATAGGTGTACCAGTAACTCATGACAAAAAAAAAGTAAAACAAATAATGATTTTTATATGGTAATGGTCATGTAATCTGTCAAGTGACATTACGTTTGTTTGTTTACATTTGTTATTTTCAAGAATTTTTAAGTAAAAAGTGAAAGAATGACTATGAAATCACCGCGGTCACAATCCAGAAGCACTGTTTATAACGTCTACCGATAAATCTGTTAAAGAAGAAGGTGTAGCGTACACGCAATTTCGATTTTAGACCGTGTGCCTCGCCAAGGTTCATACCTACTTTGTTCCATATCCATATGAGTTTAACATTTGTATATATATTAGTTACGTAACATTCAACTTTGGCTTATAAAAGGGGTGTGTAATAGTGCTACACGACGAATTATTGCAGAAGGCAGATGAAGTTGGGGTCAGATTCACATGAGCCGCTTAAAGACGTTTGACTTGCCTTATGTGACGATCACTACCATAGCCATAATCTTGACATAGAACAGAATCATTTTTTCTTAACGGGCAATAAAGTGTTTATTCATACTGGCAATCTGCCCCAACCAAACTGGGATACTAATCACAAAGCGAAATACCATTTCTTTCATCTTTGTTGTGTAAATAAAGTACTTATATTATAATGATTGGGTTTATCTTAATTTATTTTATACTAGCTTTTGCCCGCGACTTTGTTCCCATTCCCGGGGGAGTTTTGGGATGAACACTACCCTCTATGTTCTTTCTCGGGTTCCATACTATATTTGTACCAAATTTTATTCAAATTGGTTCAGTGACTTAGGCGTGAAGAAGAGACAGACAGACAGAGTTATTATCGCATTTATAATTTTAGAATGGATTAACCAGATATATATCCCGATATATATCAATCTCTTTTAAAAAATATCTTTATTTGGTCACTCATGGTTAGGTTAGGTTAGCTAAAATTAGTGCCTAAAGCCTTTTTAGCTTTACCCAGAGTAGGCCGCAAGTAGGTCCCAATCGTCTCATCAGCTAATAGAAAAATAAACCTAATCAAACATCACTGTTAAATAAACTGCACAAATTATCGCCTATGTCTTATTCTGATATATTTTATAACCTATATTTCTGTAAAGTTTTATCAAAATCTGTTCAGTCGTTTTTGCGTGAAAGAGTAACAAACAAAAATACAAAAAAAATACTCTTTATAATAGTATTGCTATAAAGCAATAAGTGTAATATGTTTTAAAGCGAAAATACAAGTATCAAAACATTTTAATCCTTTTTTCTCCAGTGTTGCTGTCATCATATTTTATTTTCCATTTTTGTCATCAGTTACTGGTACAGCTAAAAAATATCTAGATTTAAAATATTTATTTACTAGCGGTCCCCTGCGGTTTCACCCGCATTTTTCGTTACTGCTCCGCTCCAGTGGGTCGTAGTGTGATGGTATATAGCCTATAGCATTCCTCAATAAAAGGGCTATCTAACACTGAAAGAATTATTCAAATCGGAACAGCAGTTCCAGAGATTATCCCCTACATACAAATTTACAAACCTACAAACTTACAAATTTTACCTCTTTATAATATTAGTATAGAAGTATAGATTAAATAATGGTGATTTTAATATTTCTTTTTGTTTCTGTATGGCCATCCTGGACAATTTTCCCTATCAGAAAAACCCATTTCATAACATGTCCTTTCAACAATCTTTTCGTCAAAAGTTAGGGGACAGTGACAATGACAGTATTGCCAGATTACTAAACAACTATTAGGCCGCCCCTATGAACATGTCAATCCAGATTGTGATAATGTGGCGAAATCGATACAATTCTTTTATGGGTAAAGGTGATATAGTTTAAATAAAGTTTACATTGATAGGTAAGTGATACGAAGTTCACCGGGACATCTAGTAATTTAATAAAGTTTCTTCTTGACAACTAAAGCATTAGGATCATATATCATTCACACCTAGAACTACCAACAACAAAACAGAACCTAAAGTGGTCAGTTCCTTTGCTATTCTTACATCGTAAAAGAAAGGCATATCTGGTAGTTCTGGTGTCCTAATAAAATATGACCGTAATGCTTCAGTTGTCAAACAGAAATTTTATTAAGTCCTAGTGAAATACCCGAATATATTTTGTTGGTGGTGCGACTCGAGTTGTGCAACGTGGTGTCTTAATGAGAAAATTTTGGCCCTTAGTTTCAAGGTTGATAGGGAATGATTGTCAGTTTTGGGTAGCCTGATGTGTGGTATGGTATGCTTGCGTTTGTTAACTAATCTCTGACTTTTCAGAATTATGGCAGCATTCTATAAGGTGGCAGCTTAAAAAGAGATCATGTTGTAACTCTTTTAGTTTTTATGGTGTTATTAGATGATCCTGTCAGATATCAATTGATGTAGTATCAAGTGGATTTTAGTTTTCGAGAGTTATGTTTATTGTTGTACGAGTAATTTAAGAGTGTTAAGATTGCTCGTACCGTATTTTTAATATTGTTAACAAAAGACAAATCAATTTAAAAGTATCTATATGTATCTCTGTAGGAGATACATAGTAATTTTCAGGTATGGATTCAATAGAACAAAATACAAGAATTGTGCATTTTTAAATTACTATACCTTCGATTCAGCCGATCATTGTACTAAGTGTTTTGCTTCTGCCAAACAAGTAGCAAAAATTTTCAGTATACACTTCCATTTCCAAGCCATGAAAACAGCAGCAAAGGGTTTCTTTTTCAATGCAACGAGACACGAGTACTCTGAGAGAGTTCTCATAGAAAAAGGGTTAGCTAATTAGATATCAAATGCTGTGTTGAAAAGAATCAGTCCTGCAACCACGTAACCAATGTCGTTATCGTCAATTGTGTGCATAATAATATGAAATAACACGACGCTAATATGCATAACGCAACTGGCTAATGCAAACAACCGCATTCTATTTTATTAATTATCTTTCTTTTACCAACTTACGATTGCGGCTGTCCAAATGTACCCTATGTAAAACTAGCTTTCGCTTGCGGCAAAGTGAATTTTGCAACTTCCGTTCCCTATTTTATCCCTAGAAGGTAGAAATTTTCAAAAATCCTTCCTTAGTCAACCTACTCTTCAAAAAGAACACACCCACCGAGATGTCTCTTAGATCAGAGTTTTTTTTTTATCTTGGGATAATTCACACACGGCCATCTGATCCCAAGCTAAGCAGAGCTTGTGTTATGGTAACCAGATAACTGATATACATAATTATATAATGTTATAAATACATGCATATTATAAACATATTTTAGATAAAGAGTTGATATATCAACAGTAAATCAATCAGACAGTTAGTTTACCATTTTATATATTATATAGCTTGGCTTCGTCGTTCAAGCTTGGAAGTTTATTCACGGCAAATGTAAATTTGTTAGTACGTGGACATATTAGGTTACCGGCGATAAGTTGCATAGTTCCACTTATCTAGCACATTTGTTTTTTGCGTCAATTATAGAACTTATATTTTGCTTTTATCAATTTTTATTGCCATTACAACGTAAGCATTTCCTGGTGTACGAGACGGCGACGTCTTAATTATAGGGCAAATAGGAAAAAAATATTTGTTCTAATACCTATAACAAAGCTCAACATTTTTTGAGACATTTTTCGTTTCTTTAAATGCAATAATTTCTGTTCATCGGAGTGGAAAAATGATTCCTGCAATAAGGTAGCTTGGTTTTTGAAAAACAACTTATGCTTTATGATATACTGCTCACAGAAGAAGTGAAACAGCGGAGGCAAGACGGTTCGATATAGTTATAATTATACACATATACATATTTTATCTTTTTCTTTGTTATGCTTATACTCAATGTCTGATGCATGACAACTCATTAATCCAATTAAAATTAAATTTCCGATGTTTTTTAACAAAATGGCATTCGAAGATTATGATCTGTATAGGTAACCATTTTTGAGGAAATGACTAATATTACGGATATTAACTACCGCCAATTATTACTTTAACATCCTTCTAAACAAAACTTTATAACATAATCAGTGCTATTATTGCATCATTGGATAATCTTATATCCTATTGTCAGTCAAACTACAATACTAGAAGGATGCTAGAAACAGAAGACGCTTTTTTTTCCGTGTAACCAGTTAGAGTTGTGCCTGAAAAGATGTGAAAATTCATGGTGACGGGCCATGAATTTTACAACAGTAGAAGACTGAATTAATTTATTGACCTTATTCTTTCTGAACGAAGGCTACGTATAAGAATTATCTTATTGAATAAAAGTTAAAAAGGTTTTCTATCCAAATGCATTGAAGAGATAGATGAGTGTGAGTAGAAAAAGCGTTATCTTTAAAGTCACTTTATATGATATGATCAAAGATTCGTTTATTATAAATATAAAAAAAAATATTTTTCAGACCGAAGTATGATATGTTACATATAACTAGGCACGCTAGTATGAGTGGTTCTCTAACCAGCCTATCGACTGTTGTAATATAAGTAGGCCATAGGGCTTACACCCATTGTATTTAAGCAACAATTTTAATAACTAACAAAGGTTGAATTGACTATATTTACACTTGTAACCTCATTGAATATTAATACAAGCAATTCTATCTCGTTACAATGTGTACGCAACTCAGCTTCATAATTATTTACTGCAATAAATAGCGCACCAAATAAACTATGTATGTAGATCAATTTGTTCGATAGTCGAGGCACGTAACAATGTAGGTAATATTGTGATCGGCGCTTGCGGCTTTGGGATTTCGAAAAATATTAGTTGTAATAAGCCGGTAATGTATATTGTATATGCAAGAAATATGTACTACCTTATTGGGTGGTAGGCGATGGTGTACAAACGCTAACAGTATCCAACGCAAAGCCGCACGGTGTGGAGGTTACCAGGAATTAAGGTTACCAACTATGTGCAAAAGAGGACGCTTATACATTGTAACTGAAAAACAATGAGAGTACAGTAACCATTTCGACCAAATTACAATCATAGGACCTTACTAATCGACTTAGGAGAGCGCAGATATAAGACCCAGGCCCAACGCTTGAGGTTCTAGGGTATTACATTACCAACGTCCCAGCTCTGGGTATTTGGTAAAACAAAAAAAAAATTACGAGTCTCAACATGGGAATCAAACTTTGAGCCCCTAGCTTACCAGTTGTACAATGTAGCGAAATAGTCTCCGGATGAGGACCAGTTGTGTAAGCTAAAAACTTAATATGCGGTGTTATACGACATTAAATACATCTTTAATGAAAATAACAGTATTCTTTCAACTGGTAATGACGAAAATTTCCGACAAATCCTCAACCATATAAAAATCTTAACTATAATTTGAATGACATCTCTATTTATAATTGTTTGTGTATTCAAATTACCGTCATTTACTGCATGACTACTTGATAAAAATGTTGTGTATTTGGTTACATCTTTGTGACTGTTGAGCCCTATACAGTTAAACTTTAGTTTACTCAATCAGGTAGTTAAAATATTGTTCTAGTTAGTGGCGGCCAAGTAAAATAGAATTCAACAACGCCTCGTAAAACTAAAACATTTAATTATGATTGCGTTACTTACTCTTTATAATAATTTTATGCTGGCAACGCAAGCAAGCAAAGTTTCATACCTGAAAGGTTTTCGATTATACGATATTTTAAACGGAAGCTGTATGTTTGTATTATTATTTATCCTGCAGATCGTAATAACCAGAAGTACAAATCGAAAAACATTATTTTTAAATGTTATAAAAGTGCACGTGGAAAAAGTGTGTTAAGACAAAAGGAATAGGGAACTACTAACAGTATTGGTTCCCATAATGTAACTCTAGCGTAAAGTACTATTGCTGTGTTCAAGGTTAAAGGGCCCGTTTGATAACAGACACATGAACATAATCATTTTTCTCTATCTAAAATTAACGTTCCTTGTATGAATTCTCCCTTCCGTCGTGATGGCCCAGTGGTTAAGGCGCTCGCCTCTCGTGTAAAAGGTTGTGGGTTCGAATTCGGGCAAGTACCAATGTGACTTTTTCAATTCATATATTGTACTTTCTAAAGTTTATCTAGGACATCACTGATATCCCGCACCTCGGAAAGCACGTAAAGCCGTTGGTCAAGGTTGTCATTCGTAGAACTTTGACAGTTGTTACGGGTAAGCCAGAAAGTCTAACCAGTCTAACCAAGAGGTATCGTGTCGCCCAGTTACTGGGTTGTGGAGGTCTGATAGGCAGTTGCTTCACGTAAAACACTGGTATCTAGCTGCATCCGGTTAGGCTGAAAGCCGACCCCAACGTAGTTGGGAAAAGGCTAAGGAGATGATGATGATGATGTATGGATCCCCCCAACAACTCCCTAAAACAATCGCTTTTTTATAATTTTAAATATTTTATTTAGTACTAATTTTTAGTACTTATTATAGCGGCAAAAAATTAAATAAACTGTTAAAATTTTAATTCTTTTATAATAACGGTTCTTGAGATGCAACCTGGTGATAGAAAGGCGGATAGACATTAAAGTCTTAGTAATGGGGTCCCATTTTATCCTTTTGGGTACGGAAACCTAAAAATGTATACCTAAATTACAATTCAAAAATTGTGTTTTCAAACACGATCACGGTATTCAAAATGCAACAATTGTTTTAAAATTTTTCATTTGGTGACTAAAATAAATCTTGTTACATCTTGTTTTTTGAATGTAGCACGCCCTATCCTAATGGCTGTTCTATTAGATTGACTTGCCGAATAATTTGAGCAGGTAAGTACCGTGGGAAATTACGTTCAGTGTGATGCGTAAAAACTAATTTGCACTTCGAATTTCTGCAAATTGCACGCGTTAGATTGTGAAAGCATGTTTTTCATGAATTTTAGATGTTACCTTGGCATGGGTGGTTTTCTTATATTTTCGAATTGAAGACTTTTCAGAAAACGGTAATAATATGTAAGTTTCTAGTATGACTTTTTCCTTAAATGCGTTTTGCAGGTGCATTTCATGCATAATTAAACATTGCAATAATTTAGGTTTTTAAACTCCTCTAATTGACTGAAAAAGTAAGTACCTACTTAAATTAACAGGTAATTAAAAAGCAACACTAAATTAATGTTCTAAATCTGTCTTTCATAAAAATAATGGGGTTAGTGTTATACAAATATTATCGGTATGTGTTACTTTATACATTCTCTAACTTTTGCCCGCGACTTTGTCGGCTTGAGCCTCGTTGTAGACCAGGTTAAGACTTAATAAAATACGTAATAACTTAACAAAATAAATAATGACCTAAATAATAAGGTTCAATCTCTTTTTCAAATTGTATCCAAACTAATCAAATGGTTTAGCCGTCAAAATATGATAAACCTGAACAGAGAAAAGACAAATCCAACTGCCATCATATCTTTGCACCACCGAAGGCTGCTTGGTAGTAATGCACGTTTGTGCATAAAGAATTAATAAATAAAAGCAGAAAGATAAACAGGGTTACATAATTTCGCATAAACATCATAACCGGCCCCATCTTTCACATAAAACTAGCAAAAAATAATACTGACGTTAAAGCTTTTATCATTAGTAGTACTAAAAAAACATAACTCTCCTTCGGCAGTGGAACAGAAAAAAAGTATCGTCATAAATGGTTGATCTTCTTCACATCTGTAGAAGGTATTTCTTATACTACAGTCTTGCATATTTGTAATTTATTCAAAACAAAAATTGTGTAATAGTTTTACTCATAAATATCTGGAACAAAACATAAAATTTTATTGAAGAACTAATTTATATTGATTGATCACCAAGTAAAGCTTATTACGATTTTTAGATTTTTAATATAATTAATAAAATGGTCAAGTGCGTGTTAGGCCGACCACCGATTAGGGTTCCGTAACGAACCATTTCGTATTGCAGTTCAACATCCACTTCGCGATATGTTAGTTTCAAGATTTGACATTTTATGGACACCCTGAACAAACAAAGCTGCATTAGACGTTCAGTTTCCTTTAAAGTTTATCCTAAATAAAATACATGACGATATTTTTCAGATTTTTGAATTAGCTGTATAGCTTTAAGATGGTGGGGTTGCGGAATGTTTATAATAGTTACCGTGACCCTGAAACATAAAGGGCAATCGAAGGAACATGAGTGGGTTTTAGTCAGTAAAAGTCTGACCGCAATCCCGCCGCACCCAGGACGGGAGCAGTCATTTGATGATTTCCCACAAACCAAAAAAAAATATATGGGGGTATGGGGGGTATGTATTTTAACAAAACAAATGCAGATCTCGAGAAAGGCTGAAAATCTGGTCAATTCTCATGGATGCAAACCACCCTGAGTGAGAAAAAGTGTGTGTCTCTTTTTCAAACGAATTAAAAGCGACAAGTGAAATAACCAACAAACTATAAGCCGTCTGATCTAAATATGTCAAGAGTAAAATTTTAAACAGTTTAATTTTTAATTCAGCTCTGCATCTTATTATTGTTGCTAAATTCAGGGCAGTTTTTTCAACTTCTTATAATAAAAACACAGATCCATATAAAATGCAAATCGAATTGAATCAACTTAGTCGGATGGAGTCAGGAGATGTAAAATGGAACACTTCCACAGTTACTAAAAACCATCTCGAGTTTGGCCAACTTTGATTGCCATTTACGAGGCTTCAAACCTTTTGGAAACAAATATCAAACTAAAAGCAAGTAAAATATTAATATGTTCTATTTAATTTGAACGCGATAGACGATAATTAAACCAGAAAATTTAATATTGTATTTGTGTTTCTATGTCCCTCAACCAAATCTATTGAAAGAACTATTAAACAAATTAAACAGTACTAAACCACAAACTCACGTGATTCAAGACACAATAGAAAGACGACCGCTCCTTGACAGCCGGCTGTCACTTGGTCGTTGAAAGGCTAAGTCGTTACATAAGTAAAGAATAAACACTACGTAGAAAGTAGGTAACACTAAGTCTTCAAAAAAAACCAAAATTTCCATTTCCAGTTACTCTCTACACTCGTCGATCTCACATGTTAGTCTTAGAGACAGAACGGACGCGAAGCCACCGTCACATGCGCAATGCAATAGAGGTGCTTGTTATAAATACAGTGGCCTGTTGAGACCTGCACCAGTGTCAGTTCAGCTCCTGTCGGCTACGCTGAAGAGGACGAAAGTGACCTTACAGTGAAAATGCGTGCCTTTCAAGTAAGTGTGGTGATTTGTGCGTATGTTTAGGTATTTGTTTTCGGGGTTGTGTGCCCTTACCCCAAAAATATGCCACTTCTGGGCAAAGAGAAGCCAAGTTGATTTCTGACATAGAGAAAAAATACTTTTTTCATTACTTGTTTAGGTAGGTAAAAAAAAAGTTAAGACCAACATTCATTACCTAGGATAAACTCCAGAAATAATTTTGTTAAATCACAAGAATACATGTAGGGAAATCTAGAAGTCCAAAACCTCGTTAAGCTTCCTTATAAAATACCCACGACATACAAAAACAATTAAAATGTCGAATTAATATATTTATTTAATTAATTTACCTATTTCAGACATTGCCCATAAATTTTTATACTACGGATTTTTATCACTCTCTATCCTCAAAACTGTATGGCCCAGTGAATATTTTTCAATCATTCTTGACCTAATGTCTATTATCTAATAATAATAGGCGAGATGACAAAAAATGTAATTAGTCCGTCAGTTAGATAATCAAAAAATTTGGGACACGTATTTTTTCTTTTTCGTAAACAGAAAATGACGACAATACAGTGCGTTGAAGTTTCGTGAAACGTCTTTGTATAATTTTTACTCAGAAGTGACGTCACAAGCCCCCTCTCCGGAACTTTGATGCTCTTTATCTTTGTATTTTGTTATTAATTTGATCAAGCAAAAAATATGTGTCCAGTATTTTTGGACTGTCTAACAGACGGACTAAACAGAATGTC
This sequence comes from Athetis lepigone, assembly GCA_033675125.1. Taxonomy (NCBI): domain Eukaryota; kingdom Metazoa; phylum Arthropoda; class Insecta; order Lepidoptera; family Noctuidae; genus Athetis; species Athetis lepigone. The sequence continues at coordinate 8,045,544 of CM066229.1, forward strand.
ATTCTTTTGATGTAGTCAACATCCCTATTGATACCACTTCATCTATTGGCATGTTTTAGTTTCTACATGATTTTTTCTCTTTCTTGCTTTAATTACAGGATTTCCATACGTTTGCCGTTGTTCTCACAATTTTGGCCCTAAGGTTCTTTTGAACAAACTTCCAAAAACTATTTGATCCTTATAGAATATTTTCTCTTTCATTATGTGATTCAATTGCGACATGAATGATACATAAATAAAAACCAATAAACCAAATTATTATTCTTCAATCGTACGATAAGCTTTCAAGTGTTGCTTATATCGCAAAACAATAGTTGACCAGTTTAAATTTTTTAATAGATTCGGTTTATTATTTGTGGATTTCAAATATCTGTGTATATACATGACTGTTTTCTTCAAACTAACGCATTCATTTTAAATACTTCAAATATCATTCATTAGTTTGTTACGAAAATGTGGGCAGTGCTTATACATCCGGCAAATGATTTTGAATTGATTAAAAATTTTCTTATGCCATACGACCCAATGTGTTAGGTGTTTGGTTACAGTTTTGCTCTCGTGAGACATAGCGCAATGTTATAATTAAATATATAACCTGTCACTCGCTGATAATGTAGTATTATGTTGTGACAATGTTTATCTATTACAAACAAACAGATATTTTTTTTTTTTTTTTTAGTAATGAAAAATCTAGTAAACCGATAAACTTTCAGCCTCTGTAAATTAAACTATAAAATCGTTTCAGTACATTTATTTACTTATCAAACCGTTTAAAAACTGTTATTTGTGTGACAAACGCTTACGACATGTCACAAAAACCACGTATTCACCGTTACGGTATATTTAACAAAGCTGGTTATGTTACGAATAAACGTAACACGCGAAGTTATGGGAAATATCGATGTTACAAATGACAAACACGTAATCAGTTATGTGATTATAGAAAACCTACCTTTTTTAAGATCTTTATTTTTGTCACACGTAATGATGACTTTTCTAGTACGATAGTACCTACGATAGTGTCTGTTTTTGCTAAGGTGTTCATAATTAGCAACTTTGTTCATAATCATGTTGCATTGTTCTTCAATTGTCATTCGTACTTTTTGCATTTTTTGCTGTCAGTAAGTACATATTTGCCTGATTAAGTAATACTGCTACTTTCAATCATGGCTAGGCCCAAGCATTATTAGTTTTTTTGTTAATTATGTTATGTATTATTTATTCGCTTGTTTAATGTCTAGAATATGCTCTGCGTCTATTCTCTGCGTTACAGAATTTCATGCTGTTTTTACCAACAGACAAAGTAATTCATGAACGAGATCTAGATGACACACTGGATTTAGATCTATGCATACTTTAGTAGAGAAAAGCGAGGAATTTTAAAGATTCTCCCTCGATAAATTGAGTATCCATCACCAAAAGAATTTTTCAATTCCTGAGATTGGCACGTTCAACAACGCACTAATCTCAGAAATTACTGGCACGAATTTAAAAATTCTTTTTGTCCGGAGCCGTGTAGTACCAAAGATGCGGATGATATTGTGAAGGACAGCTAGTTGTATATAAATACAGAAGTTTAATGAGATATCTTAACTATGAAATCTAAATATAATATATACAAAACTTATAAATAATAAGAATAACTTAACTTTATTATAACTTTTACAGAAGTTATATTTAACACTGAAGAAAGAAATATTAGACAATATACTCTGATTGAGTAAACATATTATCTGAAACTGAAACAAAAGGAAATGAAACTGAAGAAAAAACATATTTCCTGTATTTCATGTCAGATTTTTATTGCCTGAAGAAAGTTTAGATACCTACTAAAGCTATGTATAAGATGTTATTGCATTTTCTAGATATAACCACTTTATATATTTGACTGCATAAAAAGGGTGTCTTTTCACACATTAAATTTAGATCTTTTAGTTAAACCTAATAGCAGGACAGACAAGCCAGTTTGATTTTGTATCTCAATAGGTTACCAGTTTCGACGAAAACAAAATCAAGTTTTTTTTTATTATTACCGTAAATAATATCGAATGTAAATTCAGTGTATGTACAAAATATAGTCTTTATAAAACTTATAAAAGTAATGCTCGACTTGCAGAGATGTGACCAAACTGCTGGTGGTTAGGGATCCGTAATGAGGAATCCATCTGTCTCATATCATCAATTTACAATTTTGATTAATGACTTAAAAACTAGTAACTGTAATTATTACATTTAAATTAGTATCTGTATTTATATTTCCACTACAAAGATCAAACAAAATCGCGCGCTCATACTAGGCTCTTTGTACTACATTTTATTACTTCCAAGACTTCCTGCATTTGTTTTTGCTTGTCCTATTGTTCTAATAAACGTAACATACTATCTACTATCAGTACATGATCGTGTATATACATTGTTGCCCTCAGTTATGAATGAAACGAATCAACCTGACCTGTGCAACACTGACCTTATATGTCACTATTATAAGTGGTGCGAATTTTCTTGATTGGACTTCTATTGTTTTTTTCCGATTTAACTCATGTTTGTATTTTAATCTTTGTTAAGGTCAATGTAGTGTTATTGATGAAAGCTATGAAATGGGGAATGTAAAATATTTATAGAAGTTGTAGTCTTAGGACAGTAGGAAACTGTTTAGGAGTAGATGTATGTAGTTTATACCACTAGACTTTTTCTGCGCTTAGTTATCATTGAAAGTAATAGTTATCCCAAGTCAAATCAGTACTTGAGTTGTCAAGGTGTCGATAATACCAGCTAATTATTACTGTTTCACTGCAACAAAAAGGCTTTGACATCAAAAGCATTGATTTATTACGCTTGCTCTCGGCGTTGTCGGAATTGTCTATCCTAATATTATAATCTGAAGAGTTTATTAGCTTGGTTTAATGCGCTAATTTAAGAAATGTCTTTATTGATTGAGAACCGTTATATACCGTATAGCCCATTAATTGAGAACCGTTACAGACCATGTACCATCATGCTATGGCCTACGGGAGCGAATCAGTAACTAAAAACACGAATGTAACCACAGGGGCCAGCTAGTATTAATTAATATAAACTGTTCAGGTTTACTCATGTTATTTTCTTTCACCAATGTCAGTGATCTAAGATAAATTGAAATAATAAAGAACTCATCAAGTTTCGAACCCTTCTTTAACACTCACTTTTAAATGACAGGCACAAATGAAAAATGACGTGAAGACCTATCTTCACGTCATTTTTCATTTGTGCCTGTCATTTAACCAAATACCAGATAGTAAACGAAAACACTGGCAATATAACCACATATGTTAACAGGCACTTTATTCAATGTACCATTTAATACCAAAAACTTGTGACGATGTGATTTTAAATATTTTTATTCGAAATACACCTACAAGACCTATACTGTTAAATTCCAGGTTATTACTTTCGTCGCGGTGTGTGCTGCTGCTAACGCGGGCTACATAGGCGCTGGATACGGCGGTGGCCTGTCAGGCTATGGCGGGGGCCATTCTGGCTACGGTGGCGGCTACTATCCCGTCCAGGCGGACTATGGTGGACATGGCCAGGATTATTACGTAAGTAAAAATAAAACTTTTAATTCCAAACCAATAAATTAAGTAACATATTTTTAATACTTTTTCTGCTTTTTAAAAGTTATTTGAAAATGCAAAAGTGGAAAAAATAATTTCAGTGATAAAAAAAAAATATTGTAGACTTTGTTAAAACAAATAAAACTACTTAAATATTCGTATTGTTAAAACTATAAAGTCATGAGCCACACCCAAGACTCAATGATTCAAATAATTATGGCCGGATGTAAGACATCAACGCCACATGTACATAATTTAGAAGCGGAAATGAGGAAGAAATGAGGAATCTTAAATTTAGTGATACGACTACATAAATTGAGAAGTAGTAGCTAGAGCAACTAGCTTTAGTATGAAGTAGCAATAAATGTGGATTAAAAACACTAAAGTAAATGTCATCTTTAACACACTATTGTAACTTGAACTATTACTATGATCCTCACATGTTTTGTTTACATAACGCTCTGATAAATATACTGATAAAATCATAATTTATTAAACCACGTGACTGCCTTAGGTCTTAAACTCATGAATTACTGCACTCTAAGCTCAACCTTGCGTATGAAGTCATAAAACTGAAATTCCTTTGTACACAAGGTTCGTCACGGCTATGATGTTTAGACACCATGACGTCCCATGGTGCGTTTTCGTCACACTTGTCATTTGTATTGTGAAGTTTGAGGAAATTCGGATATGAGTCGCCTCATTACACTACTTGATGCCGGAAACTAAGAATTTGGACTTGCGAAATTATAAGCGACTGTTTTCTTGGTCTAATTTACGAGTAATAGGGATGGCTGCCGAGGTTGCGGAATGTTAATAACAGTTACCGTGATCCCGGAACATAAAGGGCAACAGAAGGAGCATGAGTGGGTTTTAGTCTGTAAAAGTCTGACACGCCCTTCCGCCGCACCCAGGACGGGAGCCGTCATTTGATGATTTCCCACTTTCCACACAAAAAAAATAGTTTGATTTGATAGAATGAAGAAAAAATGAATCCCTATATGTGTTGTTTAGTTCAACTCGAACACGGCTGGACTAATTTTGTGTTTTTTTTTGTTATTTTTCTTTGTGAAAATATTCAAAATTAAACATTTATTGAGGTTCAAGGAAGGCTCTCATAAAGTAAAAATAATAAAATAATGTCTTATTCGAGAAAAATATAACATACCTTTTCTTCTATGGGATTGTTGTATAAATGAACTAGCCATAGTCTGTTGGGGTCACCTTGTATTTAAACAATATCCTGATTAAATTTCTTTAATAATCTCAATGAAATCTGCCGCTTATCAAGTATTAATTTTTTTTTATTTAAAGTATTTAATCTGTTTGACAGTCTTTAATGTAATATTTTTTAAAAATGATTGTTCTACTTATTTAGTCTATTTACGTAAACATAGTAAACTGACTGATTGTTGACATGTCAACGCACAGCATAAACACCTGGTCCTAGAGACATGAAAGTTGGAGAGTGTGTTTCAATGATGATAGGTAGTACAAGAAAAAAATGTTGGGAATTCGACCCCTAATAAAATAGTGAATGGAAGTTCAACATTTACGCGACCGCAGCCGCGGGCAAAAGCTAGCGTGTATAACGCGTTGATGTCTTTTCCTCTATAATTCTGAAGATACCCTGCTGTTGCGCAAGACATGATTTATATTCGATTTCCTTGTTATTTGATAGATTCACTTAATTCAAATATGTTTTAATAATAAATTTCGTTATTTGTTATATTATTTATGTTACAAAGTTTAATAGGATTGGTAATGTCGTAACTTATGTCATTTGATAATTATGTTTTTTTTTTTGAAGTTTTTATTGTCAATTAAGTTTTAATCAGTAGTTATTTAAAATTATTATATAATGTTAACATAAGTGTTAAATTATAACGTTTATAAAAAATATTAAAAATTCTGTTTATCACGTCTAAATGATTTTTCTCATAGTTTTTACAGTTTTTAAATGAATTATAATAACAAATTCATCATGTATTAATATTTTATGTTCACATATTTCAGTCATACCCGAAATACTCATTCGACTACGCAGTAGCAGACCCTCACACAGGTGATCACAAGACTCAGTGGGAGAGCCGAGATGGAGATGTTGTCAAAGGTATAACATTTACATATTCTTTCGGAGGTTTCGGAATAGTTATACCGTGACCCCGGAACATAAAGGGCAACCGAAGGATAATGAGTGGGTTTTAGTCAGTAAAAGTCTGGCACACCCTCCCACCCGGCCCGGACGGGAGAGTCATCTAATGATTTCCCACTCACAAAAAAAAACTTTTGGAGTATTCCCATTTGAGCACCTAAGCACCGAATTTTAACCTAACATTTATTGCTGAATATTGGTGCTCAAACGGGAATACTCCAGCCTTTCAATGACCAACCGACAGCCGACTGTCGCGCTGATTGTCTTTCTATTGTGTCTCGAATTACGTGTGTTCAAAGTTCCAATAAGCTAATGTAATAGGCGAGACGACAAAAAAACTATTAAGTCTTTCAGTTACATTATGAAAAATTATAGACACGTATTTTTTCTTTCTGCTCGAAAACCAAAAATGTCGCCTATACAGTGCGTCAAAGTTTCGCGATACGTCACGCCTAGGTATTATTTTTACTGAACATTGACGTCACATATTCTCACTCTGGAACTTTAATGATCTTTATGTTTGTATTTTTTTATTAATTTGATCAGTACTGCATTTAAGAGACAAGCCTGCTCCCTATAACGGAGTTTAATAATCGCTCTGATATTGTTGTTAAATTTTTGAGTTAACCCTTATAAGGTTATATAAATTAGAAAAAAAAACAAGCTTTGCTTTGATGCATTTCATTTAAAAGGCTGTTATTTCTCACAGGGTCATAATATTTTAGATAATCGTGTTTTTCTATCTTTCTGTGTGAGAAAATTTTTATTATTATAAATGGTTCCAGGGGTATAAAACTCTAAAATGCGTTGCAGAAATGTCATCGTTCTATCACTTGGCTTTTGCCATTATTTCTAAAACAAAAATGTTTTAGTTTTGTTTCACTTTCTAAAGGACAGCTAAAAATATATAAGGTACCTTATTAACAATCAAGTGCCCCGACACTCTATTTTCTATTAAAAATAGAGTGCTCTATCATTTTATATTTTGCTATGACTATCATAATCACTAATCACTGACACAATTTGATTCCCCAGGCGCATATTCCCTCGCCGAGCCTGATGGCACCACTCGCATCGTCGAGTACACAGCTGACAAAATCCACGGTTTCAACGCTGTAGTCAAGCGCATCGGCCACGCGCACCACCCACAACACTACAACACACACAGCTCTGGCGGTTACTATTCTCACTACTAGATGGCGATGTCAAACTCACCACGTAGTTACAACGCTACCGTATAGATGGCACTGTTTTAAGTTTGTTAATTTGCCTGAAAAAAATTGAAACCAGTGCCGACTGTGATATTAACTTCGATGTATTATTTATATTATAATATGTCTTATCGAAATAGATATATTATTATCGCAAAGATAATTATTACTGTAATAGTTTATAAGGTCTGTAAATTAACGATGAATCGTTATTGTTTTGATACTGCGGGATGAAGAATAAAGAAAGTACTTTAGTAGAAATATGTCTCACTTTTTTGTTAATTCATATATGAAAGTGATGAATTAAGCCGCTTTTCCTGCTCATATTCATCATCGTTACAGGAGGAGTCCATGCATGAAACATTGTTGAGCGACCATCAATAAATATAACAAGGACGTTCACACGTAAACGGTGTACGTCGCGTTACATTTATGTCCTAAACGAAACGATTTAGACACGTCATTATTAACTTAATTTATAAGCAAAAGTCATGAATCCTTACCATCGAAGGGGTAAAGAGTCTTCGGACTTAAATCGCAAGAGGTAAACTGGATCAAGTTATTATAATTTATAGTGTAATTCGAACAAGCACAAAGTATCTATAGACTTCTAGTATTGCAGATGACCACTGAACATCGGGCAGATTATCAGCTTATTTGCCATCTTATGAAATGAGAATAAATCAACAAGGAATTCGAGAAAAACGTGAAGTGTGCAACTGCCCGTTTTCCAAGCGTATAATGTGAAGCTGGTTTTAGTTATTGACGAATGATGCCAGCTAGTGTCACCGCATCGCTGTCACGCTTCAAAAGTCCGGACACTTAGTATCAGGATATGGCGCTAAAACTATGTTGAAGAAACATCCATACTTCACAATACCAATAAATTACTTTCTTTGGACTATTGTTTAGAACACAATGATGAATTAAAGCAGTAAATGCCACCATTTTTGATATACGGGTGCCGTTACTATGAGTTAACATTGTTATTAATCTTGTTCTTACATCGGCTGTTTCTTTGTAAGCGGATTATCGGGCTTTGCATCTTTTCTGCCATTCTGGGTGCACACCGGAAAAAATGTTTAGGAAAGATTCCTCGAGCGTAAGTTTAATTGAATTTCTAGTTGGACGTAGTAATTTATATTGAAAGTACTACCTCAAATTGTGGTGAGAATTATAGTGATCTTGTTGTAACTATGTCTAAAGTTACTTTTATTGTCTCTGGGCTGATTGAAGTTCAATCCTCAGATATTATAAAACAAAGTCCCCCTCTGTCTATGTTTGACCGTCTGTCAGTTTAGAGAAAAGCGGTTAATTTTGGATGCTTAACACTCATCCCTGGTATTATAATATAAATGAGTATAATATAAGCCTGTAGTCCATCATATTATATCGGTTAATTTATGCTGAGAACACAACTGATGGGTAAGTAATACAAAGTTAAATTTCAGAACTGTGCAAGTGTGTCTAATTAAATGAAAACACCATCTGATAGAGATGATTCTCATGCACTGTATATAATTCACGAATTCTATATAGTGCCTGGAGCGAAAATCCTTGTTTAAAATATTGTAAATGTGATTGCTTTTTTCTTTACCTCACTCATAAACCAGTTCACAATGTACAGCTTACATAGATGTGAACATGATTGTATTATATCAAAAGAATATAAGGCTAGTTTTTATCCTTGCACGCATGCTTGTCTTTTGAAAAAACTTTTTTGATTTGACTTTTCGTAACAAAACCGTTGCCAAAAACTTTTAGCCACGAATAAAAAGGTCCAACCATTAAACAGTCCTTACTTTCACTAGCTAACAAGTCAAGGTCTAGTATTGAAACTGGCTCTAAATATCGTAATAATTATAGCAGATAACAATTACCATTGCAAATTATAACGCTTACGATTGTGCGTTACGCGTCACATACTGACTGTCATGCCATCACAGCTGAAAGTGCTCGCTTTCCTTGATTTGCATGCTTGGTTATGAAACGACGTGTCATTAGTATTTATTGAAATTTACAGTTTTTGAATGATGTTAGGTTTTTCTGTGTATAACTTATTTTCTCTTGAATCTCTTGCCAATATCTTATTAAACTAGTTGTTGTTTGCGTTTTCATTAGAACTTTACGTACCCTTAGGACAACCTTAATCAATGATTAAAGTTGTCAACCTTAATCAATGATTAAAGTTGTCAAAACTCCAAAAATAATTCTTTAAATAATAAATTTTGGTGAAGATAATCCTAATTTACACCCAAATAGATAGTTTTTATTGCGTTTTATTAGCAATTTGGCAGCATTCCACTCAAATAATAATATGTACTTGTATGCATTTGATCTTAAGATTAATCTTCGGGCAGTCTACTTAAAACTCCTTTTCAATATTTGAATGAAAGCAAAACATGTGGGCCCAGTTAAACATTATCAATTTTTAAAAGGGGTAACTGGTCCCTAGTTCCAGTTCCATAGTGAGCCGAACGACCCCTAACCCGGCTGTCTCACGCTATGGCAGTGCTTGTCAAATAATATTTTTCCCGTGTCTTTAATTGTATTTACTAACATAGTTTCAAGATTTCTGTTACTAACAAGTTTTGGGCCTAGTTGCCATCAATAAACAAATTTTATTTTCTGAAATAGTAACAGCAGAACCTGTTCATTTCAAATTTGCAGCATTCGCCTTCTTTTTTGCTTCTAATCAGCGCCCTGATATAGTTATTGAACAATAAATTTAAAAAGTAAAAAAAAAAAGTATTCTTTCTTCACGAATAAACGTTCCCTTTACAATTTACTAGAAACTCCATTAAATCGATTACCTTTAGTAAAGTGTGAGGTAATTGTACCTCACACTTGAAATGATGATCGTTACCGGTAGCTGATCTACAATTAAATGTATAGCATCCTAGTTGACTAATTGTTTCATTTCAATGTGGGGGTGTATAAGTGTGTGAGTGTGTAATACCCACGCACGCCCGGGGGTGTTCCTGTGTGCGTTTATAAATAGGTAGGTGGTGGTTGCCTCGGCTCGTCTTTATCTAGCCTCAACCTTGAAATGGACAAGTTCATTGTTTGTATATAATTTTTTTCTTGTGTTTTTGTTTTGGTTACAATATTGTGACGTGACTTTTATGGTGGTACAATAATCATGGATAAAGCGCTTGTGATATTGGTATGTAATTTAATTTTAGTAATTGCATAATATAGCTCAGTTACATAAATTAGTTTGTTTCGCTGCCTGGTTACAGTTATTACTGAATTATGTTTTGATATTAGTAACAAGTAGTAATAATACTTTCCATTGTAATTTATTGATTTAATTAACTGTAAAAAAATACTGCGTTAAGTTGTCTAATGCTTATACATTGATATATTTTATAACAATAGAAAATTTTCGTAATTTCTAGATCCTCTTGGCAAATTTGTTAGCCACCAATTGTCAAGAAGGGCAAATTGTGGAAGACACTATCGAAGAGACGTCGGACAAAGTGAGTAGAAATACCATTTAACTTAAGTTGTAAAATTTACTTCCTTTTTATTTAACATACCTTTTATCTACTGCACGTTTAAACTTGTTAAACATAGACATAGAGACGAAAATCGACTTCTCCATTTCTCGTATAGATACCTCTTTTACCTTTTCATAGCTAACATCCATCCTTGTCTGATTACCATAACACAAGCTCTGCTTAGCTTGGGATCAGATGGCCGCGTGTAAGATGTCCCAGGATATTTATTTATTTATTTATTCAATCGTCATCTGAAAATAAATCTTATGACAATATGTTTTTTATATAAATTTCGGATAATTGTGTTATTTCTTCCAAGTAATCTCAAGAAAGCAGAACTGTCACAAATACCTCGATAATATCACGTTTATTTTACATTGGATAATAAACAATAAACAGATATTGATACGACAGCCAATAAAAAACTTAGGCACGATATCACGTGAGTTTCACCAGCATTGCATGCTTACGATGACTTAAGTTTATTAGCAGGCGTCGAAATCATAATTATGCAGAGCATATAATTACCTAAATTAATATCCAGTATCCCTCACCAATTAATTTGATGCTAATGCGCATTGTATTTTGTTTTTCTTTTTGTGAAATTAAATGATTATAGCTTGAAATGAAGCGTGTGTTTCGTTCCTGGTTATTGACATTGGATAATGATTACAAGTGGAGAGTGTTTTTCCTCTTAATGACAAAAATGACACAGATAGTACTAGGCTGGTACTATTAATCAACTGCTATTATTCTACTACTGGTCAAATAGGCGTCTTAAACAAAGTAGGCACGAACCATTGATACCACCTTCAGACATTTGCATTGCAATACCTGGACATATAATAAGGGCTCGTAGATGCTTTACCTTCCACTCATTTCTCAATTCTTTATTGTATTCCGCAGTGTACAGACTTAGGTGGTACCGTCCACGATAAAATTGAAATATCCCATGTCGCTGTATTTGTACTGGCACCCATTCCCATCTAACAGGAACGCGTTGCTTTGCGGCAAAAAAAAATATGGTGATAGTATTTTATTTTTATTTTTGCGAATTTGTGATTTCTGACATAGGTTAATAAAAGTGATACATTAATAAAAGACCACGTTTCCTTACAATATTTTTCTTTACTGATCCCTTATAGGTATTTAAAAATGAGTAAAACAAGTGAAAAGAAATTCATGGCACACGTTCTTATAAAAAAAAATACTTTTTCGTGACTTATTTAAATTATTCTCAAGTTCTCATGAATTGTTATATGATATAAATAGGTTGTTGTAGACAGCATATCCACCAATTACTTAGCTATTCATAATAACAATAGCAACACTTGGCACTTTCTATTAAATGTTTTGAACAATAAAGATATTAATCAGTTATTGCATTTTAAATCTGTTATTAAAGATCTGTATTTTATATCAGGATAATCTGCTATTATTTATTACATAAGCAGTTTGATTGTTTATTTCGAAAGAGATGTTTGTAATTAATCATATTCATATTGTTATATAATCATAGTGGTTGGTTTCAAAGAAATAAATCATGCCTTAATTATCCTAAGACCTAATTATAGCAGCTAGCCTTTTTCGTATAAGTCTTTTTTATTGTTTTACACAAGATAACAAACTATGGTGCTTAGTTATGGTTCCAATCATCCACTAATTAATCTGAATTAAGTTTGTCAATTGTCCTCCTTAATTATGGGCCTAATACTCCTTTGATGTGTCAAAACGCAAGAGGAATTATATTTTGCCTAGGAATTTAGCCGCTTACCCTCCATTACTCTAATAAATTTAGATTTTCCAAAAGTGCGAAGTCTTTGACAGATAGAAGATAGAAACAAAAAGTCATTGTACATCACATCATTTCCAGTTTTTTGTAATACTCACATTGATGTAAATTAGAGTTTGATCATTTCTATTTTTGAATCAGCAATTTTTGAATCAGAAACATTACTAAACCTGTGCTTGATATAGAGATATTCGGAGATTACCTTACATATTTTAAAATGACGCTGTCCCTAAACCTACATAGATCTTAAGGTTTGTAGGACAGGAATTCCATAGCATTTGAACAGTCATGTGCAAGATTAAATCCGATGTGCCGCCGTCCACATTCGCTGCCACCTGCACTAATAGGCTCGAGCTGCCGTATCAATGAAATTCTAGATTTGAACGGGCTATTTTTACTTAACCGTAGGCAGGTAACGTGTTCTTATCACTGCTGGGGGAACTTGCGACATGTCAATACACACAAATGCTTGTACTATCGAAAGTGGTCGTTGAATGTCGAAACGAATGCGGCCAACGGTTGTCTTGTTCACCCACTTTTCTCAGACCAACACGACTAGTTGAACTGTTACACTGCTCTACTTGGTCACTTTTAATTTTTTCTTAACATTATTATGCAAATTATAATTACAGGAGCGAGGTACACGAACGCGCGATAATTAGTAGATAGATTGTCACCGGATTTTTTGCACAGTAAAAGTTTCTTTACTTTCGTTTTTAATGTAATTATGCGCTTCAATGTTTTAATAACAGCGTTCTCGGTGGCAGTTTCCATATCCACGAGCGTTTAGATTTATGTTTTACACGATTAATTAGTTTTAATAATAGAGCAACTAACGTCGGCGATAATTCACGCTACACATTCCGCTATGTGTGAAAAAAGTGAATCTTGTTGAACGAATCGACGCGGAAACAACCGATAGTGAACGATCCGTCATTGACATTGAGTAACGGCGTGCGATGAGCTGGCACACCCATCTGGTTCATCTTGAACTTGGTGAGAAGATGGCCGTAAACAAGTGACATTTATACCTCCAATGTTTACAAACATCGTTAAACTTGTCTAGATAATAAAATTGTATAACTTATACGTTGACGCGTAATATATGGATTTAGGTAAATTGATCTCCATTATACTTATGTTTTAGATAATTGTTAAAGTATTTTAAACTTTGCATTTGACATTGATCAGTTCTAAATGGATTAATGATTTCTTTATATTTTTTTAATGTTTTTATTATTCTAAATTTAGTTATTTGATTGAAATGTAAAGATAATAAAAGGTCATCAAGACCCAGTGTTCAAGGTGACCGTGGACTTAGGATAGGGCACGGACAAGTACCAATGTAACATTTTCAAATTCATTATGTACTTCTTAGTTATTAATGACATCGTGAGGAAAACACGAACTTAAAAATCCAAATCGCAAACTTAATAATGCTTGTGCCTTATGTGAGAAAAGGCATATATTAATATATGATAAAGGCCCAATATCACTCTAAAAATCGGTTTTCAGTATCTCAAACACATTCTATTGTATTTTCCGACCACGTACCTATCTAGTATCATTTAGAACAATCCTACAACATTGGGCAACCGCCAGTCATGATCGAGAGTGATAAATGCCGCACGCGTTACGCTTACCGATTTGACGGACAGACATTACACTCACTCATTCTACCTGATTGTAATTACCCGCATACCTACGTTATGGAAACGATTAAAGCCCTCATTACTTATTCAGAATATTAAACTAAAATAGCTAGACATGCAATCAGTTGTCATAATGAGTAAAATACCGAATTATTTCACGCAAGCTATCGCTTCACACATTCTTCAAAGTTTTTTTAGTCTAGAAATATCACGATGTAATAGCAGTGGTCGTAAAAAATTGATCGTTGAATTAATGAGTTAATGCTTTGTTTTTTGTTGTCAGGGAAAATCTACATACTCGTTCAGCTATGGAGTGGCTGATGGTAAAACTGGAGATGTCAAGAGTGTTTGGGAGTCAAGAAATGGTGACACTGTTATAGGTAAGTCGTTAATTGATTAGATTAAAGAGTATAATTTGTTTAGATAAGTCAGCTGATTATTTACTACCAGCATTCAGCAGTTTTCATTTATTTAGTTATGTATTGCAACACGTCTTAGAGCTTTTAATGTTCTAATAAATTTAAATTTAGAACGATACACCGACAGGGGTTGATTCGCCAAGAAGCTAAATATGCACGGGGTATTATTCTATTTCTTTTATTTTGCAGGTCACTACAGTGTAGTCGAACCAGATGGCTCCACAAGAACCGTAGAATATTCAGCAGGACCGAATACTGGGTTTCAAGCTGTTGTTAACACTGAAAACGACAGATTCGATTCTGAAGAAATAGGAAGGGCTACTATTGAAGAGAAAGCCACTCGAGATTATGAAAAGTATTATGATTTTTCAGAACAAGCAGACGAAGATTACTACGAAAGAAGAAGGCCAACGCACAAGGAATATTCAAATAAAAAAAGAACAAAATATCCTTCATACGCGGATCAACAGTTAGACTCTGAACCAAGCGAATACACACATAGTATTTCAATTAAACATCCACGCGATGAATACTCAGAATATGAACCACAAAGTCACGTCGGTTACAATTCCGACCCGAATTGCAAAACCAAAACTAAAAAAGAAAGCCACAATAATGGAGACAATTTGTATTCAAACATAGTCGATCTAGAATTGAATAAGAAGTATCCACAATATCCCTCAGATTCTTATAGAGACGCTTACGACAAATACGCTGAACCAACTTTCGACTACGACAGATACGTGACAAAACATTATGGCAACGGAAACTTCAGAGGACACAAATATGACGACATAAACATTGAATCGAAACCAGTTAAATATACCTTCCCTATATCTGATGGGTCACCGCCCGAAAAATACTACCCGGATGATCTTCCTTCTAGACCTAGAAAGAAGAGGCCTTATAAACCGAGAGAACCGGAGCATCGGTACCCTAGCGATGATCTGAGTGAATATGTTCTAGTTCCTAAGAAGAAACTTAAGAAGCCAGCACCAACGGTCGACCCCTACGACTACAGAGTACCTGAGGATGAATACGATCGTCCCCAGTACTTGAATAATTATGATGAAACATTACTAGACGACAGGTACCCCGGCAGAGGATCGCCACCGAAAAAGATTGTACAAAAAGTGATCAAGAAGCGAAAACCTGTCATAAATCTCTTAGATATGTTTGATATTTAAGTTGTTTGTTATAAATACAAATTAGATAGATTATGAGCAGAGATCGAAATAGGCAAAGTATATTAACCTCGAAGGAGTTAATAATATAGAGTGGATGAAATCTACAGGAATAAAACAGAGATGATTTCAGTGGAGGTCCACTTTATATCTTGAATTCGAAATTTAGGTTAATATACCTTTTCCGATCTCCGATTATAAGATAAAGGTATTGATAGGTTAAATTATAACAGACTGAAGTGAAATTACTTATTATTATTTTGTAACAAGTGATTTTTTCGCTGTAAGTCGTCGTCGTAAGGGAGAACCAAATTGGAGCCAAAGTTCGCTAACTTATTGACTGAAACGCTTCTGTAAAATAAAATGCATTTTAAGTTTTTACTGTTGGTTTATTTAACCTTTTCTTTTACAGAATTATTGAGAGATTCCAAAAAATATTATTCAGGTAAAATTATGTAAAAGCTTTACAAAAAAATATGAAGACTAACGACTTGATCAATCTGGCTACTTTTTCAAATATTTATTAAAGTCCGAGAAAGGGTTTTAAGAGAGAGAAAAAGGCTCAGAAACACTTTTTTTATTTATCTGTCAATCGTAGAGATGGCGATAATCTAATAGCTTTTGCAGAACGATGTCTGTTGGATCAGCTAGTTGTTAATAATAATATAGAATATGGAAACGAAATCGAAATTTTAAAATACGCATTACGCATGCAGTATACATGTTGCGCAAAACGGTCTTACAATGATAGTGAAAGTCCAAAGCCTCGGAAACTGGAGCGAGTGGGAGTGTCGGTGCCGCATTACCTCACAAGGACGTTCAGAGATATTTTTATAAGGCAACACGATATTCCTATACCAAGAATAATTAATTAGGTCAGTTTGTACACCGGACTAGACGACCGTGGCTTTGTCTTGCCGAAAGGTTCTCAAAAGTTGTCGAACGTAAAACTTTCAGATTTGGTCCTTTATGTAAATTCGATTCGAATGTGTAACGAAATGTTTTCTGCAGAAATTATGAAAGAAATCTGTCCAAAAATGTGAGGTATTTTTTGCCAGAATTTTAATTCTGTAACCATATTTCAAGGTTTTTCTATTAATTGTGTAACTGACATTAAGGTGACTATAATTATTTATCCAATAAAAAGGAGAGGTAAGGAGATTTCTTATATCGTTTGAATTGACTGAGAAATGCCAGAAGAACTGATAATTTGTCTTGATATTGATTAATATTCCAAAAAGTGTCGAGTATATTCAGTACCCAAGTTAAAGAGGTCTAATAGGGAGTTCATACATAGGTCAACCCTAGTATAATTGGAAAAAGAATTAAAATCACAAATCTTTAAGTTCATAAGTAATACACAAGAAAGCCTCTATATCATCACCGTCATCACTTATTTTTGGAAGTAGTTTACTTGAAGTTTTTCTGTCGATCCTAAACCATTCTGAGTATGGTAAATAGTTTAGATGGCGAAATAAAGATGGAAAGACGTTCTCTGGTGTGCCTTCGTTTTCTATCATCATAAAGGACAATATATCTAATAAATTCACGATATGAATACCTCAACAAAAGCTTCAAGAGAAAAGAGGATAAATAAGCAAAAACTACTTTTTGAAGTCATGTAATCTCTAATCTTCAAGTGAATTAAAAGTTATGAATGCAAATTAATGCATTTTATGCGCATGCAATACCAGTCCTTGTATAAATTAGCAATTTTGATTGGCACGATGCTTCAATTTGCTTCGGTTCTGCAAGATTTGTTAATAAACCGCTTATAAGGCCGAGCTTTTTTCCCAGGAAAAATATGAGAGATCGAACTTGGTTACCAATTAATAAAAATACTGAGTAATTGTCAATTATCAAATTGGTCCAGTCCCTAAGAAGTAAAACAAGACCATGGTGGACCAAGACCACCTCCGAATAAGATCAATGAGTGTGACATTAATGTCCCACGATTTACGCGTACTGTTATGTTTTATTTGAGTTGCACATGCCGTACGTTCACTTGTGGCGGCCATGACACCGTCGGCAGTGTCGCAATGCGCCCGCGCACTGCCACGCGCTCGCTGGCACGCGCAATACGTGTCCCTAATCAGGGCTCAGGGAAAGATTTCCGCTATGGTAATTCAAATGTCAGTTTTCGTGTTGATACATATGACAGACATGAGCTTGTATAGTATTAGAAACAATGTTAATGAACTAGTAAAGCATAATAAAATCAGTACGTGAAATTGACCTGAGTATCCATAGCTGTAGAGTGTAGGTTCATTTAAAACCAGAATACCATTAGGGAACTTATAAAAGTAAAGGTAACTGCTTGATATCTCTTACCAAACATTACATAAAAGTGTCCGCAAAAATACTCTTACCACTACAATCGGTCTGTAAACTTTTGCACAAATACCTATAGATAGACATTATGTACTTCAAGCAATAATACCGTTTGCCAGTTACTTAATCAAGGTGCAATAAAAGCCTGCAGACTTAAAAGACATTAAATATTATTATGGGCAATCGTGTCACGTTTATAACTGATATAAAGTATTAAAATCTTATCATAATTTTATCTAACGTTTTATGATTGTATCTTGCTATTTAGTACCAGATTTTATTGCCTTGTATTTGTTAAATTTCACCAATTAATCAAATAGGCTAAGAAAAATTATTGCATTTCGCTCAATTGCACGCAAAGCCGTTAAACAGTTAAAATGAATTAGTATTTAATCATCAGTATGTACTCTCAAACCAACCGCTTGACCAAATATTGAAAATAATTACAGATATTTGCTCTACTTCATAAATTGATTGTCGTGAGAAAAAGGTTGGTGTGGCTAAATCTGTTTTGGTTCAAACGTATAAGGTCAACATAAACCTAAGACATTATTAGGACAAGTGGATTAACGAGTAATTAATTTTAAATTAGTATTTAAGGAATATTTTAAAATTAAAAACCAGGTGAAATAAAAGTTTAAAAAATGAATAATGAATTTTTGACAGTTGTTTCGTACAAAAGCTGATAGATATTAATTTTATTTCACGAAACTATGAAGGGGATAGCACAATTGTGATCAGTTTTTTGAAATTCGCTTTCAAATGCATTTTTGACAAATTCAATTTAACAACAACTTGAATCCATGTTTCTTTCACAACGTCCTGTTTGTTAAAAACACATAGATAACGTGTGTGGTTTAAACTGAATACATAAATAATTTTGATTAATTTTAGAGCAATACTACAATTTCTGTAGGAATGTGGACACTAATTGCCATACACAAACTAGAGCAGAGCGATATGAGTTGAAATATTATCAGAAAATAATTCGCCTTATCGCTCGACTCGTAAAAAGTGACTTAACAGCTTTAATTAATACATTCACTTTATCTATAAGCGGAAAGGTTTCTACTTTCAAATGTAGGGCACTTTACAAAAGTGCAATTATGGCAGGGTTTTATATTCTAGTTTGTATCCGATATCAGTTTAAGATTGAGTGGGTCGTACCTATGTGTTTGATCATACCTCTCTAATAATCTCTATTATAAGTTAATTGTAGATAACCACAAATATAAGATTTTTGAAACTATAATTATCCAGATATAAGTATTAATAGTACATTTTACACTAAGTTATTATCATTATCTTACGGAACTCCACTACATCGGCAACCACTCTAGCCCAGCTTCCAGTCATCCTGTGAAGATCGTCACTCCAGCAAACAAGGAGCTGTCCTACATTAAAAACATGTCTACCCCAACAGTCATTATATCTATGACTAATTTGGCCGACCTTTTGACAAACCACTTTTGTAGTGAAGAGTCGAAATAATTTTTGGTACTAAGAAAAAAGGTTTCATACAATTAAAATGCTATTTTAAAAGGCTTAAAAGATTAACAAGAACTTTAAAAATCAGTCGACTGTTTTATCTTTACAATGTAACATCTAGTTCATGAAAAATATTAATCTGACAAACAAGGTGGGACAAATGTCTAGCATTGATCCGTTTTATTATTACCGATTTCCTTTTACAGCAATCTGGTGTAATTAAACATTCTATAAGACTCTTATATCAGCTTATGACCAATTAACGAATCTCAACTAGTAATGCAGTACGCAGACTGCGTCAAAACTGTTTATGCGACTGAATTTCGCCATAAATATAACTGGCCAAATGCGAATCGGAGATGGGCTAAGGTTCCAACTAGCTTATTGATATTTTCGGCATTAGTATTAGATTTTTTGGAATATGGCCTTTACTCGTTCTTTAAGATATTGCTTCTTTTCAAAATACATACCTTTTCATAAACAAAATGCTATCTTGCGTGTTTAAAATATGCGGCATAAAAATTACTATCTTTTGATTACAAAGCCTTAAAAGCTTGTTTTTTAAAAGAGACAAAATTGCTAGTTCCTATGTGCACACAGTATAAGAGTAACTAATTACAAGAACGTAATTAAGTAGTAATCAGAAACTATAAAATGTACCTTTTTTCTTCTTCAAGTTAAAAACCTTAAATGTTCCAATAGATAGTGCAATGGAAATATTTCAAGAATGTTAACAGCTGTCGTTTGATCGGGCACTTAAATAAATTACATCGCTCTAATGTGTTGATATTTGCATTTATAAGTGGAAAGATTTCCTCTTTCATCACCTACTTATGTATAAAATTCAATTTATTACTATTATATCTCAGCCAATTTGTCGAAATGTTTATTAACTGTAATATATTAACTTTATTATTAATACTCGGTAAATTCTAAGAATTATTATAATTAATACCCTTTATTAGGTAGATTTCAAAGATTATAATAATAAAACATATCGCCTTACAAATGGTCTGTTTTAAAATGAAATAGATAGATAAATCTGCCTGGAGTTGCATTTTGGTATTCTGGCAGCAAGATACGCCATTCAAATTGTCAATATCTAGACTAGAGTATCTTTTAATTCGTTAATTACATAATTACTTAAATCCGCCAGCAGTGTGTGTTATCCGCTACAAACTATCAGTTGACTTATCCGCTGTTGCAAAATTTATATCTTGTTCCTGTGGAAACCTGATAGATCGACGAAATTAAGATTATGTTACAGGTCAGACCACCGGATAGCGTTAAGTAGGTACTGTGAGTACTGAGATGTTTTCAAGTACTTGGAGTTCAAATCTACTTGATTGTGACTATTTTTTCCCCTATCTTGTTAGTTTTTTTGTTTGTTTCCTGACTTTATCCGCATTTATAAATTGAGGGGCATATTAAACTGTGGCGATTTGCACAAAATACCTTAGAATAAGTCTTGCATAAAAGATCATCTACATATTTATTATGTTTGTGCTTACTTCGTAAACATGTCAAAAAGATAATATCTATGATTGAAATATCTTTAGTGAAACTGAAAAGAAAATGAATGTTAGCGATCGATGACAAGAAAAAAACCAATATATTTACATATTTTGTTTACTACGTTAAGTTTATTTATGTTTGTTTATTTCCATACTAGGATATTGTACAGAAATATGATGGTATCGGTGTTCATTTTGCTAGAAATTGTAGGGATTTTTTAATGAACTAAATGTCGGAACTGGCAGATCATTCGATTCAGAGCTGACACATCCGCAGTGGTGATAATTGACTAGCTTGCTAGTATCCGTTCATGATATTCTCTAGACCAAATATTGATGGCTAATATCGACGGAGGTGACCCAAGTGTACTGGAGAAGTTCAGAGCCCTTGACAGGGCGATTAGTAAATGAAAGTTTGTATGAAATTAGGAGGCTGAGACTGCATGAAAAAGCTAGTATAAAATTAAAATTGGCTATCACAGAGTCCGAAGACGTAGTAGAACTGAATATTTAGTTAGATACTAAGAAACTTTGTAAATCTAACTGCAACAGCTACATCTTAATTATTCATATTTTAAAAATAACTTTTCCCAATTCAACTCACGTAATGGTTTTGCAACAAACTGTCAAACCAGCGAATAATAAAGTCGTGCCTAAGTGACAAGTTATCATGACGGGTTACAAATCTATAATGAGATTGACACGCGTGTATAATAATGTTGCTTATTATAATAGATTATAAACTAGAACTAGACTTTGAAAGCCGTCGTGTATTACAATTGAGACTTAAGGACTTGAACTGAAAATATAATTTAGCAATTCACAATATGTCAGCACTTTCTATGATAGAGGCCGGATGATGCAGCAGTTTTTGAACGTAACCTTGATCTGGAGATAAGTATTTAATACTATAGTATTAATTATTAGCTTTCACCCACGACTTCATCGTTGCGTAATTTTATAGCCTACGTTGATTAGGAATAATTTATCTATTAGTACCAGAGATTGCTTTTTATAAACAAATTAACAAAAATCAAACGTTATAAGTACCTCTTTATTATATTTAGTAGCAGTGTTAACAACATATGTTTTATCAGAGGGTTTGATCTGACTGATAAGCCAAATAAATGGATCTCACATTATAGTAAATCCTGATCGACATTGTGAATATTTTAAAATTATACACATAAAGTATTAATCATATATCTTCTATCTTATGATTCAAGATATTTATCCTACACAAAATAAGTTTACCATTTATAATTTAACAATAGATATAAATAAGGTGAGGCAAAATTGTCATAATGGACGTTTGAGATGTAAATGCAGATTTTTGATTCTATCAGCATTGATAGATCACTTTTTCACCGACCAAACCAAAGTATACTATGTCTTAAACGTAGGAATTTTAGAACAACATTACACCAAGCCCTGAAATCTGTCAACTTACTCTAAAACAGCTAACCTATCTTACACCTAATAATTACCAAGCATTTAAATTACTCATACTAATTACATTTAAGCCTTTGCAAATCACCTAATGGTCCAGTAATATATCAAACAGCTCACATGTAGACCATTATTGCACTTAATAATTCCAGCCTATTACTGCAGGGCAAAGGCCTCTTCTCACACAGAGAAGGCACGAGCATTGATCACCACGCTTGCTCAAGGCGGATTGGCGATTTCGGACTTGTATTTACTAAGAAACAAGTCCCTGGTTTCCTCACGATGTTTTTCATCACCGATTTCAGTGATGTCCAAGATAAACATTAGAAGAAAAAAATTATTGCACTTTAAATCAACGATTTGGTCCTGACTGTTATGGTGACAGATTGATTCGTGATGGCGGCATTTAATTTGAATATGTTATGCATATGTGTTAAGGACATGTTGTGGCGAGGTCTTACTGGTACTAAAAGCTTGTTTTGATGGTCTATGCTAATGTGACGAAACTAAAGGACAATAGGTATGTTCCAGTTGCAAGGCGTGGAGTTTTTTAGTGCTTTTTATTTCAGTGAATAGCGAACAAATGGAAGGTTAAGTGGTCACTGAAGTGTATACTACCTGCAATGTCTAGACTGTCTGCAAGACCACAGATACGTTACTTTCTCAGAGACACAGATATCTCTTTTTTTTTTTGGGGAGTGGGTAATCTCAAATGACTTCTCCCGTCCATCGTGTCAGACTTTTACTGACTAAAACCCACTCATGTTCCTTCGGTTGCTCTATTATGTTCTGGGGTCACGGTAACTATTATAAACATTCCGCAACCCCGGCAGGCGTTGGCCCTGTAGGGGTCCCTATCATGCGTACCTGTAATTACATCGGCATTCGTGTTCTTCAAGAAAAGCTATATTACTACTTTCTTTCTTATTTTTGTATATATTTTGTATAATTCTTTCCCTTAGAAAGAGAGATAGTACCACCTTCGAGTACGAAAAAAAAACAGAGAATTTCAGAAGTCGGTTGCTTCTCTTCTGTCGTTCGATTTGTTTTGGCTCGAAAATTATTATTTTGAAAGCAGTTATTAGTTTTTTTGGATTAAAGCTTATTAAACATGTTATTCTCAAATTTATTTTAAATTCAACTAATCTATCAAAATCTGTCAAAACTATCTCACTAATACTACCTAGTACCCACAAATTATTACCAAACTTCAAAATTACTTCAGCGAACGATTATTGTCTAATTTGCGTACAAATTGAATGCTAATACATAAATTCCTTCATAACAACAGCCGATTTCTCAAACCATATAGAGTTTCATAGACGCCGCTATTGATTTACGAATATTTCGTAGGTAACACAATATTACTCTCATAGGAATCCAGTTACATATATGCGTGGGCTAATGCACCCATATTTGATGAATGGCTTACACAACTTAAAACCACGACGAATATAGTACTAAATAACTTAATTATATTGCAAACCACATAAAGCTTTAAAGTCTATACATTATCGAATAGGGCATGAAATAGTTGATGAAAATATATCACGATATTTTTACGTACATTCCAGCCAACTTTCTGCCAACCAACTTTTATCTTCCAACTTTAACACTACCAACTTTAAAAAGCAGGAGGTTCTCAATTACCTCTAAACTTACACTTGTATAAAACCTGACTGTTTATTGATATCAACGGGGAAATGTATAAAACAGTAATTTAGAACTTTAGCCAAAAAATCAAGTCCCTCGTAGGTCTTTCTGGCTTAGCTTTTAATTGCAAACTATTCCTATTCCTATGAAAATCATCATAATTTCCTAAAGGCATGGTAAGAACTTTTATCAATATTAGCACAAATAACGTACTTTAAACCCTAGAATACACGTGAAGAAGAAAGACAATAGCAGCCCGACAGCCGGTTGTCGCTTGGTCGTTGAAACGTTAATCAATATTTGAAAATAGAAATAAACTATTTGGCCATTCTCGAGTTATCCATTTAGAAATACATTAAGCTATTCATTTTTGACCGACTTCAAAAGAGAAGGAGGTTATCAATTCGTCTGTATGTTTTTTTTTTGTATGTTTGTTACGATATCTCCGTCAATTGTGAACGGGTTTAGATGGTTCTTTTTTTGTTTGATAGGTCATGATTCAGGAGTCATTTAGGCCCCATATAAATTTTGTGGCGATCGGTTCAGTGCTTCTCGAAAAATTTACCAAGAACCAAAAAACTTGAGGTACGCACACATCGTCTATGTATATTACATAGACGAAGTGTGCGTTTCTTCAAGTTTCTATTTTCGTTTTATACTGATATACTGTAACACACAGTCAGACATTGGGAGTCGACACTAAAAAGTAAAAAATAAAAAACTTTTTCCAAAAAAAAGTTTTTTATTATTACACAGATTGCAACAATTAACTTATTGAATGAATAATGATACAACAAACACATCACTTTTGGATGTAGATCGCTTACAAAATATTATATAACGTGTGTAGCAGTTAAAAGAGATTACTAAACCATAAATTAATAATAAATAAAAAATAATAATACTAAATTAATGTGATATGTACGCCATAACTCTTAGAGCCACGTCATGAATGTGCTACCTGCTTTCATGCAATGTTAGACAAATTGCTCAATCACTATGATTTATTTGAACATAGCACCATACAGCAATAAATCACCTAAGAACACGTATGCATATCAAAACATATGATTTAATGTTATTAATAGTGCAAAGAATTGTAACATGTAGTTTAAATGCCTTCATACACTCTACAAACCGCAATGACATAGGAATTACAGAAAACAACACATATGAAAACAAATCGCATGTCTAAGCGGCATTGTGATGGTGTGAAAACGGCTTTAATTTGACGTCTTAGCGAGTTTGTGCTGAAAAAAGTTTTTTTTTAAATCAAAGTGGATCCATAATGCAATCTGTTAATATAGTCATTACTAATCTAACGCCATCTGTAATAATTTATCATTTGAATTAGAAGCAGATGAAAATATATCAGCTGAGCGGAGACCATGAAACGTTGACAAAGAAAAATATGGACAGCAACTAACGCCACCTGCCTTGTTTAGCATGAATTACTGGTTAACGTTGTAGGTGAGTAACGCAGATTTTCCTACTAAAGACATCAACGCAGCATAATTTGTGTGTGCTCTGAATCCCAGTTTACGTTTGTCGAAACATTAAGGAAAATGGTTTTCTACAAACACTATCTTGCTTATTGACTAACGACAATAAAGCTAATAGTTTATATCTTAATCTAGGTCCATTTCACTCATAACATACGCCCCTCATGTCCAAACATTATCTTATCCCCATCAAATGCAAATATCATGTCGGCGAGTATGCTAAATAATTTCACAAGACTAAATCTTCATCACGTATGCAAATAAGTGTAAAAAACTCGTTCAACTTGCAACATCGTATGTAATCTGGTGCATTTAGTAGGTAAGTATGAACAGGGCCTGTTGCCCGCGTTGCCCAATGAGGCTTGAGATAACCGCGGCGAGGTCAACGATCTCGGATAGATGAGTCACAGCCACTTGACATCCGAGACTATGCGGTAGACGTTCGCACCCCGATTTAAGGTGCGGTTACACTGTGCGAGTTGATCGCGTTTAATGAACTGTGTGAAGATTGAGACAATGTATTGTTATAAAAATGTAAAGGATGATCATTTTTTTTCTATGAGGTTCGAAACCTGACTAGTAACCTATGTAAGGTTTTTTAATTAAATAATGACATAATTAGTTTGTTTATCTACTAATTTGTTTACTTTCAAATTTTTTATTGGAAAGCACGTACAGCCGTTAATCTTTAACATGTGGTAAGAAATTACTCAGCCTGATAAATTAATCTAGCCAAGGGGTATGGTGTTACAAACAAAAAGACAGGTAGCGAAGGATCCACTTAGATCGGAAGCCAAATCTTTTATAATAGCTATGAAAAAGGCTAGGGAGATGATTAAATGTGACTTCGAACTTTAAGTTTAATCAAATATAGGTTCCTCAATAGCTAAATGTGAAAATGCTAGGTCACGACAATAAACCAACATTATTTCATTGACAAAGTAACCCCACCTTAATACTGCAGTGTGGTTTTCTAGTAGATCTAATTTAATTCAGTGCTAACTAGTTTCGAGTGCTATTTTTGGACTATGCTAATACAAATGCCTTTGTAGTGATTCATTGACTATTATTAACTGAATTTAATTCCACTGTTACTTAGACCGAGATTGGTATACGTTAATTCGCATGTACCTTGACTTGCCTATTGTAGGTGTCTATCTATATAGCTAGCCTAATTATTTTGACAGATATGACAGTGATAGAGTGACAGTGACAGACAGAGTATTGCAAATAATCTATACCTGTACCTCTTCATCTTGGTTTTGCATTTTCTTGCAAAGTTTTTAATATGTGATTTAACAACGCGCATTCTGTTTTTGTATTTAGTTTTCATTACTACGTATATATTAAATTTTAATATTTTTTTACATTATAAAAGTTTGTATTAAGAAACATAAAAGTAAATTCATGTATTTTTTAGTACTTTGTAATTAAACAAGTTTTGTAAAATACTTTGAAACGTAGAGATATCGTAATCTATATATATGTATATAAAACGCTTCCGTTACTGAGTGACTGACAGACAACGCACAGCCGAAACTACTGGTCGTAGAGAGCTGAAATTTAGCATGTGTGTTTGTCAGGGGATGTAGGCGCCCACTAAGAGAGGATTTTTGGAAATTCCCCCCCACGGAGCAGAAAAGGGGGTAAAATAGTATTTTTTTATTTCTTTATGGATTCACCTAAAACTTTGTATGTAGGTTCCACCACTGATGCGGCTGAGTACTGAGAGAGGATTTTTGGAATTTCCCCCCCATGGGGGAGAAAAGGGGTTAAATAGATTTTTTTTATTTCTTTATGGATTCACTTAAAACTTTGTATCTAAGTTACACCAGTGATGCATCTGAGCACTGAGAGAGGATTTTTGGAAATTCCCCCCCATGGGGGAGAAATGGGGTTAAATAGATTTTTTTTATTTCTTTATGGATTCACTTAAAACTTTGTATCTAAGTTACACCAGTGATGCATCTGAGCACTGAGAGAGGATTTTTGGAAATTCCCCCCATTGGGGAGAAAAGGGGGGTAATTTGATTTTTTTTATTTCTTTATGGATTCACTTAAAACTTTGTATGTTGGTTCCACCACTTAAGCAAGTGAGCAGAAAGGATTTGTGTGTTCTGTCACCAGACTATAATATCATGCACCAGGATAGTCGGATACTTCTATGTTGCCGCTATAACGACATCCTCAGCCTATAAGTGCCCACAAACTGTAGAGAGGTCAATTCTACAGTTCTAAAATTAATATTGAAGGATGATCGATACTGATGCCAAAAATGCAATCGGTAAACTTTTTGTCTCTCTGTCTGTCTGTATGTGCACGCATGGGTGTGAAAAACTACTGAAGGAATTTTAATTAAACTTGGTACGATTATAATCAGGTTATAGGCTATATAACATATCACTAAGAGACATAGGAGCCGAGCAGTAATGAAAAGTGTGACAAAATGGTTGAAGTTACACAAAAATTATGCACTAAAGAATTGTTTCTTAAAACGTTCTAAGAAAAAGTCCGCGAAAGCATATGTCTATTATCAATAATTCAACTATAACCATTTTTATGGCAATGAAATTAGTTAGTCTTAAAATAATGCATTATTTGTCAGGGGGTTTTCATGAATATAGTAAATCCATATAAATACGTTATCCAATACAAGTTTTAAATTTTCTACAAAATTGCCGTTTACTTACTTTAATTACAATAAATATAATTAGAATTATCACAGAGTTTTAAAATGACTTCGCAGCAATATAATGATGATACATACGAGCAGTAAGTAGCAAGGCTGGCCGATGGCTTTGCAAGATATTCGTAGCTTATATATCAGAATAACACATAATATTGTGCTACATAACATTGCACCATGAGCCACGGGAGCCGATCAGTAACCAAAAATAACTGCGCTGCCGCGGTTAATTGCAGCGCGATGCACCTCAGCTCCGGCGGGATCTTATGGCGGAGTGGAGACTGCAACTGTCGCAATCCAGTGGTGGGCACGTCTCTTTGAGGAGTGGCTTGCAAGGCGCCACAGCGCTCTTACGTATCGCCGAAAACAGATCCTTACCAGACCGGACATTTCGGAAGGTTCCTGTGTCGGATTCGGGTGGAAGCGACGCCGGGTGTCACCAATGCAGCAAAGGTTGCCTAGAGGACACGGTGGAGCATACGGTGATGGTATGCCCCACTCGGGTGGGCCACCGCCGTGTTCTTGCAGAGGATATCGGTGGGGGTGACTGAATGGGAAGCTGTCGCCTCTTTCTGCCAAGCAGTCATGCTGGAGGAAGAGGCCGCGGCGCGCGTGTGACACCGTCACGCCTCACGCCTCGGACAGTAACCCAGGCGTAGAGAGCCGCAAGACGACTACCGGCCACCGTAGGCGCGGGACTGCGGACGGCGAGCGATGCGTAGCTCGGCGCCCGATAAGAACTAGGTTCGTATCGATGGCACGTTTGTTCCACTAGCACCTTAAAGAGCCCGGCCCTCTAGGGCCAATGTATTGCATTGGTTGCGGATTAATTCTAATAGTTACCGCTGCCCCGGAACATAAAGGGCTATCAGTCTGACACTCCCTTCCGCCCCGCCCAGGGTGGGAAAAGTCGTTTGATGTACATATAATAGTATACTCACAGACTGATACCAACGCTTTGTTGATATTTAACAATAACTAACTAGAGACATGAAACTTGGAGGGGTTATTCTATGTGAAGAGTAAGCATAAGCCACTAAGGTTTTTTATCAATTCAACCCCTACAGGGTTAAAATACTGTTGCGGAATATTTATAATAGTTACCGTGACCCCGGAACATAAAGGGCAATCGAAGGGTGGGTTTTAGTCAGTAAAAGTCTGACACGCCCTCCTGCCCCGTCCAGGACGGGAGAAGTCATTTGATGATTTCTCTCTTCAAAAAAAAGGGTTAAAATAGAGGATAGAAGTTCGATATCCACGCGGGCGAAGCCGCGGGCAAAAGCTAGTACAGTAATAAAATAAAGTCTGGCATGATAAATTGAATGGATTTTAGTACTATTAATCTAATAAAAATAGAATAATAATCATAAGAAATGGCATAAGCTACAATATCAACACACAGCGACATTCGGAAGCAAAGAAATAACCAAAGACGCGATTGAATAATAACAAATGTAATATTGTAAGTGCCTCTCTTAACACCACATTCATTATCGAATAAAGAGTCGTAAGTGCATCCCATAACAAGGCAAGCGGGGGCGTATAGAACGCTTTAATGTCAAGCGCACACGCATACTCATTGTCATATATCTCTCTATCTGGGCTCTTTACTTGTCTCACTATAAGATGCATCTTGTAAGCATTCTAGATTAAAAAGCCTCAACGCGTCGGCATTCTTATGTAGGCATTATCACAACATACATATATCACTGTCAAAAGGGCAAAGATTTTCTTTGTTCTCTAGTTATTATAGGAATTATTTTACTGTAGCAATTGTTATTTTAAGCATATCCTTAGATCAGTTGACCCAAACCTTATTCAAGTAAAGGTATGCACCGACAAATAATAGTTCGAGACAATTCTTGCCTAGTTAGGTCCGACTGTTGTAAGACAATGCATAACAAACACAGAACCAAAATTGTCAATCAGTGCTATTTTCTCATGGCCTTATTTATGGCTACAATATATACGGCCAACCGACATTTGTCACTTACCCGTTTAAGGCATAAGAGTTTTTTTTTCAGTAAATCACGAATTCGTTGTGATATCGAAGATAATAAATTTTATATTTGTTTTCTATAAATATTTTATGTGTAGGCCTTATAATTTTTTGTTAATTCCACATGCCCTAGTATTTTATGTTTTTACATGTGTTTCACTGGGTGGAGACAGAAATTGTCAGTCGTATATCACTTCGCATCGAGCATTTTA
The DNA here is from genome assembly GCA_033675125.1 of Athetis lepigone. Classification (NCBI taxonomy): domain Eukaryota; kingdom Metazoa; phylum Arthropoda; class Insecta; order Lepidoptera; family Noctuidae; genus Athetis; species Athetis lepigone. Next base: position 8,075,887 of record CM066229.1, read on the forward strand.
AGATTGACACAATGAAATGAGGTGATAACGTGCTTTATGAATATTAAAGATGCATGAATTATGTTTGAGAAAGGGTCTGTAACAAGTAGATTCTGATCATCATAACGTTCCATGTTTAAGATTACAAATTTGTAAAATAATAAGCCTTTATAGTATTTCTCTTACTTAATATAATTATAGAAGATAATGTAATTTTCCAATAATTATCCCCAATTTTTAAACAAAGGCAAAAATTCAGATTCGGATAAGTCTTTCATTGATATAGTCATTCAGACATTATTAGACCTAAAATGTAACGATGATAAGCTAATTACATACTCAATTTATAATCCAAAAGAATGCGTTACAGTCCGTATCTTAACTAAATCACTTACTTTAACATTGTCCGAAGTAGGTAGCCATTTGGTTTGATTGTCTTAAATATAATAATTTAACAAAGTAACCTACGTAGCGTGTTTTAGGTTAATTTACTTTATGCAGTAGGTACAACTTTGTGGCGCTATAAATGATTTTATTTACTATTCTGATACCAATTCTTAGCGTAGAATGCTATGAACTATAAGCGCGAGATTTACATGGATACGACGTATAACTTTACTTTGTGGAAATGAATTTCGTTTACTTATTTAAATTTGTGATAGGTTAATTTTAGTTCTTATTTCACAGCAATTTAAACATGAAAAACTTTATCGATGTCTTTATTTATTTAAAAAAAAAACTCCAAAAGGCTTACGGTAAGCGATTGAAATTCATTCACCGCATAGACTTTTTCAATTTGCCAATAAGGCAACTGCACATAAATATCAAGAATGACTTCTTATTGTCTTTGGAACACACATACATAAAAAACCATGACTCTGGCAAAATTAGAATTAATTCAAATTAGAAAATATTAACTTGGAAACTGCCTAAGGGCGAGATTTGTGTATCTGGGCCAAAGTTTAGGTTGCTTAGCCTGTGCTAAGCAATTTTTCTATCACCGCCGTGCAACTCGAATAAGATGACAAAATAGAGACAAAGAATAGCTTACCAAAGTATGTGCTGTGTACCCATTTTTCTCATATTATCATTACAGTGTCATCATAGTTTCAGGATAGCCTCTAATGGCCTAAAACCTATAGAACTTCAATTCTATCGAAAACAAAAGCAAGGCATATCCAGCAATTTCTACCGATCTAGTTTGCGGCGCCCACCACACATACATGTAGCTACATACAGTTTCCTGCGACACGCCCGAGTGGGACCCTAGCTTGTACCTATAGGACATACAGCCTCTATATAAACGGCTGCTATGTTAGAATTTGGCACAGAACAAGCCCTAGTGCTTAGAGTGACGTACTGTTTGAACTTAGACAAAACTTAGACACAAAATGTTCGCTAAGGTAAAGTGATTTTATGTTTGGTGACACAAGTGTTGATTGTAATTTTTGGTGGTTTTGTGAGCTGGTGGCGTTGGTTTGGTTGTGGTTAAGTATTAGGGTTCAGACATTAGCTATTAGGTTGGGCTAGAAAAAGATGGACAGAAAATAACAAGATTATTAAGTCACGATTTAAAAAATGACAAGATTATTAAGTCACGATTTAAAAAAATGTGTTTTTTGGAGATCTTAATATAATATAAACTATGTGTCACGTTGTTAGTCCGCGATGAACTCTAAACCTTTCAACGACCAACCGACAGCCGGCTGTCGGGCTGCTATTGTCTTTCTATTGTGTCTCAAAACACGTGTGTTCGAAGGATTAAACTATTTAACCTAACGTTTAATCTAACTTGTAAGGGCTTATTTTGATAGCAACCACAACTTATAATAGGGATGTTGACTACATCAAAAGAATGACATTCTGTTTAGTCCGTCTGTTAGACAGTCCAAAAATACTGGACACATATTTTTTGCTTGATCAAATTAATAACAAAATACAAAGATAAAGAGCATCAAAGTTCCGGAGAGGGGGCTTGTGACGTCACTTCTGAGTAAAAATTGTACAAAGGCGTGACGTTTCACGAAACTTCAACGCACTGTATTGTCGTCATTTTCTGTTTACGAGAAAAAAGAAAAAATACGTGTCCCAAATTTTTTGATTATCTAACTGACGGACTAATTGCTTTTTTTTTGTCATCTCGCCCATTATATTTATTTATAATGTATATGCGAATGCACAGACATTATTGCCGGCTTTGCTAAAGCAGAATTGGAGCAGTATTGGAGATATTTTAGCAAATATTAAAATTTTGCCTGTTTGTTTTCAATAATTGCTCAAAAAAATACTTATAGGTAATCTCTTGATGAGCTCTTATAATTCGTCGTATTTGCTTGTTATATTTTTTACAAAATCATGCTGTGTTTACAAAAACTGTTAAATTAAATTATTCAAAACGATATTCAGAAACGCTATGCGTTTAACGTATTCAAAGCAATTCCGTAAAAAATATTACATGAAACCTTCCTACAGGTGTTCCTCGCATGCGCGTTGATAAGCGTGGCGCGCGCAGGTCTCATCGCGGCGGGTCACGGCGCGCTGTCGACACAGAGCATCGTGCTCGGCGCCCCTGCCCTTGCGCACGGCTACGGAGGTTACGCCGCGCCGGCCATTGCCGCACCGGCTTTGGGATATGGATTAGGTATGATTTAGGACTGGCGTAAATACTGTTTTTTAACGGTTTTCTTTTAGTTTTGTGTGTGCACTTAAACTGACATTTACTGACGACCTAATCCGAAACAGCTGCCAGTAGCACAATTTTCAACGTCATATCATAATCATCATATCCCATGCCTTTTCTCAATTATATTGTGGTCTACTACCAGACTAATCGGATTTAGCTGGATACTAGTGTTTTATGTGAAGACTGCCTATCAGGCCTCCACAACCCTGACTGGGTTGTGGAGGCCTGACGCCACATGATATCCTTTAGTTCTTATATCCTTTAGGCGACATTACATCCTTTGGTTAGACTGGTCAGATTTTCTGGCTTTCGACTACCCGTTATGACTGTCAAGGTACTACGAATAACAACCGAGGCACGGGATGTAAGTGATGTCTAAGATAAAGATTGGAAAGTCCATAATTATGTATCAAAAGTTACTTTAATATTCCCTTACGTGAGAGGCAAGCTCCTTGAGCACTGGGCCATCAAGATATTTTCTACGTAATAAATATACAATAAAATAATTAAATTTTTCGAAAGCCGTAATGATATTGCTTTATTATATTAAAATGATAAAAAATAAGATTAACATTGAGATACTGGTTGTCCAACCCACACCCATTTTCCCTGTAACACCCTCAACGTAAACCAGGAGTATTATGTATGTATTATGACGTCAGATCGCTTGCAGGTCACGGCGCCGTGGTTGCGCACGCGCCGGTATACCGCGCACCGATCGCGCACGCCGCTGCCCCTGTTGAGATATATGTGAGTTTTATTAGTTGTTATTAATGCGATTTTAATATTATAGAATAATGAGAAGTTGTGAAGTTTGAATGGCTTTAGAGTACCTAAATGTAGATACACACATCAAAAGTGTCTAGGGATCAACATATATTTTTGCAATAACTTTTCTCCTGATTGATATTAATTAAAATTTTCTTTAAGGATTCATCAAATAAAGTGTTTTCGTTTGTCACAGTAACGATAAACCAAGTCACCTTTGCATTAATAAAGAAATTTGCCATTTTCCTAATAAAGGGATTTTTGACATTTGAACCACTAACACAAAAGTTCGAAAAAAAGACTGAAATAACAGTTTTCTCTAAAATTTTATTGGGTAACTTAAACAATTAATAATCCGTGTTTCTACCGCGAACACTAACAACACAAGAACATCGGTTTGGCATACTCAAAATGAGTTCATCCAAATCACGCTGTGGAATGGCCGCCCATGTTCGTTGCAACAACAAAAAAAGGTCTTCTTGCGACTGGATACCCCCCATATTCGGCAGAGCTCTTCTCTGTAGCATATCCCATGCATGCTCAATCGGGTTCAAGTCTGGCGACTGAGCAGGCCAGGGCAGGACATTGATGTTAGCTGCGGCGAGAGTCTGTCTTACAACTCTTGCGGTGTGCGGTCGTGCATTATCATGCATTAACTGAAATAAGGGACCGATTTGCACTTGTAGAGGAACGATGACGTCTGATACAATCGTCTCAGCATAAATTTGAGCGTTGAGGTTGCCTCTGATCCAAATCAACTCAGTTCTTCCGCCGATCCAAATACCCGCCCATACCATGATGGTTCCACCACTATAAGGATGGACTTCCTGGCAGGATTTTAATCGCTGTTGGCGTCCAGGGGTTCTCCAGTGTCGTATACGTCTTGTATCCGGTCTAATACCAAAACGAGACTCATCAGAAAAGCACACGAAACGCCATTGTTCTTCTGCCCAATTTCTGTGTTCAAGAGCCCATTGATATCGAATCCTACGATTGTGCATTGCTATAGGTGGTACCCGTAGCGGTCTTCGGGAATGTAGGTTCACTTCATGCAAGCGGTTTCTGACTGTTTGGTCGCTAATTAAGTTCCCTGAAGAGTGATGAAGCCTCACGGCTAACATCATGGCGGTTATTGTTGGAGCTCTTCGAGTTAAGATTTGAATGTATCGGTCTTGTCTCCGTGTGGTGCAGCGATACCGTCCTCCATGGCGCTCAGCCACGGTACCAGTGCTTCGGTAACGTGTCCAAAGTCGACTGATAACACTCTGACTTGTATTCAGAGCTAATGCCACAGTACGTTGCCGGAAACCAGCTTCTATCATTCCCACGGCTCTGAGCATTTCTTCCTTGCTTAAATGACGTCGCCACTCCACAATAACGTTGGTTTTAATCAGTAGTAGGGAAACAGTAGCACTAATAATGTCTTCAATGCGTAGTATGTTTTTATAGGGAAAATATTGACAGCTGATTTTCATCTTTTACTCGAATTTGATTCACAGTTCCTGATTCAAATTATGAAATGCACCAAAAAGGATCCATATAAATTTATAAAATCATAAATTTATTACAAAGCCACATCTCAATCTCAAGAAATCCGCATAAAAATGCTTGATCCCTAGACACAATTGATGTGTGTAGTTTAGTTTCGCTGGGCTTGTCCGCGCTTAGCCTCATAATTAGGCCATTGTGCGTGAGTGACTAATCGCCTATTCCAACCATCCCACACTTTCGCAGAATCTTAGTAAATTTTTCAGTCTGCTAAAGATTTCTGGGAGTGACCCGGGGTGTTGGAGTAGTTCTGCCCGTTGTTCGGCCACACTGGTACATTCCATGAGGACGTGTTGTGGCGTTTCTTCTGCTTCTATGCATCTCTGCATAGAGGGCTGTCTGTTACTCCTATTGTGAATAGGTGCTTGTCAAGGAACAGTGACCTGTTATGGTTTACCTCAATTTAGATATACTATGTCATTGTCACGTCAACAAGAATGATATAACGGCGTCGAAGTGGCGACACATACGTTTACTATGCATTTACTATCGTGTCCACCGCACGTCACGTCACCTCAAACAACTTTGGCTTGCAGTCATCTCCATCTCATTGACGTGACTGTGACAAATGGCCTAAGCAAACACTTTTTAACATTCCCGTTGAATGTAAATCCATCGCGAATAAGGAGAGATCTGATGCAGGACCAACACCTTTATCAATGAACAAGAAACACCATTGACTTTCAAACTCCGGGATAAGAAATTTCTAATAGAAACCCACAATATTACCTGCTATTGCATATTTCAGATACTTAGCAACCGTAGGACCAACACGACAGTAATAGTCTATTAAGAATTCTAACAAACGTTTTTAAATGACGAATGTGACTTTGTTTGATAATTAAACTTTCTTGCCTAAACTTCTCAATTAACCACCATGAAGCTTTGCATGCCCATTACAGGAGTTTGAGAAAAAGACATATTCTTCATTAGAAACCGCAACCAACGCTCTTACAAAATCCCTTTTGAACTCCAGGCCCACCCCCGCTACCAGTTCAACTACGGCGTGGCTGACGGCCACACCGGCGATCAGAAGAGCCAATGGGAAGCCCGCGATGGTGATGTCGTGAAGGGACAGTACTCCCTCGTCGAGCCCGACGGCACCGTGCGCACTGTCAACTACTCTGCTGACGACCATAATGGGTAAGGACTAAGGGCTTCTTCAATGTATGCGTTTCTTCCCGTACGGCTGCTGCAGTGCTGTAGCGGTATGTTTGTCGTACGGCGTGTGGACGTTCATTTGTTTTCATACAAATCGCGTAGTGCGGCAACAGTCTTGTTGCCGAGCGTTTGAGGTACTACAGCCATACGGCAAGATACGCATAAATTGAAAGAGCCCTAAGGACGGCTCTTAAAGAAGACAGGCAGCATAAAAGCCACTTGATTATAAATCAATAATTGTGATCAAGTAATCCGAAGGGTAAAGGAAAAGGCGAGAGAATGATTTTTTAATTATTGTCAGAAAAAGTTTGTAATACATATTTCGAGTTATTAATAGTCTACTGGATTGCTTGTTATGTGTTATGAGGGCACGTAGAATATGATAATAAGTGTGCCGACTTTTGCGTGACTGAGTGGTTGGGTCTAAAATTTTCGAGATCGGCTGCAGGCAAATATATTTTGGGTGTTTCTATTGATACTGATACTCAGCAGCAGCTCGAAGTCTAATTACTATGCTGGTTAATATGCTGGCAACTGTTTAAGTTCGCCTTCTTCACTCTTCTGCCAGGAGAGGTTTCAGCATATGTAACGGGATAATGCCTTACACGAGGCGGTGATAACTTCTATCATTCATATTGTGCCGTCCCGTCCCATTTTTCTCATCACGTGAATTTGTTAATATATTTTTATTTGCACAATTATCGTCGGCCCGTTCCGTCCGGCACGAAAATAAAATACATCACCTATGCTGTAAACTTTAGTCAGTATAAGAGACTCGTGTACATTATGTCATTTAAGAGACTATCATTTGCAAGGCGGAATTTTCGAGATAACGAAAACGATTTAATATTTTTTATGTTTTTTATTTGAGATAGTTTGCCACACTATTTCCTTCATCTAAAACACAAAATTAACAGTAATTACTGTGCAGAAATGTTATACCTAGTATTTACGTATCATAGCAGTCTTGGATCTGACAACAAAATCAATGTTCAAGCTATTTACTAGACCGCTCGTTTTCCAGATTCAACGCGGTAGTAAGCAGGAGCGGTCATGCGGCCCACCCTGCCGCGCACGCAGTGGTCGCTGCCCCCGCCATCGGCCATGGTCATCTTCTCCACGGATAGGGCCATCACAGACCTAGGCCTAGACCAACACCGACGACACCTATTTATTACTACGTAGCTTAAGCACGGACGGAATGCGACAACGAATGAGCATCGTACAATGAAAGGCTTCCAAACTTGTATGCTTACTGCCTAATCGTTTCATAATTTGTATAGGGACTTAGGCCCAAATTAGCATAGAACTTTATACATTTTCATTCACTTATTTTACATCCATTAGAAACTTTTGTATTATATTTTCTTGTAGTGTGTAAGTATTTCGTGTTTTTATTTTCGTATTTCATACATTTTGTGAAACGTTAGACTTGCTTGCGGGGTGATGTGCAGAAACTATGGTTTTTGTGACTGATATGAATAATGTAAATTAAATATAATATTTTCTCATATAGCATGGTGCTTTTATTGACTTCATTTCTCGTAACTTAAAGGTTTTTTTTTTCTAGTTTGGATAATATTAATAGAATAGCAAAATAATTACAATGTGCGTGTTTGTGTTAAACAGAATTAATTTTGTGTAATACCTATGCTTTTTGTGTTCGGTTTAACAAAACTTACCCCTAGGTCCTTGGACGAAAACGAAAGTAAAATTAATGAATGCGATTAATTATACAAGCACGTGTAAAAAGCTGTAATTGGTTGATGTTTATTCAATCAACCAATCATAGCAGCTTACATTAACATTCATTGGCTTACATGAGCTACTTGACAATTTATTTAATTTACTTGTCGTTCGAGACACTTACTATTTCTATTAAGAAGTTTTTTAATTACGATTTACTAAAACTTTAGATTTGGTTCAGGATAATCAATACAAGCAAATGTACTTAAATAATTAAGTATTTAGCACACCTTAACCAAAACGAAGAGCAACTTAGGAGTTCTATCTAGTAAACACACATAACTAAAGGTGGTGGCTTGGTGTGTAAGCTATAGCTTACACACCAAGATAAATAATTTCTTAAAAAGTTGTGACCTATAGGTCACAACTTTTTAAGAAATTATTTTTACCTACCGTTAACGCAAAATTCCATGAAATTAAATAAATGCTCTGGTTACAGAACAGGTGATAAAAGTGGAAAGACCTAAGTTCAGGATAATCAATACAAGCAAATGTACTTAAATAATTAAGTATTTAGCACACCTTAACCAAAACGAAGAGCAACTTAGGAGTTCTATCTAGTAAACACACATAACTAAAGGTGGTGGCTTGGTGTGTAAGCTATAGCTTACACACCACAAAAATAATTTCTTAAAAAGTTGTGACCTATAGGTCACAACTTTTTAAGAAATTATTTTTACCTACCGTTAACGCAAAATTCCATGAAATTAAATAAATGCTCTGGTTACAGAACAGGTGATAAAAGTGGAAAGACCTGTTTTCAGTGTGAATGCGTAATAATAAACTGTTGCAAAGGAAAAATTTTACGCACTTCATTTTGAGTATAAAAAGGCTCCTCATTTCTGAAATTATATCATTCGATTAATAAGTGCATAACAACACATACAGGCACGATGATCTCCAAAGTGAGTACCATTTTGGATTAAAAAATACTTTTTCATTGAAAAAAACCGATTCTGTATCAGTTTATCAAGTCTATGTTTATATAATACTAGCTTTTGCCCGCTACTTCGTCCGCGTGAAATAATAGTTTCTGTTCCCGGGAATTTCCGGGATGAAAGCTATTCTATGTCCTTTCTCGGGTCCCAGACTATATCTGTACCAAATTTCATTCAAATCGGTTCAGTAGTTTAGGCGTGAAGAAGAGACAGACAGACAGAGTTACTTTCGCGTTTATAATATTAGTACGGATACGTGGTTTAAAATCATTCCTTTCAAAATCATTCCATTCAAGAATAAAATTCATTTGAATAGGATGTGACTTGTAAAATTGGTCAAAAACAAGTCATATAACATAAAATTCTAATCACAACATATTCTCATTTTTGCAGATTATTTTCACCCTAACCGTAGCAGCGGTGTTTGCTCAAGACCATCACGGTCACGATCACGGCCAAGCTTACTCCTCCCAGTCCATCCACATCTCCCACGGACATGGAAGTTCCCACGGACACGAAGGTCTGCACGGATATCAAGGAGGTTCCCAAGGTCATCAAGAAATTTCCCAAGGACATCAAATCGCACAGGGTCATCAAGAAGTTTCTCACGGTTATCAAGGAATCTCCCAGGGACATTACGAAATTGCTCAAGGTCATCACGAAATTGCCCAAGGTCATCACGACATCTCTCAAGGTCATCATGGTGGGGAACATATTGTCCACCAGCAGCCTATCCACTACGTCCCCATAGCCGTCCACCATGAGGCCCCAGTTGCTGTTCATCACGTTGCTCCTGCCGTGCATCATGCTGAAGCTGCTCATCATGAGAAGAAGGAGCACCATGTTGATTATTACGTGAGTTGAATATTATTCTCCTTATTTCAGTAAGAACTAAAAATTTTTTAGATCTGAATAAAATAGAATTTGCTTCAGATTAGTATCAATGGGACAAAAGATAAGAAAAAAACTCGGCTTAATACGTAAAAATGACATAGTAAAGATAAAAAACTTACCTAAAATTAACAACGTTTAACACATAGGGTTTTTACCTATATATTATTTAAGCAAAACTACTTACTTACAAATTCAGGTCAGGCTAGTTGGTAGATTAGTTTTTGCTGAATATTTTCATGATTTACTCACCTGAAGATCGTCAATTGTTACATTGCGATGAGATCAGTGATCATTTGGAATAAGAAATAAACATTGTTCAATGACCCTAATATAATGGTTCTTCTAACAAAAAATCGTTTTACCTGACAAACTAGTTTACCAATTACAGATGAATAAGTGTAAATTGTTAACATTTTACAACGTTTTCATTTTACAATAAAATCACGTTCCTAAATATCTGCCAGGTGAATTTTGATAAGATTTCACTGCTAGCATTTGCACTATTTAAGTTTTTATTACAGCGACTGTTAACACATTACCTAAGGAATTGAACTTAGGGTGAAATTATATAACACTAGCTTCTGCCCGCGGCTTCGCTCGCGTTAGAAAGAGACAAAAAGTAGGTATGTTACTCTACATCCCTTCAACTATCTCCACAAAAAAAATCACGTCAATTCGTCGCTCCGTTTTGCCGTGAAAGAAAGACAAACAGACAGACAGACACACTTTCCCATTTATAATATTAGTATGGATTAATTAGGTAATTATAATATTTACTAGTGCGGTTTTAGAAGAAATTTATTCTAATTGTTATGAAGATTGCTTTTAAAACCGAAAACACATTTTTAAACTCGCTTTTGTGGTAGAACCGTTACACAGAGCGAAAAAGATTCATTAAAAGTTTGTATCATTTATCTCCGATTAGCGTTGTTTTCATGCTTTATCCCTAATTTTATCCTAATCTCCCAGGCCCACCCCAAATACGAGTACGAGTATAAGATACAGGACCCTCACACCGGCGACAATAAGTACCACCACGAATCCCGCGACGGCGAGAATGTTAAGGGCGTGTACAGCCTACACGACTCTGACGGCTCCATCCGCACCGTTGAGTACACCGCCGATAAGCACAATGGGTATGAAGAACTCTTGATTTTTTCTTAGAGAACTTTAGGTAGTGTTTTGTTTACTTATTCAACATGTGTTATTTTTAGATTTATTTTTTACTAAATAACCCGACGAACTTCGTATCGAAATATTTTTTTCACGAATCATTTAGAAAACCATAAATTGTTAATGTATTGTCAGTAATGAAAGACCTCTAATTTTTTTTGTGCAGTGTTTAGTAATTATATAGATTATTTGTTTGACCAATGAAATATGATATTCATTGTAAACTTTTTGTACGCAACATTATGCTAAACAGATTTACAATTTTGTAAACTGCGAGTGTAGTTTTTATTTTTATCATTTTGGAAAAAGTTTCTACAGTATAATTTTGTCTACTCGTTTAAGATTTTCAACATACGCACAATGCTATTTTACGTCAAATCATTAACCTTTCGACGACCAAGCGACAGCCGGCTGTCGGTCTGCTACTGTCTTTCTATTGTGTCTCGAATCACCTGTGTCTAAAGGTTTATGACATTAAACCTTTCTTCTCATTGCAGCTTCAACGCGGTAGTAAAGACTGAAACTAAGCACGGACACGGCCAGGGACATGAGCAACAGTATCATCATTAAGAACCACACCAGTACCTGATAACATGTTAACTCTTATCTGTTTGTAACCGTTAAATATATCTAGTCTAAAAAGTTTAATAGTTATTGTTTTTTTTCTACAAAATGCGGTACAACCCTCTGCTTTGCGTTCATAAATTTATTTTAAGCTTGTTTTAGACTTCGCTGAATGTAATGAAAAATATAGCAAGCGAATAAGATGTCTAGCAAAGTGTGAACCTGTTGGAAATGTATGGAGGAGCGACATGCTTGTGTTATAAACTATGAGCTACATGCTATTATTTTATAGCGTATCTGAATTGAGTTTCACTTGACTACTTCGTTTGATTGCTTAATTTGACTGTCTTTATTAGAAACTCTTTGATTTTTAACCTTAGATCTGTTATTCAACTTACATTTTATTGTATTGAACGGAAGTAATAATTTAAGTATTTTTTTTTATTTATTTATCAATGCTCGTCGATATTTTTCGTTAAGAAAATATTTAAGATTTGCTTGAACCAATTTATTAATATTTTATTACATTGAAAATCGTACTACCTACTACCCTTTTCTAAAGGCGACCAACACACAGTTGATAATTTATAACTAGGCCAACAAGTACTAACATCCTAGTATATATAACATTCTTTATTAAGAATGGATACCTTCGTTTCACACGTTCCTAAACACACATATCTCTCTAATTATTATTGTATAACATAAAACTGTAATTGACATATTTGAATGATCGTGATCGACATCTAGGCCATGAAAGTCAAAAGTGATTAATCTCGAATCATTATCACTTTGAACCGAAACCGCAATCACTTCCCGCAAACGTAATAGTATTTAATAAGTTTATATTGTTTTGATTGACAAACCAATCTTGTTAGGCTATGTTTATATAGTTAGACAAACTATTTTTTATTGAAAGTAATGAAATTAATAGCAGTTTGTCTGCGGATATTAGTAGTGGTAGTAGTACATCAAACATATTTTTGTCTCAAAGTATGTGTATTCTTTTTTGAAGGGCTTTGTTAGTGTATTACTTGAAGGGTATGGAATGGATAGGCGATTAGGTAATTGCAGGTAAATAAGACATACCACGGTTTCCTCTAAAATAGCAACGCTTCATTTAGGCCTAGAATTTATGACGCTTATAGGAGCGGTAACTAGTTAACGAGCCTTCAGCTTGCTTGCCACATAAGTCACATCAAAAACAAAATATACAGTTAAGTTTCTAGTGAACACACTGTCTTATAAATTGCAAAATTCACCATAAAAATAGTAAGTACATTATTACGATAATGCTTGCGTTATGTAACTGCTACGTAAAAGTGTATTGTGGTAACTCCTTGATTAAATTTCATTGTTACCATTTTGTGTGATTGAATTTGCATAAAAATGTTATTACTAAATAATGTAATAAGCACCTAGTCTTGCATAAATTACCAGGAATACAGACAGTAGACATTTACAAAAACGAAATGTGCAATTACACGCAATACATCAAGGAAAAACAAAAGTTCTTCGACTTATCTCAATTAAATTAAATCTACACTTCATAAACAGTGCGTTAGGGGTGCTTTAAGACCAAAAATTAAAATCATAATTTACATTAATATTAAATAAGTTTTATTAATAATAACATAATATAAGTAGGCAAGTACACATCTAGTAACAATAAGCGCCTTACTAATAAACGCTGCATAAAGTTATGACAGACTTATACGTCAAAAATGTATAGTTACACAGGCTTTATTCATTGCATAACTTTACACAGTGATTATTAGTAAGGGCATAAGTCTATTTAAAACAACAGGACAATTTGATCAGTCTTGTCTTAGTTGTGATGATGGCTGTCAATCTGAACATGATGACCAGGGGCCGAGTGCTTCACGACGGCGTTGAATCTAAGGAAGAAATAGTTGTCGAATTCAGTGATAGAAATAACAATGCAAGTAATACATATAACAGCTGATGATTCGAAATAGAAAGCTGAAGTAAAACGTTGAAGGCAGTGCGTGACTGGACTCATAAACTGAGCAAAAATAAAGTCTCATCTGTCTAGAGTCTAGTAGACACACAATTTCGTTTAAAATTGGAACTGAATTTCGATTGGCTTAAACTAGATAATATTATGCTGTAACAAACAAATCTAAATGAGATCTTTCCGAATTGTGCAACAAAATATGATTGAAACATCCTTTACTTCGACAACAACGTGTTTAACTTACCCAGTGTGTTTGTCAGAACTGTATTCGACAGTCCTAATAGCTCCGTTAGCTTCCTGAAGACTGTACACTCCCTTTACAACATCTCCGTCACGGAACTCGTGTTGGAACTTATTGTCTCCGGTGTGAGGGTCCTCCACTTTGTACTCGAACTGGTACTTAGGGTACGCCTGGAATAGCAAAACATTTAATAAGAATCATTTCAATGCGAGTACTCAACTACCGCGGTTTAAACGGTTCAATTTGTGATTGGAATAAATGAATAGAAAGTTACCATAAAACTACAAGTCGGAAATAAGTATTTTATATTCTAATAATGTTGGGCACTTACGTAATAGTCGATGGGCTCATCGTGAGAATCGTAAGCGTGAGCATGAGCTTCGTGGTGGACTGGCACTGAGTGATGGACGGGCACTTCGTGATGAGCAGGGGCTACGTGCTGAACTGGAACAGCTTCAGGAACAGGGGCTGCATGACGAACTGGGCCTCGATGATGCACAGCTGTGTGGAGTTGAGCACCGCTGTGGAAGCTTAAACCTTCGTAAGCATTAGCACCCTGATGATAGCTTGGGCGTTCGTGTCTGTAGACATATTGAGGCTGAGCTTGTTCGCGCTGAGGAACGTGAGACTGATAATGACTGACTTCTTGCTGCTCTTGGACGGGAGCGTATTGAATGGACTGGTAGTGCTGAGCTGGTACTTCATGATGTGCTGGCTTTTGAACCGGTTCCTCTTCCTCCTGGACATACTGGTACACTGGTGCAACATGCTCATTTTGAGACTCTTGGGATTCTTCCTGGCCAGCATGCGCCAAGTGGTGGATGATGCTCTGCGAGGAATACGCGTGTCCGTGTCCATGACTTTCGGGAGCAGCAGCGTACTGCACTTCCTGTGATCCTTCCTGTTCCTCGTGAACTCTTACCGGAACATGTTCATATCGTTGTCTGTACTCCTGGGCCGGTTCGTGGTGGTTCCTGAGTGTGTACCCATGTTCCTCGCACAAGACCGCAGCCACAAAAGTGAGCACTATCACCTAAAACAATAAAATATGATTAAGTTGTAGGATTAACGGAAATTTCAAATGTAACCCGTATGTTGTCACATACGTACTTTAGCAAACATTTTGTTCTTTCCCCTAAGACTTCCGTGGTGGAACTGATGAATTAACATAGTCATTAGCTCAATATATACCGGAGACGTTACGAGAGAGTATTGAATCAATTTGCCGCCGCTTGGGGCGTCATGTTTGTTACCCACGGCGCGCACGGATCTATGACGTAATTTACGTAATCAATGTGAAGGTTGTCAATCTTCTGAAATTAGAGCACCACACATTTTGACAATGGTCTTGTAACGACTACAAGCCTAAAACCTAAAAATCGAAAGGCCAATCCATCTAGATTATGTTTCTAAGCCCGGAAAACTCAAAAATGCCTTTCTTTTGCTTATTGATTTTAAAATGTTCGTATCGGGAGGTCTTTTTTTGGAAAGGAAACATGGAAAAAATACCGGGAAATTTAATAATAAAAAAAAGAATGTCCGATGGGATTTTCATATGAACTTTTTTGTTTAGATAGGACAACAAAATAATATGTCGTGGTGAACACGACATATTATTTTGTAGTCAAGAATAAACATATACAATTTTGTCACTACTCTAATTTAATTGGAGAAATCTCTTTAGTTAGTATTCTAGAATAGCACTTCTTTGCTACTCTTTAAAATTCCATTAAAATTACGATTTCACTATTAAAATTATGGGCTATAGTTGTTAATTTAAACCTAAACACGATTTTAGTTACATTGACCTCTGAGTTTGTTTCGGATGTTTCTTCTCAGAGTAGTCAGTTACGAAACACCGGCTCCATCGTTCGATTAAAATATAAAAAACAAAATATTGACGTGTAAAAGTGTTATACATATAACCTATTTACAAAATAAAGATCATTTTAATCATTTTTTTCATTTTAATCATTTTTTTACATAGTGTATTGATTAAATTAACTTGTTGGTTAAAAAAACTCCAAATGGCATGATAGAAAAACCGGACCTTTTTTTTGTATGTACCCTTAAATCTTTTGTATTATGAAATGGTTTCTAATGGAATTTTATATTAAAATTCATGATTTCAAAGATTTCATATACCTGCGAGAAGCTGGGCTCGCCAAAACATTACATTTACGTTCTTTAGAAATCTTTTAAAAGTTATATGATCTATCAAAATACATTACGTACAAATAAATACGTGCCACACATGTATTGACGTGACCATGATATTGACCGCACGGTCAAATACCTATCAATAAAATGGTGACCGTGTTAAAAGTAGCAAAGCATAACTACATACATATTACTACTAGCTTTTGCCCGCACTTTGTCTTCGTCAACTTTTCATGGCGTCTATCAGTAAACATTTCTCACTCTTTTTTCAGAGTTAAAAATTGGATCATTAATTCCGAAGTTCGAAGTTTTTTACTTATCTTTATTAAAAGTAATGACAGCATTCATCATTGTCATACTTATTTTTTTTTTTTTTGAGATTCGGATATCATCAAATGACTGCTCCCGTCCTGGGTGCGGCGGGAGGGCGTGTCAGTCTTTTACTAACTAATGTCATACTTAAGAGCTTTCTGTTCTCAGGAAAAAAAATACAAGTTTTTGTTTCTCCTTTTTAATTCAGTAAAGCGTAATGTAAAACATTCGAACGAAAAGAATCGAGACGACAGTATTGTTGTATTGTAGATAGATTAGACTACGTAGTATACAGTTATTCAAGAGTGTTTAAAGGTTTTAAATAGTATTTATTATACTTCATTCATCGTTATCATCTTCACCTTATCTCAACTACGTTAGGGTTGACTTCTAGTATAAATAGATCCACCTGAATACCAGAATTTTACGGGATGAGACTATTTATCAGACAGCCACAGCCCTATGGCTGGGTAACACTTGCAGTTGCTAAGGAAAGTTCAAGTAGCAAGTTAGAATCCACTATAAAATATATATCTAATAGATCACGCGACTATAATTCTGTTTATGCAAACGATAAGAACACCTCATACCTAGTAAACCAAAAACAAAGTGCGCTACGCTGATCCATCACTTATATTTAATGAGCCTTTTTTATTGCGAATCACTGAAGCATTTTTATATCTAACTCCTCCCAGTGACTATGGAAAGTGACCTCAACGATGTCATTGTCATACTTTTTTTTATTAAAACCAGGTGAACTAGCTACTTACGCATAGACTCTTCATTGTATAACCATGAACCACATTTAAATGTAGTTTCTAGTGTTTCACAATATACTTTACGCGTGCACCAGATTTTTAATTATCTTTTTTTATTAATATTTTATTATCTATTATTGTTATTAGAAACCGGATGAGAATGATTAGTATTTAGTAATTGATTGACTGGTACAAACTGCATAAATCACACAATAAAAAGACCATAGGAGCCCGACAGCCAGCTGTCGCTTGGTCGACGAAAGGTATCCGTATTTTATGCACAAACTTTGCGCAAGTAGAAATGAATAATATATATTTTTAAATCTGAAAATGCTAAATCATTAATGTTACTAGTCGAAATAACTACACGTTTATAGTAGGCAGATTTAGTGGTGCCTTCCTTATTGCCTAGTTTAAATGCTTATGTAGGTATATGTAACAAGCGATGCGGCTAACTTTCTATGATGTAAGTTAACTTATTAATACGGATTTCTTCTACTTATCGAGAATATCTTTGTCACCAATGCATACAGATACACATTCTTATGTTCATGACATCATTGTCTATTTGTCATGAATCAGCGCATTGCAAAATGTGTTGTATTATTGTAATGAATTAATACGTACATGTAAATAGTGTATTCAGTATCATTTATTGCATGCATGAACATAGTTTACGATTTATTACAAATATTAGGTGTCATACATGACCCAGCTCAGGGCACATTCATATATGTGATAACAGGGCGCATATAAAATTAAAAATAATAATAATAAATAATAAGTTTTATTTATTTAATAACTTAAATAATATTTGTATACAACATACCCTTTTAGAACTAATTAACTATTTAGTGGTGGTATTGATGCTCGTGCTTAAAATGGCCTTCATGTGACACCTCGGCGTTGAATCTAGAAGGAAAGAGAAGATTTTCTTTTAAAAACTGCTGCTGAATTAGAGAAGGCAAAAGAGTATCGAGATTTTAACTTAAGCCATAAGTCATTTATACACATTTTATACATTCGTTTAACATAGATACAATAATGATGGTGTAGCAAGGTAATAAAAAGAACGCTAGTTATGTTATGCTAGAAGGTGTACAAATGTTTGTGAGAAATTAACAATCAATCCGGCCAAGTTGCGGAATGTTTATAATAGTTACCGTGACCCTGGAACATAAAGGGCAACCGAAGGAACATGAGTGGGTTTTAGTCAGTAAAAGTCTGACACGCCCTCCCGCCGCACCCAGGACGGGAGCAGTCATTTGATGATTTCCAACTCAACGGAAAAAAAACCGGCCAAGTCTCAATACACGAATTAACCTTTCGACAGCCAAGCGACAGCCGGCTGTCGCAATGCTATTGTCTTTCTATTCACGAATCACGTGTTTTCGAAGGTCTAATAATTCTAAACAGTAAAAAATACTTCAATTACCCAGTCTTCTTGTCTGATGTGTACTTGACTGTTCGGATGGAACCGTCAGCTTCATGCAAGCTGTACACTCCCTTCACTGAGTCACCATCGCGAGCCTCATGCTGGTACTTCTTATCACCGGTGTGAGGATCATCCACTTTGTACTCGTACTCATACTTAGGGTGAGCCTGAGAAATTAATACAGGAATGTGAGAAAAAATATTTTGGGACTTTACTCGCAAATGGCTATCTGATCGCAACTAGACAGAGCCTATTCTTTGGTAACAAGACAGCTGGTATAGCAGTGTACATTTATTTAACTAATAAATATATCCATATATGTATAAATGACACCTACACACAGAACAGACAACTGTCTTTTTATTACACGACCTCCAGCTTAGTAGTCTAGGTCACTAACCACTAGTTCATCACGCTAATCAAGGATATTTCTTTAAGTAAAGGCTTAGTCTTTGTAAAGGATCACATACTACATTGTTCAAAAGGCAATAAAAAAGTCTTTACTTACATAATAGTCCACATGGTATTCCTCTTTGTGGTTGGTTTCTTTATGATGCGATTCCTTGTGCTGTGTAACTTTATGTTCCTGATGAGAAGCCTGTTGGACAACATGAACAGGCACAACAGGTACCACAGGAACATACTTATATTGAACTACAGGAGCTTCCAGAGCTACTTCGTGAACTGGAGCGGGCTCTTTGGCAGGCACGAAGTAATGTTTAGCAGGAGCTACATGTTGGATCTGATCACGTCCAAGACCATGGCTATCGTGACGTAATACGTTTTGAGAGGAAAATGCATGAAGTTTGGGAGCGTGAATATCTTGGACTACATGAGCCTGAACTGGGGCTTTGTGAGATTCGACTTTCTTTGGTGCCTCGTGATGTGTCTCATGTTGAACGACTGTTTTTAGGGAGACTGTGTTATGGTGATAGTCTTGACAGTACGCCGCCACCATAAGCAAGAGTAGAGCGAGGATCTGAAATAAAATATAATTTTAGATTTTACGTAAGTATTGGAGAAGAGATTA
Organism: Athetis lepigone; assembly: GCA_033675125.1. Lineage (NCBI taxonomy): Eukaryota > Metazoa > Arthropoda > Insecta > Lepidoptera > Noctuidae > Athetis > Athetis lepigone. Next base: position 8,095,255 of record CM066229.1, read on the forward strand.
ATTATTTTGATCGATTTTATTGCTTTATTGGTTGATTAAAGATAACAGCAAAATTAATATTTTATGGCCAGCAAAAACGATACAAGAAGAAGATCAAACTTGTTTAGTTTTGGAACAATTTAATGATGTGTCATGATCGAGATCGAAATTGGTAAGTATGTTTACGTAAAACTCGAGAGCGTAAGTAACATAGTGTGGTACTTCTGATTAAAATGTGATAATAAATAACATTTTAAATATATTTGAAGATCCGTACTATCTTTGTTAAGTCCTAAAATAATTTGGGTTTTTAAATTCCGTGATTTAAACATTGTTATTGTCAGATAGAAATTCTAGAAGATGTATTATTCTAAGTAGTCTCTTCCTCGAAAGTAATGTCTACCCAATCTGTTCTCTAATCATAATTGAACTGTTTGTAAATAGCTAAGTAGTTATAGTAGGTAGGTATTAAATATATCAACTATATCGGCTCTAGAAAGTGTCGATTCTATAGCGCGAGCAATCACTTTCATTAGGATACAAAATATTTTAATACCTTTGTATACATTGTGATCTTCTATCCACAAAAGCTGTTGTAAATATGATACCGAAGCCCAAGGAAACTTTTGATTTTATACTCAAAATAAACCGAAACAAAACAAGTTTGAAGCTGCATAAATATGAGGCCATTTTACGTATACCACTGAAAAACTGGTTCACGCATGTAATTTGAGATCAAAATCACGACACTGCGCAAATATTACTTTCTTCGGTTCCCAAACTACTCAATCCGTCATCGAAAACAAAGGTCTAGACAGTTGAAACGAGTTCTTGAGAGCTTTTCGTCATAAAGACAACAACTTTAACCTTCATAATTATTGCTTTAATTTGTTACTTGGATCGTAAACGACTTTAAATCTTTTACGAGACATATTTATTTGTACTACGTTTATTATTATACCGTAGCTCATTTTTTTAACTTCCTCCTTCAATCTCTCTCTGCGTTGGGCTATTTGGGACCAGTCTCTATCAAAGGTGTCTAGTTCAGCCCTCCACCTCGGCCTGTCATGAGGTTGCCTACCATTTAAATGGACCCATTTGGTCGTACGTTTGTACAAAATTTGCTCTTAAAAAATAAGAGAAAGAGCGAGTAGACAAAGATGAGTAAAATAAATACTCAGCTGAACAGTTCAAAGGCTATATTATGTTGATGAGTAGAAAACTCCCCTCACAGTGTTTCAAAATAAAAGCTTTGAACTATAACATTTTCTTCATCAGCTTATGAAAGCTGTATCGTTACTGCATGCGTTGCGTGCGCGCACAAAAACGACGTCGTTCATAGCAACATTCGTGTTCATTAAGTCTTGATAAGTTTTTTCAATAAGTAAACTGCTGCAACTGATTATCACTTAGGCTGTTTTTTGTTCAACTATATTTGTGTCAATAATACACTGATCTTGCGCAACTTACTTATAACGAACTGTGGCAATGTCACTGCAAGGTGTAAGTGGTTATACTAAACAAACGCTTTTGCGAAATTCATTGCTAACACCGCATACTGAAGTTCGTGAATAATTTGTACTGCTTGTTCATACCTGAGTGAAATCTATGTTACCTTGGTTACTTATTTGTTATTGATATAAAAGACACTGAATTTGATCATTATGTATCAGTCCACTATTGGTCTTAGTATCATTAGCAACCACTAATAGAAACTATTTATCTAAAAATGTTCTCTAAGGTAAAAATATTTTCCCAATTTAAGTGTTATTAAGTGAAGTGTCTTATGTCAGTTTTGAGTGAAAATGTTCAGTGATTTATCGCGCCTAATATTAACATACATACATGACAGGAGAACATAGATCTGTTGTTGTTAATTCCATCTTTACCACTCCATATCATGATCTGAAATTTTGACCACATTTAAAACTAATACCTATTAAACTTCAACCAGACAAAAAAGATTTGATCTAATTCTATTCTCTTTAATATTTAGTTCCGTTATAATGATATGTACAATTTCAGACCTTTAGAAATTATCCAAGTCATGGTATTAATTGAAATATATAAGTAAACACTAATCTTCTGGACTATTAAGGATTTCTCCTACACTTACAAAATACAAGATGAGATCCGCCAACAAAATTCAAAACAGTCATACTTTTCCCCTACCTCTAATAATTTTCCTGTCTCTACTCCAGGTATTCTGCCTCGTAGCTGCCGTAGCTTTCTTGGAAGCTGTGTACGGCCACGGTCATGGGTTCTCTTCCCAGTACATCCATCGTCACGACGGGCCCGCTGAAGTCGTCCATGTACAAGGGCACGATGGCGGCCATCATGGATATGGCCATGACGGTGGTCATGGACACGCCGTAGATTATTATGTTAGTTAGCGAATATAAACTAAATGCGTATCATATATAGGTGTTTGACGAAGTATCTCTATTTCATAGTCATTAGCCTATGTCGTCACTGCTGGACATAGACTTCCCCCACGGCGCACCTATTGATTCATGCTTCGGTTACTCGCATTCATTAGCTGTCAGCTGCCCTTCGCAAATCGTCACTCCATCTGAATCCATCTCCATTTGAACTCCAATTTGAGTTTTTATTGACTCTCTTGATGCTACGACTGAAGCCATTAATTTCACCCTTTATAAAAAATATGTGTCTACATTAACATCCATTCAAATTCCAGGCCTACCCCAAATACGAGTTCGGTTACAAAGTGGAGGACCCTCACACTGGTGACATCAAGTCGCAGCACGAGCACCGCGACGGCGACGTCGTCAAGGGTTATTACGCTCTGCACCAGCCTGATGGCTCCGTCAGACATGTTGAATACCACGGTGACAAGCACTCTGGGTAAGAAAATATCATAGAAAGCTTTTAAGTCTATTTTGGAATATTTTAGACTGTTACTCGTAGATCACGCTGATGGAAGGCTTTTTGATAGATCATATAATTGAAACAATTTGTATGATTATTTAATTTGTATCAATCTAAAAGTATGAATGTGTGAAGGGAAAATTCTGCAGCTCTTTAATAAGGATGTTGTGAGGACAAGTGTGAGATATGGTAAAGTTAACATTTTTATTGACGACCGATCTTCCATAGTCTGCATCTAAAACAGTATAAGTATTTGTAATAATTATATTATCGTTTTAAATCGAAAAAATTGTAATCTCTGTCTTAAAAGACATACTTAATAAAATTCTCATCCTTTTCCCCAGTTTCCACGCTGATGTGAAGCACAGCACCCACCACCTTGTGCCCCACCACCACCACTACTGAACCGCTGCTGAACCAAAACTGTGATAATATGACTACTGCCGTCATTGTACCTACTGTGATCTAATGTTAAAATTGTTTGAAAATGTTTAATTTTTTATACTTCAATAAACGTTATAATACTTATTTTATTATTTTATTTTCTTCCCTGTCGTACTTTTATTGAGATGCAGATGTTTATATTCTAGTTTCAACTTTTATTTACACCTAGTTCTTACTAAACAAAAGTTTGTTACGCTAGTTATTTACACTTTATGCACAAACTTTATATACAGAGGCGGACTTAATTAAAGTTCTAATATCGATAAATATCGATTTAATTGATAACCGACAAAGGTCTAAGCGCTAACCGAAAAAACATAAAAAAAAATTATAACAATGTCAAAACAATCTCATTTATATAATGAAAAAACTAAATAACTTATCAAGCATTTGCATAAAAAAAATGAGGTCGTTCTATTGTATGAAAATAAGTTCAAAGGCATGTGGTTACAATGTGCCAATGACAGCCTGCTTATGACCGAAATAAAAATGGCGTGACCATGACACTTTGTGATCCAAAAAAATTACTTACTTTTTATGTTTCACTTACGTCTACCTTAATAAAGTATTTTTTTTACAGCTTAACAAAATATTTTTTTTAATCGTTAAGCTTTTTATACGCCGCCACAGCTTTACGAAAAATCTTTAATATATCTACAGTACTTACTTGTACCAAAGTTGAAAAGTTGTAGCAAAGTTAAAAGTCAGGAAGTATACACACTTAAATATAATAGCTAAATAAGTAAATGACATTCAGCTAATTCGGAGATCTGGATAACTACCATCATTATATTATAATGTTTTCGGTTCGAGTATTCACAATGCACCATACAAATAAGGAAATTTGTGTTTTTTTTTCTTACATTTTCTAAAAAGCAGCAATAGTAACTCTTAATTGCAAAAATCGCATAAATGAATTTGCAGTAACACTAGGGAAAGTGATAAAAAAACTGTTCATAATTGACGGAAATATTTATTGAGTGTAGTTTGGTTTTTTTTTAAGTATTTACGAGTTATGACAACCATTTAGTATTATGTCGGTTTCGAGATTTAACGTTATATAGTTCTTCTTAAGTTATTGGTCTTTATAAGTCCTGAACTAACAGAGTTATCTAAACCGTTAAAGTTTTTCTTCTAAGTTCATCATATTAACCACTTTTTTGATTTTCTTCAGATTTCTGGAGCTAGTCGTTTATCTTTGAAAGGGACAGACACCTTGTACTTTGTAAAGTAAAATTCGTTTAGAAAGTGAATATATCGCCTGCGGCTACTAAAATAAAAAAATGGTTTTTGCAACCTCGCAGTATTTTTGAAAGATCTTTCTACCCTATCATACCTAAACTTTACGTGGAGGGCGTAACCTCCACGGTACCTCCCTTACACGTAAAGTGGGAATGTTTTTTTCCCTTAATAAAAATATTTTTCTTGGTTTATTTTAGTACTTTGTCCACCAAATAAATACACACCACCAAACAAAATTTTACCTTTCTTGCATTGTTTAGACGGTACGCCGAAGACGGACGGACGTCCCTATATAATGGTTTCTTTGATAGCATTTTGGGTATAGAATCTTAAAATACAAACTACTACAAATATACAACTACTTTTTAAAGAAGTCGATTGGAAAGAAATGTTACTGTTATTAAATCATAAGTCACGGTTGAAGAAATTTAATGAGCCGTTACTTGCAACGAATTAAGAATTTTCAAGGTGATCTTAAATCAACGACTGTATAAGAAAATAATGTTTTTCACATGCAACTTAATTTAATGAATGCATTTTATAATGAATGAAAAAGAAAGTAATCGTTTTATATCGTAAGGTACGATACTCGTTTTTACTCAAGGTCAGCTCAGATTACCAAAAAACAGTCTTTTTTATTGCAAACTGGTTGGGCGTTTAAAGTTGTTACGTAAAAATGTATCACAGTCCCTTTAATGTGCTCTTGTATAAAAAGAAAAAATATACATTAAGAGATTATCAGTTACAATTCGGTACTCCAAGAGTTAAGAATACAAACCTCCAATATGTTCAAGGTATTTAATTATACTAAGTCATAATAAATAATAGTCTTCAGTGTTGTTTGTTTCTGATCAAATATTTCATATCAAATAGATCAATTTATAGAGAACGCGTAATAAATATTGATAATCAACAAAAAGTTGTAACAATATCATTCAGTACTTTTTTCTAACTCTTTTTTTATTTTGACAGATCTTATTAGTCACCGCTGTGGTTACGATGGTCGCTGCGCGGCCACAAGATGGTCATGGTCACGATTACCACCACGGTCACGGTCATGCTATCTCGTCACAGAGCATCGTACTGCACCAAACTCATGAGCCCGCACACCACGAAGAACATCATGAGGAGAAAATACACGAAGAGCATCACGACAACCACCAGGAGCATCACGACAGCCACCAGGAGCATCATCACGAGGAACACCACGGTCACGCCTCATCCTCACAGAGCATCAAGCAGCATCACGGACACGCCACCGAAAAACACGTCGAGTACTATGTATGATAACAATTCAGGCTCTAAATCTTTTGTTTATTCATAAATGTCAGTTTGTCTGTAGCAAAACTAACTCTGAAATATTTGGAACAGGCTCATCCCAAATACGAATTCGCGTATAAGGTAGTAGACCCTCACACCGGTGACAAGAAGTCTCAGCACGAAGCTCGTGACGGTGACGTCGTGAAGGGCGTGTACAGTCTGCACCAGCCTGATGGCACCATCAGGATCGTCGAGTACCACGCTGACAAGAAGACTGGGTAAGAGGGATACCTACTATTCTGTCAAAAATTCAATGTGAATAAATATTGAATTTACTAATTATTTTTAACGTGTTCACAGATTTAACGCTAACGTGCACTACAAAGGTCACGCCTTGCACATTGTTCCTGAACACCATCACCACCACTGATCTCTGTTAAAACCTGATTGTTGAACCTCATACTTTAAGATTGTTGATTAATGTGCCTGAAAGTTGTATTACAATGTAAATATTTAAAATAAATACATAAGATTATAAAATATCTTTAAATTTTTAACACCTCACAATGTATTAGAATGATTGAACAGAAATACTGACACCTTTTTGCACCATGATGAGCTCAGAAAAAAGCTAATGTAGTATCTACGTAACTTGAATTTTAACAGAAGAACTCCTCCAAAATTGGCTCTTGTGATAAGCAGTGATCATAATTTATATCGGAATTCAAAGAAAATATTCTAACAATCATTATTAAAAATGAGTGGATTTTTTTTTAAATTGCATGCATAACCAGTTTTGAATGCATAAAATTATGTATTCAATACTGGTCAATATCTAAGCCGAAATTCTACCCGATGACCACCGCTGGTTACACCAATGACAGATCCATAATGACCGATGAGCAGATGTGATTACATTCCAGAGTAATTATAATTATACAGGACAAGTGCAATTACATCAGCACCCATACACTTCATAGCAAAACACAGCAACTCTAGTCTCTTGTGATTCTCGTTAGGTAAAGAAAAAAGCATTGTTTTCTGAATCAACCTGATAAATCTTGAACATTAAAACCTATAAAATTATTAGATGCAGTTGCGTTAATCAACGAGAGTTAGCCTTTATTTATAAGCTCTTGCATGATGTTTTATTAATGAGTTTGCAAAAATAAAAATGATCAAGCATGATAACAGCACTCCATATGACGGGCCTGTTGGTCTAGTGGTCAGGGCCACTGACCACTAGACCAACTGCCTGACTGACTGCTAAGCCAGAGGTCGTTGGTTCGATGCCCACCCAGGACAAACTTTGTTTGATGAGCATAATATTGTTTGTTCTGTGTCTGGGTGTTATTTATCTATAATATGTATGTATTTAAAAATTATATAAGTTTGTATATCAGTTGTCTGATTACCATAACACAAGCTCTGCTTAGCATGGGATCAGATAGCCGTGTGTAAAATGTCCCAAGATCTTTTTTTTTTTTTGGTGAGTGGGAAATCTTCCAATGACTGCTCCCGTCCTGGGTGCGGCGGGAGGGCGTGTCAGACTCTTACTGACTAAAACCCACTCATGTTCTTTCGATTACCGTTTATGTTCCAGGGTCACGGTAACCACTATAAACATTCCGCAACCCTGGCAGGCGTTGGCCCTGTTGGGCCCCTTCCTGTGCTGACTCCTTCTCATTGAGGCGCGCGTGGCGGCGAGCAACCCATCGCTCGCCATCCGCAGAACCGCGCCTACGGTGGCCGGTAGTCGTCTTGCGACTCTCGACGTCTTCGCCTGGGTCTTAGTCCGGGGCGAGAGGCAAAAAAAAATTACATATTTATTCATTTATATTGACATGTTCCTAAAACTGTAGACGAAGGAATTACTCAAAAAAGAGAATTGGTGCTAACTTGTAGTGCTTAAAACGAAAGACCGCAAGGAGGTTGTGTCAGAGTCTTTACTCTGACACACCTCCTCCTTGCGATATTTAGCTAGCTCCTTAGCTACGCAGACAGTTTTTAGGAAACATGCAAGTGCCTGATATAGATTTGTAAGCGTCCTTCATCCTGGCAGCGATTTAGTGATCTATTTGAAGAAATCAAGGCTTGTGTCTGTATAATTGTGGGCGAAGTTACCTTGACGAGGCATTACATCGGCCGAGGGAATCAATCCGGCACATTATCTCGGGCTTTTTACATTTAGCTAACGAAGAGTACTTGCATAGGCACAATTATCCTTAGGTCTATCTATAGGCTATCCAGTGTGACCAACAATGTTACCAAATAAAATCTCAGAGATAATACAAATAAAACATAGATAATTTACGAACATACGTATTAGTATTTACTTATGATGCGAAGACTATTACTTTGCATTGTATACTAGCCGACTAACCAATTGTTAAGAAGCCGAGTACTCGACCGACTAGTCGACCAATCTGATCACATTGGGAAGTATACTAAAATTTGCATTGTTTCTTTATGCAATGCACTTCTGTTACATTGTTACATATTTTTGCTTTTACACTGCCCGGTTTTTTTTAACATAAATTTCTTATTAGTTCACTTTACTTAGTCGGTGTAGCTCAAGTATGCACATTAATATTGCACTCTCGGACATTCAATGATGTTAATATAAGTTTGACAGTGTCGCGAATGTAGTGGTTATAAATGTGTTAAAGTAAATACCTTATGTAGTAAGATTACTTCTGCTCTTCAAAATTAATCTCGGGATTTGAGTCATATCCACTTAATCTTTCGCTGTGTGAAATAAATGTAAGTTCAATAATAACTATTTAATTCTCTGTGATTATTACTCGATAAGTATACAATTATAACATTAGAACCTACTTCATCGTCATCATTATGCCAGCCGAATGACGTCCACTGCTGGACAAAGGTCTCCTCCATGGATTCGTTTACATAAGATATATCTGTAGACTGTTCAAGTAAATATCAAAAAAATATAGAGTTACGGGACCGGTTTTACATTATTAGGGTGAAATAACAGATTAATTAGGTTTGTCAGAATGTCGTGATGGCCCAGTGGATAAGGCGCGCCTCTCGTGTAAGAGGTTCGAATCTGGGCAAGTACCATTGTGACCTTTTCATTTCGTATGTACTTTCTCAATTTTATTTTAGACATCACTGACATCCCGTGCCTTGTAAAGCACGAAAATCCGTTGGTCCCGGGTTGTCATTCGTAGAACTTTGTGCAGTCAATGGCCCTGCCAGAACAGACCGATTGCCACACTCTGGGTCAGAACTCCTGGGCGGAGCCCTGCCAACAAATTTGCGTATCGCGGTTCGCTCGCCCAACACCAATAGGACAGATTGTACTCACCAGTGGGAGCAGGCTTTATTTCCACGCACGAGTGGACACGTGGTCCGTTTGGTTCTTCTTTTGATATAATGACGAGCAGTCAGCCACGTGGATTTTCACGCGCTGGTCGGATCCCAGCTGGAATTGTTCGTACTAAGGCACAAACGATGGAACACGGAGACAGTTCACCCACAACACTTTTCAGGCACAAAGTCAAAATATGTAGAAATAGGAATTATTTGCAACAGCAATTCGTACGTTGCAGCTCGCGGCTAGTAGACGGCCATCACACTCTCGTGTCAGCCAATCATGATCGACTCCCACCGGTCGGCCCATAGGAATCGGGCGTTGCTATTGGCTGAGCGAACGAATGAGTTTTGAATGATGGCGGCATAATTTTGGAATAGTTACGTTTACTGTACAAACTTTGATAGTCGTTACGGTTAAGCCCAAAAGTCTGACCAGTCTAACCAAGAGGTATCGTGTCGCCCAGTTACTGGGTTGTGGAGGTCTGATAGGCAGTCACTTTACGTGAAACACTTGAAACACTGTTATCCAGCTGAATCCGGTTAGGCTGGAAGCCGACCCCAACATAGTTAGGAAAAAGGCTAGGGAGTCAGAGTAGTCAGAGAGCACGGGAAGAGGCCCAACTGGGCCAACCCCTACCGGGGTTGCGGAATGTTTATAATAGTTACCGTGACCTTGGAACATAAATGGCAATCGATGGAACATAAGTGGGTTTTTATTAGGTATCATTAGAGCAAAAATACTTTAAAAAACATTATTTTTAATTTATTAGCTTTATTTATGTGATTTGTTTTTATTCACTTTGTTTATATTCACAATTCTAGCGACTTCATCAAGTTCTAGAAAGATTTTTATGGCATGTAGCATACCATTAGAAAGAGGATAAACTAGAAAATGTAATGAGCGAGTTGGAAGATCCCGGTCGCTTTTGATTTATTTTCTGTAGGCATGTAAAGAGCTGTAACATGTATATCTTTAATTTAAATTTTACCTTAGCGAGCCAAATTAAGAGAAACTAGTTAACTAACCCTGTATACTATAATGTAACAAAATGCATATCGCTTTCTATTTAAAAAAAGCAAAATAAAACTGATATTTTTGAAGTTTTTAGATCATTGCTTACATCCAAAGGAAGATACATTCGGTAAAAAGAACTTCGTTTGGATATTTTATAACATTTATATACGTATTTTCTCAGGTTACTTTCAGATAGATTTTTTGGAATTCAAGCGATTGTGAAATAAAATAAGGGCACAAAGATTGCGTGTAAAAAGTTTTATTAACTACACCAAGTTTTATTACAGTGACATTAAAAAAATAAATGAGTGTCAATGCACTAAGAAAGTAAGCGTTTAATTGCGGTACTTAAAACGTACTCAAGGTTAGCTCAAATTACAAAAAATCTGTCATTTTATTACAAACTGGTTTGGTGTTTAAACTGGCTGTATAAAAACGTAATACAGTCCCTTTAATTATGTTCTCGTATAAAAAGAAAAAAATATGCACTAGGAGATTATCAGTCACAGTTTGGTACTCCAACAGTTAAGAATACAAATATTCAAAATGTATAAGGTACCATAAATTATACTTTAAAAAACTATTAGACTAATTTGTTGACTTTAAAGCTTGAACTTAATATTTTAACGATTGATAAGATGTTCTATTAAAAAAAAGACAGATATTAAATGGATGTGCTAGAGTTTGTACGGCATAATATTTGACGGTAAATTCCAGTCATTTTTGATTGTTTAAATTTAAGAGTTAAAACAATTAAAATCATAAATATTTTCTAATTTTAGTAAAATTTATACACTTAGTAGTACCTAATTTGTTTATTGTAAACTTTCACAGGTCCTTCTAGTCGCCGCTGTAGTCGCGATAGTCGCCGCGCGGCCGCAAGACGGTCACGGACATCACCACGGTCACGGTCACGCCATCTCATCTCAAAGCATCATACTACACCAAACTCATGAGCCCTCACACCACGAAGAGCATCACCAGGAACATCATGAGGAGCACCACGAGGAGAAACATGAAGAACACCACAACAACCACGAGGAGCATCATCACGAGGAACACCACGGTCACGCTTCCTCCTCACAGAGCATCAAGCAGCACCACGGACACGCCACAGAAAAACACGTCGAGTATTATGTATGTTAACGATCCTGTTGCCAAATCTTTGCTATTTATAAAATATCAGACATACCAAAACTAACTCTGAAATATTTACAGGCTCATCCCAAGTACGAATTCGCGTACAAGGTAGTAGACCCTCACACCGGTGACAAAAAGTCTCAGCACGAAGCTCGTGACGGTGACGTCGTGAAGGGCGTGTACAGTCTGCACCAGCCCGATGGCACCATCAGGATCGTCGAGTACCACGCTGACAAGAAGACTGGGTAAGATAGAGCTATTCCGACAGATCTTTAATCAATTCAAACTGAATAAATTGAATTTACTAATTGTTTTTGTGTTTACAGATTCAACGCTAACGTACACTACAAAGGACACGCCGTGCACATTGTTCCTGAACACCACCACCACCACTGATCACTCTGCTGATACCTGATTGTTGAGAACTTGTCAGTTGAACCTCATACTTTAAGATTGTTGATTAATGAGCCTCAAATAATGTGTTATACTGTAAATACTTAAATAAATACGTTTATAAATACAAATCTTTTTACTTAATAGTAAGTACTGTTTGATATATGAGCAATGACATCATGATGGCCCAAAAAAAATCAATACTAATATTATAAATGCGAAAAAAACTCTGTCTATCTGTCTGTCTCTTCTTCACGCCTAAAACACTGAACCGATTTGAATGAAATTTGGTACAGATATAGTCTAAGAACCGAGAAAGGACATAGGATAGTTTTCATCCCGCAAATCCCACGGGAACAGAGTTATCCCACGCGGACGAAGTCGCGGGCAAAGGTGCCCACTTTTGCTCGCGACTTCGTCCGCTACTATTTCATATTTTTTTAATAACGAAGCTACAGATGTTAGCTTACAATTGTGTCCAGAAATGAAACGGCTCATGGCATGTCAGGCTAAGCCTAGCCTGACATGCCATGAGCCGTTTGTAATTTCCAGTGCAGGGTACCGCATGTTTATAAATCGTCTATTACTGTTTATAATGTTATAAAGCTAATTAAACACGGATAGATTTTCTTTTTGACTTTGCAATTTAATACACAAGCTGTCCCCCGCGATTTCACCTGGGTTAAGTTCTTGGTTATATAACCTGTCTTATTCTAATGTATTAGCTACGTTACTGTAAAGTTTTATCAAAATCCGTTCAGTAGCTGTTTTGTGAAAGTAACAAACATTCACACTTAGACACACATCAAAACATTTACATTTATAATATTAGTAGGATTATTGGAAAGGTAGGAATTGTATAAGTAAGTTGCAGTAAAAGCTTTTACATTATTCAAAACACAAATTTTAATATAGTTTTTTTAACATAAAAAAACATATTTATTTTCGCCTCAAATTAGAAAAATTCACCTCGGAGAAGTTAGATTAGAAGTATTTTTTTTTTCGGCCAAAACTAATTTTGGCTAATTTTGTTAGTCAAAAGGAGTTTTTATTGGTTGTTGAGAGTTTCTAAAACACACAAATTCTAGGAAAAGTACACCGGGTGTAAGCTTTCTGCGGGGCACTTAAAGTCGTGTAGTAGTGTATTGTGTACTAACGGTGAAGCTACATGAATATGATTCACATAATAATAGTATCACATATTTTTATACAATAAATATATTTAAGCCTTTGCAATAAGTTACTGTCCTTAGTACGTACGTCAACCTATTTTTTTTTTGTGTAGAATTGTCATTTTTAACCCCCAACGCAAAAAGATAGTTTCTGTTTGTTTGTTGGTGTATGTCTATCTATGGCACCGTAGCACTTAAACAGGTCAACTGGTTTGGTTGCGATTTCTTTTATTTTAAAGTAGTTTTTTTTGCGATAATTTTTAGACTTGTTTCATCAAAACCAAGAAGAAGTTATCAACTCTTTTGATAGCTGCAGTTGAAATCTTAATGACTTCGGTCGGGGTTACAATTTTTTTTATTAACACTTATAAAAACATGAAAACAATACTTTTAATTTTTAATTTATTCGTAATAATATATTTGTGTAACTGCAACTACTAAGACAGTTTCTCTTACTGCCCCGTTGAAACTTGGACTTTAAGTAAAGTAAAGCTTATTTAGGAAAGTGTGAAATATTTTCTAAGAAATATATTTTTTTTTAATTATTGAAAGAAAAGAAACATAAAAACATGAAACATCTCTTGCATATTTTGAAAAATGTAACTGGCGCCATTACCACTTAGACACAGTTTTTTATAAATTAGTAAGTAATCACCTCGCTGGACATCATTATTGACAATGAAGCTCAAAATAACGGACATTATTTTTTGTGAATAGTATTTTACATGAATGGCCTGCTTATCAGACCTCTACAACCGAGTGACTGGATATCATAATAATAGTTAAAACAGCCGACAAACTTTCTTTAGACTGATTACTCGTAACAACAACTATTAAAGATCCACACCGGCCTTTGCCTGACGCTCAGCAATCGCGCTTGCGACTAATAGACACTAATAGAGTAGCATATTTACGTAATTATCAAATGATTTTGCAGTTCCTATCAATACTTTTATAATATAGCGTCTAATTTCTCATTGCAAAAGAAACTGCAAATATAGTTAGTTACCTAGTCAAGTAGTGGTTGATTTTTATAAGTAATATATTTTAAAAACTAAAAGCTCAAAAATAACTATTTCGGAAGTCGGTGGCAACACAAATCGACCGGCAGAAGAGAAGCCACCGACTTCCAAAATAGTTATTTTTGAGCTTTTAGTTTTTGAAGTCGGTTATCTTTTTTTTAAAAAAGCTTTTTATTTTTTACTTTTTAGTTAGAGTTTGAGTTAAGTTTAGTGTCTGACTACGTTTAGGGTAGCTCTCAAAATAATCTTATAAAATCTACAATCCAAGAAAGCAAAATGCGATCTATGAGGACAACGTCACGGGATATCTATTAGTGTTATATACTAAAACCTTCCCCAGAATGTAACAAACACTTTGCTGAAAATCGCATCATATTCGGTTCAGCCAAACGCGAGATAATCGCGGACAAACATACATACATACAGGTCGAACAGAGAACCTACTTTTTTTTTGAAGTCGGTTAAAAACAGCCGACAAACTTTCTTTAGACTGATTACTCGTAACAACAACTATTAAAGATCCACACCGGCCTTTGCCTGACGCTCAGCAATCGCGCTTGCGACTAATAGACACTAATAGAGTAGCATATTTACGTAATTATCAAATGATTTTGCAGTTCCTATCAATACTTTTATAATATAGCGTCTAATTTCTCATTGCAAAAGAAACTGCAAATATAGTTAGTTACCTAGTCAAGTAGTGGTTGATTTTTATAAGTAATATATTTTTTCCAAACCTTGCGTTTTAATTATGTTTACAAAAAAATAACGTGACACTTTTAATAACGTATATATTTTAAATATTTACAGCGTAATACATTATTTGAGGCTCATTAATCAACAATCTTAAAGTATTAGGTACAAGTACAACAGACAAGTTCTCAACAATCAGGTTTCAACAGAGTGATCAATGGTGGTGATGGTGTACAGGAACAATGTGTACGGCGTGTCCTTTGTAGTGCACGTTAGCGTTGAATCTGTGAACACAGTAAAAACTATCAGTAAATTCTATTTATTCAGTTTGATTTTTTTTTATGTGAAACATCTATAGCCGCACGTAAAACAAATTTCTGGCGTGGCGATGCATGCCGTGGCGACGCGTCGCCACGCTATATGATGGTGTATATATACAGTCACAGTCTTGTGTACTGTGTGGCGATGATGTAATGTCGATGTTTCACATCTGCCAGGCGTCCCGTGACGGCTCACTTTTTTTTAATAGGTTTGTATATATCTTACCCAGTCTTCTTGTCAGCGTGGTACTCGACGACCCTAATGGTGCCGTCGGGCTGGTGCAGACTGTACACGCCCTTCACGACGTCACCGTCACGAGCTTCGTGCTGAGACTTCTTGTCACCGGTGTGAGGATCTACTACCTTGTACGCGAATTCGTATTTGGGATGACCCTGTAACGCATATTTCAGAGTTAGTTTTGATATTTCTGATATTTATAAATAATAAAGATTTGGCAACTGGATCATTAACATACATAGTACTCGACGTGTTTCTCTGTGGCGTGTCCGTGGTGCTGCTTGATGCTCTGTGAAGAGGAGGCGTGACCGTGCTGTTCCTCGTGATGATGCTCCTCGTGGTTGCCGTGGTGCTCTTCATGTTTCTCCTCGTGATGGTCTTCGTGGTGCTCCTGGTGGTGCTCCTGGTGGTGCTCCTCGTGGTGCTCCTCGTGGTGTGCGGGCTCGTGTTTGGTCTCATGAGTTTGGTGCAGTACGATGCTCTGTGATGAGATAGCGTGGCCGTGACCATGGTCATGTCCGTGACCATATTGCGGCCGCGCGGCGACCATCGTGACTACAGCGGCGACTAGAAGGATCTGTGCAAATAAATAAATTATTATATGAGTCCTTAAATACTATCAAAATTAGATATTTGTTTAAGATTTTAATGTTGATGCTAGAGTACTTAGTTTAAAAATTGAGCCTTTTTATGGATGGGAAAACATCAGACTTCTTCCGCTCTGTACGGAGCGGAAGGGAGTGTTATAGACTTTTACTGACTAAAATCCGTGTTCCGTCTTTTCCTTTGCGTTCCAGGGGCGCGGTAAGTCTTTCGAACAAATTCCGCAAACCTGATAGGAAAAGCAGAGCCTAAAGTCTCAGTTGTAAATACATTTAATGTGGTACCTTGTACATATTGAAAATTTGAGTTCTTTACTCTTGGAGTACCAAAATGTGACTGATAATCTTTCGGTGCATACTTTATCCTTATATACATGAAAATATTAAAGGGTGTGTAGTTAGTAGCACATTATTTCGCAACACTTAAACGCCCAACCAGTTTGTCGTATTTACTTCAGTTTTTGGTAATTTGACCCGACCTTGAGTAAAACAGTTTTAATTAAAGTCTTACTTTTTTATTGACATTCAAATGATGAATGGACGATAAAATCTTTTGATAGTTATGACTAAGATTCTTGAATCTTTATGAATAAAATTCGTCATGTATCTAAAGGACATCATCATTTTTGGTCCAAATATGAAAATGCCGGCCAAAGAAAAAAAATATGATATTCTGATAGATCTTGTTCTTCTGAACATTTTTTATTATGGCACCAAAACTGTGGAACCATTCCCCTCGGTTTTATTTAAGTTCAAAGTTACCCATTTTTAGGTAAAATAAATTGGCAAAACAAGAGATTTTGCTGTTTGAAGTAATGAGGAACATAGTGTAACGCTTCTCAAAGATCCTCCGACCTGACCGGTGTTGTCTCTGGTGGGTTACCGCCCGACAATTATTGCTGTCGGGATTATGTATATTATGCTAATGTCTTGTCAAACTCTTATTGCGCGATGTAGACTGTCAGTTATGTGATAGATATCGCTACACCACTCCCCCTCTGAGACCGGAAATCGCAAGCACGATGTCACGAGTCATCTGTACATCTTCATGTGATGCTTGCTGGCCCAATGGAAGGTTCTAGTGAGTCTAAACCGAGGGCCGCATAGTTTTCGGTGAGTATTAATTGTCTACGGAGATGCCCCCAGTGAATCGGGGTGATGTAGTGTCGGAATGAGTAGTAGCTGGCTTTGTGTAGTGCTTTCGGAACTTAACAATGTGATAGTTGTATTGAGCGGAGCGGAATGGGTAAGAGAGAACTAACGCATTATATGGCAGTAACTGACCCCAAAATTGAACGTCAGCGCAGCTTTTATGACGTTATCATCATCACGTCATCGTATTGTATTTGGCTATTGCGGCTACCGGGTCAGAAGTGTCTCTCTGCTTGCTGAGTAGCTAAATTGCAGTGTGCTATGTCAAGGACACAGATGGAGCTGAAGGTGATGACCACGTACTTACGCGCATACGCTGCATGCAGGCGGTCAAGATTCCCACCGAATAGCCATGACTCGCCACTCGAAAGCTTCAAGACGTAATGACGTGATGATGATAACGTCATGAAGGCTGCGCTGAAGTTCATTTTCGGAGTCAGTTTGCCACATAATGTGTTAGTTCTTCCTAAACCACTCCGCTCCGCTCAATACCACTAGCACTTTGTTAAATTCCGAAAGCACTTGGTGTGGTGACATCTATCGCCGTGTTAACGATCTCCGGTCTCGGAGGGGGAGTGGTGTAGCGATATCCATCACCCAACATGTGTACTATAACTGACAGTCTATATCGCGCAATAAGAGTTTAACAAGACATTAGCATAATATACAAAATCCCGACAGCAATTGTCGGGCAGAAACCCACCAGACACAACACCCGTCAGGTCGGAGGATCATTAAGAAGCTTAACACTATGTTCCTCATTACTTTAAACAGCAAAATCTCTTGTTTTGCCAATTTATTTTACCTAAAAATGGGTAACTTTGAACTTAAATAAAACCGAGGGGAATGGTCCCACAGTTTTGGTGCCATAATAAAAAATGTTCAGAAGAACAAGATCTATCAGAATATCATATTTTTTTTCTTGGGCCGGCATTTTCATATTTGGACCAAAAATGTATGGGGAGTGGGTGATGTCCTTTTATGCATTTTACGAAAGTATTCCTTATGATTCAACATAGAAAAACAAAATAATTACTTGTTTTTAGTTATCTTTTTGAAGAGTAAGTGCCAAGTATTGGTGTTACAAAGTTACTTGTGACAGGAACTTTTGAAATTTTATTTCAACTGTGGTTTTTCTTGTATAAACGTAAATTGATGATGTTATTACGCCCGCAAAATTTCGATAATAGCTCAATTAATTAGTTTTTTTTTTGTTGTGTTAGCTTAAGCTGTTGCTGGTGACTCCGTTTGTGGTCCACATTAAGTCCTATGTGGAAATCTGTACTCGCCAAAATGTATAAATCAATATTGTTTTTTTCCGATTTCAGGATTGACTCCCTGATGTAATTTGATTGAAATAAATAAATAAAAATCATTTATTTCAGACTGTAGTTGGTCCATATTAGGTTACAATCAGACTTATAAACTATGTTAGTACAATTTAAAAACTAATTAAAAACAACAATAACAACTAAAATCTGAGGGCACCCGACGAAGTTTCACAGGTAATGTGAACCCTAAAATGAAGAAAACTGCACTCCTTCAAGTCTGTACAGAATTTCTTTAGACGTAATTCTGAAAATAATGATTTTTTTAAACTGTCTTCGTCAGTTCATGCAAACAGAAAAATAAAAAATCAAGCAGCATAAATTAAGAAGATTGTTGTTTTTCTGAATATCTGCACATGTACGGCCTTGTTTTTATTTGGTAATATAATTTATTATGTGGATGTAGCCCTATTGTATCATACCTTAAAGAAAACTGTTTTGTAAATAGGTTTATGATATAATTATTTTGTCCAGGGATTCCTTATTACGGTCGTCAAAGACTTATTTCCCTATAAAAAAAATAGTAATTTAAGTTTCCATAACATAAAGAGGTACTTCTTAAATAACCACAACTCATATTAGCTCCTTATATATTTACTAGCGGCCCGTCCCAGCTTCGCACGGGTAGATATAAGATTACACAATAAAAACACAACAATAACAAAATAATAGATAACACAATGATAACAAAACTTTTTTTTAATTTGATCGCAGCGCTAACTGTCGGGACAGACTAAAATTAAAATTCGAATATTATTTAAAATTTGACACTGCGATGGTAGCGCCGACATGTTAAGAAGTATTGCTACGCATTTTCTTATAGAACCTTTTTAATATCATTGTCTATGTTTATGACATCTGAAAGTGATTATTATTATTTAAAATTAATTGTGACTGTCAAATAATAACAGACAAATAATTAGCAATAAATTAAAATTGCGACTATAATTTGAGATTTAAACTATCCTATCTCTCAAATTGGATCGAACTGCACATGGTGTGCGAATTTTATTATAATCGGTTAAGTGGTTTAGGAGTCCATTGAGGACAAACATTGTGACACGAGATTTATATATATTAAGATTAATAACACATTTCAAGATTACAATATAAATCAGGCAGTTAAGTCCATGCTAATATTAAAAATGTGAAAGTGTGTGTGTTGGTTTGTCCATCTTCCACGGCAAAACTACTGTACCGATTTAACCTTTCAATGACTAAGCGACAGCCGGCTGTCGGACTGCTATTGTCTTTCTATTGTGTTTCGAATCACGTGTGTCCAGAAGCTTAAATAAAATTTGATACAAATATAGTCCTTAGCTTGAGAAAGGACATAGGATAAACCGGGAGGGACAGCTAGTATTTAATAATATGTTTGTGAATTTAGAGTAAACTAGCTTCTGCCCGCGGCTTCGCTCGCGTTAGAAAGAGACAAAAAGTAGCCTATGTTACTCTCCATCCCTTCCACTATATCCACTTAAAAAATCACGTCAATTCGTCGCTCCGTTTTGCCGTGAAAGAAAGACAAACATACAGACAGACAGACAGACACACTTTCCCATTTATAATATTAGTATGGATTAGTATGGATTTCATAAATTATCGGCTAAGTTTGTTTTAGGGCAAGCGCATTACAGTTGTCCATTGCGTTTATTTTTTACTTTCTGACTAGTTAAGCCTGCTAAGCTGTAATATGTATGTACCGCTAATGTAAGTACTAATAATCATATCAAGTAGGAGGTACAAAATACACAAAACTTTAAAGCCTGATATTTCATAAATAAATGAACAAGATCATAAGAGAAAAAATATTCTCACTTTATGGTTTTTACAAAGTAATGTTTTTTCAACTTTAAAAATTAGCTAAGTACAAATTAAATAGCTTTCTAGTATTAACAGTCTCTTAGTTACCTCCACCCACTGAAAAAAACATAAAATAACTCGACAAAGACGTATAAGGCGAAATTAAAAGTAAAACTCTTTTTTTTTTGGGAGGGGGAAATAATCAAATGTCTTTCCCGGCCTAGCCACTCATGTTCCTTCGGTTGCCCTTTGTGTTCCGGGGTCACGATAACTACTATAACCATTCCGCAACAAGTGAAACCCTTTAGACTGAATTATCAAAGAAGTAGATTTAGGCCCGGTATCCATCAAAGCGGAGAGGAGAGGAGGTGTCTCGTAATTAATGAATAGGATTGGATGAATAGGTATTGTGATAAAACTAAGTTCTGAGCTGTGAAAATTACGCAAGCTGATTGATTGTACGACACACCTCTTCTCTCCGCTTGGTGGGAGGAAGCCCGTTCTTAGATAAATACTACTTATGTTCACCAACATTTTACTCTCCATATTAAAAAAAATACGATGAGGTTCCATTTGACCCCGCTTAGAGCTCGGTAGAATCAAAAAAATTACTTAGGTAATGTAATCGTTTATTTTAAATATTTATTTACAATATATCACATTATTGAGGCTTAATTATCAACAATTTTAGTGTAAGGGTTCAACAATTAGATCAGTTTAATGGTGATGATGATGCTCGGGAACAATGTGTACGGCGTGACCTTCGTATTTCACGTTGGCGTTGAATCTGGAAACAAGGAAAATACCGTTAGTCACATAAAATTCCTAGGTTTAAATTGTTAAATAAGAAATATCAGAATAATATCTTTCTTACCCAGTTTTCTTGTCAGCGTGGTACTCGACGACCCTGATGGTGCCGTCGGGCTGGTGCAGACTGTACACGCCCTTCACGACGTCACCGTCACGAGCTTCGTGCTGAGACTTCTTGTCACCGGTGTGAGGGTCTACTACCTTGTACGCGAATTCGTACTTGGGATGACCCTGTAAATATTTCAGAGTTAGTTTTGGTATGTCTGATATTTACAAATAAAAAAGGTTTGGCAACTGGATCGTTAACATACATAATACTCGACGTGTTTCTCTGTGGCGTGTCCGTGGTGCTGCTTGATGCTCTGTGAAGAGGAGGCATGACCGTGGTGTTCCTCGTGACGATGCTTTTCGTGGTTGTCGTGGTGCTCTTCGTGATGCTCCTCGTGGTGCTTCTCGTGGTGTGCGGGCTCGTGTTTGGTCTCGTGAGTTTGGTGCAGTACGATGCTCTGTGACGAGATAGCATGACCGTGACCGTGTTGGTGTCCGTGACCATGACCGTCTTGCGGCCGCGCAGCGACCATCGCAAGCGCAGCGGCGACTAACAAAATCTGTGCAAATTAAAATCGAATTAGGGTTTTTGATGACATAATTGTAACATCTGTGTGTCTTATTCATTTATTCTTATTCTTGCTAAACCTGGGCTATTAGTATAAGCACCTGCTTAACGTTTATAATGCATACCTTGTACATTATGTATTTACGATTGGAAAAGTAAACAGTGACTGATAGTCTCAGAGATCAAGTTCTTTCTTTTTATTAAATTTAAGGGCCAGTGAGGCAGTTTTTGCAATATGTTAACCTTCGCACAAGTTTATTTTGGTAGCCTTGAGTAAAGTTTTATAACTTAAGTGAATTAACTCGTAACTTTCTCAGAATCAACTCACATTCATTTAATTTTTGGTCAAACTTGTTTCAACTTTTTTAACGGCTTGCGTAAACATTCGATAGGTACAGTACGTTAACTGACTACTATTTTTGATTTGTATAAAAAGAATTTTCTTTTACTGGTAACTTATCAGTCACGACTTGATTGTTGGAGATTAAACAGTCGCAACAATCAAACCAAAATGTACAAGGTAATAATATTACTCATAAAAATGGCTTCATAAAATAAAAGATTTACAGCGTCATCTTACTTCACCCTTACCGAACACGAAACCCTTTCTGAAAATTCTGTCTAATTATTTTCAACAGATCTTACTAGTGGCTGCTCTAATCGCGACGGTCGCCGCGCGGCCGCAAGACGGTCACGGTCACCACCACGGTCACGGTCACGCTATCTCGTCACAGAGCATCGTACTTCACCAAACTCATGAACCCCATCACCACGAGGAGCATCACCAGGGACATCACGAGGAGCACCACGAGAACCACCATGAGGAGAAACATGAAGAACACCACAAACACGAAGAGCAATATCACGAGGAACACCTCGGTCACGCCTCCTCCTCACAGAGCATCAAGCAGCACCACGGACACGCTACCGAGAAACACGTCGAGTACTATGTATGTATTCCATTCATAACTAGATTTTGAGATCTTCATTTAAATGAGACGAAAATTTTCTAACCGTCACTTTGTCTTGCAGTCCCACCCCAAGTACGAGTTCGCGTACAAAGTGAAGGACCCTCACACTCATGACGAGAAATCTCAGCACGAAGCTCGTGACGGTGACGTCGTGAAGGGCGAGTACAGTCTGCACCAGCCCGACGGTACCATCAGAATAGTCAAGTACTACGTTGACAAGAAAACTGGGTGAGTGTGAATTCAGTTAGATGTGAGTTGTGGCGTAGTTCTAGTAAAACAGAAACTTTAATAATTGTATTGTTATTTACAGATTTAACGCGGACGTTAAGTACGTGGGTCACGCTGAACACATTGTCTCTGAATACCATCATCATCACTGATTCTGATTCTAGAGTTTAAGTTACTTGTTGTTCTAATGTCTAAGCTGTTATTTTATGGTACCTCAAGATGTTGCTGTAAATATTTGAAGTCAATATATTTATTTTTGTACTTAATTTTTGGTTCTTTTCTTGTATTTTGTCCACCTGATTTTAAAACATATTTAATTATATTGCTTCATTGGATGGTTTGGCTTGTATGTGCTTTCTGGGTGTCACATTACCAACTTCCTGATTACGACTTACTGCTTAGAAACAGCCATTAAAAAAAGAAAAGAATAAGAAAAGATTTGGTTTGACCTGGGACTCCACCCAAAATCACAACATCAACGAGTAATTCAAAAAACCATTAAAAATACTGTATTTAGTACGAGTGAATAACTAAATATTTCCGCTCGAATAAAATTTTCATACCGAGTTGCCGCATAGACATCAGTTTAAGTTTTTATCATAATAAAAGATTTCCTGACAATAAAAATAAGAATGAATCTACCTCAATAACATAAATGAACAGTCTTAATAAAGAAGTTTATAAATTGCGTGTTGCATTATACCAATACAGAATGGGTTCATTACCAAGGCCGCTCTTCAATAAATGTTATAATTGTATCTCTAGAGCGAGTTCGTTAATCTATACTAATATTATAAAGAGGTAAAATTTGTAAGTTTGTAAGTTTGTATGTAGGGGGTAATCTCTGGAACTACTGGTCCGATTTAAAAATTCTTTCAGTGTTAGATAGCCCTTTTATCGAGGAATGCTATAGGCTATATACCATCACGCTACAACCCACGAGAGCGGAGCAGTAAAGAAAAATGCGGGTGAAACCGCAGGGGACAGCTAGTAGAATGATATTTTTATGGTAGTTCTTTCTAATATTGTGAGTTTTAGAAGTCTTAAGTTAAGAAAATAATTATTGCGTATTTTTAATAATTATTTCATTCAACCTGTTTCGTTAAACTGTCATCAAAATAAATAATTTCGAAAAGGTAAACAATTTGGAGCTCCATCCTCATCCCTAAACACACACGTACACCTTGACAGTTTGACGACATAAGTACACGCTCGTGTACTTATGGCGAGATAAATAGACGTTACTAAGCACTGACTTTGGCTTAGCCATGTTCTGTCTCTATCGTGCTCTTGACGTTTGGCAGTTGTGTAACAGTGACAGGTATAATGCTAAGACAAAGCCAGTGCTTAGTAGCGTCTATTTATCTCGCCATTATTGTCTCTTATTGTCATGCACTCATACTTTCGCAATTGGGGACATTTTTAGCGCATCGTTTGTTTGCATATTTCTATCTAGACAATTACATAATCAAAGGTCTCACCTATGTAAGTTTACACATAATTTCATGCACTTGGCACCGGGTGTCACATGTTACCCGTACCCGACCGGCACTGGGATTACGTATCTTGCAGAAGCCGAGCGATCGCGATAATTTAGCAATATAAACGTCAATTCAAAATACGTCATGTCAAATAGCAATCTAGCGATAGTGCTGCCTCTGTGGAGCAATCAGTTAGCTAAAATATGCATTTTTCGTTTTGTGGTTTCGTATTTAGTATGGTTTTTAAGAGCAAAGTTAAGTTTTTTTAGTTAAAGGAGATATTTAATTAGTTCCAGCGATTGCTACTTAATCGTCATCGTAGCAATAAGTGCATTAAAACAATCAGCGAGCGATTAGCAATCGGTTCATACATAATCCGATATTTTTTGATTAATCGCGCGGTGACCGCGCGCGCAACTCGCTAAAGTACAAATGTGTTCACTATCACATATTGCACCTTCAATAATTAGATGACAAGCTTAAAATCAACAGATAGTCAAATACAGCATGTGCTGATGTGCAAATTTCGAAACAGCAATTATATGCATTAACACTAATTAGTTTGTTTTGGTATCTTATCGATACTTCCGTATACTCAGTTAATTGATATTAAAGTAATTTTACAGGAAAGCGATTTAAAGATAAATCATTTATACTTTAATAAATCATACTAATTTGAAATAAAATAAATGTTTTTATAATAAAAATCGAAGCTCTTTTCTCTCTCTATGAAATTGTAAAATTCAAAATTCAAAGCATTTATTTCACTTAGACCATTTACAGGTACTTATGAATTGTCAAAGAGTCAGTCGGTCAGTCAGAAAAGGAAAGTGACGCTAATTGCCTGTTCCAAAACGTAGATCTCTATGGAGAAGAACAGGCAAGAAACTCCACGGACACTCTTTTTTAAAAATATCATGTTTTACAAAATCTTGGTTACATTTTATTTTTGTTGCTTCTACATGTGAAAACAATGTGTATGTAACAAAATAATAAACAAATACAAAATTAAAATAAAAAGTAAAAAGTCATGGCAGTTAAGAGATGACCTATCTCAACTGACAGCGCCCGTTCACGAGCATGACGCGTGGCATCAGCACCATTTAGCTCAACCATTTTGAAGAGAACCGAATGATCCAACGCACCCGCCACCATCAGCGAGACTTTTTGAGCGAAAAACCAAAACGCGAATACCACGCAAAATACCGTAAGACATGATGCTATGAAAGTAACTAAAATAGACCAGTCTCGCGGTATTTACGTCGGTTAATTGACGGATCTTCCTTACAGCAAATGCAGCTGAACTTAACCGCCCTGCCAGAGATGTTATGTGAGGACCCCACTGCAGCTTAGAGTCAAGCGTGATCCCCAAGAAAACCGTTTTATCGACGAATTCTAGCACATCCCTATTCAATACAACACTACATTCACTACTTCTAACATTTGGCAATGTGAATCTTATACATTTGGTTTTCTTTTCATTTAATACTAAGTTGTTTACTGTAAACCAATTATGAACCTTAAGCATGGCGTTATTTACATCGTCAAAGTGTTGTGCACGTCGGTTCACTTTAAAAATCAGTGAAGTATCATCCGCAAATAACACCATTTGCGGTTGGTTTTCCAGTATACTTGGTAAATCATTAATATATACTAAAAATAGGAACGGACCCAGAATAGATCCCTGTGGTACTCCCATTTTTACCTCTAGACCCAAAGAAGTTTCCCCGTTTATTTGCACTTGCTGCAGCCTATCATTTAAATATGATTTAACAAAATTAATGGCTATCTTACTGAGTCCGTAATGCTCGAGTTTTAAAAGTAATGTTTCGTGATCAACGCAATCAAACGCTTTGGAGAGGTCGCAGAAAATGCCAATGGCATCCTGCGACTCTTCCCATGCCTTAAATATATGTTTAATTAAAGTAATTCCGGCGTCAGTTGTACAACGACCTTTGGTGAATCCATACTGTTGATTATGTAAAATCTTATTACAGTTAAAATGACTAAGCATTTGATTTAGCATCACTTTTTCAAACACTTTACTAAGAACCGGCAAAACAGAAACAGGTCTATAATTATTTGTGTCTTTGCTATCTCCGGATTTAAAAAGGGGTATAACCTTGCTGTGCTTCATTAAGTCAGGGAAGACCCCTTGGTCTATACACAAATTGAATATGAAAGGTAAATAGGGTGCAATTGTCTCAATAATCGATTTACAAACATTAGTAGACATGCCCCATAGATCTTCGGTAGCCTTGATTTTTAGTTGCTTAAAAGCCTTTACAACGACAATAGGAGTAATACGTTTAAAATTAAATTCCATTGGGCAGGCTGAAACATTCGCCCTAAGTAAATCAGCAGCAAGTGATGGCGATGAATCTAAACTTTCAGTGGTTTTAATGGGAATATTAGTAAAGAAATTTGTAAATTCCTGAGCCACATCACTATTAGACCTTATAAGACCACGAGAAGTCTCTAATATATAATCCTTATTATGTTTTTTAGTTCTATTTGTTTCATGATTGATAATTTTCCAAACGGTCTTTATTTTGTTTTCTGACTATTTGACTTTATTACTAATAAATAAAGCTTTGGCTGCCTTGCAAGTACTTTTAAATGTTCTTGAGTATCTAGACACATACTTATTAAAGGTATCTGTGTTAATATAAGGCTTAAGGCCATACAATTCAAACAGTCTCTCCCTACTTTTCCTAATACCAGTAGTTGCCCAATCAGTAAACAAAAACTTATGGGAAATAGTTTTAGATTTTTTCTTAAAAATGTTATTAAACTCTGTCTGCACTACTGAAAATATTTCTTTATACAAAATATTACCATCGTACATATTAAAGTCCTGACCGTTCAATTTAGTAATCAAAGTGCTATTAAATTTATTTAAATTACCAGATGTTATTGGCCTAGATTGTATATGCACTTTTTGTAGTGGTATAATGGCCTCAAAGGTAACGATTTGCCCAGTGTGATCGGAAGGAAGAAGACTTACTATAGCTTTATCTGAATAGTTGCAGCAACAAAAAACATTATCAATACATGTAGCAGTAGTTGTAGTAATACGTGTTGGTTCTAGGAAAACATTTGACAAATTAAATGATTTGAAGAGACATATTAATCTACTGCTATTAGAGTTGTTTTCTAAAATATTAATATTAAAGTCACCACAAACGATTACTGCCTTATCATTCTTTGAAAGTTTGGTCAAAATATCGTCCATTATCGACTCAAATGTCGAGTAGTTTTGATAGTTTGGGGGTCTGTAAACGCACACTATGACATGCTTATCCAGCTCAACACAGGACAGCTCAATAATATGTTCAACCGAAAGTTCAACTATGTCTTTACGAGACTTAAATTTAACACAATTTTTCGTTAGAATTAGTGAACCCCCACGCATTAATGATGTTCGGTTAAAACAACTTCCCACTGAATAATTCTCATAGCTAATTAACATTTCATAGGCTTTCAGCCAGTGTTCAGTTATACAAACTATATCGAACTTTGTTTTTTCTAAAAATAATTCAATTTCTAATTGCTTGGAAGAGAACCCTTGAATATTTTGATGAAATAAATTCAAGGAATTTTGGTTAGACCCTTTTTTACATTTCGGTAAATAAGTGCTAGGAGATACCTTGAGACCAGTATCTTCTGTTGTCTTACTAACTAGTTTAAAATATTTGAGTTAACCACCTTAGAATTAGTATTAGTACTAACCATTTTGGGGCTAATTATGGAAGACTTCGACATACTAATTATGTCTGAGTTAATATTAAATGCTAATAGCCATGCTATATGACGTCTAAAACTAATAGGCAGATACACTGTATCTCTAGTCGACTTTAATTTCTCAACAATAGTGTTGATGTCAAAAAACATAAGTTTGTCACTGTGGTGACTAGCTAAAAAGTGCATGTGATTATTTAAACAGTGTATGTTATTGTTTTGTCTATTTGACAAGTGCTCAAAGTATGGAAAAGCACACAATATTATTTTCTGACAATTAATTTTCAATAATTCAGTGACACTGTCTGTAATATCTTCCTTGTGAACATTATAGCTATTTCCTATTAGTACAGTAATTATAGTGTTTGGATCATATGTCTTTTCAGTTATGCAAGTCATTATTTTTTTGAAGGAAGCACTAGGTATGCAATAATTTAATGCAGATTGCCTTATGTTGTTATTTAATAACTTTCCAAACCCTTTCCCTAAACTGTCTGAAAAAACAACAGGACAACAACTAACTTTTTTATAAGGTGGGCCACCGCTGCATTTCTGACCAACATGCGAGGAACTGGATACTATTTGTGGTGTTATTGTTTCATTTGAGATAATATCCCTATCAATTTCAGTTACAGACAGGTCTACCACTAATTTAGTTTGGGAATTAACAGGATCCAGTTTCTCCGGTAAGGTACATTGACTAGTGTTGAGAGGCAACGAGTCTGCATTGTCTGAGATAGACTCACCTATCAGTTTGTTTGTGGCCAGGACATGTTCTTTTATTTGTTTTTCTGATCTTACATACTTGTTATAAAGTGAATGTAGTGTTTCTTCGAGTACCTGAATTTCTGATTGTAAGAGTTGAGTGTCCACCTTATAAATGTTTGTACTGTCTTCTAATTTTATTTGATAATTATTTAATTTGTTAATTAGAAATACACGTTCTTTTCTTAGTTTAATGTTATTAGAATAGTATTTCTGTTGTTTTCTGAATTTATTACATTTTTTAATGATTTTATTAAACTTAGCATATTTTTTAATTTTGTTATGACTTAGTTTATAATTACTAGTGCTATGTTTAATTAATGAATCCTCAGTTAGGTCTATTGTGATAATGGAATTAGGTTTACAATTTTTATTTAACAATTCATTATATAAGTGATTTGTTTCCTTAATTTGAAATGATTCCTTTTCCTTCTGTAATTTAGCAATCCGCACATTTGCATGTACCAATTCCTCCTCCAAGTCCCTAATTCTGTATAAAGCCTCCTCATACAAGTTACTACAGTTGTTGAAACCATCCGTGATCAGCTTAAGTTTGTCCCGTTCCTCAACAGCATCTAGATATAGTTGATGGAGGTCAACTAGCTCCCGCTTCAAGACAGTGTTTCTGTCAACAACCTTCTTAATCTCATCTTCACACTCCTCTCTTTCCTGTAGAAGTTGTTGACATTGTAAGTTGGTGGCCTTTAGTTCTTCAAGGGCCTTTCTCAATTTAAGCTCCATATCTTGAACAGTAGCCTTACGGGTCATCACTGGCATGGTTTCAAGATTAAGGTACTGAAATTAGAGGTAAAGAAATGGGTGAGACTGAGAACTTATGAGAACTAATAAATAGACAAAAATAGGACAGGTGGAAATGAAAGGGACAATGGAAAAAGTTAGTGTTAAGTATTTAGAAAAAACAAGGTAGGCTTTGGGATTTGACTGAATGCAAAATTATAGTATTTAATTCAAATTAATTCAAATTACAACTGTTCATTGATTTACTTTATCCTTATGTGGGTAGGGTGCTTAAGAAAATAAAATTATATTTTACACTTGAATTCAAAGTAATTAATGTTATGTAAGTAAATATACTAGAAGATTTTCACTACATTGATGCCTAATATGGTTAATTTCTCCATAACAATAAAACTTAACACAAAATAAGCAGTGTTTACATAAACTTCTATGGAGTGAATAGGCAGATATCTAACGAAAATATGGTTAGACCGGTGTCAATATTTACATATAATAATATGAATGGATGCTAATTGTGTGCTATATGTTAATTACTAATAGAAAAGAAAACAATACTCCCCAGGTAAATCCGCTTGTTGACATCAGCTGTCCGTTATAGGTTACCGGTATTGATGAGTAACCAAACACCGATTAACTTTGTTTATTTACAGAATAACAATAATCCTGAATATTTGTGCGATTACACAGCTTGTAGATATAATATTAGCACTAAATTGAACTTAAAAATAAATTAAAACTAATTTTAAAATACGGAGCAAAATTTTTACATGTCACTTGGGCAGTGTTGCCACTTTTTTTTTTTCGTATTGTATTATTGTATTTTTTATGACTATTAAAAAGCCATTTTATGTACGTGTATACATAACTGGGTTAACCCCGGCGCCGGTGGTAAAGTGGTTTAATTAGCAAATATATTCATGTACGTTGTACATTCAAATCTGTGTTTTTTATACTAAACTATATAATATTATCAAAGTGATTATCATTTTACTAACATTAGTGCACTGTGTTACTTAATAATAAAATGTCGAAATACTTAACGTATACTGGACTAATAAATAATCATCACAAAACACAACGCACTTAAAAGGACCAAATGTTTAATGCAGCAACGCAAACTTTACAGTTATCTTGCTATCTGTACATATTTAAAAGTATCAGTGAATGAGGATAACAATTTCATTAGATATGATAATCTCCTAAGACGTCGTCCTAATTGGAATCGATCGTACGATGTCGCGATGCGTTTTTCATCTCACGACGAAGATCAAAGGCATCGTACGATCGTTATTAAGCATTTCATGTGCTCGCACGATTATTATCTGATGAAATCTGTATGTTTGAACTCATCGCACGACGAGAACGCATCGCGCCATCGTACGATCGCTCCCAATTAGGAAAACGCCTAAGACCATTTTCGGTTAGCCGGAACGGAGGTAAACCATAAAAAAAACAATTCGAACCATTTTTTCCAAGATGGCGGCACAAGGATTCCCACAAACTTAGATTTATGTAACTTTAAACTGACTTATCAATGAACTATATAACAACAAAATTGACGGTACAAAAAATAAATAAATGTCAAAGTTTACTTTGACATTTATTACAATTGCACTCAAAATATGAATGAATTCTCAATAATAAAAATAAGTACTTTCACTGGAGTAAATTATCGCAGATGTAAAACTTTACTCAAGGTCAGATACCCAGTGCAAACTGGTGAGTCAAGTAAGAAACGTGTTCCAAAAACTGTATCACACACCATTTTTAATGTGTATAAAAAGGAAATTATGATAAAAGAGGTTATCAGTCACTGTTCAACAGTTCAAGAGTAAAGAATACTAATAAACTCTCAATATGTACAAGGTATTATTTTGAATTTTGAAAAAACATTAAAGAATTTACAAATTTAATTAATCTTAGACAGATTTTTATTAATAAATAAATATTTTCAAACACAGATCTTCCTAATCGCCGCTGTGGTTGCGATTGTCGCAGCGCGGCCACAAGATGGTCATGGTCAGGATTACCACCACGGCCACGGTCATGCTATCTCGTCACAAAGTATCGTACTGCACCAAACTCATGAGCCTGCACACCACGAGGAGCACCACCAAGAGCAGCACGAAGATCACCACGAGGAGAAACACGAACAGCACCAGGAAAACCACGAGGAGCATCATCACGAGGAACACTACGGTCACGCCTCCTCCTCACAGAGCATCAAGCAGCACCACGGACACGGCACTGAGAAACACGTCGAGTACTATGTATGATAACGTCCCGATCATTATAAGAATATTCTTTTTTATATTTATAATTGGAGATATTTTTTCAACCAATATTTGTCTTTCAGTCTCATCCTAAGTACGAGTTCGCGTACAAAGTGAAGGACCCTCACACTCATGACGAGAAATCTCAGCACGAAGTTCGTGACGGCCACGTCGTGAAGGGCGAGTACAGCCTGCACCAGCCTGACGGTACCATCAGAATAGTCAAATACTACGCTGACAAGAAGACTGGGTGAGTGTAAATTCTCGGCGATAATTATTAAGTAAATAATAATTTCGAATGTCATTAAAATTCTTTATGTTGTTGTTTACAGATTTAACGCCGACGTTAAGTACGTGGGTCACGCTGAACACATTGTTCCTGAACACCATCATCACCATTAATATGTAACTTTACGGATCTTATTGTTGATAAAAAACATTGTTGAACCTTTATATGTCTAATTGTTGTTTATTATGTCATAAGCTGTTTGTTGTACATATTACATTATTTGATTATTGAATCACATTTATGTTGTTTCATTAAAAAAAAGCCTCTGTCATCCGGAATAGAGGTGAAATATTTTTAAATCTTAAATCATTTATTCATTTGCGAATATGGGTACAAAAAAAAAGGTCTAATACAATGTCCATTAGCCATATCCTTACCACAAGACATGCAAATTTACAAAATACAAAAATGGTAAACAATCTACGTAATTAAAATTTGTCCATAAAAGAAAAAAAAGAACATTATATTGCAAATTACAAAAGTTTATCCTCTAAATATTCAGCGACAGAGTAATATGCTTTTGCTAGTAACAGAATTTCAAATGTTCCCTTTTCTCCTTATTTTACTTAATACACACATCAAAAGTGTCTAGGGATATTTCAATTAAACCTAAATTACTAAAATTCTATTAACTTTTTGTTAAAACATGTACACATGAAAATAAACCTTGTTTAATAGACTATTTAATCTGATAATATACTTTTAGATAAAGTTAAATTTAAAAAAAACTTAGAAGAAGAGGAAAAACTCAAAATTTCAATCTTAACTTTATTTTTGAAACATCAAAACTTAAACAAAACAACATTTTTTTTTATAAAAAATTCTTGAAAACTTAAATTAATATTCCGTGGATCCACCTAAGACTCTCCTGACACATCTGCAGCGGTTCTGCATACTCAAAACAAGGGTGTCAATATCCTGTTGTGGAATACTGTCCCATAATTGCCGTTTCTGAAGCCATGAAGACCAGTCAGAGCGTTATATCCAGGCTTTGGTCATGTTATCGTGTCACGGAGGAAGTGGTGGAACAGCGCCAAGGACCTCAACGCATTACAACACATGTACAGGACCGATTCATAGTAAATGCTGCACGCAGTCAACTAAATGCAGCGGCGATGCAATTGGTTCAAAGGCTACAGAGAGAGTATGGTTTGCTGGTAAGCGGTCAAACTTTGAGAAGGCGACTGCATGAAGTCAATCTACGTGCTCGTAGGCCATTTTGGGTATCAGCACTAAGGAGAGGTAATCGAGGAAGAAGATTACAATGGGCTATTGTACACGAAAACTGGAACCATTCTCAATGGTCACTTGTGCTTTTCACTGATGAATCTAGGTTTGGATTTCATCCTGATTCGCGAAAAGTACGCGTTTGGAGAAAACCTGGACGTTGGAATCGACTGCAGCACCCACAACAAGTTCATGCATATTAAGGTGGCACGATTATGGTTTGGGCAAGAATTCGTCTCGGCGGTAGAACGGACCTCGTTTGGATACAAGGCAATATGACTGCTCGAAAATACCGAGATGAGGTGCTAGAGCCTGTAATCTTGCCCCACAAACAGCAAATGGGACAAAATTTCCAGCTAATGCACGACAATGCCCGTCCACATACGGCGCGTATCGTTACAAGTTGGTTACAACAGCATGTTATCCAAGCTTTAGACCGGCCTGCACAATCCCCTGACTTAAATCCTATTGAGCATGCCTAGAATATGCTTCAGAGAAGAGCTCGTAGGAATTTCCCTGTTGATATTGTGCATCAAAACCAGCTTTTCTTGCATCTTAGCAGGATTTGGGACAGTACTCCACAACAGGATATTGACCCCCTTGTTTTGAGTATGCAGAACCGCTCCAGATGTGTCAGGAGAGTCTTAGGTGGATCCACAAATTATTAATTTTAAGTTTTCAACAATTTTTATAAAAAAAAAATGTTTTGTTGTTTAGGTTTTGAAATTTCAAAAATAAAGTTAAATTGAAATTTTGTTGAGTTTTTCCTCTTCTTCTAAGTTTTTTTTTTAATTTAACTTTATCTAAAAGTTTATTATCAGATTAGATAGGCAAATAAACAAGGTTTATTTTAAAGTGTAGGTGTCTTAACAAAAAGTTAATAGAATTTTAGTTATTTAGGTTTAATTAAAATATCCCTAGACACTTTTGATGTGTGTATTATCAAAGAGCCTTGTATAGGTTAAAAACAAAAATGTTTTCACTGAATAATTTCGTTGAAAAATGTCAGAATTCTAACTCTATGTTACAATCACCCATCCCCTTCAAACTTCTAAAAAGATTTTTATTATTTTTTACTTACTTTCGGCCCGCGTGCATGTTGAACTTCCCTGAGCTATTTGTTTAAAGCAATATTAATATTGGGATTATAATTTTTTCATGACTATTCAAATGTTTCATTGACATAAGTTCCACATAACATTGTAACATTTGATTACATACATTACATTTTGTTTGACTATGTTACATAATAATAGAATGCCTAATTTATTCTGAAAACCTCATGTAAAATCTTGTGGGTTTATAAACCGATTACTATTTTTTTTATTAAACACTGATTCAATAGTATTTTTTGAATGTGGGAGTTCGACAAAGATGATAATCTATGTAATATCAACGTATGCAAGGATAGGAGCTTAAAAGCGTATTTTCATTTGACTTGCTTCAAATTTATCGCCACTGCTCGGCTCCTGTGTAAAAGCGTTTTATTACATAGCCTATTACTATACCTGCCCAGAAGTATGGACTACAATTGTATCAAGTTTGGTTAAAATCCATAAAGTGATTTTTGACCCATGCAGAGAGATACATTACACATTTGTACACATACAGACAGACAGCAAAAAAATACTGATTGCATCCCGGCATCGGTGCCGATCACCAATCATCCTCCAATAATTTTGAGTATATATTCAATTTATCTGTACATTGACCTCTCTACATTTCTATTATAAGTATAGAAGGATGTACTGATATCTCCGTCAGTTATAAACCGATTTAGAAAAATATTATACTCTCGAGGTGGTTCTATACAAACTTCGTAAAGATTTAATGCAGACAATGTAAACAATAATTGAAACTCCTCAATAACGAATGGTACACATATTGTAATCTGGTTATCGTACTAAAGATCTAATGTAATTGTTAGTTAGCCACATGCAACCTTCTATTCTATTTCTTATTATGGCAATCAGAGCCGATGTCGACTATTCTGCCAATGTCAAAAGTGATATGGAAATGCAATTAAAGCCTTTATCAAAGAACAGTACACATACAGAAAAAGACCTGATGTGCAAAAGATGAAACAGATTTTTTCCGTCTAGGTCTATTAAGTGATATTATTCTATAACGAATTTGAATGAAAAGAAGAAGATACCCAAATAAGGAGACAGATTAGGTATAGATAAATGTCTTCAAATAATACGAAATTATATTGAAATACATGCCTCACTTGGTAAATGTTGATTATAATTAATTAATTACTGCACCTGAAATATATTTAGTTTGATATTGTATTGGATTTAAACAAGACAAGTAGTTGGAATAATTATTTATTATAAACGACTTCCACAGTTTCCAGTGTTTCGTAGTTTTATTTCGTACGTTACTTTTTTGTAGGTAAACAAGCTTTTTTTACTAAAAATAAAATTTGAAGAAATACATTTTAACATTTACTTTCTGCAATAAGCCACATGAACTTATATAATTCTTCTTCTAATAATTCACATCTTTCAGGTAAATCGATAAAGAAAAAAAAAACGTATTTTTTTAATGGCAACTCTCAAAAACATTCTTTCTGTGTGACCCGAATATTTAGACTTCAAAAAAGTAATGAATGCAATTGTCCTGGATATAAATAAACTACTTTCGTTTTCAGACAAGTTTCAATTATCACAAATTGAACATTTCACTCAAGGTCAGTTTTACACACTTTTTGTGGCAAACTGGTAAATCAAGTTCATATTACGAAAAACTGTACTAAAGGACCCTTTAACGTGTATAAAAAGAAAAATTATAACGAATAACTTATCAGTCACTGTTCACTGTTCACTGTTCACCGTAATAAGTAAAGGATACAAATAAATTCTCAACATGTACAAGGTACAATTTTAACAACACTAAAAAACATATAAAGATAAAGATATATTTATTTCTAAGTATATGGTACATTGAGATCTTACATAATACATTGCTTCATATATACTACGATAGCTGGTGTAGAAATATTATAAATTGACTGAATACATGCAAATCATAGTCACTACAAGAATTTTAATAAACTAATAAAATAAAATATAATTTATCTTAATGGGATGTTAATTATAAATTATTTATTTTTAAACAGATCTTCCTAGTCGCCGCAGTGTTCGCGATGGTCGCTGCGCGGCCGCAAGATGGTTATGGTCATGGTCACCAACACGGTCACGGTCACGGTCACGCTATCTCATCACAGAGCATCGTACTGCACCAAACTCACGAGCCCGTACACCACGAGGAACACCACGAGGAGCACCATGAGGAGAAACACGAAGAACATCACAACAACCACGAGGAGCATCTTCACGAGGAACACCACGGTCACGCCTCCTCCTCACAAAGCATTAAGCAGCACCACGGACAAGGCACCGAGAAACACGTCGAGTACTATGTATGATAACGTCCCAATCAGATTTTTTTTTTACTATTGTCTTTTGTTTTAGGAGGTAGTATCTAACGTTCTCTTGTCTTACAGTCTCATCCTAAATATGAATTCGCTTACAAAGTGAAGGACCCCCACACTCATGACGAGAAATCTCAGCACGAAACTCGTGACGGCCACGTCGTGAAGGGTGTGTACAGTCTTCACCAGCCTGACGGTACCATCAGGATCGTAGAATACTACGCGGACAAGAAGACCGGGTAAGTGTTTACTCAATATTATGTAAACAGTATCGATTTTTTTTTAATTATCATGTTCTTATACTTTACAGATTCAACGCCAACGTGAAATACATTGGTCATGCCGAGCACATCGTTCCTGAACACCATCATCATCACTGATTTCTTTATGGACCTTGTTGTTAAAAAAATAGTTTTATTGAAGCCCTATATTTCTAATTGTTGATTATTATGTCTTAAGCTGTGTGTTGTACATATTAAATTATTTGAATCTTATTCATGTTGTATACTTTTAAAATAAAAAATATGTAGTTACCTTTTTACGCGAATAAAAATAAATGGTGGCTTAAAGATTTTGTGTAAGAAGCCAATGAACATCAAACACTTTTAAAATGAATTTGTAAATTGTAGTAAATTAAATCAGGTCAAATCGATGTCAAAGTAAACATATTTTTCTGATACATTAATTCAAAAAAGAATTTGAATATCTATTTCAGCAGAAGGAATAAACTACGTGAAGTTATTACTAGATGATAAAAGCACAAAACACTTATTACAATTACAGTTCTAAGTAATTTTGAATAAACGATGTAGGAGTACCTACTATTTCAGTTTTTCTCGTAACGTATAAAAACCCAGCATTATTAAAGCAACCGATGGATTTTTTAAAGTAAAAAGGAAAAAGCACCTGTTCTGAAAAACTAAATTCTGATCAGTATATTTTCGAATGAGATATCGTCCGTACACTGTCATCAAAACTATAAAGTTCAACAAGCAGCACTAGGCGATATCTACTTATACATATATAACACTTTGAATGTAAGTCTCGAAAAGCTCCTGAAAATCTGCAGTTATTGGAAATATATTAATGGATATGCAAGACAAGCGGTCGCCCGCAGCAACGTTTGCCAGGCCTGCGCCGAGATGTCAGCCGCGGCGGCGCAGCGCCCTGTGCAGCTAGCGCGGCTGCGCCATGCAGTGCTTGTCAACAGTGTCACTCGCGTCAGACTATTTACATTTTTATTCCCTTATTATATATTTTTTATAAGTTTATCTTATTTAAGTTTAAATAGGTAAGTGTAGTTAATGGATAGTGGCAGCAGTGATGCGGGGTGTGCAAGTCAACTTTCAGCGTCACTAGATATCCTGGAGAGGTGCCCTCTCTGCACCCAGGCCCGGTATTTTAAAGGTAAGCGGGGTTTGAATGTGCACATTGGGAAGGTTCACAAACCCCAATGTGCACTCTTACCGGACGCTATTCCTTCACCATCAACTTCTACTTCAACACCTATTTTAGACCCTTTTTGGAAAACTCTTTCAAAATTTAAAAATTCTCTGCCTGTCATAAAGCGAGTTCCCCGTGGCGCTAGACCACTAGTGGCACAAAATTTAGCAGGTTGTATTCGTCTTGCCGCCCGGGAGAACTCGCAACATGCCTGGGAACAACTTCTCACCTTCCCTTACAGAATTTTACATATTAAAAAGAATTTGGCAGTCAAAAAAACGTTAACAGCCCAAATTAAAGAAAATTGCAATGTTTCGGCTCAACTTTTGGATCAAAATTCATCACCAGTGAGATGTACATCTTCTAGGAGTGTATCCCATCTGGTAGAATCTAAATTAGGGGAAGGTGACATTAGCGGAGCGGCCAGGATACTATTCAGTAGTGATGTGCTGGCACCGTGCTCTCCGGATACACTCTCTGCACTGGAGAGCAAACACCCTGCCCCAGCAGATGGCCTTTCTTTTCCCGATCCACCAGATTCCGATGCTTTTTCCCTCACCGTTTCAGGTCGAGATGTGGCCATGGCTGTTGGCTCCTTTCGGAGTGGTTCTGCCGGCGGCCTCGACGGCCTGACTCCTCAACACCTTAAGGATCTAATATCTTCAGGCGCCGGGGAGGCTGGTGAGATGCTCCTGAAGGAGCTAACGGCTTTGACCAATCTTATGCTCTCCGGCAAGGTAAACGGAGCCGTCATCGATGTTTTGTACGGGGCCAACCTATGCGCCTTGCGCAAGAAGGATGGCGGCATCCGTCCTATTGCTGTGGGGACTACTTATCGTCGCATGGTAGCCAAGATTTGCTGTAAATTTTTTGGTGAGGCAATTTCGGAAAAATTTCAGCCCCTGCAGCTAGGTTTCGGCTCGAAAGGGGGCTGTGAGGCTGCCGTGCACGCTTTGTCGACCTATCTAAATTCTGGGAAAGGAGAAGTTATCCTGAAGGTTGACATAAAGAATGCCTTTAATTCAGTAAATAGGGATACTTTGCTGGCAGAAGTTAAAAAAGAACTTCCCCAAATTTTTAGTTTCCTTTGGCAATGCTACAGACATCCTTCTTTCCAGAGACGTTGGGATGAGCCGCTTTGTAGAGTAGTGCAGAGTCAATTGCTCTCCACAGCTGCTACTTCTGCGGAGCGAGCGCGCTTGCTAGCTGTGGGCAGATGGGAGTCGGGTCTTTGGCTTCAGGCACTACCGTCGTCGAATATTGGCACTTTGTTCGACGACACGACTTTCCGCCTTGCTGCTTCACTTCGTTTAGGGGCTGCCTGTTGTTCTCCGCATCGTTGTCACTGTGGGGAAGCTGTCAACGGCCTCGGACACCATGGCTTGTCGTGCAGCCGGAGCGCGGGCCGTATAGCGCGGCACGCGAATATTAATGACATCATTCGTCGTGCTCTTGTTGCCGTCGGCGTTCCAGCTGTATTAGAACCCAACGGTTTGGCACGCGACGATGGCAAGAGACCTGACGGTATGTCTTTATTCCCATGGAAGATGGGTAGGCCTTTAGTGTGGGACGCTACGTGTGTCGATACTCTTGCGCCATCCCACCTTCCTAGTACGTCGTGCTGTGCCGGTGCTGCCGCCTCGGCTGCGGAAAACCTCAAGCGGCGGAAATATAGTAGCCTTACTGGTAACTATATTTTCGAGCCGTTTGGGGTTGAAACCCTCGGACCGTGGGGTCCGAGTGCCCACCTTTTATTTAAAGAGCTGTCGAAAAGGCTGGTTGACACTTCCCGTGACCCAAAGGCTGGCTTTTATTTTGGTCAGAGGCTTAGCATTGCCATCCAACGTGGCAATGCGGCCAGCCTATTGGGTACTTTACCGGTTGACAGCGATGCGGAGGAATTTTTTGATGCCATTATATTTTAATTATAGTGTTTTTCCTTTTTTTTATTTTAGTAATTTAGTTTGTAAATATTTATTTAAGTTTTGTATATATTGTATTTAGATTTTATAGTTAAGTTAGTTATATTATACAGGGTGTCCCACGGCAATGCCACATGGAGGGAAAGTACCTTAAATATTGTAGATAGAGCATTTTACTGAAAGAAGACATTATTTGAATTTTGAAAACATTTTAAACTGTATTTATAGATATTTAAATAATTACATAGTTGAACCGGGAATCGAACCTGTTACTCGAGAAAATTAATCAACTTGTAGCTTTATCCTACCGATCGAAAGGCTTCATCACAAGGATTATTTCTTGCTAAATAACATAGTGTCAAAAATAAAAGAAATACCATGAATTTTAACATTTTTGATACAAAATTAGTCAATTTTTCAAATGCTCAAAATTCAATGCTTCTTAAATAGAAAGTGATAACTTTGATTATTTCGTTCCCTGACGATTTTTTTGTCTTGTTGTGGTGGATATTTATTTATTTTAATGATGCGTACTACTCAAGTGGGTAGATTAATTAATAATAAGTAGTTATGATTGTCAATTGTACGTCCTTACGGCAATGTAAGCATTTAACTTTTCAGAACAAAATTTTACATCAAATGTTAAAATTCACGGCCTTCCTTTTATTTGTGACACTATGTTATTTAGCAAAAAATAATCCTTATGATGAAACCTTTCGATTGGTATGATAAAACTACGGGGTGACTATTTTTTCTCGTGGAACAAGTTCGATTCCCGGCCCAACCATTAAATTATTTAAAAATCTATGAATGCAATTTAAATTGTTTTTAAAATTCAAATAATGTCTTCTTTCAGTAAAATGTTCTGTCTACAAGATTTAAGGTACTTTCCCTCCATGTGGCATAGCCGTGGGACACCCTGTATACTAAGTAAATTATGGTTTTACAAAAAATCTCATGGAAACGGAAACTACGCGATAGTTTCCGTTTCCATGAGACTTTTAGGATAAAAACTATCCTATCTCAGGGTACGGACTACCTCTGTACCGATTTTTTTCGGTTCAGTAGTTCGGGCGTGAAAGTAAAACAGACAAACAGAGTTATTTTCGTAAATACAATATTATAGTGGAAGTATGCATTGTTCATTTCACAATTAGAACTTCACATAAACACGACTGATAGAAAATATGTGGCTTTTTTACAAAATCTAAATAATATATAATTCAAAGGTGACTGACTGACATAGTGATCTATCAACGCACAGCCCAAACCACTAAGCGAATCGGGCTAAAATTTGGCATGCAAGTAGATGCCATGACGTAGGCATCAGCTAAGAAAGGATTTTGATAAATTCCATACCCCGAAGGGATAAAAAAAGGGGATGGAAGTTTCAACATCTAAGCAGGCGAAGCCGCGTGCGGAAGCTAGTATACAAATAAATACGTACACAACACTAACATCGGAAAAGTGACTTTTTTGACAGCCATAGGGTAACAGTTATCAATTAGTTATTTAATTTTAATTAATAATTTATGAAAATATGTCGAAGTTATTTTTTTTACTAGAATATTATTAAACAAGTGCAGTTAGTAGTACAGAAACAGATACAAACAATGAAATACGTGTCTGAGGCATGATTTGCATAACAGACAACGTAAGGTACCTGTAGTTGAAGCCTAGACCCCCGCATACAGACCAATTCAACCTGACCAAGAAGCCTAAAACCTGAAATTGTGGTTTGGTCTGAATAACGCGCGAATCAATGCAGTTATGCGGGATTATCACACGTCACCAAATAATAAAACAAGAACAGTAAAATAATGCATGATCTGCAGTGTAATCAAAAGTTATTTTTTTATTACCACCACAAAAATACATATTATGAATGACGTTTTAATACAGTAGTATTATGTATAATATAACTATCATCAGTGACGTACGTACGTATATTTATCTCAACCTTAAACTACATTAAAACTGAGTCTAAAAAATCACAAGTATTACTGCTCGGTATAAAAAATATTACAGAAATCAAAAATCTGGTTGTCTATTGTTTGCCCGAAGATTATATGCCATAATCATCATTTTCCCGAATTTCATTTACCCGAATTTCATTTGCCCGAATGTTTCATTTGCCCTAAAAGACATATGACATACTTTTAATTGCCCGAATTTTAGATACCATAAGATACGAATGCCATAAGTATTGTTTGCCATAATTTTATGTGCCATAATAATTATTAGACATAATATTTAAATGGCATAATATTTAAATGGCATAACAAGTATTAGACAAATATTTAAGCCCCGTAATGGTTTTTTTTTCTGTGCATGGTTGATGGTGGGCTAGGTCGACGGAGCCCCGCTTCGCGGGGCTCCTACTTCTGTGTGGTTTATAAAAAAATAACCACGAAGGGGATGGCGGGGTCTATTCGCTCGCTTCGCTCGCTCACACGACCCCGCCATCCCCTTCTAACCTAACCTGTCCGAGTCGGGGTGCCCTAAAGTCCCAATTGCATCCAATTTCTCTTGATATAAACAACCGTTATACACCCGTTGTCGATGGCAAATTATGTTATGGCATATCATAATTATGGCATGTGATAATTAGGACATGTGATAATTATGGCTTACAATGATTATGGCAAATGATGTTATGGTAAGTGACTTTATGGGAAACAATGATTCTGGCACGTGACTAATATGGCAAATGAGAGTAGGGCAAATGAGTATTATGTCGTATGATATTATGGCTGTTGACTATTATGGCAAATGAAATTAGGGCAAATAAAATTCGGGTAAACGGCGGTATACCCAAAAATCTTAGAATGAAAACTTAATTTAAATATTTTTAACTAAAGAAATCCCACCACTACCCACTATTAGCTAAGTCAGTGCTCTCAATGTTTAGGTCTCGTTTCATGAATCTTTTTTAAAACTGAACTTCGACAAAGATTAAATGTTTGTTTTTCATAATTAATAATTATAGAACATACAAATGTATATTAAAAGTCCCCGAAGTTATTAAGATTGCTATTTCAGCTAACAAGAGTCAATATCATTAAAACAGCTAGACTAATTTCGATGAAACATATGTATCTAAGAACCATTCTACTTTTAAATAAATAAAACCGCATCTGAATTGGATAACCCGTTCAAGAGCTACGGTGCTAAATACTGACAAACTGACAGACGGGTGCTCTCTATCTGGCAGAAACTTGTTTCTCCGAAACCTATTTGGCATAACTCAATTGGCAGAAACTTTTTTAAACGAACATTGTTTAGGTATAAAAAATATTTAACATAATTGTTTTTTGGCCTAATGTTTTTATGTCCGAATTTTAAATGGGATACTTTTAAGATGGCAGAATTGTATTGGGCATAATTACCTTTGTCAGAGTTACAGTTTTGCATAATTTCGTTTAGCATAACGTTTATTTAGAGCGCCGATTATTTGGCATAATTTGACTTAGCATACTACGAAGATCACCGAATTTCAATAGAAATAATTATTAGTCATATTGAAAAAAAAAATTATATTGTTTTAAAAAATCACTATGGTGTGCTACAAAAGTGAGTGACAGAAATGAATCGCTGCAAAACCGACTTCACGTAGTCTTGTCTGCCCTACCCCGAGAGTGTAATTTAAACCCGCAAAGGCGCAGAGGGGCGAGGCGGCCCGCGAGCTGAGGAGCAGGTGGTTTTAACGCACACCGCCGCGGCTGAGGCTGGCCGGCTAGGCCGGCCAGCAAGCCGAAGCTGCGGTGGTGGACGTAAAACCATCTGCGACGATTAGCTCGCGTGGAACCGCCGGAGCCCCGCAGCGCCGGAGCCGTGACAGAAGCTATGCCTGCTGCATGTTGCATGCTTGCATGCTGCATGCTGCATGCCTACTGCATGATGCATGCTTGTTGCATGCTTGCATGGGGTAGGGTAGGGCAGACAAGACTACGTGAAGTCGGTTTTGCAGCGATTCATTTCTGTCACTCACTTTTGTAGCACACCATAGTGATTTTTTAAAACAATATAATTTTTTTTTTCAATATGACTAATAATTATTTCTATTGAAATTCG
Source organism: Athetis lepigone (assembly GCA_033675125.1). Taxonomy (NCBI): domain Eukaryota; kingdom Metazoa; phylum Arthropoda; class Insecta; order Lepidoptera; family Noctuidae; genus Athetis; species Athetis lepigone. Next base: position 8,139,324 of record CM066229.1, read on the forward strand.
GTGATCTTCGTAGTATGCTAAGTCAAATTATGCCAAATAATCGGCGCTCTAAATAAACGTTATGCTAAACGAAATTATGCAAAACTGTAACTCTGACAAAGGTAATTATGCCCAATACAATTCTGCCATCTTAAAAGTATCCCATTTAAAATTCGGACATAAAAACATTAGGCCAAAAAACAATTATGTTAAATATTTTTTATACCTAAACAATGTTCGTTTAAAAAAGTTTCTGCCAATTGAGTTATGCCAAATAGGTTTCGGAGAAACAAGTTTCTGCCAGATAGAGAGCACCCGTCTGTCAGTTTGTCAGTATTTAGCACCGTAGCTCTTGAACGGGTTATCCAATTCAGATGCGGTTTTATTTATTTAAAAGTAGAATGGTTCTTAGATACATATGTTTCATCGAAATTAGTCTAGCTGTTTTAATGATATTGACTCTTGTTAGCTGAAATAGCAATCTTAATAACTTCGGGGACTTTTAATATACATTTGTATGTTCTATAATTATTAATTATGAAAAACAAACATTTAATCTTTGTCGAAGTTCAGTTTTAAAAAAGATTCATGAAACGAGACCTAAACATTGAGAGCACTGACTTAGCTAATAGTGGGTAGTGGTGGGATTTCTTTAGTTAAAAATATTTAAATTAAGTTTTCATTCTAAGATTTTTGGGTATACCGCCGTTTACCCGAATTTTATTTGCCCTAATTTCATTTGCCATAATAGTCAACAGCCATAATATCATACGACATAATACTCATTTGCCCTACTCTCATTTGCCATATTAGTCACGTGCCAGAATCATTGTTTCCCATAAAGTCACTTACCATAACATCATTTGCCATAATCATTGTAAGCCATAATTATCACATGTCCTAATTATCACATGCCATAATTATGATATGCCATAACATAATTTGCCATCGACAACGGGTGTATAACGGTTGTTTATATCAAGAGAAATTGGATGCAATTGGGACTTTAGGGCACCCCGACTCGGACAGGTTAGGTTAGAAGGGGATGGCGGGGTCGTGTGAGCGAGCGAAGCGAGCGAATAGACCCCGCCATCCCCTTCGTGGTTATTTTTTTATAAACCACACAGAAGTAGGAGCCCCGCGAAGCGGGGCTCCGTCGACCTAGCCCACCATCAACCATGCACAGAAAAAAAAACCATTACGGGGCTTAAATATTTGTCTAATACTTGTTATGCCATTTAAATATTATGCCATTTAAATATTATGTCTAATAATTATTATGGCACATAAAATTATGGCAAACAATACTTATGGCATTCGTATCTTATGGTATCTAAAATTCGGGCAATTAAAAGTATGTCATATGTCTTTTAGGGCAAATGAAACATTCGGGCAAATGAAATTCGGGTAAATGAAATTCGGGAAAATGATGATTATGGCATATAATCTTCGGGCAAACAATAGACAACCAGATTTTTGATTTCTGTAATATTTTTTATACCGAGCAGTAATACTTGTGATTTTTTAGACTCAGTTTTAATGTAGTTTAAGGTTGAGATAAATATACGTACGTACGTCACTGATGATAGTTATATTATACATAATACTACTGTATTAAAACGTCATTCATAATATGTATTTTTGTGGTGGTAATAAAAAAATAACTTTTGATTACACTGCAGATCATGCATTATTTTACTGTTCTTGTTTTATTATTTGGTGACGTGTGATAATCCCGCATAACTGCATTGATTCGCGCGTTATTCAGACCAAACCACAATTTCAGGTTTTAGGCTTCTTGGTCAGGTTGAATTGGTCTGTATGCGGGGGTCTAGGCTTCAACTACAGGTACCTTACGTTGTCTGTTATGCAAATCATGCCTCAGACACGTATTTCATTGTTTGTATCTGTTTCTGTACTACTAACTGCACTTGTTTAATAATATTCTAGTAAAAAAAATAACTTCGACATATTTTCATAAATTATTAATTAAAATTAAATAACTAATTGATAACTGTTACCCTATGGCTGTCAAAAAAGTCACTTTTCCGATGTTAGTGTTGTGTACGTATTTATTTGTATACTAGCTTCCGCACGCGGCTTCGCCTGCTTAGATGTTGAAACTTCCATCCCCTTTTTTTATCCCTTCGGGGTATGGAATTTATCAAAATCCTTTCTTAGCTGATGCCTACGTCATGGCATCTACTTGCATGCCAAATTTTAGCCCGATTCGCTTAGTGGTTTGGGCTGTGCGTTGATAGATCACTATGTCAGTCAGCCACCTTTGAATTATATATTATTTAGATTTTGTAAAAAAGCCACATATTTTCTATCAGTCGTGTTTATGTGAAGTTCTAATTGTGAAATGAACAATGCATACTTCCACTATAATATTGTATTTACGAAAATAACTCTGTTTGTCTGTTTTACTTTCACGCCCGAACTACTGAACCGAAAAAAATCGGTACAGAGGTAGTCCGTACCCTGAGATAGGATAGTTTTTATCCTAAAAGTCTCATGGAAACGGAAACTATCGCGTAGTTTCCGTTTCCATGAGATTTTTTGTAAAACCATAATTTACTACAATTTACAAATTCATTTTAAAAGTGTTTGATGTTCATTGGCTTCTTACACAAAATCTTTAAGCCACCATTTATTTTTATTCGCGTAAAAAGGTAACTACATATTTTTTATTTTAAAAGTATACAACATGAATAAGATTCAAATAATTTAATATGTACAACACACAGCTTAAGACATAATAATCAACAATTAGAAATATAGGGCTTCAATAAAACTATTTTTTTAACAACAAGGTCCATAAAGAAATCAGTGATGATGATGGTGTTCAGGAACGATGTGCTCGGCATGACCAATGTATTTCACGTTGGCGTTGAATCTGTAAAGTATAAGAACATGATAATTTAAAAAAAATCGATACTGTTTACATAATATTGAGTAAACACTTACCCGGTCTTCTTGTCCGCGTAGTATTCTACGATCCTGATGGTACCGTCAGGCTGGTGAAGACTGTACACACCCTTAACGACGTGGCCGTCACGAGTTTCGTGCTGAGATTTCTCGTCATGAGTGTGGGGGTCCTTCACTTTGTAAGCGAATTCATATTTAGGATGAGACTGTAAGACAAGAGAACGTTAGATACTACCTCCTAAAACAAAAGACAATAGTAAAAAAAAAATCTGATTGGGACGTTATCATACATAGTACTCGACGTGTTTCTCGGTGCCTTGTCCGTGGTGCTGCTTAATGCTTTGTGAGGAGGAGGCGTGACCGTGGTGTTCCTCGTGAAGATGCTCCTCGTGGTTGTTGTGATGTTCTTCGTGTTTCTCCTCATGGTGCTCCTCGTGGTGTTCCTCGTGGTGTACGGGCTCGTGAGTTTGGTGCAGTACGATGCTCTGTGATGAGATAGCGTGACCGTGACCGTGACCGTGTTGGTGACCATGACCATAACCATCTTGCGGCCGCGCAGCGACCATCGCGAACACTGCGGCGACTAGGAAGATCTGTTTAAAAATAAATAATTTATAATTAACATCCCATTAAGATAAATTATATTTTATTTTATTAGTTTATTAAAATTCTTGTAGTGACTATGATTTGCATGTATTCAGTCAATTTATAATATTTCTACACCAGCTATCGTAGTATATATGAAGCAATGTATTATGTAAGATCTCAATGTACCATATACTTAGAAATAAATATATCTTTATCTTTATATGTTTTTTAGTGTTGTTAAAATTGTACCTTGTACATGTTGAGAATTTATTTGTATCCTTTACTTATTACGGTGAACAGTGAACAGTGAACAGTGACTGATAAATTATTCGTTATAATTTTTCTTTTTATACACGTTAAAGGGTCCTTTAGTACAGTTTTTCGTAATATGAACTTGATTTACCAGTTTGCCACAAAAAGTAAAACCATCTGCGACGATTAGCTCGCGTGGGACCGCCGGAGCCCCGCAGCGCCGGAGCCGTGACAGAAGCTATGCCTGCTGCATGTTGCATGCCTACTGCATGTTGCATGCTTGCATGCTGCATGCTGCATGCCTACTGCATGATGCATGCTTGTTGCATGCTTGCATGCTTGCTGCATGCTGCATGCTGCATGCTGCATGCTGCATGCTTGCATGCTTGCTGCAAGCCAAAATAAGATATGAAATGCATGTTAAAAGATGATTCTGGCTGTGAATTTTCTGCGATATGATGGTTCTACTTTTTATTATTATGGATATAAAATATATGCCAAAAGATGATTCTGGTTTTGAACTTTCTACGATGTGAGGTTATACTTATTGATTATTATGGATATGAAATTTATGCCTAAAGATGATTCTGACTTACAAAATTATGGGTTTCGGTGTATGGTAAATGAGTGTATGCCAAACGATTTTCTGCGAAAAGAGGTTTATGCTATCCGTTGCTATGCAAAATAAAATTATGACGTAAAAAGTTTTGCTATAAAGGGTGGACCCCTGACAGACACATAGCGGTCAAACTTATAATGCCGTTCTTTTTTGCGTCGGGGATGCAAAATTCAATTTTTTGGTGGGAAATTTCATTTCTACCAAGTGAAAATCTCATTTTAGCGACTTTTTCAAAAATATATCATATATAATATCCTAAAAAGATCAGAAGACACAAAAAAGAAAAAAAAAATGCGATTCAGTTTTCAGAGACCACAACAACTACTATTGCCATAAACAGTAAAACTCATTAAGTATCTGAGTGATTAATATATTACACAAGGACCAAGAAAGGTCTGTGGCGACATCTAGATTTGATTATTCTGAATATCTATACGAATATATTATATAATATTTAATACGAGTGACTATAATATTGACCGCACCATGACTATGTGCTATAAACCAAAACAGACATATTATTATAGAAAGTCTCATTAAGTAGGTAGTACTCACGCATTTATGTGTGCTATAAATATACAAATAGATGTTATAAAGTTAACGTCGCAGGTCTTAATCCTTCGAACACACGTGATTTGGGACACAATAGAAAGACAATAGGAGCCCGACAGCCGGCTGTCGGTTGGTCGTTGAAAGGTTAAATTGGGTTTGTGTCTGATTACAGCGGGATATAAAAATCCTTTGTACAATAGGTAAAATTAGCTAACAAACATCGATGAATATTCAGGGCTAATTTTGAAATATATTAGCGTTATACGAACTAATAAAATACTGTATATTTATTCTTTTAAACTGTATTTTGGGACTATAGTTTACAATTTTACAGTTTACCTGTCTAAAAAAACGAACCTCAATACATTTTTTATTGGATTTAGACTTTAGAGGAACCATCATTTTAAGGCTTGCAGTGAACATTTTAGCATGTACATTATTTAGGTGAATGTCAATATCCTGCCATAAAGAAAGAAATTAATTATACCAATAATGTATCAAGGTCCAATCAACTTTCTGAAAAAAGTATTATGCACTAAACTGGTTGGGCGTTTTTGAACGAATTGCGAAAAACTGTCTCACAAACCCTTTAATGAATTGTATAAAAAGAACAATGGCGTTCTGTTGTATTATCAGTCACCTTTTAGTACGCAAAGAGTAAAGAATACCGAACTTCAAAATGTACAAGGTAGGTTGTTATTTTAGCAGACCCTACAGATTTTGCCTTTTCCAAATTTTTGAGTTCATACTAATATTCCTAAGAAAAAAAAAACCTCTTACTCGATAATTTTTGGAAAACTTTTTCAACTTTTCTAGTAAAAGAACCATTCTCTAGGCTTCTACGAATTAAAAAAAACTCATTCTCTAATTTTGCACTTAGCAACAAAAAAACTATTCTATTTTAGTTATAGACATAGAATATTATAATATCACCAGCAATAGACCATTAATAATTAGAATTATATTATTATTTTGTTTAGATTATTAGTTAGTAATATCCACTTAACATTGTAAGTTTATATTCTATCATCTTTCTACAGATCTTTCTAGTCGCTGCCGTCGTTGCGGTGGTCGCCGCACGCCCACAAGAAGGTCATGGTCACGACGACCACCACCACGGTCACGCCATCTCCTCACAGAGCATCAAGCAGCACCACGGACACGGCAAAGAGAAACACGTCGAGTACTATGTATGATAACCTCTTAATCATATTCAAAATTTTCATTTTTCCTTTTATGTTTGAAAAGATATTTTCAATATTCCCTTCATTTACAGTCTCACCCTAAATATGAGTTCGCATACAAAGTCAAGGACCCTCACACCCTTGACGAGAAATCTCAGCACGAAACTCGTGACGGCCACGTCGTGAAGGGCGAGTACAGTCTGCACCAGCCTGACGGCACCATCAGGATCGTCAAGTACCACGCTGACAAGAAGACCGGGTGAGTTTACCTACAAATATAAACTGACGAACTGGGAAAAGCTTCACGTTCTTACCATCTCTTGAAACTTTCAAATGGTTTTATTAATCTAATTAACCCTTGTTAACAGATTCAACGCCGACGTAAAGTACGTGGGTCACGCCGAACACATTGTTCCTGAACACCATCATCATCACTGATTCATTAAATCCGACGTCATTGTTATTAGCTTATAAACTAATTGTTAAATGTTATCTCTTTCGTAGATTGTTGATTATTATTGTGTCTCATTATGATCTAAATACACCTACCTGATTCTAACAATTAACTCGTTTTAATTTAAATTCTTTAGCTATAAATGTAGTAGCTATTCTAAATTATATCGTTATTATATATGTATATTAAAATATTTATACTTGTATTGGTGCTGCCTCAAAAGTATACACTAAAAAAACTCATACAATACACTTAAAATTAAAAAAAACAATTGACTTAATAAATGCCAGTGTCTTATCAGTGTCTTGACTATCACTTATCGCTTTAAGGCAAATATTAAAATATGCGTACATAAAATATCTTTATCATCTTAATAGCCCTTTTCCCAACTATGTTGGGGTCGGCTTCCGGCCTTACCGGATACAGCTGAATGTTCTACATGAAGCGACTGCCCATTAGACCTCCACAACCTAGTTACTGAGCGACACGATACCCCTTGGATAGACTGGTCAGATTTTCTGATTTTTGTCTACACGTAACGACTGTCACAGATCTACGAATGAGAACTGGGACCAACGGCTTTACTTGCCTTCTAGGGTACGGAATATCAGTGATTTCCGAGATAAATTAAAAGTACGTATGAAATAAAAAGTGACATTGGTTCTTGCCCGGATTCGAACCCTCAATTTCTTGCACGAGAGGTAATAAAATAAATTCAAGAAATATTTCGATACAATCATAGACTTGCATTCATAGGCTTTTACGACATACTCTTTCCAACGCCGGCGCCGCACGCATTTAGTGAATAAATCTGTTAGTTACTAACTAACAATGAAATCACTATTGTTTGATTACATTTGCGTTATTGATTTAATATAAAAGACACAGGTTTTAGAAAGCACGTATCAGTTTAATTTTATATTTATTTGAAACAACAACTTAATGGTATAAAATATGGTGTTCAAGGTAAATTAGAACTTTTGTTATTGATTTGTGTTAGTGAGTTTTATAGTGCAGTGCTATTTGTTAACGATCTCGGAAAGTTGACTCATTTATAGATTAGAAATATTTTTTTAACTGAAATTTTTCAATGAAAATCGATACAACTTCTTCTTTAAATCAAAAGAAATTAATTCTAGCTAATTCTGTATTATTATAAAAAAAAACTTTAGAACTACCATTTGGTTTTTTGTATTCAATAGCCGAAAACATAGAGAATAATTCAGGCTTAGTAATCCACGGGAGCGTAGCAGTATCTCAAAATGTAACATAAAAACTGAAAAAGTATTCTAATCATACATATAGAATTATCAATAAAGTGTTAATTTCAGGTGGTGTGTGCTTTAAGTCTTTTAGCTGTACTGACTGATGCCGGTATCATTCACAAACATGCTATCTCATCGCAACACATCTATAGACACGATGGTCCTGCACAGAAGGTTTATATTCGTGTACATAAACATGTAACCCCTGAAAAAGAAGTTCACATACATGTGGTTCACAAAAATGAAGGTCATAAACATGGGAGTCAGAAACACGAAGGTCACAAATATAAGAGTCAAAAACACGAAGGTCATAAACATGGAAGTCAGAAACACGAAGGTCATAAATCTGTAGCGCATAAAAATGTAGATCACCAACTTGTAATGCATAAACATGAAGCTCATAAACACGTAGCGCATGAACACCAAAGTCAAAAACCCGTACAGCATAAACACCAAGCTCAAAAATACGTAGCACATATGCAGCAAGGTCAATATCCCGTAGCACTTATAAACCAAGGTCATAAAAACGTTGCGCATGAACCCATAGTTCACAAAAAGGCAGAACTTCAGCACCTAGACTATTACGTAAGTATTGTAAGATATCTGTAAAATATAATAGGAACCGCCTTACTATTTAAATTAAATGGTTTGCAGACAGTATTTTAGATTCCCAAACAATTAGTAATTAATTTAATCTTTTTTTACAGTATATGCAGCACGGTCAAAAACCAGTAGCGCTTATACGCCAAGGTCATAAAACCGCAGTGCATGAACCTATGGTTCACAAAAAGAAAGAACTTAAGCATGTGGATTATTACGTAAGTATTGTAAGATTTCCATAAAAGATAATAGCAAACGCTTTCTATGTATAATGAAATGGTTTGCTGGCAGTATTTTAGATTTCCAAACAATTAGTAATTGATTTAATCTTTTTTTACAGTATATGCAGCAAGGTCAAAAACCCGTAGCGCTTATACACCAAGTTCATAAAACCGTAGCGCATGAACCCATAGTTCACAAAACGAATGAACTTAAACACGTGGACTATTTAGTAAGTATTGTTAGATTTCCAAAAAATAATAGCAAACGAATAACTATAAAAAATGAAATGGTTTGCTGGCAATATTTCAGATTTCCAAACAATTAGTAATTAATTAAAACTATTTTTACAGAATATGCAGCAAAGTCAAAAACCCGTAGCGCTTATACACCAAGGTCATAAAACCGTAGCGCATGAACCCATAGTTCACAAAAAGAGTGAACTTAAACACGTGGACTATTACGTAAGTATTGTTAGATTTCCAGAAAATAAATAGCAAACGCCTTATTATGTAAAATGAAATGGTTTGCTGGCAATATTTGAGATTTGAACTAATTAATGTAATATTTTTGTGACAAATTATCTCGTAAAAAATATTGTTCACACGCGCGCCAGATACCCATCAAAAGGAAAAAAGATCCTACCTACTTCACTCACTTATCATAGATGAGTGTAGAGACCCGATGCACTGGTGCCCTTTATAAAGATTCTCAGCTCTATTGCAAAAACTTCATGTCTGTTTTCTTTACGATTTATTTTTTTTACTCACCCATCACTTTGATTTCCAGACTCATCCTAAGTACGTATACCACGAGCATCACAACGAAGACAAAGTTAAAGGTTACTATAAACTGCACGTGCCTGATGGTTTCATCAGACATATTGAGTACCACACATACAAGCCTAGCGGGTAAGTTGCATAAAAAAAATGCTAAGAAATATTAGGCAATTGTAATCTTGACACAAACAAATAAATTGAGGAAATGAAATTGGCAAATTGAGGAACAATCAAAATAAATAATTGGAGTTTTTTGAAGAGCATGCATTTAATTTGCAGGAAATTCTATGAGCAGAAGGAACGATTTTAAACAGTTTATCTATAAATGTTATATTATTATAAAGCTGAAAAGTTAGTTTGTTTGGTTGAACGCGTTAAACTCAGAAAGTACTGGTACGAATAAAACAATCATTTTGTGTTGGATAGCACATTTATCGAGAAAAGCTATAGAAAAGAAAAGCTATAACATTAGACTACATCCTACAGGAGCGGTGCAGTAACCAAGGATGCGTTAAAACCTCGGGAGATAGCTTGTCATCTCCTGCAAAAACCAAACTATAAAACCTAAACTTTTTTTTTTTCAGATTTCACTCACACATGAAACATCGCACACACCTCATCGTGCCAAAGAACCATCATTATCATTAAAAACAATGTAACCCACTCTTCTAATGTTAACATGTTGTTAATAGTTATCCTGTGATAAAAACTTAATAAAATAAGTTAGTGTACCGATGTTGTAAAATACTCATAATAATATACTAAATAAACTGTTCCTATCGACTGATAAGAATGTGTTTAAATTCTTTCGAGTTTTGAAAAGCTTAATTGATCCTTAAAAACTCTGCCTGACCCTTTTCCAGTACATCAATCAAGATATATTTTCTAAGACACGAAAAGTGAGTGTGGATAAACTTAGAAATATGGCACTGCCTTCGTCTTTCGACAGTTTGCCATATGAAATGTCTAAATATTTGCAATTTTTTTTATGATATAATATCAAGACTTATAATTTAATACATGAGAGTCGATCTCATTAAACACACAAAAGAATTTTAAAATAAGAGCAGACAAATATTTTCTCATAATAATATATTCACAGATCATAAAACTATAATACAAATCAACAACAGTAACATCTAAATCATTAACAATTAGATAATACTTCAAGAATCAGTGGTGGTGGTGTTCAGGAATAATGTGTACGGCGTGACCTTTGTATTGCACGTCAGCGTTGAAACTGTAAAAGAGGAAAAAAACTTATGTTTTGTATAACTTAACAGTGGCGACCACGTACTAGAAAAACGCAGAGTGGGCCAATCCTCTAGAGATAAAGAATAAAAGTCACAGTTCTCTTTGTGTGCGAGTGGCACAGGATCGGCATTTATGGAAACCTTTTAAAAAGGTCTTTGTCTAGCAGTGGACAATTTTCGGATGAAGAACTTAAAATAAATCCTTAAGTTTAACATTTGCTGCTGGTGCTGACTTACCCAGTCTTCTTGTCAGCATGGTACTTGACAATCCTGATGGTACCGTCAGGCTGGTGCAGGCTGTACACGCCCTTCACGAAGTGGCCGTCACGAGCTTCGTGCTGGTACTTTTTGTCATGAGTGTAGGGATCCTCAACTTTGTACTCAAACTCGTACTTAGGGTGAGACTGTAAAACAAGGACCGGTAGAAAAATCTCATCACTGGTGTAAGGCTCCACTATTTTATGCTCGTTTTTAAAACGAGTTTTTTATACAGTACACAAATAATGTAAGTAATTAAATCTAATAAAGAAAAAGAGTGATGGAAATATATTCTTACATAGTACTCGACGTGTTTCTCTTTGCCGTGTCCGTGGTGCTGTTTGATGCTCTGTGAGGAGATGGCGTGACCGTGGTGGTGGTCGTGACCATGACCCTCTTGTGGGCGTGCGGCGACCACCGCAATGACGGCAGCGACTAGGAGGATCTGTATATATAAACAAATTTAAAGCATCCTAAAGGCTTGAGAACGATTTCGAGGCAAAATTTGCGAAACTGATATTGATATTAAAATTTAGTTTATAATAAAAAATAATAATAAATTTATTTATTTTCTTAAACAGTGGATTTAGTACACGTTAAAAATACAGTTTACAAAATAAGTATTATTTCTAAATTTAGTTTAATCCGACGCTTTGTAGAAAGTAGACCATGTTCTACTGGTGAGTAAGCTCGATAATTAAGTCATAAAAGCGTAATGTGATAGATAAGCGCATCATATTAAGTACGTAAATCATTATTTTATTGGAGACTAGCAAGAGAAGAAACTTAACAGGGTACATCGGAAGGCTTTAAAGGAGACCTTTACCCAGCAGTGCAACAGTATCAGTACTATCTCACTCTCTCAAATATACCTTAATACCTTCATATTCATATGAATCTCCGAAACCAAACTTTCTTTTTTCTATTCTATAGGAATCCCCTATAATCGTTTGGTCTTTTTTTTATGGTCTTTTATTTTCTGACTAGGGACTTGAGGAGAATCTTAAATAGACGACAAAGTTATTTATTATTTAAATATTTACCTTTGTGAACATGATTGTGATATTTTTTTCTTGAGTTTATTTGCTTGTAAAACTGGCAGATAACTGATGGTGACAAAAAGAAATTCGCGATTTTATATACACCAAAAAAGCAAGTTTGAGATAAAAATCTGAAGTGGCGTTTTTATTACAAAGCGAGTTTATCACCAAACTTGTTATATTTGTAAATGCTCTGATTTATACCCTGTTGACCTTGCACCACGGTAGGTACTTTTTAATATGTATTGTACTTTACACAAGAATTCTAAAGCTTAAAGTAATGTAAAATACTATTAAGTCCTATCTACAAGCCTATACCCAAGCTATTTACTATGGAAAAAGGACTTCTAAATATTTGGTGCCAAATGTATTTAATAAAATAGATTTTTTAAGGGAAAATCCTAATTTAAGTAAAGGTATGTTAAAATCAAAATTGCGAAATTTATTGTTACAAAACGAAGATTAGTTATTACCGGGCTCATTGGCAAATAATGAATCCCAAAACAAGACGGGGCTCATTATTTACTAATGAGCTGTAGGTATAAAAATAGTGACTAAGTTGTGGTTTACGTTTAATGTATTTGTGTTTAGGCTTAACTTTAATTTTGTTTTTGTATAAAACACGAGCGCTTCTCGCCATCAAACTGCGAAGTTTGGCGAGTACAAATTTTATGTAAAATTTAGTTTAATTTAAGTTAATAAATTCTTTAAAAAAAAAAAGCAAGCCTGTTTTTTTAACCCATGACAAAAATAATAAATTCTACATTGTACAAAAATCAATCTTAAATTCACAATGGATTAAGTTGATTTTGTTTCTACGGCTGTTCGACTGTAATACAAGTATTTAAAAGTTCAGAGTGAAAACCCTGTAAAGAAAGGTGCCTCTCGGGTGACACAAAATTAAGTTTTGTACCTGTAACCATGTAAGCGATCTTCCATTGTCATGTTTTATATTTAATTCCAAAGCATTTAATGCATTACAAAATTGCGAATTGTAAAGTTATTAATTGTAAAATATTGTAATAAAGCATCACTCGATTTGAAGATCAGCTGGGACAAACAGATAGATTCTTTGTAATTTATGCGGATGTATTTTCATGACTTCAGTAAAACGCTGTTACTTTGATATTACACACTTTAATTTTATTTATTTGTACAGAATTAGTATCTGGGCAGCCGGCTTAACTTTGGGCTTTTTGTACAAATGTCAATATATCATATAATTATGCTTGCTTACTTCATGTCAATGAAAAATACACAGTAACGGCTAATTAGTAGCGGTCTAGTAGAGATCAGTTAGTCTGATGAGGAAGTGCTACCGATGTAGCTATTCTGATATGCTGGTATTTTGGTTTGATGAATTTGCCGGAGAAATTACATTATTTGATATTTCAACTATATCTCTGGGATATGGGAATTTAAGGATATTGATATATCCTTAAATTTCCATATTCGAGAATTAGATTACAAAGATTATGCTACTTTCTCTTTAATCTTTTTTAATTACTTAACTTTTCCAAGGACATCAAGCTTTCAATCAAAGCACGTTCATAATAAATGCAACATTCAGCAGGTTTCGAACAAAACTTGCTTGAATTAATTTTATTGTCAACTTGCATAAAAAACTTGGTTTCACGTTTTATGTATAAAATACCGAATTTCTTTTAAGAGTTATCAGTCACTGATCAGCATTTAGATCAAAATAACGTAAAGACAATCAAAATGTTCACAAAGGTACTCAAAACATCAAACAGTGTAAAAGAATAATTAAAATATTAAGAATTCATCACCGTTTTTACATTTTTATTTATTTGAACAGATCCTCCTCATCACCTTGGCAGTGACTGCGGTCGCCGCTCAAGACCACCACCACGGTCACGCCTCCTCCTCACAGAGCATCAAGCAGCACCACGGACACGGCAAAGAGAAACACGTCGAGTACTATGTATGTATAACTTATAACTCAACCATAAATATAATTTTAAATTTTCCTTTAATTTTTTGAGAGATTTTCAAACTGCCCTTGTTTTACAGTCTCACCCTAAATATGAGTTTGCGTACAAAGTGAAGGACCCCCACACTCATGACGAGAAATCTCAGCACGAAGCTCGTGACGGCCACGTCGTGAAGGGCGAGTACAGTCTGCACCAGCCCGACGGCACCATCAGGATAGTCAAGTACCACGCTGACAAGAAAACTGGGTGAGAAAATTCATTCTTAATTGAAATCAGTTGTGAAGATATTATTAAGGATTAAACACTCAATCAGCCTATCTTAATTAGCATTTGGGTAAATGTTAACCAAGGGTCTCATCAAGCCGTGTTGGACGACTCACAATGTTAAATTTAAAAATGCTCAATTATGAATTACTAAAGTTACTTTGTTATGTGACCGACATTGAACCACACTCTCGTTTATTAGTAGTGGACACTACCTAAGGCTATCAAGTTATTTACTATTTATTACTATTTACTTTAAGAAGTATGCAACTCAATTTTCTTTTTATTTCCACAGATTTAAAGCCGACGTGAAGTACGTGGGTCACGCTGAACACATTGTTCCTGAACACCATCATCATCACTGAGTCTTCAAATAAGATCTCATTGTTATTAGATTAATAGTTACTACCTACTATTGTTAATTTGTGAAATATATGATAAATATAACATATTTGTTTGTTTAAATGACAAAATTAACCAAATTCTCCTTTTGTACTCTTGGTTCTAAGAGACGATTATTATTATTATTTTGTACGCAAATTATTGCTTGCGTGGGTTAAGCTAGTTACTTACAGAATGTGATTTAAAAAGTTATACCTTTGTTTTTTATGCGGGTTGTTTTAGCTTATATCGATTAGAGCAAATAACGATTGCCTAGTGTGTTGTTTTGGGTTCGGTTATTAAGTCGGGTAAATTGTTTTCTAAGTTTTCCATTACAATTTTTTAAGTAGCCCGGAAGTATGTAAGTTGTAGTGTGAGGCCTCTCACTTCTGACTTCCAAACTTCTGATCTCGGAAAACACGTAAAGCTGTTGATTCTGGTTGTCATTTTTAAATCTTCGACTGTTTTTATCGGATAGACAGATGCGAGAAAGTTCGGCAGTCATTCTTTCCAACCCATATATTACCCACATATTTTGATATGGTTTTTTTTCCTAGGACATCTTACACACGGCCATCTGATCCCAAGCTAAGCAGAGCTTGTGTTATGGTAATCAGACAACTGATATACATACTTATATAATTTTTAAATACATACATATTAAAGATACCCAGACACAGAAAAAACATTTATGCTCATCACACAAAGTTGTCCTGGGTGGGAACCCACGACCTCTGGCTTCAGCAGTCAGGGTCACTGATCACAAGACCAACAATTTCGTTATGTTGTGTCTCAAAGTGAAGATTGTTGTGATTACTCAAAAAAAGCTCCCAGGAGATGATGACTGTGTCGTTCAGAATCTAAATTCTGTAAACAAACAGTGTCAAGTCGATCACCCTAGTCAGCGCTTTAGTAATTATCCAAATTGGTATTCAAATAGTTATTCTTTTCATTTATTATCAGTCTCGTTCGGTCAGCGACCGGTGACGTACGCGCGCGCTTACATCGATCCAAAAATTGTTAGCCTACCTTTACACAGTGACTTCTCAGTCTACGTCGAAAAATAAAAATGTAAATCGAATCGTTAAAAATGTCGTGTGAGTGTAATATTATAATTAACGAACTATTATGCTTCATTCAAAACAAATGCCATGTAATGGATGAACTAAGTATAGTGCAAATCTGTAGTTCATGGTATAATGAAGAAGAAATTGAAAACGCAAAAACATATCTGTGTGAAATTACCGGAATCCGCAAAACTATACGAAAAGGAGACAAGAAAGCTGCCAGTAATATATCGGATATATTAAAAATAATAAAAGAAACGGATAATACACCGAAATTCGTTGCAAGAGATTTGAACCGTCTACCCCCAGTGACGTTCGATCACCTTGATATAAGTAGCTTATTAAAGACGCTCGCAACCATAAGAAATGAAATGCAGACTTTCAAGGATGAAACGAAACATGTTATTAACAAGCTGGAAGGTGAAATAACCGAATTAAAACAGAAAAATACATCAGCTAGTGCTACCGGTCGCGCCCGCTATGCCAATCTACCCCCAACATCATGGCCATCGACGGAGCGTCCGTTACAAGTACAAACTCCCGGTATACAAGTACAAAGTCCCGACATACAAGTACAAAATGCCGACATACAAGGACTAAATGCCGATATAATCGAGCGTGCGGGTACGCCGCTCAAGCAAACAACAGCTTTGAACTTCAAACAAGCAGTGCAGAGCTCGTCAACCAATATAAACAGTAGTGAAAACGCTGATAACGACGGTTTTATTCAGGTGTCAAGGGGAAGGAAACGACAACGCATCGAAAACTATACAGAGCCTAGGCAAATGCCAACATACCAATCTAAAAACAAACGCGGCACAAACACAACATCAACGTTAAAAGCGGCAGAACAAAAGATACCAATTTATATATCTAGATTCGCAATAGAATGCACAGAAGCGGACATAAAAAACTATTTTTCTGAGAACGGGCGTAACATCTATGGAGTTGAAACGTTAAATCAAAGAAAGAACACGGATTTTAAGTCATTCAAAGTGTTGGTGGCAAAAAAGGATCTAGATATTGTGCTGAAGGAGGAATTCTGGCCAGAATCAATAGTGTTTAGAATCTTTAAACAAAGTAAAAATGAACAAGCAACTGTTTAAATTAATAAATAGCACAACTTACCCACTTTTATAAACAAATTTTCTACATATTATCTACGTACCAAAAACAAAACAGTAAAACCATAACAATGGATAGGATTAAGACTGTAAAAATGGTCAGTTTTAACTGCAAATCGATAAAAAGGTCAATACCGTATGTTACCCTACTGTGCGAAGACTACGATATAATAGCCCTGCAGAAACTGTGGCTACTACCTGATGACCTTGGATTCCTCGGGAAAATACATCAAGATTTCGAATACCATGCAGTGTCTCCGATTGACACATCAGCTGGTACTTTAAAAGGAAGACCGTATGGAGGTGTAGCACTGCTTTGGAGGAAATCGTTGTTTACAAATGTCGTGCCAATAATAACGAACTCGAAACGTGTTGTCGCGATCAAAATGAGCCTTCTGGACCGTTGTTTACTTGTGTTCTCTGTGTATATGCCAACAGAATGTGCGGATAACCTACCTGAATTTACGGAGTGTCTTGGTGTGATGAGCTCAATTATTGAGGACAATGGGACTGAGTATGCGGTGTTACTGGGTGATTTTAATGCCGATGTGGGCAGCATGTTTGGTAAAGAGTTGTTTTGTTATTGTAAAGATCAAGATTGGGTTTGTGCCGATGTCAACATTCTTGGTGAGTTTTCCAATACATTCACATTCCTGAGTGAAGCTCATGGCACTTGTAGCTGGCTTGACCACTGTGTGGTGACGTCTGCAGCCTATAACATTATAAATAATGTGCGTGTTATCACGGATGTTTCGTGGTCGGACCATTATCCATTAGAAATAGATTGTGACATATCGGTTATTGTACCAAAAACGGTTTTGGAAAATAAATCTGTAAACAATAAAGTTGTTTGGGGGCAAAGAAACACTGTACAAATCGCGTCATACACAGCCTTTTGTAATGATTACTTTTCGAAGATAAATAGTGACTTCTTTAACATAAACTGTAATGGTATACCGTGTTGTAACCAAGAACATCTGAACTCGATACATCAATTATACTCGGAAATTACGAACGGTCTGTGTAAAGCAGCAAGTTTGTCCTACTCTGGTATTGATAGAAAAACCAATAAAAATAGACGCATTATAGGTTGGAATTACCATATCAAAGATAAACATACACAAGCGCGTGACGCATTCCAATTATGGTTGCAACACGGTAAGCCAAAGCAGGGTGCAGTTTACGATAATATGTGTCTTACAAGGAAAATATTCAAAAACAAAATAAAATGGTGTCAAAACAACGAAACCCAGATCCAAATGGATATTATTGCAGAGCATAGATCAAAACATGACTTTGGAAAATTTTGGAAAGCCACAAATAAACTCTCTTTTAAACCTACCATACCTGTCACTGTTAACAATAGCCAGGACACTCGTGAAATAGCCGAGATGTTTGCACAACAATTTCAAACGGCGGCGACGGGTGGCAGCCCACAAGCGCCCGCGTCGTCCACATCCACACAGCTGTTGTGTGACTCATCGCGCTCGGACAGTCGGGCCCGTGAGTCACTGCCTAGCACAAGTGTTTCTATAACTCCTTATAGCGTGTTTGAGTGTGTAAAAAATATGAAGAGAGGTAAATCACCTGGGCACGACGGTCTGAGCGTGGAGCACGTACTTTACGGCGGTAAACTGTTGCATGAAATACTCGCTAACTTTTATAACTTATGTTTATCACACTGTTATTTACCAAATAATTTTATGAAAACTGTAGTGGTCCCGCTGTTTAAAACCGGGTCTGCCAATGCTTCGGACTTAAAAAACTATCGGCCTATATCTCTTGCAACAGTCTTATCGAAAATTTTCGAGAGGTTGCTGCACCCCGAACTTCTTAAGTACATAAACCTAAGTAACGCACAGTTCGGATTCCGTGCCGGTCTTTCAACGGATATGGCCATATTTGCATTAAAAAATACGGTTAAATATTATAACGCAAGAAACACTACCGTATATGCCTGCTTTCTCGATTTAAGTCGTGCTTTTGATACTATAAATTATGATCTATTATGGACAAAGATGGAGAAAGCAGGCATACCGCTTGATGTACTGGGTGTGTTGAAGTACTGGTACGGATCTCAGACGAATGTCGTGAAATGGGGAAGTAACGGCTATTCTAAAGATTACACACTAAAATGTGGCGTGAGACAAGGCGGCTTAACATCACCGACACTGTTTAATCTGTACGTCAACGGATTGATCGAGGAGCTCAGCAGGTCTGGTGTCGGCTGTCACATGGGCAACGAACCAGCCAACAACTTGAGCTACGCCGACGACATGGTCCTGCTGAGCCCCTCGGTCGATGGGTTGAGAACATTGCTGTCGATTTGTGAAAAATATGCAGAAAGCCATGGGCTAACCTACAATGTAAAAAAGACAGAAGTTATGATTTTTAGGCACGACAGAACAAGTTGCTTTAACCCAGTAATAACTCTCGCCGGCTCGCAGTTAAACATTGTCTCGAACTTTAAATACCTAGGCCACATAATAAATGATAATCTTACAGATGACAGCGATATGGAAAGGCAAAAGAGATCCATTGCTGCAATAAGCAACATGTTGGCACGTCGATTCTCTCGGTGCAGTAAAGCTGTAAAGGTCACCCTGTTCGTGGCGTACTGTCAGTCGTTCTACACCTGCTACCTATGGAACAACTACAAAAAGAGAACGTACCACGCGCTACGCGTGCAGTACAATAATGCGTTTCGAGCCATGCTTAACCTGCCGTGGAGGTGTAGTGCGTCTGGCATGTTCGCCGAAAATAGGGTTGACGACTTCTTTGCGGTCATGAGGAAAAGGGCTGCCTCGTTTATGGAACGAGTAAGAAACACAAAAAATGAAATTGTTAAGGCTGTGTATGACTGCTGTAAATTTAATATATTATGTAATTTATAAATATTAAAAAATCGACTAATGTAATTTAATTTAATTCGATAACTTAATTTAATAATTTAATTTAATTTAAACTTAATCTTAATGTATATGGGTAATTACCTGAAATAAATGAATTTTATTTATTTTTATTTATTTTATTTATTTATTTATTGAATAAATAGAACATTTGTTTAGCATATAGTTCCGTCCTTAATTTGGTAAATAGTAATTTAAGTATTTTATTAAAATGAACCTATTTTGTTATTACCCATAATATCAGTACCGTGACATTAGTAAAAAATGAAGTATTTTTATTGTCACACAAGCTGCTTGGTATTTATATAGGAACTTACCTGACTTGTTAAAAAATGTAAGTGGTCACACCTACTCTTTTTCTTAGTTATGCCATAAACATAAAAAGTTCCTAAACTATTAGATATGTAACTTAAGTAGCCCACGAATTCATTAGGAAGCATGCGAAGCTTACCTATAAGTAATTGTTGCAATGTTGCATTTTCACTTTTGCATGTCCCTCTACCATAGAATCTATGTAAATTATTGTTGGTAAACCAACAAAATAAAATAAAACAAAATCATTCATATTTTACTTAGAGGAATTTTTTTTTGGTGAGTCCATCTCGGTCATAAAATGACCTCTCCCGTCCCAGGCGGGCTTAGAATTTTACTGACTAAAACCCACTTATTCGGTTGCCCTTTATGTTCCGGGGTCACGGGAACTACTATAACTATTCCGCAAACCCGGCAGGCATTAAGAGGTATATAAAATACGTTCTTGTTTTTGAATATATACTAATAAATACTTTGTTTTATTGTTATTATTAATTTTATATAGAAAACCAGAACAGGGGACCCTGTCAGTTCCTTTTTGCTTTGAATTTTACGTTGCAGTAAGATGACTTGACCTAAGTTAAAATTTTACTTAATGAATGGTACGTAGGTATTGGAAAAGACATGCAAAGGCCTGATTGACACTCATTACCTATCATTATTACGCGACAGTTTAAGTTGCTTAACTACGTCTGAACAAAAGTTTTGTACGAAGATTAGGCTCTTTTTCTAATAAAGTGAAATAGGGCACAAATTGAACGGATCAGGAAAGTTTTATGTTTGAAATAAGACTCAAAAAATCTACAGTTAAACATCTCTTTTAGTCTAAACGTGAAGACGTCGTAAACGTCTTAATTCGTTAGTCTTGTCAGTTAAACAAACAACTATATTTTACTTATGATATTTATTTTACAAATTAACAATAGTAGGTGAAAACTATTAATCTAATAACAATGAGGTCGTATTTGAAGAATCAGTGATGATGATGATGTTCAGGAACAATGTGTTCAGCGTGACCCACGTACTTTACGTCGGCGTTGAATCTGTGAAAATAAAGTTATATACACATTTCTTTAATTAAGATATGTTAGTAAGTCTTATGACTTGTATAAGTGTAAGAAAAAGCCATTTGTGTACCCTTTTGGCAACATAATGTTGGTATAATTTATATCCATACTATCCATACTAATATTATAAATGGGAAAGTGTGTCTGTCTGTCTGTCTTTCTTTCACGGCAAAACGGAGCGACGGATTGACGTGATTTTTTAAGTGGAGATAGTTGAAGGGATGGAGAGTAACATAGGCTACTTTTTGTCTCTTTCTAACGCGAGCGAAGTCGCAGGCAGAAGCTAGCTATTTAAAACAACACTACAGCCAAGTTCTAAAAGTAACCCATTTATGCGCGCTCACCCAGTTTTCTTGTCAGCGTGGTACTTGACTATCCTGATGGTGCCGTCGGGCTGGTGCAGACTGTACTCGCCCTTCACGACGTCACCGTCACGAACTTCGTGCTGAGATTTCTCGTCATGAGTGTAGGGATCCTTTACTTTGTACGCGAACTCGTACTTAGGATGAGACTGTGAACCAGAGAAAGGTTGAAAAATCTCCATAAAATTTAAAGGAGAAAAGAAAATTCTAATTATGATTGATTAGTTATACATACATAGTACTCGACGTGTTTCTCTGTGCCGTGTCCGTGGTGCTGTTTTATGCTCTGTGAGGAGGAGGCGTGACCGTGGTGGTGGTGGTGGTCTTGAGCGGCGACTGCTGCCACTGCGATGGTGATGAGGAGGATCTGTTAAAATAATATGAATTAATGATGATAGTTCTTAAAACGTTTCTTGTTTAGTTTTCGTTTACTGATATTTATTTTTACCTTTGTGAACATGTTTTTTGTCTTAATGTTGGTTGTTTTGATTTAAAACCTGAGTGCTGACTGATAACTCTTAAAACTATTTCAGTGTTTTATATAAAAGGTGAAATCAAGTTTTTCATTGTACGTTGATATTAAAGCTGTGCTTTCTTCCCTCAATAATTTGCACTTACTTAACTTTGTCAAGGATATCCAGCATTTAAACAAATCACATTCGTAATTTGCAATCGGCACTCAGCAGGTTTTGAACAAAAATTGCATGAATTATTGAACTCTACTGCTTATCGACTTTCGTTTAAAACTTGATTCCACATTTTATATAAAACACAGATTTTCGTTTCAAAGTTATCAGTCATCTTTTGCGTTCAAATCGAAACGACGTAAAGAGAAACAACATGATTACAAAGGTAATATTAAAATCAAAAAGGAAAAATAAAATTTTAAAATAAGTTAAGAACTATCACCAACACTATCATAATATTTGAACAGATCCTCCTCATCACCGTGGCAGTGGCAGCGGTCGCCGCTCAAGACCACCACCACGGTCACGCCTCCTCCTCACAGAGCATCAAGCAGCACCACGGACATGGCACAGAAAAACACGTCGAGTACTATGTATGATAACATCGGAAACATAACTAGTATTTTTCTTTCTTCTTTGATTTTTAGATAAATTTATTTAAATTTTCCTTGTTTTACAGTCGCACCCTAAGTACGAGTTCGCATACAAAGTGAAAGACCCTCACACCCATGACGAGAAATCTCAGCACGAAGCTCGTGACGGTGACGTCGTGAAGGGCGAGTACAGTTTGCACCAGCCCGACGGCACCATCAGAATAGTCAAGTACTACGCAGACAAGAAAACTGGGTGAGTATGCATAAATTGAATATCGTATTTTGAACTACGAGACAGCACAATTTTAGGGGAATAAAATAATATCGACCTAATATGGTGTTAAGATAAAAGTCTCATCTCTTTGGAAAAGATACGAGCATAAATCGCACTTGCTCAAGTCAAATTGACGGTTTTGGACTGAAGATTCCTCACGATGTAATCCGCAAAACGTAAAAAGTATACAGCTTTGGTTCTTGCCTGGTATTGAACTCATTATACAAAGTATTGTAAGTATGTACCTTATTTTCACAGATTCAACGCCGACGTAAAGTACGTGGGTCACGCTGAACACATTGTTCCTGAACATCATTATCAACACTGATTCTTCAAATCCGACCTCATTGTTATTAGATTAGTAGTCGTCTACGTACTATTGTTGATTTGTATATAATTAGTGAAATATATGATAAGTAAAATATATTGGTTTGTTTAACTGACAAAATTAACCAATTGTCCCTTATATGAATAATTATGATTAAACTGTGTTTTATTAATTAACCTTGGTACATTAGGTGCTATAGAAAGAACTGGATCAGTAATATTTGATTTTAAACATTTTGTTTCTAGTTAGTCATACCTTCGAATACACGTGATTTGAGACACAATAGAAAGACAATAGCAGCCCGACAGCCAGCTGTCGCTTGGTCGTTGAAAGGTTGTAGTCGTCCAGTAATAAATTAGTCAAAAACCGGCCAAGTGCGAGTTAGACTCGCGCAGTGAGGGTTCTGTACATAGTTGTAGGTAAATCCTGTTACAGTAATTATATTTTTTTTAGATTTCTACGCGATTTTTAGATATACTCCTTTACTGGCGCTATTTTATATTGCTGTTCGCCAAACTTCATAGGTCTAGGTCGACGACAACTACCGTATAAATTTTGATTCTGCGTTTTTTGCCTTAAATAATGTAAAAAAAAGAACATTATAACTTTATTGACCCAGTAAAGTCTTGTAAGTTACACCAATTATTACCCGGGTATTATAATTATTAACTAGCCCGTACCGTCTTACTGCTGGGCAAAGGCCTACCTCCATTCCTTCCATCTGTCACGACTTTGCGCTACGTCTTGCCAATCTTCAAGGAAGCCTCCCCAGATGTCCCGCTATCTCTGTCCTGGTCTCCCACGTCTACGTCTCGGCATTTCGGGCACCAAGTTTTGGCTCTACGGGGCCATTTATCGTTCGACAAGCGGCTTTAGCTATGCAGCCTTGGGGTATGGAACCGTAAAAACATCGGAATGGTTTTGTAAAATAATATGACGAAAAAAACACATGATCTATACAATACAATCTTTGACAGGTAACAAACACAAAACAGGGACAGATTATTATTATTTTTTTTTTTTGGTGAGTGGGAAATCATCCAATGACTGCTCCCGTCCTGGGTGCGACGGGAGGGCGTGTCAGACTCTTACTGACTAAAACCCACTCATGTTCCTTCGATTGCCCTTTATGTTCCAGGGTCACGGTGACTACTAAAAACATTCCGCAACCCCGGCAGGCGTTGGCCCTGTTAGGCCCCTTCCTGTGCTGACTCCTTCTCTTTGAGGCGCGCGTGGAACACTAACGCGCCGTCGACGCGGTCCTGGTCCTAGCCGGGCGGCGAGCTACCCATCGCTCGCCATCCGCAGAACCGCGCCTACGGTGGCCGGTAGTCGTCTTGCGACTCTCGACGTCTTCGCCTGGGTCTTTGTCCGGGGCGAGAGGCTCGTCGTTGCCTCTCGCGCGCCGCCGCTTCCTTCACTAGCATAACTGCTTCGCAGAAGGAGGCGACGGCATCCCATTCCGTCTCGCCCCGCAGCATGGCCTGAACCAGCGCTGGGCGCGAGAGGTCACCGCCGCCGATCGCCTCTACGAGGACACGTCTATGGTCCGCCCATGTGCGGCACACCTCCACCGTGTGCTCGACCGTGTCCTCCAGGCGACCGTTAGGGACAGATTATGGTCGATTTGTCAGCACAATGACGGCCAAGAGCGTCGGGGCCACGCTCAGTGTAGGGTTTCGTAGTTTCCCGTCCGTCACAATGAGTTTTCCCACTTATGTGTTTAAAAAATACTATAATAATATGTTACATTGACATACTAAGTACGCAGAAATTATTTTGTATAACCTCTAATAAGTTCTACTTTTCAGATTATTTTCTAATTTTATAAACTTTTGGTTAAACAGTTGGGGGGGGGGGATAGTTTTTTTAATTTTGGAGTGATTATTTTATTTCCAAAATTATTGACATTATTAAAAAAAAATTTTAGTAAACCCCTACACACCAATATAATCACACGTTAGGGTTGGAATTAAGAAATAAAACACTTCCCAGTTTACATATAGGGGGGTTACCTTAATTAAACCTTTTTAAATTATCAATCTGGATATTAAGCCAGAGTAAGCAAGGAAATGAAAAGAAAAGAACATTGACATAGATTTAAGTTTCATAGAGTGGGATAATTATACCTTCTCAATATCTCCGAAATAATGGTAATGTTGATTTCACCCTGGGGTTAAAAATTCAGAAATTATTTATTTTACAAATTATAAAGTAAGAAAAAATAACTATGTCATACTATTTATGTCATGTGCGCTGCGGTAAATGTCCCTGTGAAAATATAATAAAAACAATATTTTTAACTACTAAAGTACCAACTTCTAATATTTCAAGTCACTAAAATTTGCTTGTAAATTAATATTTGTAAAGCTTTAAAAATATACCAAGATGTATTTTGTCAAACAGATATTTGGTTAATAGCAAGTTACTTACGTGGGTAAAAATGATGTGTGCTGCGGTTCGTATTTTTTTTAAATATCTGTTTTTACATCACCGAACTCTTAACCTTTCGACGACCAAGCGACAGCCGGCTGTCGGGCTGCTATTGTCTTTCTATTGTGTTTCAAATCACGTGTGTTTGAAGATTTAAAGGATTTGTAACAAAAAAAAATTTGGCTAGCAATTACCTCTGGGTTACATACTTCTTGGGAGTTAGTTACATCGACTTTACCAATTTCAGATCAATTAAACAATGAAATATTTTGTACTAAGCATATATTTCACAAATCAACAATGAGTAGGTAACTATTAATATAATAACAATAAAATCTTTTTTCAATCTCAAATCAGTGATGATGATGATGTTCAGGAACTATGTGTTCAGCGTGACCCACGTACTTTACGTCGGCGTTGAATCTGTGGAAATTAAAAATAAATTTAGCTTCATATTCATCAAAGTTAGTATTGTAAGATCGTATTGTAATGACTCATTGCTTCAGGAGCCCGCCAATGTAATTGTTTTAAGTACGTACTTTTTTACTAATACGTCTAAATCAAGAGCTTTTCCTTTATAACAAGACACCTTAGTGAGAATATGAACCACTAGCTTCTGCCCGCGGCTTCGCTCGCGTTAGAAAGAGACAAAAAGTAGCCTATGTTACTCTCCATCCCTTCAACTATCTCCACTTAAAAAATCACGTCAATCCGTTGCTCCGTTTTGCCGTGAAAGAAAGACAAACATACAGACAGACAGACAGACAGACACACTTTCCCATTTATAATATTAGTATGGATTAAAGGCTGCTATTACTTTTATTCAGCCATATATTGTATTCATGCACACTCACCCAATTTTCTTGTCCGCGTAGTACGTGACTATTCTGATGGTGCCGTCGGGCTGGTGCAGACTGTACTCGCCCTTCACGACGTCACCGTCACGAGATTCGTGCTGAGACTTCTCGTCATGAGTGTGGGGGTCCTTCACTTTGTACGCGAACTCGTACTTAGGGTGAGACTGTAAAAATAAAGGAAGGTTGATAATATTTTTTAAAAGTGAAATTAAAAAGGAAATTCTTATTATGATTGCGTGGTTATACAAACATAGTACTCGACGTGTTTCTCGGTGGCGTGTCCGTGGTGCTGCTTGATGCTCTGTGAGGAGGAGGCGTGACCGTGGTGGTGGTGGTGGTCTTGAGCAGCGACCGCTGCCACTGCCACCGTGATGAGGAGGATCTGCTCAAATGAAATAGTGTATTCAAAGTATTTATTTATTTGTGAACATGGGTAGTGGTAAATAGTGTTCTTTTAAAATGTAGGTACTTACATGTAATATATATATGTAGTTAATCTATATGTGGAGGCTTGTAATTAGCTATTTGTTGATATTATATTCTTTACATATTAGACTGTTAGTCTGTAAGCCTTCTTTAAAATAAATAAATATTATTTTCTTATGCTTTTTTAATACCTTGGTGAACATAGTGTTTTTTGCGTTAACTTGGTATAAAAGTCAAGCAAGTACTGATATATTCAATAAATAAATTTGGCGTTTTATATGGAGCAAAATATCAAGTTTGAAGAAAGTAGCAAGAGACAATATTTCACCAATAACGAGTTAAAACCTGCTCAACACTTAAAAATCTTCAAGTTCAATAAATAGCCTTGAACTCGTAAAATGTAAGAAAGTATTACACATCAATAATTTTGTTTAATGCAATTGTTACTGGTCAAAAACCAGTTACGTTTTAGGGCAAAAATACTTAACGATTTTTATAAGCCAATAAAGAATCCATAAACAATTTTGGACAGTCACTAGTATTAAGAGAATTCTTCACAGCGGTTTCAATTGCTGGTGCCATACCAACTGATTAAAACTTGTATTCAATAAAAACTGAATTTATCCATTGTCACATTGAACAATTTTTTCTATTCAAATTAAGGCTTATATGGCTATTAGACCAAATATAATAGTTCAGGCAACGATAATATCGAAGATCACCCTTAGACAAATGCCTTTCTGTTAGCGTTTACGCCAAATTTTAAGTACAAAAATATATGGCAATCTTATTATTAATTTGTGCATTCATCTTATGACGGGTGCAAAAAAATCGGATCTATTCTTTATTGTATATATTTTTCTGCACTACTTCACGTAAATGCATCTATGCGGCGGGGCCAATACGATTATTATAATATGCTATATACATCATTCTATGTTTATAACATTACTTAGCTTACGTATAATCTAACTTTTATGGAATCTGTTTCAGGAAGCTATCGATAACATTTGAATGGAAAATTATGTTATTATTGATTTAGAATCTTAAACAGGCTTTGCATAGCTCTAAGTTTATATTTCTTGCCTTTTGTCAAATCTGCCTGCTAATAAATGCATAAAAATTGAATGCTTTGGTTAATTAATGAATACGAATAATGTATACAAGTAATTCCAACAGGTTTCAGAACCAATAAACTTGTTTTAATAAAATACTCACCCGCTGCAAGACTTTATTGTCCAAAACTTGAATCGTGGTTGTAAGTATATAAAACCCGAATTATTTTTGTGTAATATCAGTCATAATTCAGCTGTAGGGCCGAACAAACTTAAAAAAAGAACAACAAAATGTTCACTAAGGTACTACGCTAAATTTGAAAAAAAAACATTGCATTAATCCGCTCTGTCAATACATTAAACTCTTGTGGGTCTTAGTGTAGCGTTATGCAAATCATACATTAACTCGAAAATCGAGATATGTAATTGAAAAAGATTGTTTTTAAAATCAACCTAATAGTTTCAACAAAATCTATCCAGCTAATGTCAGTCAATCAGGATTCATTAATAAATTAGAGTTTGTCATTATTTTCTGAACAGATCCTCCTCATCACCGTGGCAGTGGCAGTGATCGCCGCTCAAGACTACCACCACCACCACGGTCACGCCTCCTCCACACAGAGCATCAAGCAGCACCACGGACACGCCACAGAAAAACATGTCGAGTACTATGTAAGTATAACATCCGCAACATCAATAGAATTTTTCTTCTTCTTTTATTTTTGGAGACACATTTTCAACTTGCCTTTGTTTTCAGTCGCACCCTAAGTACGAGTTCGCGTACAAAGTGAAGGACCCTCACACTCATGACGAGAAGTCTCAGCACGAATCTCGTGACGGTCACGTCGTGAAGGGCGAGTACAGTCTGCACCAGCCTGATGGCACCATCAGGATAGTCAAATACCACGCTGACAAGAAAACTGGGTGAGTGTGCATGTAATATTACATTTGGCAGTAACGTTCAAGAAGCTAGAGAAACGCCTAGTCTCATACAGAACAAACTATAATAGCTTCTTGTTCAAGGCATATTGATAAAACGTAGGTTTCCTCATGATATCTAAATATTACTCTCATCGGTGAAAAAAAAAGCTTATAGTTTCTAATAAGTCACAACCTCGTGAACTTGTGTAGGATGCCTTAACCATTGGGTCACCACATCACTTACAATACTTAGTTTAAGAAATATGCAACTAAATCAACTTTTTATTTTCACAGATTCAACGCCGACGTGAAGTACGTGGGTCACGCTGAACATATTGTCCCTGAACACCATCACCATCATCACTGAATTTTGATCCTGTATATTCTTACCAATTTTTATTAACGTTTTAGTTTTTAAATTGTTGTTATTTTAATTGTAGATATGGATTACTATGTAAAAAAAAGAATAAATACGATTATAAAGTAATATTTTGTATGGTTTCTTTGATATCGTGTAAAATATATAGAACTGTTCATGAATCTGTTCTTTAATACTTTAAAACAGTTTGCAGCAATTTAGATAATAGACATCACAGACATCGGTGATGGAAAACATCGTGAGGAAACGTAGTGAATATAAGTTTGAAATCGCCAACCCGCCCTGAGCAAGCGTGGTGATCAATGCTCGTGCCCTCTCTATATGAGAAGAGACCTTTGCCCTGCAGTGGGACAGTAATAGGCTGGCATTTTATATTTATTATTATTAAATTAGCCCGGCTTATCTTCACGTTTGGCAGCGATCGGATCAACCAACATTTTTATTGCTTCGTAACCGGATCTTTTCACTTAGTTTTTCATTTAAAATTAATATCAACACAGTACAGTAGCAGAGTGTGATGATCCTTTAATACGGTTTAAGACATTTATTTTCTCAAAAGATTACATTAATCACTTATAGAGAAAATACAATATTAATAAGTAAACACAAATGACCGATTAGCGTTTTTAGTAGGGTAGATGTTAAAAAATGTTAGTCGTGATTGTGCGCATAGTAAGT
This sequence comes from Athetis lepigone, assembly GCA_033675125.1. NCBI lineage: Eukaryota > Metazoa > Arthropoda > Insecta > Lepidoptera > Noctuidae > Athetis > Athetis lepigone. The sequence goes on from CM066229.1 coordinate 8,169,149, forward strand.
GCGCGCGAGCAATGCTTGTTTATGCCTATGGCACGGTGCGTTTCAATTAGCGGGAATTAGCGTAACGTAATTTGTATGTATAATATTTTATTATTGTTGTATTAGAATTGATCTATTAATATTATTTCATTATTATCACAATTACTATATTACTATGTAATTAGAATTGATCTATTATCATTATTTCATTATTATTACAATTTTTATATTAATATTTAATTAGAATTGATCTATTATTATTATTTCATTATTGGTTACAATTACATACGTACACATACGTTACGTATTACATACGTTTCATTGTTGTTATATTATTACTTAATTATAATTATTTCACAATTATAATTATTCCATTATTATTAATACAGTTATTATAATATTATCTAATTAGAATGTTTACATAATTATAATTATGGCATTATTATTAATACAATTATTATAATATTATTTAATTAAAATTATTTCATAATTATAATTATATTGGATTAATAATAATGAATTAATTTTAATCATCTCCCGTAAAGACTTCGGGGCTTTAGAAACACAATGGCTTCTATGTATATGGTATCTGTGCTAATATTATAACGCCAAAGAGTTGTGTTTTTATTTGTTCGTTTGTTCGGTTCGTCTCAATCGCAAGAAATACTGCTTTGAATTGAAAAAAACGTTTTATATTAGAGAGCCCATATATTACAAGCTATGACCCACGAGAGCGAAGTAGTTACTAAAGATGCAAAAGAAGGTTCTATTTCAATAGAAAATCTCCTTTGATAAAAGGACAAGCCCTATTACAACAACAAGAAACATGTTTCGCAATACTTAACAAATACGATTTTACATAATTTTACTGTCACCGAGTTAATCCAATTACAACCGGTGCGGTACCGTTCGAGAGTAGAAATGGTTTTTCGAAACGGTTACAAGTGCGTACTAAAAATTTAATGGCCTATCTTATAAATTAATATTGTTACCTTGATTACAAACTTTTGTTTTCTCTATAAAAGACACGATTGTTCGTGTTTCTGCATCAGTTTGTTAACAAGCGTGGAACAGTGTGAAAATATATAATGTGTTCAAAGGTATTTTGAGCCAGTTTTTAAGTGAACACTTTTGCCCTAACAAAAATGTGTTAAAGTTTTCCAAGTACTACTAAATCTACTAGTGTGACTTACTTTTTTTGACTTAAGTTCCTGTGTCCCCTAGATGGGGCAGAGGGCGTCCACAATGCGTCACCATCCCGTTCGGACTAGAGCTTCGCGTTTAATTACTAAAAAAATCTCTACTAGTGTGGTGAATTTAAAAAGAAATAAAGCGTTTATTTGTGTAAATTATGTGAATAATAAGTTGTTAAAAAATAATAGCGACATAATGTATTAACATGTTAACGGACATCATAGACGTACAAATGATAATAATCTATTTGTCAAAATTGCTATTATAGAAAATATGGTATCCAATGTTGGCTACCAGTTAAGTGATCAGGATGTGTGAACAACGGACCCATTTTAATTCCAGGTGTTGTGCGTGCTAGCAGTATGTGCAGTGATGGCAGTGTCAGCGGAGTACGGTCACTCCTCACAGCACATCCACAAACACGAAGGTCACCATCACAAGGTGGAATTCAAGGATCATCATGGACATCATCACTACGATTACTATGTCAGTTTCTTAATCAATATTGTCTTTATGCCAATGACCGACTAGTTCCAAGTTAAGGGCTCACGAGATTAGGATCTCGAGCAGGGTCAAAAATTTCAGTGGATATTTTGTTAGGAATTTCGTTTAATCCAGAGTTACAGTTTGACTACTTTCATTGCGATGATTTGCACCTAATGTGGATTATTATGCGAATGAAGGAATTAGATGCGCTTTTATTTTCGTATGAGGCGTAATCGAGTTCTTAGTTAATATTAGAAATTATTGTCTGGCTACGAGATATAGGAATGTCGTGATGGCCCAGTGGATAAGGCACCCGCCTCTCGTGTAAGAGGTTGTGGGTTCGAATCCGGGCAAGTAGCAATGTGACTTTTTCAATTCATATGTACTTTCTAAAGTTTATCTTGGACGTTACTGATATCCCGTGCCTCGGAAAGCACGTAAAGCCGTTGGTCCCGGTTGTCATTCGTTGAACTTTGACGGTCGTTACTGGTTAGCCAGAATCTCTGATCAGTCTAACCACGGGGTATCATGTCGCCCAGTTACTGGGTTGTGAGGGTCTGATAGGCAGTCGCTTCACGTAAAACACTGGTATCTAGCTGAATCCGGTTAGGCTGAAAGCCGACCCCAACACAGTTGGGAAAAGGCTAGGGAAATGATGATTGTCTGGTAACGAGATTATGGTGAAAAAGCTCGTGACTTATCTGAATGAGATGAGGCTTATACAATGCAGTGGGACTGTAGTAGGCCAGTCTCAAACTCAAATCATTTATTTCTAATAGACCATTTAAAAGGCACACAAAAACAAAGAAAAATGAATCTAGTAGTCTTATTAGGATAAACCTTTTCATGCTAATTGTTAAATTCCAGGCTCATCCTAAGTACGAGTACAAGTACGAGGTGAAGGACCCTCACACCGGTGACCACAAGGAACATCACGAGCACCGCGACGGTGACGGCGTCAAGGGACACTACTCCTTCAAAGAACCCGACGGCACCATCAGACATGTTCACTACCATGCCGATAAGAAAACTGGGTAAGAATTTTATTTTATTATTTTGGTAATAGTAGAGCCCTTTGCGAATATTAGTTTTGGGAGTTTGAATAGTCTGAGGAAGTACTGCAGTAAAGCGAAGTTGTTCTCCAAGTTTAAAGGTTATGAATGCTGGAGTAATTACTGGCATTTGAGACATTTATCTTTGTCTTTGATAACGCATCTGTAAGGCCTCTGGTACAGATGACTATGAGTGACTGTGACCACTTAACATCAGGTGGACAGTCAGCGTTTTTTACCACTCAATGGCATTAACGAACTCGTTGTAAGAACAGTCACCATTAAAGTTTAGTATTTGGTGTATTAAATAATTTGTGAAAACCTTCAGGAGTTTTTACCGTTTGAACGAAAAAAATATTTTAACTATCTCTTATAAAAATCATCAAAAAATCTTAATTCATCACATAATAATAAATAATTAATTCCATAATTTAAATTGCTATTTAGTTTTTCGTCCTCTCTCCTAACTTTGCTGTGCCCGACAGGGTCCATTATGATCCTGACAATATTTTATAAAACCTATATGTACAAATGGAGAACAATAAAGTATTGAGTATTGAGTAAAATAAGATAGCACGTTTATTCAATTAGAGCTGCTTCCCAAAAAGTTTCTGCCCTGCGTGTCTATGTGTGCCAAATCAAATAATTTTCCTTTCTTTCAGTTTTCACGCGGAAGTGAAACACAGTACCCACCACCTCGTCCCGAAAAAGCACGAACATCATCATCATGAGGAGCATCATGATCATCATGATCATCACGATCATCACGAACATCACGAGCAAGATGACCATCACGACCATCATGGACTTGAATTCTTTTTCTAAAAATGTTTACCTGATTGTTAATATTGTGTCCCACTGTTATCTTTATGTTGTTTTGTTTTATCTTGTAAGTAAATAACAATAATAATATATTTTTCTACAAACATTACATTTTTTTTGTACCCAAAATAACCACAGACTTGAAAGGTGTTACTTAAAAAAAAACAATTAATTATATTTATAAAATACCAAGAATAAAGGATTTCATAGGTTTGTAATCTATGCAATGCAGCTTTTTAGAATTCCTATAAAATGCCGTTTAGTCCACTCTCGGGTACTTAGGTCCACATTCGACCGTAAACAAAAATCGCCTACGTTCCAAAGGACCGGTAATAAAAACTGGTAAATAAATTCAGTGTCATAAACTACATCAAGTACATTCGGGTGCAAAAGTTAAAAAGTTGAAATAAAAGTTAGTTTTTTTTTCTTAGATTTGTATTATCTTCCTTAGAAAATCAATCAACAATAATATAAAATGTTTACAAAAGCTGGTAATAAAAAAAATAAAATTAAAATCAGTCTTACTTTAAAGAAACAAATCAACAAATCATCAAAAATAATTGAATATTGAAATAGTCAAAATTCATAAACTTTGCAACTATATTGTATTTGCGACAATGTATGCGATTGTACTTTTAAATTAATTTTGAAATCATTTTACCACCGATTCTTTCGAACGAAGGTGATTTTTGTGTACGGTCGAATGGCCCGCGGGCCCTTCGATTTGGGCGGTTCAGACTAAATACCCCACTCTCGACCTCTCGACCCCTAAAAAAGATTTGCTCAAAAAAAACTGTGCTAAATAACCAATATTAATCTAACCAAAGCAAATAACAATTAAAATATTATTTAGAAATGCATTTTTGTCACTTACCCCCTTATTCTAACTATGGTAGAGTCGACTCTCAGCCTAACCTGTTGCTGCTGAATACCATTGATATACAGGTACTTCCTAACACATAAACAATCATAAGCTAACGATTATGAAAAGTCAGACAACAATCCTTAATTTCACAATTATTATACTAGACCCAGCCTGATTTCCTGATTCATCATCATCATCATCAGCCGATAGACGTCCACTGCTGGACAAAGGCCTCCCCCAAAGATTTCCACATGAATCGGTCCTGCGCCACCCGCATCCACCGGGACCCGGCGATCTTGACAAGATCAACGGTCCATCTTGCGGGAGGCCTGCCCACGCTGCGTTTACCGGTACGCGGCCGCCACTCAAGAACCTTTCCGCCCCAACGGCCCTCAGTTCTACGAGCTATGTGCCCCGCCTACTGCCACTTAAGTTTGGCATTTCCTGATTAAGTCAGTCAAATACAGAAATAATGGTGTCAACAAATAACTTTACCAGCAAACAAGAGGAGATCCACAGGATACTATTTGATCCACACAACAATCAAATCTCACAAAGTTTATTATTGAAGAGATCCATTGTATATCACAGTGTATCTTTTCAATTGTGCGTTGGGGTAATACCGGACGGTTTTTCGAATAGTTGCAAGGATGTTGCAAAAAAATTTTTTTTGTCAATTTTGGTAAACAACACGCTCTTGAAAAATAGTGGAAATTGATAATGAATTATCACAGTGTCATTTAAATATTAATTTGATCATTAACACACAATAGTTTTTGTTTGGTAAGCCTGTAAAATCAGGAAACAATTTTTGAGAGCGTAATGACGATTTCGCCGTCTAGGGGAAATAGTTTAAGATGTAAGAAAAGAATGCATCCGTTCTTTTCTCTTCTTTTATATGACATCAACAAAATCTTTAAAATACTACAAACATAGATGTTTCAAAAGATTTCTTTTTTTTTGTTTGATCTATCCGTTTTTACCCCACAAACCAAAATTAGGAGATATTATGGTTCTCAAAGGTTGTTTTTATCCACAAGCATATTACCAATTATAAATTAGGCGTATGATGAAGCATCATTTAACCTTTCAATGACCAAGCGACAGCCGGCTGTCGCGCTGCTTTCTGTTGTGTCTCGAATCACGTGTGTTCGAAGGTTTCAATTAAAATCGGAACTCCACTATACCTTTTGCAGAGAGATAAGGGTGACAGAAAAAAAAATATGTTTATAAAAAAATAGTTTTTCAATTCAACTCCAAGTCCTCAAATAATGAAACAAATGTGTAAGACAGTAGAAAAAAAATATTGTGTATTAGTAATTAAGTATATATAAAAATCACAAACACGGTATGACATAATTTATAAAATCTATTTAGGTACCTACTTAAAAAAAACCACTAAAACCAAGCAAATAATTGGGAAATACAAATTTTCACTTTTTAGGAAAATTTTACCACAAATTAAAACATGGAATAATATTAATGCAATTTGTATCAAAGAAATATTGACCGCTATCATTGATGTTCATTCGCGGTCGCCGCCGGCAATTCGGCAACCTTTACGTGGCATCTGCAAGAGAATTGTTGATGTTATTATGTATCTAAAATATGACCATAGACGCAAACCCTTAGTCCTAGCACGTATGCACCAATTCCTCCCTCCTGCTACACCGCTATGAGGAAGAAGTCATTGAATGATTCCTACCCAAAAAAGAAAACACTAATTTAAGCCCTATATTGAAGCAATTACGAACACAAATATTTAAAATTAAAATCATGTGTAATAAAAGTTTGATAATCACTGCCAATTTCGAAATGGGTTAAGATCGGCTATTTTTGTCCGATCTTCGTTCAAGACGGGTAACATCGGATTTCAGCCTATAGAGACAGTAGACGTTTCTGGATTAGTTTTATCAGGTTACTACTGCATAAAACTGGGTTATTCCCAGTTGTCGCCATTGTCAACGCATTTGGGCATAAGCTACTACTTTTGCTAATATATGCATATACAAATGAAGGTGAAAGACCGGACGGACAAATATTTTACAAAACTTACCTTGTTTTACCTTTTACCTTTTATTACACGTCCGAGTTGCCGGAGGGACAGGCGGTCACTGCGGGGCGGGGCGGAACCAAGTAAAGTGTTGCGCAATGTGGCTAGCATTAAAAAATATAGCCAAATAAGTGAAATATTTGATTCCTACGTTCTTACCCCAGCGACGGTCTTAGCCAAACGCACTTACGCACCTAACAATAATTCAAAACCTTTCACGAGTGACGAACATAGCGTAAAGTACTTTAAAAAAATACCGCCTTCTTTTAAGCGTGGGTAAAAAAATTATAAGAGAGAAAAGAGTATGCTCTCTATCAGCAGCTGGGATAAAACAGTATTCTAAAAGTCTGCTCAAGTGTTTGGCTATTTTACCATTAGTCCTCATGTCTATATGAATGTTTTATTACTAAGACAATTTTCTCTTTTAGAGTTTTCACGAGGTTACCATCACGAAAACGTTTTGTTGGTGAACATTGTAATCGATTATTTTGATATAATGCTACTGAACTCAAAATGAGCTAAAATGCTTAACTGAAACCAGTACTCAATGTCAGCATATATGATGCGCTAAGCTATACCTTTGATTTGGAAAGAAAAAAAAAAAAGAAGAGTACATACTACTACTTATCTTATATATAAAACTCTCGTGTCACATGGTTAGTTACCTTATTCCTCCAAAACGGCCTTACCGATTTTTACCAAATTTTATATGCATATTCAGTAGGTCTGGAAATCGGCTACTTTCTATTTTTCATACCCCTAAGTGATAAGAGATGTTCACCGCGTTAATATATTAATATTATTATTTATCTATAATATGTATAATATATTTATAAATTATATAAGTATGTAAGTATATGGGACAGGAAATCATAAAATACCTTCTCCCGCTCTGGCGAAGAGAGTGTCATACTTCTACTGACTAAAACCTATCCGGAACAATACTTTATAGCCTTTTATGTCCGAGGTCGCGGTATCTCTTTCGAACAACCCGCCGCCCCGGTCTACATAAAGTCCTTAAATTACTTACCTTCTTGCAAAATCACTGTGTTAACTAAGTAGCTGTATTTCACTAGTCAATTGATTTACCCTTACGATCTGTTTCACACACTCCAAATAAGTTAACTAACAAAATAAGTAAAATAACTGGCAGATAATTTCATACAAATACTGCTCTATTTTTAAATATATCTGGTAAATAAGTAGTGCCTATTGTGATGTTGTGAAAAAGACCCTGAAACTTCTTCCTTCGTCGTTGTAACTCATCGGTCAATTAGAAACAAATACTTAACATGACAATTTATATTCATATATTTTATTACATAAGTTTTGGCTATAAACGTATTTATGGGTACAAAAAAACAGTTTTAGTATTCGTAAGACGTAACGATGGAAAGCTTTTAAGAACTTTATCATTTAAATAAAATTGACAATTAATTATGTTAATGCATTAATTATTAATTAATTTATTAATAATTAATTAATTATGCAAGTACGACGTGAGTACAAAGTGTGTGTGTGTGTGTAGGCCGCTTTTGTTTTCATAATAAATTGTTTTGAAGGGATAATTTAAGACATCAGACCAAAATTATTTTTCATCAAAAAATAAAAAGGCGGAAGATGGCAGCTTGAAAGAATTTTGTACAAAACTAGCTTTCTTTATACATAAATCTTTCTAGTCTATACTTTCATCCCCTATTTATCCTATCATGTTTAGAATTTTCAAAATTGTTTTCTTATTGTTTCGGCACACAAAAAAAATATTAGATTTTTTTGATTGAAGGAAATCTTATACCATCTAGTTATAATACCTAGTTTTAAGATAAAATAACCTAAGTGTTTTTTTGAAGAAATTTGGCCATGAGTAAGTAAAAATAAACAGCACAATTAATAAAATAACGAACTCTAATCGTCCGTAACTACGCAAACGTGATAGAGGTTTACTGCACACGCAAATTAAAACATTTTCGAAAATCGGAAATGTAATAAAAATGTTGTAAACTTTTGTTAATTGCTAAAGGTTTTGATTGAAATCAAAACGATATTACATCAACTGGGTCTTTAGTTTTAACTATAAAAGCCTATACTGTCAGTGTTTCTGCATCAGTTCACTAATACACTTACAACTGTGTGTACTAATAAAGTAAAAAATGTATTTTAAGGTATTTGTGATTTTAATTTAAAAAATATTGATTATTTTTCAATTAATACTAATCAGCCACTTGTAAAAACTTAGTGTCAATTTGATTTAATTTAATTAACGTGTAATTTTATCACTGCAAGTAATTAGAATCAAAGTAGCTGTCTTTCTACTATCTAACTAGTGAAAATAAATTACTCCATGGCTTCCAGCGATTATCTCCTTATAACAACAAACTACCCTGTCTGCAAACTTCTTCCGTTAGTCATAAATTGTGCATTCTCCATTAGATTTACGAAAACAGTGATATTACTCTATGCTATGCTTATGTGCCAAGATACCCGGTAATGGCGGCGTACATAATTCACCAAGAGCAAGCGTTGGAAACCCTGCAAGTTGCACGTGTGTCAAATTATCAGTGTTATAATAAATTATTTTTCATTGCAGGCTTTGTGTGTGTTAGCCGTGTGTGCTGTAACAGCAGTATTAGCAGAGGAGGGTCACTCATCGCAGTACATCCACAAACACGATCATCATCATACGAAAGTGGAATTCGTAGATAAGCACGGACATCACGACCATGACTACTATGTTAGTTTCACATTCATACTTACCTGCTCAAGTATTTAATAGTTAAGGCCGGGTACATAAAGGGAACCATAACGATGACTGCACATGTTGAATGTGCAGTCAGGGTTATGGTACCGCGTAGACGGCGCGTTTTGTTCCACGCGCGCCTCAAAGAGAAGGAGTCAGCACAGGGAGGGGCCCAACAGGGCCAACGCCTGCCGGGGTTGCGGAATGTTTATAATAGTTACCGTGACCCTGGAACATAAAGGGCAATCGAAGGAACATGAGTGGGTTTTAGTCAGTAAGAGTCTGACACGCCCTCCCGTCGCACCCAGGACGGGAGAAGTCATTGGATGATTTCCCACTCACCAAAAAAAAAAAAAAAAAAAAAGTCTGGGTTATGGTCATCTAATGCAGTAGTATTTATATGGACGAGTCTGCGAACCCGGTTAAATTGCATTGAAGGCATCAGTTCATTTAATGATCACATTAAGACTGGTAAATCTTCAAAATGACAATACGTAGGAAAAAAGACCAATGTGCTAATATAATATCAGACTGTGCTTTCTACCATGACCGCGCAAATATATTGTCGTCACCATTGTGACCAGGCTTAGAAGCACATTGACTTTTAGATACCGTCCTGGGTGCGGCGGGAGGGCGTGTCAGACTTTTACTGACTAAAACCCACTCATGTTCCTTCGATTGCCCTTTATGTTCCAGGGTCACGGTAACTATTATAAACATTCCGCAACCCCGGCAGGCAAACTAGTCAACCCTCAAGTTCTCAATCATTGGTTTGCCTTATTGCCATATAAGGCAATAGGGTAAATATCTTTGTCCTCTTCGGTCAATCGACACTAATTATGACGTTCACTTCCAGACGCCCCCTAAGTTCGAGTTCGAATACAAGGTAAAGAACCCTCACACTGGAGACCATAAGGAGCAACATGAGCAACGTCACGAAGACGAGGTCAAGGGACACTACTCCCTGCAAGACCCTGACGGTTCTCACAGACATGTGCACTACCACGGTGACAAACACTCCGGGTGAGTTCAAGTTTCATGAAGAACCTTAGAGATGCGTCAAGTTTTGCTAAGAAATGGCTTGTGTTTAAACTTATAAGGATATTCAAATATGTTATCTTGTTTTGATTCGTTTATGTACCGCAACCGAAATCACTGGCAGGTCTTCAGAAGATGCTATGCCGCAAAGGTATGCCTTGCGAGGGTGTACAGTAGTATCGAATGAACGGTTTCTGTCAACGGTCAATATCATTGACAATTTCTTTTTATACAAGCTGTCCCTCGTGGTGGTTTGCTCCCGTTGGATTTTGAACAAACACTATCCTATGTTCTTTCTCAGGCTTTGGACTATCTCTCATTTCATTGAAATCGGTACAGTAGTTTTGGCATGAAAGCGAGACAGACAGGCAAATAGAGTAATTATAATATTAGTATGGATTCTTCGCATTGTTCGCTCTAATGGGGAGCATATATGGGATTTCTCTTTTTTTTTCTAGCCCTTTATCATGATAACGTTTTATTTTTAATTTTTCTCTCTCCATTTATATAGGTACTAATACAATACTACTGTTTTTATTGACCCTGTGCTTATATTGATGTATTTTCTTTATCAGATTCCACGCGGACGTGAAACACAGCACTCACCACATCGTGCCTCATCATCACCATCATTAAATTCCATACTGCTTTTAACTTGTATAATTTTGTTGTATATTTAATAAAAATTGTTTTGTTTAAACTTTTTGAATTTATTTAAAAGATTGTTGAATTACAATAATTGTTATACTGGATGCTGTAAGTATTTTGTAGTTCACATAAAATCAATATCTCTGTCTGAGCTTTTTCTCGAAATCGACTTACAATGATACTTGAAGCGGGTTTAGATTAGCAACAACTTTGCAACCAATCGTCTGACCTAACAACAAATGATGTTTTTCCTAAAATGTGTAAATATCAGACTCATAACATGTTTTATATTATCATGATTCTGTCACACACACACACACACACACACTGAAACCAGTCAGAAGGGCATTTTTACTTATGTGTCAGATGTTGCTGTTCAGTAGAGATATAGAAAAATATGTACCTACCTAATTCACATTTTTTTTATTTCTTAACATAGGTTTTGATTAACTTTTTTAAAAGTTACTAGCAAAACTGCTTTGCTAAAAAAACTTATTTGACGAATTTAGGTAACATACTTTTGAGAACTGTATTCCACCGGTTGATGGGTATTGTAAGTACTAAGGCTAATGCTATCTTCTTGTGTGATAGTTTCTAGCCATGACGAATAAAGTGACGACTTTTGTAAGTACTAAGGCTAATGCTATCTTCTTGTGTGATAGTTTCTAGCCATGACGAATAAACTGACGCCTTTTGTAAGTACTAAGGCTAATGCTATCTTCTTGTGTGATAGTTTCTAGCCATGACGAATAAAGTGACGCCTTTTGTAAGTACTAAGGCTAATGCTATCTTCTTGTGTGATAGTTTCTAGCCATGACGAATAAACTGACGCCTTTTGTAAGTACTAAGGCTAATGCTATCTTCTTGTGTGATAGTTTCTAGCCATGACGAATAAAGTGACGCCTTTTGTAAGTACTAAGGCTAATGCTATCTTCTTGTGTGATAGTTTCTAGCCATGACGAATAAAGTGACGCCTTTTGTAAGTACTAAGGCTAATGCTATCTTCTTGTGTGATAGTTTCTAGCCATGACGAATAAAGTGACGCCTTTTGTAAGTACTAAGGCTAATGCTATCTTCTTGTATGATAGTTTCTAGCCATGACGAATAAAGTGACGCCTTTTCAGTTTTAAATTTTCTTTTCACAGTGAAATTGATGTGCTCGCTTTATGAAGATTCGCAGAGATCTATGCCTCAAAAAATTGACCTATTGAAAACAACTAAGTATTTAGCTTTAAAAAAAATTGTGAATTGTTTAAATTAGTCTTAATTTCACTAAAAAGTTGTACAGCAATGCAATCCGCACTGGTATACAATCTAAGTTTCTTATGCCAGCAGTGCATTCAATGCACTAGTGGTGCATACCATGACCATACTAATAACTATGAGTTTATTTCTGAGCTAACTAACTGTGCACCGCTGTTTCTCCCACGCTATGTTAGAAATTTCGATACTGATCCGCTCTTGTGGCTCATAGCACAATGATATGTAGCATAATATATGTGTTATTTAATGTATAAGCTACGAATCTTACAAAGCCACCAGCCTCGTCCCGCCCGTACGTACAATCATTACTTTGCTGCGGAGTTTAAAACAGTAATATTATCTCCTAAAATATTCATAGAAATCAAATGAATAAAATAGGTTTTTGTTCAAAATTCAATACTTATAATAAATAACGTATTTATATTTATAAGGATTAATACTATGTTCATAAAACACCTTTGTAAGTAATGCATTATTTTCCAAATAACTAATTTAATTGCCAAATTAAAAGTGAACTATTAAAGTTAGACATGTCAGGGATTTATTTTCAACTTTTATTTTTAACTTTTTAAGAGGAACAATCTCTAGTACATATTCTTTGTGACTTTTGTAAAACGTTTGCAATTACGCAGCGCACGCAACGGAAGCTCACAAAAGGAACATTTTTTCCAATTTTGTCACACTTTTCATTGCTGCTCCGCTCCTATTGGTTGTAGCGTAATGTTATTTATTCGTTAGCCCTTTTTGATAAAAGGGCTATCCAACACAAAAAGAACTTTTCAAATCTTCTTAGTACTTCCTAAGATTAGAGCGTTAAAACATACAAACAAAGTCTTTAGCTTTATAATATTAGCATAGATTCAGAGAAACTTCCTTAAGATATAACCCAAACCGCTCTAAATAATCAACAGCCATTCCGGTCTTAATTATTCATTCGATGCTCACAACAGGCGTCGGTGCTATAACGATAATATTATCCTTTAAGGTCCTAGGCCCGTATTAATAGACGTCATTCAATTCTGAGACGCTCTCAAATCTATTGCTGCCCTTGTCATTCTAAAGGGAAAAAATAAGGACAGCAATAGATTTGAGAGCGTCTCAGAATTGAGTGACGTCTATTAATACGGGCCCTAAAACACACCTAGACACTCGTTTTATGGATAATATTGACTTACGTCCAGCTGACTTACATGACTGATCGATCTTAAACAATCTTATTTATCACTTGGTTAACGCATCTGTGAGGCCTGTGGTATTGAAAATAGTATTATTAATTTCACAAGAATGGTCAAATTTCAGAATAAGTACATGCGAGACACCTTTAAGATCGCACCAGTACAGGACAAATTAACGGAGAGCAATCCGATGTGGTACGGGCACGTTATGGGGGGTTCTGCTCCCTCCATAATGAGCCCGTACCGCTGACGTACCCGTAACACGAGTATGTTGTGAAAACCGCTCTGAACTTACCAGAAAACAAGAATAGACCAGCATGACAAACCTTAAAAACTGCATCGACTTGATCCGACAATCCTTGAGCGACCGCCTTTGCACCGTGAGCTAAGGTGGGCCGACCCTCCCTAAAGTGGGATAGGACACAAAAGAAGAAGAAAAATAGGCTCGCAATTCGTACTAACCACAAAATCCAAGATTCTGCGGCGGTTTTTCTACATGTTTAATAATATTCGTAAATATGCATATTTGCAACATTATTTGATTATTATGCATATTGAACTGTCGCAAACATTTTTACTGCCAAAAATTCAAAGTGAAATCGTTATTACCTTGGTAGCTTTACTTTTTCATATAAAAGCCTCGTTTTTTTCAAACTATGTATCAGTTGACTAGAATACTTTTAGCCTTACATACCTCCAAGAGATTAAAGACGATGGTGTCCAAGGTATACCTTTCAGTTCTTCTGAAAATGCATTATAACTTTTTGATCTGCCATGGATTTTAAATTCCTTGATTTTACCAAAAAGATAGACAGACTATCACAAGAAAGAACTATTTTGCTTACTATTTTCTAAAAAAAACTATTTTTCAACAGATATTAATCAACCATTTAAATATTCCAGGTGCTGATATTAGCTATGTGTGCTTTAGCAGTAGTGACAGCTGAACACGCTCACTCTTCGCAATACGTCCACAAACACGAAGGTCATCATCATAAGGTGGAATTCAAAGATCATCATGGACATCATCACTACGACTACTATGTTAGTTTTTCCATAGTTTAAGTTGTCTAAGTAAGACTCTGAATCGAGATAGTTTGAGCAGACACCATCATTCTCTCGCTTGCCACGTAAAGAAACTCTTTTAAATTTTAAATTTATTGAGGCACTTTTGACGGATGGTCTAGGAGATAGGAAAGTATTGCGGTCTCAATTTTCTCCAGTAAATTTCCCGGTTTTTGGTATTATAGATTTCGACGGATGGTCTAGGAGATAGGAAAGTATTGCGGTCTCAATTTTCTCCAGTAAATTTCCCGGTTTTTGGTATTATAGATTTCGACGGATGGTCTAGGAGATAGGAAAGTATTGCGGTCTCAATTTTCTCCAGTAAATTTCCCGGTTTTTGGTATTATAGATTTCCTGTATATAGGTGATGTTGAATAATGTAGATAGGTGATGTTGAAAATGAAATCGTGACCACCAGATGGCCAGATTGGTTTGCCAAAAAATACGCACAATACAATCCATCAGATGAGCAGTTAAAAAACCAAACACTAATAGAAACATTCACTTCCAGTCACATCCTAAGTACGAGTTCAAGTACGAGGTGAAGGACCCTCACACGAAAGACCACAAGGAACAGCACGAGCACCGCGACGGTGACAGCGTCAAGGGAGAGTACTCTCTGCATCAGCCTGATGGCCACGTCAGACATGTTCACTACCATGCTGACAAACATTCCGGGTGAGAATCTTCAATTCAAATCAGTAACAAATTAATCTTATTGTACATTTCTTTTTCTATTGTGCTGTAAAAAAAAAGATAGCTCTTTTAATCTTTCAAACACACGTGATTCGAGACACATTAGAAAGACAATAGCAGTTGGAAAGCCGGCTGTCGCTTGGTAAAGGCCTCGGTACCTTTGACGGGCTAATGTTTATGATAAAAAATTGCTCAAGTAATGTTACATACTCTTTACTTTTAGCGTCTTCTTTCAACATATTATCAGCCTATTGCGGTCTATTACTGAACGCAGGCTTCCTTCAAAGAGTGCTAGACATCCCATTCCTGGGACCAACGCATCTAATTGCTGCCCGCCACCCTCTTTTAATCGCAGTGTGTTCTTAATTTTATTTTAATCTTTGTATGTACCTACTTTATTATTAACCATTGTTATTTATTTTCAGTTTCCACGCGGATGTAAAGCACAGCACTCATCACATCGTGCCTAAGAAATATCATCACCATCACTGATTTACCCTTAATGTTGTTATTTTGTTAAATAATTATATTTTGTTACTTTCATGTGTAAATAAATTTTGCTCAAGTAATACTGTTCATTTATTACTTAAAGTTATAGTCCGGTCAAAATAGACATTCAAGGTTACATTAATTCGCACCTAGCTAAAAATTGGCATGAATATTGAGAACCCTATTACACACAATTTGTCAATTATCCACATGACTCCAGCGTGTGGAAAAAAATTTATTCAAGGTCAAATGTTGCAAAAATCGGTTTTTTGAGTTTTCCAGCTAAACGGTAAGTGTTATCATAAAAATAGGTGAGACAAAAATTATTCATCATACAATTATGTATAAAAATTGTTCCTACACTTTTTTTCTTAAGAATCACCATTTCGGAGATATAGCGATACTAAATGTTGAAAACGTTGTGTTACTCATAATATGCACACGTTTCCGCGCCACCCGTGAGGTAGTGTACATGGCGCGTTATTTTACGTGGTTTCCCCGGTAGGCCTATTCCAGGATCTATTGTGGTTCTGTTGAGTTAAAAAGCTATTGTATTAAATTGAAAATGGTACTATTGTAATGACAAGAGCGGTGTAAGTAATGAGTAATTTGAGAAAATTATTCGTCTGATTGATACTATATTTGCTTATTTATTTTAGTACGTATATATGTATTTTAATTAATTTGTAATTGTTGTAATAATTAACATCTGTTTTTTTTTTAATATTTGCACCTGCCATCATATCTCTGCACTACCGATGGTTGACTGGTAGAGAATGCCTAAGGCATTAAGTCCGCCTCTGTACATGAATTTTGTGCATAAAGTGTAAATAAATAAATAAATACTCTTCTAATGGAACATAATCCATACTGTCTTCTTCTTCTTCTTCTTCCTGCTGGGTACAAATAAATTTTTCAAAGAACGATGCATCAGATGTCTCCTTGCATATATCGTAAGAATCTTCTTCTACTGGCGATTGAACATTGGAGCACGATTGACCTCGACAACTGATACATGCTAATGAACAAAACAACCCAAGTATGGCTAATATCAAGTTCAAGTATGGCTTGGTAATAAACTAAACCCAGAAGACTGGGGTTGGAAATTAATTGACAATATATTGGAACCAGTTAAAACTTTACTTCCTCCTGCACCGGAAAAACTTCTCAATTCAATTTTTGGAATTGCAAAACGGGGTGTAATGCTAAATGCGGCTGTAAAAAAGTTGGGTTGTTTTGTTCATTAGCATTAGCATGTATCAGTTGTCGAGGTCAATCGTGCTCCAATGTTCAATCGCCAGTAGAAGAAGATTCTTACGATATATGCGAGGAGACATCTGATGCATCGCTCTTTGAAAAATGTATTTGTACCCAGCAGGAAGAAGAAGAAGAAGAAGAAGACAGTATGGATTATGTTCCATTAGAAGAGTATCAATCAGACGAATAATTTTCTCAAATTACTCATTACTTAAACCGCTCTTGTCATTACAATAGTACCATTTTCAATTTAATACAATAGCTTTATAACTCAACAGAACCACAATAGATCGTGGAATAGGCCTACCGGGGAAACTACGTGAAAAAAAACGCGCCATGTACACTACCTCACGGGTGGCGCGTAAACGTGTGCATATTATGAGTAACACAACGTTTTCAACATTTTGCCGCTATATCTCCGAAATGGTGATTCTTAAGAAAAAAAGTGTAGGAACAATTTTTATACATAATTGTATGATGAATAATTTTTGTCTCACCTATTTTTATGATAACACTTACCGTTTAGCTGAAAAACTCAAAAAACCGATTTTTGCAACATTTGACCTTGAATAATTTTTTTTCCACACGCTGGAGTCATGTGGATAATTGACAAATTGTGTGTAATAGGGTTCTCAACATTCATGCCAATTTTTAGCTAGGTGCGAATTAATGTAACCTTGCCCCTATTTTTGAAGCTAATTTGACCGGACTATTAGTACCTTTACGGAAGCTTGTAAAGGGGTTGGGAAATAGTTTTTTAGGTTATGAAAAAAACTTTTTTTCAGAATTTGAAGAAAATAGTAGACAAAGTATTACTAATTATTCTTCTTCAAAGTTTTCTTTCCGGATCGTTATTGAGACTTTTCGAACAACAAAATACCATTGCTGCATTAATAAATTAAATACCAAGAGCGATTCCAATACCAATCAAAAATAGCATTATACATTTCGGTAATCTCTTTACCTGGACGCATAATGCAAGTAATTATAACATATAAGGTGTGCTGATGTGATGACTCTTTAAGAATGCCAATATATAGATGCAAGTAACACTTTCGATAACATTGCTTGCTTCAGAAATTAAATATTTAATTCGATTATCGTCTACTTCTTATGTTTCAACAAAACGGTTTAGCCGTACACGAACAATTATTTATTATTATTATAGTTAAGTATTTTCGTATTTATAATATAATCTGGAATAAAATAAAAATCTGGTATATGAAACATTGTTTTAAACGATCCTGACATACTAATTAATAACTTTTATGAACTGAATTTGTTTTAATTTCATTTTTTGTGCCAAAAAAATATCTCACTAACAATGATAATGACGGCGTGCTAATTACCTTTAACACGCTATGGAGAGTCTTACTACATATTTCTATAACGGGTAGGCGTCACGGTCTTCAAGAATCTAAAATATAAAATTAAATGTAAGTATGAAACTCATAAAAACAATTAAATTCTAAGTGAATTAGTCATGACATGTTTCAATAATAGAGCGTTTATAGCATATCAAACAATTGTTCAATACAATGCTAGGCTACAAGTTTTGTTTTAATAAGATACCTCTGTATTGTAATTTTACGTGATGTACCTTTTTTTTGTTTTCATATATTAAATTTAAAGAAGATGAAATCACACAAAAAAATAAATACATTAGATCCAAAATATACACTGAACTATAATTATTTCATTTTGAAGGCAGTACATAAAATTCAACCTACTCTTTATTTTTGGACCACTTCTGCTCATTGTCTTTTGTATGACTTTTTAATTTTATTTACATAACTCAGTTGGAACTACAGCTGTATATTAATATTATTGTTATGCATTTCCGTTGACACTTGAGTAATTAATAGTGTTGAAAAACACGTAACTTTTACTTTATTTTCGAAACAATCAATATTATAAAATCGTAATTATTTTTAGTGCCGACCATTTAAAGTGAAATCAACATTACCTTGATTGTTTTTATTTAAGTATAAAAGCAACGTTTTCGCAGAATTAAGCATCAGTTCATTAGTATCAGCTTCGTTTACAAACAATAACCCAAAATGTATTTTAAGGTAAGGAAAATGTTCGAATCATATTCAGAACTTCTCACAAAGTACCACTATTAAAGTAACTGTTTAATTGCCTTAACCTTTCACTGCGAATCAATATTACGTCTTCTAACAGTTATATAAATATGATAAATTTCTATAGTAGTCATTTGTTTTTACTATCGCCTCTATGTCTACTCTTGCGTCTAATTATTACGCACAAACATTAAGTCGCATGATCTTTCTAGTTTAAATAAATAATATGTTAATTTTTATAGTTTTTTTTTCCTTAAC
The DNA here is from genome assembly GCA_033675125.1 of Athetis lepigone. NCBI lineage: Eukaryota > Metazoa > Arthropoda > Insecta > Lepidoptera > Noctuidae > Athetis > Athetis lepigone. The sequence continues at coordinate 8,188,310 of CM066229.1, forward strand.
TTATTTTGCGGATTTTTTTTTCTATAATATGTGCTAATAAGATGTTCGTCGGTAAAAAAAATCTCTTGAACGTTTAGATTGTCATGGCAATAATTATATTTCAGGGCTAAAACCAAATGATTTTTTTTGAAAAGTTTTTTTTTGAAAAGCTTTTTATTAAAACAATTTATCCGTTTCAGGTGCTGTGCCTCTTAGCGCTGGTGGCGATTTGCGCTGTGACAGCGGAATATGCTTACTCCTCACAGCACATTCACAAACATGACGGTCATCACCAGAAGGTGGAATTTAAAGATCATCACGGACATCATGATGTCGACTACTATGTAAGTAATGTTATGATACGTCTGAACAATGGATCAGTACTATGAGTCAATTTTCGTACATACCCGATTGAGGGATAGGTAATAATGGAGAAATAGGTATTGTACATATGTTCTGATTTAGGTCTCTGTTTGCTAAGTTTTATCATCAAACTGAAAAGATAAGATTACAAATAGATGTGTAGGCAGGCGTATTATAAGTAAGATGATTATATCAATGACAACAATGCTTGACTCACTACTGGTCCTGCTTCACTTGGCTCACAAATTAAAGATTTTAATAATTGGAAGATTGCTGATGTTTTTTGTCCTCTTAATTTTAGCCACAAATAAATTAGTAAATGTCACCATTGTAACTAACAGACCGACTCTTTGACCAAAATGTGCCAGTACTGTATAATGTTTCGAACGTTATTAGTTCGGGGAATCCTTAAAAATACTTCAGATCATTTGGGAACACTAATAGCGGTACCAAAATAGCAACAGATTAATGACAACACTTGAGTATTTTCTTCTAATAATTTTCTTAATATACTTTTACTTGAACAAAACATTATCTTGCAGACCCCTCCCAAATACGAGTTCGAGTACAAAGTTGACGACAAGCACACCGGAGACCACAAAGAACAGCACGAGCACCGCGACGGTGACGACACTAAGAGCGAATACAAGGTGCACGTAGAACACATCGTGCCTCATCATCATCATTCAGGAGCTCATCATTAAGAGCAATCACGTGAACTAGAAAGACCATTATCATGCCTCATCTAGGATTAAGGAGCTCATCATACCACTCTACATATTTTGTTAGCTTAGTGTGTAAGGAAAAAAATGGCTATTATGTTGTGAATAAATATTAGAAAAATTGTAAAATTATTTATAATCTTCCCATGATTTCTTCTGTATTTTAAACTTTCATCTCATACAAAAATTCAAGCCTTTATTGATAAAGATTGCTCAAAGAGGGCTGATGTCACATGAATACTAGCTGTCCACTGCGATGTTCCCTTCCGATGGTTTGTTCTCAAAATCCACCATGTATTCATATTGATGACTCTCATGAATAATAACCTTGACCATAATGCAACCTGCATTCAGCAATTAAAATGGCGGTTTTCCGTCATCTGTTGGTGCTGGTTGACCAAGTAGTAGAAAGATAATACTTTAGAAAAACAAGATTTCGGATACCTAGTGACATCAGAGGTGGCTTGAACAGTACCTCGTTCTAGTTAACAGATATTAAACAGAACAATAATACGTAGAAAATACATTGTACATCTCGCATGATTGCTTTTCTTGCCGGACGACATACACGGAACAACGGTGTTGTTTGTTGACATGAAGAAAATAACCGCTACGAGAAGAGGTACATTTTGTAAACACATATTCAGGTTTGCAACCTCGAACTCGAATCAAATTGACATTGTCAGCATGAACTTGGAGGCCCAAATGTTGACTTACTTGGATGAAGTTCTTTATTCATAAAATTGTCTCTTCTTGTGGCGGCACTTAGTACAATATACTACAATAATTGATTAACTAACTTGACAATTTACCTTTAAGCAGCAAGCAGATCAGCGCACAGTCTAAACTGCTGATCACCGCCATTCAATTTTATAGAAAGATATTAACGCACCAGTGGGATACAAGCTTGATAATTACCAAGTAGGTAGGATATGTCCTATGACATAAACATACCAGCTCTTTTGTAAACTCTAATCGCTATCTTAATTACTTGGGACAATTTATTTTTGCATCCAGTTCTTTGTCGGATTTTTCAATGTTCTGCTAAGTCCAGACCTCTGCAACTATTTTTATATTTAAACCTTCGAACACACGTGATTTGAGACACAATAGAAAGACAATTGTAGGAAAGACAATAAATAGTAGCCGGCTGTCGCTTGGTCGTTGAAAGGTTAAGGTATGCTTGAATTCCATATTGTCGGTTAGGTCAACTATTCATGATTACGACGTCATACACAGAGCGCATCGCAGCATATCCGTGGAGTGAGATACGTGACTTTGAAAAGTGTAACACTTGTTCAAAAACCGAGGCCTGCCCGGATCTGCGCAAGCCACACGAGGCTCAGGCTACCAAAGAAAAACACCCTGTTATACGCTTGGGATTTGCTGGATGCTTGACGAGGCTTGGCAAGCGTCTATGGGTACCATAAGGATTGATGATATATTGTAAAACTTTTTGCTTGAAACGAGTGCCCATGGAGTTTCTTGCTTGTTTTTCTCCTTAAAGATCTACGTTTTGAAACAAGCAACTAGCTTCACCTTTCTGACAAACCGACTGACGCTTTGACAATTCATAAGTGCCTGTAAATGGTCCAAGTGAAATAAATGCTTTAAATTTTGAGTTTTTAATTTTTTCCTTACAAGAAAACTTCAAATACTACTAATAATTTTGAATAAAACCTCAATGAATCTTTTTTGATGTTTCATTTAAAAATGGTGGCTGGCCTTATTTTGGTAAAAAAAAATTAAAACGCCATTTGTGTTTCTTTTTTTTTCTTATTTTTCTCAACAAATAATGGCCGTCACTTATTTTTTGGATATAGCGGTCAGTTTAAAGTTGAACGACCAGAAACTTTTTAGTGAGTCTTAAAACCTATTTAATTATTTTAAATAATAATCCATACTAATGTTATAAACGGTAAAGTGTGTCTGTCTGTCTGTATGTTTGTCTTTTTTTCACGGCAAAACGGAGCGACGAATTGACGTGATCTTTTCAGTGGAGATAGTTGAATGGATGGAGAGTAACATAGGCTACTTTATGTCTCTTTCTAACGCGAGCGAAGCCGCGGGCAAAAGCTAGTAATATTATAAATGTCAAAGTTTGTGAGGGTCGATGGATGGATGGGTGTTTTGTATTCTTTCATGCAAAAAAACTATTGAAACGCATTTAGTAGAAACTTTACATTAATATAACCTAAACATCAAAATAACACATATTTGATAACATTTACGAGTATCAGATAGTTATAAATTAGCATATAAAACACATCAGACCCAACAACTAGAGTCGAGCAACTGGAGGTACTTCAGCTATTCAGGAGCTATTCTAACCCACTTTTAATAATAATTCTTATAAAAAATCGTCCTCGGTCGATTCAGGTAAAGCTGGCTGTCAATCCGTAGGATCAAAGTACGTGGTGACATACATCCGTATATTATATTAATTGTGACACTTTCAGTACTCTCGAGATAATATCTTACTTCAAAGTCGTGCGTACCTAAGTTCAACGAGATTTTCACAAAGGTAACTGCTGTAGTTTAAACAGTTGCATTAAACTTTAATATCTATCTTTAAATCTATTAAAATCATAACGAAGTCGAATCTGTGCATTAAATATTTTTAAAAAGAATTTTTGATTCGCCATGTTCTACAAACGATGCCGAAGCCAAAAATATAGTTATTGGGTGTTGGTCTGTTTATCTGTATTTTGTCCGTGATAAACTTAAAAAAGTGCTGCATTGATTTGTTTTTTTTTTATTGAATATTACGAATAGGTCGGGTCATCAAATAGGTTGTATATCACTCTATCTCTTTTGTGGGATGAACAAAACAATGTTGCTGCTTAAATGGCGTCCGCGCTGACGACCGACGCGACGTCGCGGGCAACAGCTAGTTGTAGCAAAAATTCATTTAAGCTGTTAACCTAATAATAAATGATTATGTTATTAATTTGCAAGTACTGTTGTACTTGCAAATTAATAACATAACAACACATATCATTGTTATGGATTTCCGTTATCACTTAAGTAATTAATGTAGGTGTATACGTTAAAGCATTTTTTACGAAACAATCCGTAATATAATATCGAAATTAATTTTTAGTGCCGACCATTCAAAGAGAAATCAATGTTACCTTGATTGTTTTGATTTCATATAAAAGCAACGATTTTTTCTTGTTATGTATCAGTTCATTAGTAAGCTTAGTTACTACTGCTTCAACCCCAAACTTCAACTATGTCTTTCAAGGTAAAAAAAAAAATATTCCTTTTAAAAAATATTTGAAGAGGCGTCAAAAGCTCTCAACATTATTTTTGCACTTTTTGATCCACTTTCTAACAATTATAAATAATATTACATTTTTTGTACTAGTATTTTTGTACTTTAACTATTATTAAGAGGTAAAATTGGTTTGTCAGAGATGTTTTCTGTGAACTCCAGTCCCATTAAATCAAAAAGTTTTATCAATTCAATGGCAAGAGCTACTCATATAAATATATTTTTTCTCATTTCAGGTGATATGCCTCTTAGCGCTGGTGGCGATCTATGCAGTGACAGCGGAACATGCCTACTCTTCGCAGCACATCCACAAATACGACGGTCATCACCATAAGGTGGAATTTAAAGATCATCATGGACATCATCACGTCGACTATTATGTAAGTAACCATTTTACAGACTTATCTGAGCCTTACAATGGTAAACAGAAGGTCCATGTTTGTATATTTAATTAAGTCCGCAATGTAATCTCAGCTTATTAATAATACAAGTATCTAACTTTGTTTGTCGGTTATTGTACAGTAGTACTAGAACTAGATGAAACGGATTAAAATGATGCGTTACATCGTGCATTGGCCATAATAGTGTTTGTAATAATTTATAAGGCACACTCTATGCATGTACTTCTTAATTAGGCCCTTCTTGTCGACTTGGGCACGATAATGTGAAATTTTCATCAAATTGCTAAACGGAAGGCGCTTTGTTCCCACTAGTTCTACTGAACAATTCTACGGTAGGACTAATGTGACCATTTTCTCACTAGTCTTTCCTCTATTCCTGAGAGGAATAGAGAATTCCAAGTCTAAGGAGGAATGAGGGTGCGTTACTACGATAATACAGTCCACCGTGCAACGAAAAGTTACTAAAACTAACAATTTCTTGCAGACCCATCCCAAATACGAGTTCGAGTACAAAGTTGACGACAAGCACACCGGAGACCACAAGGAACAGCACGAACACCGCGACGGTGACGACACTAAGAGCGAATACAAGGTGCACGTAGACCACATCGTGCCTCATCATCACCACTATTAAGGAGCTCATCATTGATCCGTTGTTAATGTAGTGTGTAAGAAACCAGTCATGGCAAAATGATGCAAATAAATAGTTTGAATTTTTTTCCGTCGTCGTTATTTGTCTTCTGATTATTTATATAATTAGTTAATTCGAAAGTAGATGGCAGTAACGCTGCTGAGGGCTCAAAGCGGGATTTGTTATGAAGTCTGCAAAAGATATGCAGCAATTCTGCGAGCTGAATGCCTGATCTTTAAATAACCCGCACTGGAATTACGTATCTTGCAGAAGCCGAGCGATCGCGATGATTTAGCAATATAAACGTCAATTCGCGATAATTTAGCAATATAAACGTCAGTTCAAAATACGTCATGTCAAATAGCAATTTAGCGATAGTGCTGCCTCTGTGGAGCAATCAGTTAACTAAAATATGCATTTTTCGTTTGGTGGTTTCGTATTTAGTATGGTTTTTAAGAGCAAAGTTAAGTTTTTTTTGTTAAAGGTGATATTTAATTAGTTCCAGCGATTGCTACTTTATCGTCATCGTAGCAATAAGTGCATTAGAACAATCAGCGAGCGATTAGCAATCGGTTCATAAATAATACGTTTTTTTTTACGTTAAGCGATTAATCTCGCGGTGACCGCGCGATCACTGCGCAAATATTGCTTATTGCTGTTTCATAGGTAATAACCCCGCCGGGTGTTTTTTTACCCGACTGTCGAAAAGAGGGTTGTTTGGAGATGCTTTTCGAGCGTTAACGGATTTCGACTCATAAGGCGTCATTGAATTTGTTTTAGTTGTGGACGTGACATAGAGCGAAAAAAAGGAGGAATAAAAAGAAATAATTAAATAAACAAAAACCCGACTCAAATTTCGGAAATTGGTGACAATTACAAGAAACAGAAACAAAGCCACCAACTTTCGATATTTCAGTTGTGTTTTTTGATTATTCAATTATTTTTTTTTTTTTACATTAAGACAATTGAAATACTCATCAATATACCACCATACTTCAATCAGGATCAGGTAGACATAGAACCTGAAGGCCGGGCTACATGACTCACTGTGTTACTCGTTATAAGCTCATAGCAAAAATTTTTGAGCTCCCACGACGCATCATATTTAAGGAATACAAAAATATTATGTGTGAATACCTATTATAAAAAAGTGCATTCGTGTAACAGTTTTCTGCGCTATGAATTTGTTGTGCATTCGCTGTTTTGTGTTCAAGCCCTCGAGTAATTATATTTATTATTCAAAGCTTTTGCCAATCGTTCTACATGCGTGGGTGGAGATACGTGGGTGAACTGCCCGTAAAAAGGTATATTGGGGCTGCATCGGTACTGAAATACACCGCACATAAATGAGTAAGAAATCAACAGAGCTAACAGCATTGTTGAAACCCTAAAAACTAGATGCAGACGAAGGTTTGAAATATAACTAACTCTTTAGATGATATATTGTTCACATAAGACTATTGATGCCAATTAAATAAGTAATTATTATAATTATTGATCCACTGCATTGGACAATAATTTCTTATACAGAAAGGTAAAATAATTATTGATAATGTATGTTTAAGACAGATTTAATTTCGGACTGATTTAGTAGGCAAGACGACGAAAAAAAAGTAATTAGTCCGTCAGTTAGATAATCAAAAAATTTTGGACACGTATTTTTTCTTTTTTCTCGTAATTGAAAAATGACGACGATACAGTGCGTTGAAGTTTCGCGTGACGTCACGATCTGATACAATTTTTACAAGACAGTGACGTCAAAAGCCGAAAGATGTCCGGAACTTTGTTGCTCTTTATCTTGGTATTTCTTTATTATTTTGATCAAGCAAAAATACGTGTCCCGTATTTTTAGCTGGTCTATCAGACGGACTAAACAGAATTGCAATTTTTTTATGTTATCGTCATCCCTATTCGTCACTTCGTTTGCGTGAAAATCGAGTATTAGATCAAATAGTAAGGCTACCTCTTTCTAAGCCGTCGTTTACACAGAAATAGAGAAACCATTTCTAGTTATATTAACTCGTTAGTAGGTACACACTCAGTTAATCTCGATGGCAATCCGTAATTAAAATCAATTATCGTTATCTAGATTGATAATGCACGAATACTGACTGTATATGATAGATGGAGCGCGGCGGCGTCCAGTCGATAATATTCCTATTCTTTTTCAATCAAATTAATGTAAAAGCGTAACCAGTGCTCACAAATATTGTACATACCTTATTTATATTTATAAAACTCAAGAAGTACACCAAAATTGACGGAAATCATATTCGTACATTATATCAATCTAATTAACTATAAGCTTCGATTTTTTTAAACCCACAATATTTTTTTTAATCCTATCCAACGACACCATCATTAGAAGTCTTCCTTACTTTACTTTTTTGTTACATGTATTTTTTACTTTCTTGACTAGCTGATGTTTGTTATTTTCTAGTACTAAGCGTCTTTGAGCAAAGCCAGGGACGAACGAGCAAACAGACATGTAGAAATTATAACTATAATGATTGGTTTTTGAGTACCGAACCCTAAAGTCCAAAAAATCCAAAAGACCTGATATCAAACTGACGACTTCATGCATCGATAATCAAATGTAGAGACGTGCACAGTTACTAGACCATTACGACATTTACTACATTAAAATAATATTAAGTCAATTTCAGCCATAAGTTTTTATTGCATTCCATAATGTTACATACAGGTGGTGAGTGTGTAGTATTAAACTAATGTAAAGCCAAAATAAAAATGTCTGTGAAGGTAAACCTAAGGGGGTAAGAAAGCCCCAAACCAAAAGGGGTAAGTACTCATATGAAATAGTCGGCTCATGTAAATAAATAATATAAATAAATATACTGGGACAACTCACACACGGTTATATCAAGTTAAGCTCTGCTAAAAGCTTGTGTTATGGTAACCAGACAACTGATATACATACCTATATAATTTATAAGTACATACATATTATAGATAAATTACACCCAGACACAGAACAAACAATCATGCTCATCACACAAAGTTTGTTCTGGGTGGGAATCGAACCCACGACCTCCGGCTTAGCACTCAGGGCTACTAACTACTACACCAACAGGCCCGTCAAATTCCTACAACATTCAACATTCCTAAATCGCATGGCAAAATGATTGCTCATGTCATCTTTATAGAGAAAAGAAAGTCGTGTTAGTTTTTTATAACTCAAGAACGCAGAATCGATTTAGCTGAGAATTGGTGGGGAGGTAGCTTAGGACCAGGTAACGGATATAGAATACTTTTTATCTTCTTTTTTTAGTAACCAAAAATCTGATATACGCGGGTGAAACCGCGGGGGACAGCTAGTAATTAATAAATCTTAGTAGGTTTGTGTTACGATGTCAATTGATTCAATAAGAATGTACGTCTTATATAACATACGTAATATGTTTCTTATTAATTTAAAATTAACCCAATAATCGTGTTTCTGTGTAAATATATCTGATTATCAATGTATTTATGAAAGGCGTACACGCATGTGAATGTATTTTACGAAATATTTAAAAAGTTCTCACAATATTCACTGTATGTAACACATTCTGCCGTCATGTAGAAATTTAGAGTAAATTTTTGCAACAATAATAGCTTTGTTTTGAATATAAAAGTTGGGTTTTTTGTACATTTATCAGTACATTTCTGAGTTCAGTGAGATTAATACAAAAGTTAAAACAAAATGATTTCAAAGGTAAGGCAAATACTATTCCAATAATCAAAGTGGTGACTGAGATTCTATTAAAAAATAATTATTGTATTAGGTATATCAAAAACAAAATGTAGTTCTAAGTTTCCTGTGTTTAATATTATATGTTATCTTTATTATAAATAAAAAACAACATTACTTTAATAATAGTGGGGTGTCCATAGCTAGCAGGTAAAATCTAAACATTTAGGCTTAGTGACCTAAGATAAAAAAAAAACTTTCCCAATGCCCACTGAATGTAATAGGTACTGCCGCAACAAACAAATCAAGAGAAATATTGTTATTTGTGTTACAGGTCAACATTTTAGCAATCATCGCAATGATGGCTGTAATAGCGGTATCAGCTGACGATGGACACTCACACATACACATATCTAAACACGATGATCATCCTACAAAAGTGGAAATAGTAGATCATCATCATCATCACCATGTCGATTATTACGTAAGTAACATTTGTGAAAAACCACTCTTTGTGAAAATCCAAATGCAAATTAAGTTATCTATAGGTACATTTAAAACGATTTGTCTTGACTGACCAACTAACGAAAGTTAGCTTTGAAGTTCAATACTCCTCATTGCTTTTGATTTAAATTACATTTTATTTTGACATACGTTTGAAAACTCAATCCAATTTTATTTATTATTAATTATTTAAATAAAAGCTTGCTGCAATACAAATACTCTTCAAAATTGGAACGTGTATGGTTTATTACGTTATTAAATAAGACATTATAATAAATTATGGAAAATATTTGTAAGCCGGGTAGGATGTGTCAGATGACGTAAACAAGATTCTCATTTTTTTTAACTCACTAAAAGAGTTTTCACATCTTAATAATTATTTAGCCCTGACCGTTAAATGAAAAATAACAACGGGAAAGCCATTATTGGTACTGAAAAGGAAAACAAAATAAAGACAAATGGCATTTCAATTTTTTTTTATGAAATATTGCCAGCATCGTGTAGTACAGACATAATGGAAAACTTCTTTGTGATTATGTTCAAGACTCCTTATAGGAAAACCTCTAGTACTACGGCCATATTTTGTAAGAGTTTTAATACTTGTTTGATAAAACCTCATTGGATGTTTGATTTGTTATTTAAAAAGGGTTTCTGGTCTTATGTCGTCGAAAAAATTGGAAACGCCATTAGTGTTTCTTTTTTATTCCTTTTTTTTTTACAAATTTGCCTTCATGTCATGTTTTTTTTGAATATTATGGCCAGTTTAGAATGCAAATTTTAAGTTATGAAAACTCTTTAGTGAGTTATATTTAATTGGTTTTAAATAGAACTCACTCAATTAACATCGTACTATATTTACAAAAACGTTTGTAAGGATCGATGAATGGATGTTTGTTACTCTTTCACGCAAAAACCATTGCACGTGTTTTGTGAAAACACATTTTTGGTAATATAGAATAAAAATCAGAATAACAAATTAGTTACGTAACATCGCGCTGTGGTCCACAGAAGATCTTACAGACTGCTAGTGCTATTATAATAAATTAGCATGCGTTGGTCCCTATATAATGAATGAGCGGTTTTTACTGCAGTGTTGAGTTCAGAGTTAAACTTTTTGGGAGTAAGTGAAATGATCATAAGCGAGGACATTAGTGATTTTGTCTATGAACATATAAACAGTAGGATAGATATTTGATTTAAAAAAATCTGTGTTTACTTTCAGACCCATCCCAAGTACAAGTTCGAGTACGAAGTGAAGAGCCATCACACCGGCGATCACAAGTCGCACCATGAGCACCGCGACGGTGACAGTGTGAAGGGAGAATACTCTCTGCATGAACCTGATGGTTCCACCAGGCATATACACTATCATTCTGATAAGAAAACTGGGTGAGAATTCATTGTTTTTATATTTTACATAGAAGGCAGTCAATAAGGATGATGTCTAATACTTACTTGAAATAAATTGGCTAAGTGCGTGTCAAAACTGACACGCCCTCCCGCCGCACCCAGGACGGGGGCAGACATTGGATGATTTCCCAAACACCTAAAAAAAAAAAGACGGGTTGCACTCCGGGAGTGCCGGCAGAAGTGAAAACTTGATTATTAAGGCTGCACACTACCTCAAAACTGCGTTGCCGTTCACGTTTGAACTAAACGCATATCAAAAATAGTATTGAATCAATCGTGTTGAAAAAAATATATCGTATAGAGCATGTTTGATATTTTGGAATGGTTAGGGAATAATTTTGCACCAATTGCTTTATCAGTATAAAAGTACTATCATTTATGTGGTAGAATACAATATTCATTTATTGCGCTATCGTACACAAACATGACAATTTATATTACATTAAAAATTTAACACTTTAGAACTATTACAATTATTTTACATTAAAAAGTTTATCTCTCCGAAAAATCAACTTTCATCCATAATTTCAACTATCCATCCGTCCTACGCTTTTTCGATCAGGTCACGTGTCCTGACGCGAGTTTAAGATTTTATACCCATTACAGAAAAAGTGCTCAACGCCGCTAAAGAAGTTTTCACTTCAAAAAAAAGTGCGTGTCAAAACACGCAAAGATTAGGGTTAGTGATTCATCACCGAAGATTAGGGTTCGGTGATGAATCATTTCTTTGCAGTTAACAACCAATTTGCATTATGCCGGTTTTGTATTATCGCATTAAGTTAAGGTTTGGCATTATCTGCCTTAGGTACTCACGTTATGCCTCTATAACACCTGATCTAACAAAACTATCTCAGCCGTTACAATTTTCCTTTAAACTTAATTACATAGATCTTTCTGGAAGACATTCACATAAGTTGTCACGTTGTTTCATTTTTCTAGCACTAACATTTTGGACGGTAGACCGAGAACGGACGGACGGACATGACGGAACTATAAGACTTCCTTTGACCTTAAAGTACTTTGTTCTTACTCTTCTTCTAACTAATAATGGTATTTTTATTTTCAGTTTCCATGCAGATGTAAAGCACAGCGTTCATCACTTGGTACCGCACAAGCATCATCATTAACTTACTAACGTGTACTGGATAGTCTAAATTTTTAATTTTATAGGCTGTTATGTTTATTGTTTTTTTTTTAATTAAAAGTATTGTTTACATTTTCCAGTTTTATTATGATTTTTTAGTTATATCATTATATAAAATTACAACTATTCTATCATGGTAATATTGATAACGTAAGGATAGTGTTATAAAGGAAATGTTTTATAACAAAAGTCTATTTTTATAGATGACATAATTATGTAGATGAAACAATATCTCATGCCTACAACATACCAAGGCTGGAATAAAACCTCAGTACAGTTTTAAACACAAAATACCTACATACCTATATGCAATATACATAAAGATCATAATTACTTATCCCAAGATATTTATAGATATGTATTTGTATGTCACCGAGTCAGTTAACTTTGAGTACGAGTAAAACTGGTTAATTTTACAGTTACGAAAAATTCATTCAAACCTTACAGACTTGAGTATAAAAATACAATTCTTGCTATCAATTATGGTTAGTTATTTTTTGGCTGTAAAGAGCAAATGAAGTACTTACTCATTTAGTATTCGTTAAAGAACAACAATTATGAACACTAAAGTGAAAAAAAGATGAACATGACAATTCATCCTTATTTTAAAACCAATGTAAATGTTTGGTTACACCTAAATTCCGGGTGATAAGAATGCAAAACCGTTCAGGTCAATAGGCAAAAGTTATTACTAGAGACAGATTGAAAGATTTAATTTTTTCGTTTAAAAATCCTTATTTGTAGTCATGTACTACTACACTATATTAACGCATACAGCACTTCGATGTGTCAGTAACAACCTGCCGGGGCTGCGGAATGTTTATAATAGTTACCGTGAGCCCGGAACATAGAGGGCAACAGAAGGAACATGAGTGGGTTTTAGTCAGTAAAAGTCTGACACGCCCTCCCGCCGCACCCAGGACCCAGATTCGCAGTACTTACGTCAATTGAACGTGATCATCCCCAATTTATGATAGGTAGTCGATCGTAATATAAACCCTAACATTTATATTACCTGATAGTCTGATTTTCCACTAATGATTACTTGTAAGACAGTCAAAAATTTTCGAATAACAGTCAAAAAGCTTACAAATAAACGCCATTTTTTTTAAATCACCCTATCTAAAATGCGGTATTCCAAGCAGCTCTGAGCTCTTAGACAGACCACATCAGTTATGCGAACTAAAAGAAAATTGCTTATACAGTTAAGAATTTACGAAATAATGTAATTATTGTCAGAGCGCAATTTCTGTCAACAATAAAACAATAAACGGCGATATAAATTAGAGAGAAATCAGAACTACCTTGAGTGCGTTATTTTATATCATATAAAAACATGAGGTTTTAGAAGTTATGTATCAGTTCTCTCTTGGACATAACGTCAACATAACAAAACAAAATGTTTTTCAAGGTACTTTTATATTTTAAATGTCAATCAATTTGGTTTTAACGTGGTCAAGTAAGAGTATGTGTTTTTTTTTTTGTGGATTCGAAATTATCAAAAGACTACTCCCGCCCGGGGCGGGGCGGGAGAGTGTGTCAGACTATTACTTACCCACCCATGGTCCTTTGGTTGTCCTTTATGTTCCGGGGTCGCGGTAACTATTAGAACTATACCGCAACCCTGGTAGGCTGTAGGAGTATGTGTGTCAACTCTTACGATAATTAGTGAGACTTTTGACGTGAGTTCAGGATTCACCTTAAGGCCGAGGCGAGTGATGGGTAGCTCACCGCCCGGCTAGGACCAGGACCGCGTCGACGGCGCGTTAGTGTTCCACGCGCGCCTCAAAGAGAAGTCAGCACAGGAAGGAGCCCAACAGGGCCAACGCCTGCCGGGGTTGCGGAATGTTTATAATAGTTACCGTGACCCTGGAACATAAAGAGCAATCGAAGGAACATGAGTGGGTTTTAGTCAGTAAAAGTCTGACACGAAGGATGGGAAAGTCATTTGATGAATTCCCACTCACCAAAAAAAAAAAAGGCCGAGGCAGGGCCACTGTTTTTTCCACTACACTACTTTATAATAGAGTAGTTTGGCGCACTATCACAGCGTAGAACTATCAACGCCTTTATAGTTTGGTAGACTTGGGTGACATTAGGCTTCAATAAAACTGTATTTTACCATCTATTTATATATCGATAGTCCATGTTGCGTAATACAAATCTTCAGAAATATTTTCAGATATTAAAAAGACGTTAAATACGTCATATATAATAATTATTACCTATGTCTTGTCTTTAGATAATTTGCGTACTTTCTATTGCTGTTGCGGCGGTCTCCGCTCATGGACACTCATCTCAGTACGTCCACAAATATGACGGACATCACGAGCCCGTGCATCATGGCCATGGTCATCATGACTACTACGTAAGTCGCTATTTACTTACAACAACGAATCTTCAGTGTTTAACCTCTTCTCTACATGTCAATTTCGTTTGCAGACGCACCCTAAGTACGAGTTCGAGTACAAGGTGGAGGACTCTCACACGGGCGACCACAAGTCGCAGCACGAGCACCGCGACGGTGACGTCGTCAAGGGACACTACTCGCTGCACGAACCTGATGGCTCCGTCAGGCACGTGCACTACCACGGCGACCATCACAGCGGGTAAGAGTTTAATATTTTTTTATTCTAGCTATAGGCATGTTACTAGAGCAGTTTCTATAATACAATAAATATATTTTTCTCCTCAGCTTCCACGCGGACGTGAAACACAGCACCCACCACATCGTGCCTCATCATCATCATTACTGAAACATCTTTAGAAAGAACTACTGTTTTTGTTGATCTAAATTTGCTTACTGTGTTGTTTTTATTTAGAATAATAATATATTTGTTGTCACCTATTCCTTTATTTTAATACCTTTAACCAAAGTCAGTAACGAAAGTTGATTGGATGTTAAGTTAAAAATCCTGAAAATTAAAAAACCTGACCGCATGATTTAAAAAAAAGTAAACGCAATAAACGGACACAAAATGTTAAGAATTAATTTACCAATAAAAGTTAATACGTATAACAACTGCAATTGCGGAAGTTGATAAAAATTATAATACACGAAACAGAATAAAGCCAACCAACTTCTGAAATTGCAGTTGTTTTTTGTTTTCTTTTTAATATTATTAGTGTGAAACGATTTCAATAACACTCCAAATGGTGGAATCCGTTAAACGGTTTAGGCTGTAGGCATGCCAAAGAGTGAGATATAGATACATACACACATAACACACATACGTTCTAAAAACCTAACCCTGTTTTCAGCAGTCGGGTCTTTAAGACGATCGACGACTGCCGAAACAAAAACGCAAAAGAGAGACAAAACAACAAAAAAAAACAGAAAAATCAATGCCCTAAACTGAGATTTGTACCTAGTATGGTGAAGTGATGTCAAGGACCAACCTAATCATTTTATAGTAATTTTGTTGCACATTATATATCTTATCAATTTCTTTGTTTTAATTAAACTGTTTAAACAATTTTTGTAGCTATTTTTATGGTGTACTAAATAAGGTTTGCTGTGACATATCATGTTCAAAAGGTAAAATATAAGTCGTAATGGTCGTAAATTAATCGAAGTACTCAAAGTAAAAAAATAAGTACATTTTTTAATATCTAAGTGAGAAATAGAACAGATTTTTTTTTAATTTTTCTCCCATTAGACCGTTATACCTTCGGTAGTATTAGGGTCGGTTCATATCTGACGGAAAAATAAGAAATAAGAATAATAACCGAACATAATGTACGTAGAATCCAGCTGTATATCAGTGTTATGATTTCTGATTACTAGTAGCGACTGACAACTGTTACTAGTTTTACGTGCTTTCAAAGAGATGTTAATGAAATTGAAGATAAACTTAAAGGGTACATGGCACAACTTAACGATAATAAACATGATATTTACGTTGATGAAGGCTCTTAATGTTGTCCAACATAGGTTTCAGGTAAGTTACCTCTTACAAGCCACTCCTGATCTGGAGCCTCTTGCATCCCTTTTTTTATTACTTTCTACACAAATTTTCAACGTTAAATTCATCGAACTAAGTATTTTCATGATTGCATTAATTTATTAAAAAGTGTTTGCTGTAGCGTTAATAAAAGAGTGTAAAGTAATACAGAAATTGAAATATTCAATAGTAAAAGTCACAAAACAGTTTATAACGAATAACTAGAAAATAAGCTGACTGCTATTAGTCACCACCAGTCCTTACAATAGTTGATACTACTAACTCCCAAACGAAACATGAAAAGTGCCAGAACCAACAAGTGATGTATAATCGCAAGCATCATCACGAAGAACACCACGGTCACGCCTCCTCCTCACAGAGCATCAAGCAGCACCACGGACACGCCACAGAGAAACATGTACCACGACCTAATTGGCTTTATTTAACGAATTTTCGAACGTCTAAAATGACAACAAGTTTTAGTTTTAAACATCTATTTTTTTTAAATGGACAGCAATGTGATTATGAATTCCTTTAAGATTACCCTTAGATTTAGGTACTGACTCAGTATAGCCTCCTTAGCTGTTGTTGAACAAATAATAAATAAAAAGATATCTGCCTACTACCGTCTCACTTCAGAGCAAATATCTCCGTTGATCATCAATAAGCATGTTGGCAATTTCAGACTAATCCATACTAATATTATAAATGCAAAAGTACTTCTATCTGTCTGTCTCACCTGCACGCCAAATCTACTGAATTGATTTAAACCTTCAAAAAGACAATAGCAGCGCGATAGCCGGCTGTCATTAAATGTTGAACAGACATAGTCCATAGCCTTATAAAGGACATAGGATAGTTTTATTCCAAAAAATCCACTGTTACGGAAATTACACGGGTAAAACCGCTGAGAATAACTAGTGTTCATTATAAGTCCAGGCGTTATCACAATATTTTCTTAATTAAATAAACTTTACATACACACAATACACACTTGTACATACGAATCAATAGTATTTGTGCGGACGCATATTCTAAAAGGCAGATGCTTTAACCACTTTGTCAGGAAATATTCACTTCAAGATAACAATTTAAACTGCTGCCATTAAAGGAATGTAATCACTTTAAAAAATACCTACTGCAACTAGTAAGCTAGACTGGCCAAAGAGAAATGATCTAACGTCATGCTAATAACAAATAAAGTTATTGCTTTAATAGCTTTTACGAAATAATTGACAAAGCATATCTTAACAATATGCAACGAACTAATAATTGAGAGAAATCAATACTGCCTTGAGTGCCTTATTTTAAGTTATATAAAAGACGTGAGATTTAGAAGTTATGTATCAGTTCACTTTGGACTTAGTAACATACAACAATAACAACAAAAATGTTCCTCAAGGTATGTAATATAGTGAATGCAAGTTACTGCTTCAAGTGATTCATGTACATGTGACACACTTGTGATGTTTTTTTGCCAACCTTGTTTCATTATTCTTTATTAAGGGAACTAACAACCATAATATTACGTTAAAGAACATATTTATAAACACTTTAACAGACAAAACGTTTTCCTGTGTAATTTAATTTGGCTTAAGCCACTAAACCCCAAAAAGATTTCACTTCAACTTCAAGACTTATTTCTTTACTTAATTTTAATAAATCAAACGCTTTGGGGTTTAAAATGTAATGAATGTATTCGCCATAGATTTTTAAGATCAATAGATGTAGGGTTTAGTGGCATAAGCTTTTTAATTTTATTGGTATTTAATAACAATCAAAATTCCTCATTTTCTTTAGCTGCTCTGCTTGGTATCTGTGGCTGTCGTGATGGTCTCCGCTCACGGACACTCGTCCCAGTACGTCCACAAATACGACGGACACCACCAGCCAGTGCATCATGGACATGGTCATCATGACTACTACGTAAGTAATTTTAAATAACATTACTTGTAACAAAAACTTCTATGTTTACCTCTACTCGACTATTAGCTGATAATTTCATTTGCAGATTCACCCTAACAAAAATTTTAATGACTTTCATAGCTTAATAACTTAGATTATTTAAATGTTAATTTCAAACGCAAATGTTTTATTTTTTGCAGACGCACCCTAAGTACGAGTTCGAGTACAAGGTGGAGGACTCTCACACGGGCGACCACAAGTCGCAGCACGAGCACCGCGACGGTGACGTCGTCAAGGGACACTACTCGCTGCACGAACCTGACGGCTCCGTCAGGCACGTGCACTACCACGGCGACCATCACAGCGGGTAAGAGATCAAATTACATTTGGAATAATGTAACGTACTAGCTTATTTCCAAAAAAATCAATACATTAATGAAATAAATGCAAATAATGTATTTATTTATCTCTTCAGATTCCACGCGGACGTGAAACACAGCACACACCACATCGTGCCTCATCATCATCATTACTAAAAGGTTTTTAAGTATCGTCTACTGAAGGAACTGATTTGTAATAACTATTTTCTAAAAAAACAATAAAGACTATCAATAAAGAATTTGTGTCAATTATTTATGACAAAAAAGAGTAGTTCTTACCCGTACCTAAATATAATAGAATATCGTATAATATTGATAAATCCATACTTCCATACTAACATTATAAATGCGAAAGTAACTGTCTGTCTGTCTGTCTCTTCTTCACGTCTAAACCACTGAACCGATTTGAATGGAATTCGGTACAGATATAGTGTGGGACCCAAGAAAGGACATAGGATAGTTTTCATTTCGGAAATCCCCCGGGAACGGGAACTATTATTCCACGCGGATGAAGTCGCGGGCAAAAGCTTTATAAAAGAAGAATCTGACATGTAAACTATGT
Organism: Athetis lepigone; assembly: GCA_033675125.1. Taxonomy (NCBI): domain Eukaryota; kingdom Metazoa; phylum Arthropoda; class Insecta; order Lepidoptera; family Noctuidae; genus Athetis; species Athetis lepigone. The sequence continues at coordinate 8,207,223 of CM066229.1, forward strand.
ATTTACTTGTGAAGTGAAATTTTCTACACCGCGTCACTTTATGATGTAGACAAGTACTAAATGAATTGAATTTAATATTTCAATCCCTTTTTTTTTTAATTCTTAGACACATCAACATTAAATAACAGTTTGATATTGATTTAAAATTTAACTAGCTTTTGCCCGCGGCTTCGCTCGCGTTATAAAGAGACAAAAAGTAGCCTATGTTACTCTCCATCCCTTCAAAAATCACGTCAATTCGTCGCTCCGTTTTGCCGTGAAAGAAAGACAAACATACAGACAGACAGACACACTTTCCCATTTATAATATTATATTTAATATTTAATTGATTAAACTTACCTTAAATGGGGTTAAAAGTATTATCAAATTGAATAAACGAAATTAAAAAAAAAAACGAATTCGCAAGTAAGTTCACGCAACTAATACCGACGTTCCTCGATTTTCAATACTACGTTAACGTTTATCACAAAGTTTAACCTGGTATCAAATACGAACAATTTCTTTCTTCAAATATTTGGAGAAAGGTATTTCATTGACATTATGAGATACTATTCGAGGTTGCAATGTACCGCACTATCAGCTGAAAACATGTTTTGAGTAAAAGAACAAGTTTGGTATGTTTTAATTTACGTGATTTTGAGAAATTGGATCACATACACGTAGCATGTGGATTTCATATAAAACTACTGTCCTTTTACTGCTACCATATCAGTCACAATTGTGTTTTCTGCCGAACCGCCATTACGAACCACAATCATGTTTTTTAAGGTACAATATTTAATGACTACAAAATTACTAAATATCCAAGATTTGTGTGTAATAAGTGTATAAGAAAATAAGTTGGTTAAATAAAGCGAAGTGTTACCAAAAATGAAGCGTATTATATCTACCACACGTTTAATACAGGTTACCCTAGTTGCCACCCTCCTCGCAGTGGTCACCGCGCGGCCGCAAGACGGTCACAGTCACCACCACGGTCACGGTCACGCTATCTCGTCACAGAGCATTGTACTGCACCAAACTCATGAGCCCGCACACCACGAGAAGCACCATCATGAGCACCACGAAGACCAACACGAGGATAAACATGAACAGCACCACGACAACCACGAGAAGCATCATCACGAGGAACAGCACGGTCACGCCTCCTCCTCACAGAGCATCAAGCAGCACCACGGACACGGCACCGAGAAACACTTCAAGTACTATGTATGTATTTACTAGAACCTTCCAACATAAAATTAAGAACTGGCCAAGAGCTCATTTGGCCATGCGTACTGTAGGGTTTAATAATATCGTATTTGGTTAACTTATAAAGCCCGTTTAGCTGTGGTGGTTTTCCTATTAACTTAATAAATTATAGCCATGTATCGATGAAAATTTTTCAATGTCCAAAAGCAACAAATTACTCAAGAAAAATACATATTAGGGGATATGTATTTTTCTGGAGTCGTGTACCATAATTTGTTGCTTCTGGACATTGAAAAAGTTTTTTTTATTAAAATAAAAATTCGCTAATTCCTGGGTAGTTTGACACCACCATCTCTCTTAATTCATCGTTATTCACCTGTATGGGCAGTCATCAGGTAGTTTTCATCACGAATGCGTTTAAAACCAAAATCGCACGGTGCAGCGGTGCGTTTATTAGCAGAATCTCAGAAATCTCAAAACGCAGCATTGATATTGCGGGCTGTTTCTGCCACGTTACTTCTGCGTCGGAACTTGTATTCAAAAACCACTTGAATTTTCGCAGCATCCATCTTTCTTGTCTAAGTTGAATAACAAAAACCATTGAAAGTCAATATTCAAATGTTTCACATTTTTTAAAAGAAGAACATCATAGAAACCATGTGAAAAAAGTTTTTCATATTACAAATATTCGAATATTAAGCCTTGAAAGAATGATATTTCACAAACAAATTTCTGCATCGGCTTTCTTTCAAAAATTTACAGTTTTACATGTACGGGAGTTTATTCTTTAGAGATTGTAGTTTTTCGCTTGGTCAAAACAATGAATATTATATATCCCCATACCAACGACATTATAAGTGTAAAAAGGCGCCCCATACTAATTCTAAAAGCCTCTGAGCTCAGACATCGATAGGCCTGCAAGCAGAAATTGTGACATCATAAAGGTTACTTGATGACAACGGAATCCTTTAAAATGATCAGACTAATATTGTTCTGTATTGCAGTCTCATCCCAAGTACGAGTTCGCGTACAAAGTGAAGGACCCCCACACTCATGACGAGAAGTCTCAGCACGAAGCTCGTGACGGTGACGTCGTGAAGGGCGTGTACAGTCTGCACCAGCCCGACGGCACCATCAGGATCGTCGAGTACCACGCTGACAAAAAGAGCGGGTTAGTTCTCCCATGATTTCAAATAATAAGAACTATTTTTTAATTATCATTATCATGGCGTAAGTGAGATAATAAACAATTAGATTTTTAATTCTATAAGATCTTTATGAAACAACTAATAGGTATTTAATATCTTTTTCATTCACAGATTCAACGCTAACGTGAAGTATGAGGGTCACGCCAAACACATTGTTCCTGAACACCACCACCACTGATTCTGTGTATATCTGACTTAAGATTAGGGTTGTTATTTTAATGTTAGTTGTTACCACCACATTGTTCAATTAAATTACTTAACCTAAAATAAAGATATTTTATTTCTGATCTTCTTATAAAATACAAAAAAAATCTTATCGATCCTATTCCTAGGAGGGGCGGGAAAAGAGCAATATTTGCATGGGGCAACGTTAATCTAATTGCTTTAAATTTTGCAAGAACATTTTTAACAGAATTGATAATGTTAGTTAAAATGTTTAATATTATGTAGAACTTCACCCCTTAAAGGGAGCTAAATTTTAAAAAGGGGTAGATAGAATTGCATTGAAATTGACAGGTATAAACATTCTTTAGCTCTATTCTAAAGTGATTTATATTTCATTATATTTGGCACGAGTTTGAAAACTCAATTCGATTTTATTGAAAAAAGGTTGATCTAACATAAAAGCATGCTGCGTTAAAAATACTCTTTAAAATTGCAATGTCTTTAAAGGCTACATAATAACCACATTATTTAAAGATTTGAAAATTTTCTTTTTATTTTTATGATTATTTAAACCTTTGAACACACGAGACACAATAGCAGCGCGACAGACGGCTGTTGCTTAGTTGATGAAAGGTAAACCTTAAATCTCTTCAATAAAAAATCGAATGCTGAAATCCCCAACTTTAACTTCAACTCTTAATTAATGGCCTTTGTGGAAATACACCACAATAACACGTGAAAATTGATAGATAATAAACCATCAAACGCTGGAGAGTTTTTTTGAGTTAGCTGATATTACTATGTTGCTGGTCTTCTTCGTTGAAAAAATTTGAAACGCCATTTATGTATATTTTTAATTTCTTATTTTTCTTAACAAATGGCCGTCAACTGTTTCTTGCAGTATTGAACGTAAGATTGAAGATATGGAAACTCAACCTACTTTATAAAACTAATTAAAGTTTGTGAGGATCAATGGAGGCATATTTATTATTTATTTAATGGAGGCATAGATTCATTTACAGCATTAACTATTAAGCAGAGTTCTTTCATAATTTACTTTCATTTATATATAAATATATATTATAGATATATGTATTTATTTACTTATGTATGTAGTTATTATGTATATTATTATGTATTTTATTTTTGTTATCTATTATACTTTTATCTTTTTAGTTTTACCACCATAAATGCACCTACTATGCTATCTCTTCACCACCCTAGGTTGACTGGGAGAGAATGCCTTTGGCATTAAGTCCGCCTGTGTACCGTTGTGCATAAAGTGTAAATAAATAAATAAATAAATATTTATAACTGTTTCACATAAAAACTATTGAATTAACTTTGTTAAAACTTTACATTATTTTGCTAGAATATCAATAAGGCTAGGTAACATCATTGGTACAGACATAGTGTGGGACACAAGAAAGAACGTAGGATAGTTTTCATCCCGGAAATCCTCCGGGAACGGGAACAATCACACTCTGAAACGGAGCAGTGACCAAAGATCTGGTACAACGCGGGGGATCTTTGTCCTATTTTTCAAATAATAATAAACATAAAATTATATAAATTTAGGTGTCTATATCCATAAACCCTGTTGTAAAAAGCAGTAGAACTGTTTTAAAAAAAATCCTTTTTAAATACTGGCTTTTTGTAAACAACCTTCAATTTAATTATGAAAATAAATAGCGCTCTTTTTGAAATTTTGGTAAGTTTAATCTACCTCCAAATGGTAACAGGTTATGTATGACACATTAAACTGCGAGGTTTATTTGTAAAGGAGACTAAATTCATTTTGACGACCGGGGTTGACAGCGCGTAAAAAAAACCGGTTGTTTGATATTTTTTTTACTTTGGATTCCAAAAAAGCTAAGAGCTCACCTGTGGTTAAGTTATTTCTAACAGTTACAGACATCTGCAGTACCAGAGACCTGGTAGTGCTCTGCCTGCCAGAGTATCATACATCAAGAAACACAGCAACTCTGTATTGTGGCAGAAATAGAGAAATGGTAATAGTGTTTATTTGCAAGAGCTTCTCCAAAAGAATCCGCAATTTCCGCGCGAAATAAATATTTATTTGACTCACACAGAGAATAGTTACAAGTCTGTTTATGAATTAATATATCTTTCAATCTAAAGATCCATGAAAAATTCTAAATGAAGGATAACTTTTATTTTGAATAAAAGAAACTAATATGTCAAACTGTAAATAACAATGTTATTATATAAAGACCTCTAAGGAAGTTTGGATGCAATTATGAGTGAAAATATTTTCTTCGGAGGATAATACTTAGTTAAAGGAATATATTTGCTTTTCGAAAATACTCAGTCTGTAGTAAGCTAAATAATAATAATGACCTAAAATCATGCGAATAAAAACAAAACATAACTTTTATAGTTTTTGCGAAATAATTGTCAAAGCGTATTCATAATTGAGAGAAATCAATGTCGCCTTGAGTGCCTTATTTCAAGTCATATAAAAGACATGAGACTTAGAAGTTACGTATCAGTTAACTCTTGGACAGTTACTAAACATAACTAACAATATGTTCTTCAAGGTGTGTATAATATTTATGAAAAAGTTATACCTTCAAGGGATGCATTTGTATTTGCAATAATTTTATTTTATTTTACTTCTCTTCCTCTCAATAATATTCATATTTTTTCAGCTGTTCTGCGTACTGTCTGTGGCTGTCGCGGTGGTCTCCGCTCACGGACACTCGTCCCAGTACGTCCACAAATACGACGGACACCACCAGCCAGTGCACCATGGACATGGTCATCATGACTACTATGTAAGTAACTATTCATATTAACATGACGTATTATGACACCTTTAATTTCTACCTTTAATTTCCCTTTAATTTCTAGACGGGCTTGTTGGACTAGTGGTTAGTGACCCTGACTGCTAAGCCGTAGGTCGTGGGTTCGATTCCCACCCAGGACAAACTTTGTGTGATGAGCACGAATGTTTGTTCTGTGTCTGGGTGTGTGTGATTTATCTATATTATGTATGTATTTAAAAATATATATAAGTATGTTTATCAGTTGTCTGGTTACCATAGTGCAAGCTCTGCTTAGTTTGGGATCAGATAAATAAATATCCTCGGACAACTCACACACGGTCACGTGTGTGAGTTGTCCGAGGATATTTATTTATTTATTTATACCTCTACTCTATTATTAACGAGAATTTTCATTTGCAGACGCACCCTAAGTACGAGTTCGAGTACAAGGTGGAGGACTCTCACACGGGCGACCACAAGTCGCAGCACGAGCACCGCGACGGTGACGTCGTCAAGGGACACTACTCGCTGCACGAACCTGACGGCTCCGTCAGGCACGTGCACTACCATGGCGACCATCACAGCGGGTAAGACACTAATGTATTTTAGTTTCATAATAATCCTTTCCGGAACTACTAACTAGTCCAATTACAAGCAACAATTATTTCACTTATACATTCATGGTATTTTTCTCCTCAGCTTCCATGCGGACGTGAAACACAGCACACACCACATCGTGCCTCATCATCATCATTACTGAAAGAATCTAGTTATCGTCTACTAAAAGAACTGATTTTAAATAACAATTTTCTTAATAAATCAATTAAAAATCTCGTCAATAACTTTGTATCTTTCATCATCTCCTTAGCCTTTTCCCAACTATGTTGGGGTCGGCTTCCGGACTTACTCGATTCAGCTGGATACCAGTGTTTTACGTGGACCGACTGCCTATCGGACCTCCGCAACCGAATAAATTGCTTGCTTGCTTGTTAACTTGGCGACACGATACCTCTTGATTAGACTAGTCAGACTTTCTGGCTTACCCGTAAACACTGTCAAAGTTTACGAATGACAACTGGCATCAACGGCTTTACGTGCTTACCAAGGCACGGGATGTCAGGGGTGATAAACTTTAGAAAGTACAAATGAATTGAAAAAGTCACATTGGTACTTGGCCGGATTCGAACCCACAACCCCACAACACGAGAGGCGGGTGCCTTCTCCACTGGGCCATCACGAAACAAACTTTGTATCTTTCATTTATAATAACTTTGCATCTCATAATTTATAAATAATAATTTCATTAGTTACCCGTAACTTACAGATTGACATGCCAACAGTTTATTACCAATAATTTATGAATAATTTGATTTATAAAAGAAAAACCTGACCGATTATTGACTGACGCATCAATGCACTATCGGAATTGCATATTAATTAAGAATGTGAATCATCAATGCATATTACACTTGCGTTTAGGATGTAGGCAAGGATATAACGTCAAAAGCATTGTTTAGAATGATGATAGTTAATTTCCATTTTAGAAAACTTGAAAGATAGCACAATAATAGAAAATAACAATTAGACATTATTGATTTTTTTAGTATTCTAGTACGTCAACAGGGTATAAAATAAAAGAAAACTAAATTTTAGAGGAGCCACTGAACTTTGAGAGTTAGCAAAACAGAGTATTAACAACTTGTATTTATCTACAAACCGATGTTATTCGGTTGTCAATGGTGCCGATTCCCTTATTTCACAAACTAACGTAAATTTAAGTTAAGTGCATCTTTCTCTTTTCATTTAATTAAGAAAAGGACAGAAGATAAAACATAAGTTAAGTCCTGTCAAATTTAGACACTCCATAGATAATTTAAACGCGATTATAAACATGGCGTCTAAATAGATGTCAATTTTCTTCAGGCGCTGTCTAATTTAACAGGATTAAACTAAAATGAATCTTCTGTCCTTTTCTTCAAGAAATGGAAAGAGAAAGATGCACTTAACTTAAATTTAGTTAAGTTTGTAAACAAGAGAACCAGCACCAATACTTTGTTTATCGATACCAGATTTTAACCAAGAATCGAATCAAAATATTATTGCTTTCTTATAATATTTCGAGAAAGGCATTCCTTTAACATTTTGACTTACTACTCATGGTTGTAATTTGTGGCGCTATCAGCTGAAATCATGTTGTACGTTAATGAACAAGTTTGGTTTTACATTTACACGTTTTCGAGAAATTGGATCACATACTACGTGGTCGCATGTGATTTCATATAAAAGGACTGTGCTTTTACACATGCTTTATCAGTCACAATTGTATTTTCTTACAAACTACAATTAACAACATTATTATGTTTGTGAAGGTATACATATATAGTGACTACTAAATTACTAGACAATTAATGTGATGTTATAAATTTATAACAAAATTAAATAAAGTTATAATGTTAAATGAAGTGAAGTGTTACCAATAATAAAGTGTATAATATCTATCAAATTAATATTTTATCCAGGTTGCTCTAGTTGCCACCCTCCTCGCAGTGGTCGCCACGCGACCGCAAGGCGGTCACGATCCTCACTACGGTCACGGACACGCTATCTCGTCACAGAGTATCGTACTGCATCAAAGTCATGAGCCCGCACACTATGAAGGGCATCATGAGAAGCATCACGAAGAGAAACATGAAGAGCACCACAAGCACGAGGAACATGATCACGAGGAACAGCACGGTCACGCCTCCTCCTCACAGAGCATCAAGCAGCACCACGGACACGCCACCGAGAAACACGTCGAGTACTATGTATGACAAAGTTTAATAAAAAAAATAGATTGTTTGAAATGGCAAAATCATAAGTGTTACTTGTTGTTTATCGAACCCTTATACTAATGACACTAATTATGTACTATATTGCAGTCTCATCCCAAATACGAGTTCGCGTACAAAGTAAAGGACCCTCACACTCATGACGAGAAGTCTCAGCACGAAGCTCGTGACGGTGACGTCGTGAAGGGCGTGTACAGCCTGCACCAGCCTGACGGCACCATCAGGATAGTCGAGTACCACACTGACAAAAAGAGCGGGTGAGTCCTAACATGATTTCAAATAATACGAACTTTATTTTATTAATGGTATAAACGTGTGAGTAAGGTAATATTTTTTTTATTTTTATATGAAATAGTAAATAGGTTTAAAAACCTTTTTCATTCGCAGATTCAACGCTAACGTGAAGTACGAGGGTCACGCCAAACACATTGTTCCGGAACACCATCACCACTGATTCTGTGATATAGGTACTCTATGACTTAAGATTTAAATAAGGATTGTTATTTTCTGTTAGTCGTAACCATTATGTTTTATTAAAGATCTTTACCGAAAATATATACTGTGTTTTCCTTTCCATAGTAAAATACTGACATACACTTACTTTATTTATTATCTCCGAGCCAAATTTCTTGTGTTAAAATGAATGAATATGAATGATTTAAAATGAAAAAAAATATTTTTTTAAGTTTTACAAATATACTTGCTTAATTAAAATAAGGATTCAAATACGAATCCATTTGTTCATATCCGCCGGCTTAAATTTTTAGAATAATAAATATATCTATAAATATCTTGGGATAACTCACTCGCGGCCATCTAATGTTATGATAACCTAAATGTGTAACAGGCACAAAACAAAAAAAAGCATGCTTATCACACACAGTTTTTCCTGGATGGAAATCGAACCCACAACCTGCAGCAGTAAGGCCCGTTAAAAATTAAAAGGTCACTTTTGTTATCAAATATTAGTAATCATTTAACTATTCCCCTTCTCAAGTTTTACTCGAACAAATTCGTTCCTTACATTACTTAAGTTTTTATAGCATTCTCTATAACTATTTCTTCAGCCCGTTGAATGTACTCTTTTTCAGAAAGCTTTTGCTTACTTAAATTGGTTGAGTTGAAGGGAAATCACGTGGTTAGTGTTTACTTGGGTTACATTTATAAGTTTCATAGCTCATAACCGAAAGACCGTCCTCCCGAGGTTTTCTGATCCACCAAAAACCGTTAGTGTGGCCCAGTGTGGTCAGTATAAAAAAATTCTAATACCTTAATTTAAAAATATTGCAGCTGCATTAAATTACGATTTATGTGGTAATTTCTATTAAAATTAATAAAACCTTACACATTCAATTTGACATTTACGCTTACAGATCAGAACAACACTTCGGAATAGCACAGGGTCTTCCTCGCTGAAAATATGACAATATGACAAATTTCTTAAAAAAATTTGAAGACTGTTATTGGATATAGAATCATGTTATCACACATAAAACTGCCACTTTTAAATAACTCTAAACCCTGAATTCGATATAAATTATACTTCTTTACGTCGAATTCGAGTCTATCCAAAAGCAGCTGAATACCAGTGTTTTTCATAAAGCGAATGCCTGACAGAACTTCTCAACCTACTCCCTAACTAAGAGGATCTTTTAAGAGACGGTTCTACTTAGGGAGTCCTAAGTAAAACCGTCTTTTGAATACCAGTACAGACTGTCAGGACTCTATAAATTGCAACCGGCACCAACTGTTTTACACGGTGCCCGAAGCGCGGTAAGTGTCTGTGAAAAAAATAACAATTAAATAATCATAAACCCCACTGGAATATATCGGAAGTCGGTGGCTTTGTTTCTGTTACATGTATCAATCAACTTCCATTCAATTATTCTTTATTTATTTCTCGTGTTTTTTTTTCAAATTAATAAACCCAAACCCTATGTCACTCCCACAACTAAGACAAAATTAATGACATCTCCTTTGTCGTAATCCGTTTAACGGTTTAGGCTGATTTAATGAGACATACATACATACATATGGTTGAAAAACATAACCCTTCTTTCGGCAGTCGGGTAAAAAGCCTTTTTGATAACGCTGCCTGACCCAAGGAAAAACAAAGGAACTTCAAGCAACTTGCTCCTTCTCAAATAATAGGTTTCTACAAAAAAAAAACGAACTGATAACACAAGTAATTATACAAAAATATCTTCTGTATCTAGTAAGCTAGAGTTTGAATGGTTATTCATCATGCAAACGAAAACTAAAATTATATATTTTACGAAATGTTTGACGAACCGTAACACATAAAAGTATTAAACGCATTCATAATTGAGAGAAATCCATGCTACCTTGAGTGCCTTATTATAAGTCATATAAAACACGTAGGATTTAAGTAGTTATGTGTCAGTACATTCTTTGACTCAGTAGCTAATTGTTACTAATATCAACCAGGATGTTCTTCAAGGTATGTAAAAACAGTTAATTCGTAAGTTACTCCTTCAAGAGATTAATTTTTGTTTGAAAAGTTATACATAGGTGTTGTATTTTCTGTCTTTCCTTCATCACATAATAATAATCCTTATTTTTTCAGCTGCTCTGCGTGCTGTCTGTGGCTGTCGCGGTGGTCTCCGCTCACGGTCACTCGTCCCAGTACGTCCACAAATACGACGGACATCACCAGCCAGTGCATCATGGACATGGTCATCATGACTACTACGTAAGTAACTATTCTTATTTAAGTTCTAACTAAAACGAATCTGCAGTGTTTGCCTCTTTTCTACTATCTAACTAGCTGATATATTTTCGAAATCTTAATTTTTATCATTTAATGATTCTTTAACTCGACATTTAATGTCTACTGCTGGATATGACACATATTTTCTACACCTCGTTCAACACACTTTACCCGTATATTCAACATAAAAAGTGACTAAGTAGATAATGTTTTATTGATTTTGAAAGTACATATGGGGAATCTACTAGGTACTACTAGATTATAGGTGTTTTAAAATAAAATTTTCTGTTTGTTGTCGTTTACAGACGCACCCTAAGTACGAGTTCGAGTACAAGGTGGAGGACTCTCACACGGGCGACCACAAGTCGCAGCACGAGCACCGCGACGGTGACGTCGTCAAGGGACACTACTCGCTGCACGAACCTGATGGCTCCGTCAGGGATGTGCACTACCATGCCGACCATCACAGCGGGTAAGATATCACATGATTATAAAATTATGTAATGTAGTCGTTTTATTCCCAAAAAAATAAATTTCAAATAATCAAAAACCCTACTGCAACTTTGAAAGTTTTTGGGGATTGGCTTTGTCCCTGTTTCATATAATTGCCACCAACTTTCGAAATCGCAGTTATGTTATTTGATTAATTAATTATTATTTGTTTAATTCTCCTATTTTTAACCGACTTCAAAAAAGGAGGAGGTTCTCAATTCGTCTGTATGTTCTTTTTTTTTTTTTTTTGTTTTTTTTGTATGTTTGTTACGCGATATCTCCGTCAATTGTAAACGGATTTTGATGGTTCTTTTTTTGTTTGATAAGTCATGATTCAGGGGTGGTCCCATATAAATTTTGTGGCGATCGGTTCAGTGGTTCTCGAAAAATTCACCAAGAACAAAAAAAATTGACGAAATATTCATAGACGATGTGTGTTTTTTCTTCAAGTTTCTATACCTACATTGGGAGTCGACACTAAAAAGTAATAAATAAAAACTTTTTAAAAAAAAAATAATAACCGCCTTCAAAAACTAAAAATCCAAAAATAACTAAAATTTCGGAAGTCGGTGGCTTCTGTTCTGTCAGTCAATTTGTGTTGCCACCGACTTCCGAAATTTTAGTTATTTTTGGATTTTTAGTTTTTGAAGGCGGTTATTATTATTTTTTTTAAAAGTTTTTTTCAAATTAATTTACCCTATGTCACTGCAGCTGCGACGAATTCAATGACACCTTATACGTCGAAATCCGTTAAATGGTTAATAAGGCTTAGAATGAGACATACATACATACGCTCGAAACACATAACCCTCCCTTCGCAGTCGGGTAAAAAACAACAATATATTAATGAGATTAATCTTACTAATGTATTTGTTTATCATTTCAGATTTCACGCGGACGTGAAACACAGCACACACCACATCGTGTCTCATCATCATCATTACTGAAGGGCCTTCAATATCGTCTGATGAAAGAACTGATTATGTTATCCTAACGTTAAATCCTCTCGCTTAGTGTTTTGTTGATGTATATTGCCTAAGAATAAAAACAATAGAAGAAATAAAAACTTAGTATTACTTACTTATGATTAACAGACCCCGTGAACCCTTTCTACTAAGGAATCTGTCATAATTCTTGTAAAATGTATGTCCATGCTAACAAAAGAGAGAGTGCTCTTTCATTCTAATTACATTTAATACCGTTTAAAGTCTATAAATTACTTTCTTTGTGTTGTGTATATAAATTTTTCACACGAATATCTCTATCTCTTGATGAACATTACATAGAAATCCGTTTCATAGTTCTTCATCTAAGCGTACCTGTGACCGTTAGCACTAGAAACCTGAAATTTGGTACCAATATGTATATCAATCACACCGACAAAGTGGTAAAATAAAAATTGGAAAAAAACGTTTTATTAGGGTAGCCCCCCTATATGTAAATAGAGAAGTGGTTTTTTTTTTATTTCAACCCTGACGTGTGATATATTGTTGGATAGGTATTTTAAACTGAATAGGGGTTTACTAAAATCATTTTTTGATAATGTCAATAATTTCGGAAATAATCGCTCCAAAAGGAAAAATCAAAGCGTCCCCCCCCTCTAACTTTTGACCCGTAGGTTTAAAAAATATGAAAAAAATCTGGAAAGAAGAACTTTATAAAAACTTTCTTTGAACTTGATAGAAAGAACAGTTTTTGTACAAAAAAGACAAAAACTTTGTACAAAATATTTTTTGCGTACTTAGCATGTCAACGTAACAAATAGCCTTTTTTTTTAACTTATAAGTGGGAACACTTATTGTGACGGATGGGAAACTACGGAACCCTACATTGGGCGTGGCCCGACACGCTCTTGGCCGGTTTTTTTTATATTTCAAGGGTTTTTGAGTAAAATTGCAATTTTCTCGCTATCTGCATCTGTGTATGTATGGGGACCAAAATTTTATAAAAAAATATTGACTGTTAGCCTTCTAAGACCGTTTTTATGTAGCTGCAACAGAGGTATATAAAAAATTACCTTTTTTTCCAACAAAGCGATCTTTTTTTGGCCTCTGAAAGAAGAAGGCGGCCCACCCACCCACACCTTCTTAGCTCTTGGGGTCTAAGGCTGCGGTATCTCTTTCGAACAACCTGCAGCAACAGCAGGTGTCGGCTCTTGCGGGCCCCTGTAAAAAAGAAGGAGTCCTTTTGACAAGGCTGACAGCCCCATAAACTTAGATATAAACCCCTTATTATCTAAAACATTAAATAATAACATCTGACGAATGCTTGCTAAGTGTAATAAAATGTAACATTTCAATAAATTAGCTACCTAGTTTCCCTGGTGCTTCCTAGCGGTATTTATCGACGTCACGGTTAAAAATTCTGGATTGGGAAGACCTGGTTGGTATTGTCACATAAAATCTAAACAATTTTTAAACGACTTCAAAAAAAATGTATGTATGTATGTATGTTTGTCCGCGAATATCTTGCGTTTGGCTGAACCGATTTTGATGCGGTTTTCAGAAAAGTGTTCGCTACATTCTGGAGAAGGTTTTAATATATAACACTAATGGGTATCCCGTGACGTTGCTTGTGTGACGGTCAGTCACGTTTCCTTATTAAATAATAACAAAATATCTTATTTTTTGTTCAAAAATACCCTTCTCATGGGTCGCCACGTAGGAAAGCATAAATCCTCTATTTAATGCGAAACAAACTTAAGATAACAGTGCCAGTCGACATACCATAAAACAATTTATCGTTGAGTTCTAAAGAAACTTGTAAAATATTCGATTTCTAAGTGCAACTCTCAATACAAATTCACATCTGGTTGTCATAAAGAGCCCCATCTATTAACTTCAAACGACTCTTAGAACAATTGAGAAATGTAACAAAAAAGGGTTCTGCGAATTGGGGATTTGCGTGTGAGCAATGTCTGGGAACACGTGGTTTTTGGTGAAAGTTGGATAGGCTGAAGGGCAGTTGGTTTGAGGTGACGAGTGACGTCGGTCGTGATCTAGGCGAATTAAGTTAGGGAGATCGGAGAGGAATTCGACAACGTCTTGTAAAGTTCGTGAACGGAGAGTTGAGTTGCGTCGATAGCTCGAGTACTCGTGGTAGCTTGTGGTCTAGTCTGGTTTGTGGCGAGTGGCAGTGTTTGTACGTGGCAGGAGGCGATTATGGCGAGGATCGAGTCTAGTCTGGTAATTGAATCTAAATCTTTCAAGTCGTTGTTCTGGTGAGTCTTTGATCTGTTTTTATTAGTATTAATTACGGTCACGTAAATATTATTTAGAGTGTACGTTAATCATATAGTCTATCCTAAGTAACTAGACTAGTTATCACTATTAATAGATTTATAAATAATGATTACCTTACTCTAGCATGTAGATACTTTAATATTATGTTATTAGTATTTAGTATTATATTTATAATACTCTCACCCTATATGCCCATCACCTAATCCGCACCTTGGCAGGGACTCATCATCGGCGTTTTGCTGTAGGGAAACGGCGACAGCCTTCCGATTCACTCTACCTGCTATATATTATATTATACACCGCTACATATTGTACATTAACACACCTGACCGGTACCAGACATACAAGACATGGAAGGTCGAACCGTACTTGCTCAATCTACTAAAGTTCTATGCGAATTCAGTATCTCCAACATGGCTGCAATGCAGACAGTAATTGTTTAATGCTAATGAGAGTACAGTAATAATTACTAATTAAAGTAATTATAGGCCAACCGAATGTTGATGATGATAACTGTTTCCTACAGAAGGTCTGGCACAGAACGTGTATGCGTTGGACTCGTTGTTCTCACCTCCCGGGCGGGGGTAGTCATTGCTAAGTACCCCTTACTGGTTTGGTACCTCCGTTCTATGAATGCTAGGGTCTGTGTCTCGCTAAAACCCCACAAAAAACAAAAAGGCCGCTGGCCACATATCTGAATCGTCACTCTTTAGCGAAACACGGGATTTGGGTGCTGAGCGGCAGATGCATATGCGGCGAAGGCGCCTCGAAAAGGGGATTATGGGAGTGAGGTGACGATATTCCACTTCGGAGAATACCAAGCACAACTGCGACGAATTCTGCTACAGACCGAGTCTCCGGTACACTTGTGCTAGTTTAATTGTACGGTGTAGGCTCACATAGGATGCCGTAAGAGGGTCATGCACACTAGTACGCGTGTAGGAGTATTTTATTATAAACTTGTCTTCCTCAATGGTAGTTGGACTTCGCAGTTCGACTGCCTTCAGGTATTGTGTAAGACATGGATTTGTTTAGGGAACGTGGACAGCTAGAATTGCGGCGTCTCCCATAGGATTCACGTATTGAGGTCTAGCAGTACACGAACGCGTCATCTACTACAACTCGTTAGTGGGGTGGGGCTTTAGCTGTAGCTTAACGTAATCTTTAATAATGATTTCATAAGCGCAAGTGTAACGGTCCCTTTACCATCCCTTTACATTATACAATATACTTTTGCTTGCCCTCTCGTCTCTTCACTTTATTGTTTAATTTTATAGTATGTATATTTATAACTGTGAATTCCCATACTAACATCCTTGGTCCCCTCCTTGTCCCCTAGCTTTCTAAGTTGGGACAAGGCAGTATAGGCTTATGGGAATTCATTCCGTAGAAATGGTGGGAGAGTGTCCAGTCTGGGACGAGCTCTACAGGACCGTGCGGTGGAGGGGCGCGGTCCCTTCCCCTTCGGGGGAAGCCTTCCCCATCAATAATGTTTATATTTAGAAAAATCGAAAATTTTATCAGCCTAGGGTAGGCTAGAAACAGTCACACTTGCATAGATCCTGTTTAGCTTTCTTAGGTTGTAGATTTTCAAAGACGATTGTATGTTGGACTCTAACTGAAAAGTAAAAAAAAAAAGTAAATAATAAATGCTTTTTAAAAAAAGATAACCGACTGCAAAAACTAAAAGCTCAAAAATAACTATTTCCGAAGTCGGTGGCTTCTCTTCTGCCGGTCGATTTGTGTTGCCACCGACTTCGGAAATAGTTATTTTTGAGCTTTTAGTTTTTGAAGTCGGTTATCTTTTTTTTAAAAAGCTTTTGATTTAAAAATATGTAAAAATCGTATAAAGTTGGACCGACAGACGTGGCGTATGACTTTGCTTTTAATATGTGATGATGGAATATATCGTCAATCATCAATTGTTATTTCTTCAATCAGTAAATTAACTTAGTACCAGATACGAATGAATACTTTCTTAAAAAACTAAAGAAAGGCAATCCAATGACATTTTAATGAGGTATGTGCTCAAGGTTGCAATTATTATCTCACTATGAGCTGAAATTATGTTGTGAGTGAAAGAACAAGTTTGGTTTGTTTTAATTTACGTGTTTTTGAGAAATTGGATCACATACCATGCGTTCTTGAATTTAATATAAAAGGACCAAGCTTTCATACTAACTATACCACTTACATGTTTACTTGTGTTTCCGACGGAACTACGGTTAAAAACATTATCATGTTCATTAAGGTAAATTTTTAAACAATCACAATTGTGTGTGAACTGTGATTAAGAAAAAAAGTTAAATTTTAAGTATAGTGAAGTGTTATCAATAATATAGTGTGCCTATTATATTTACCACATGTTTCATACAGGTTGCTCTAGTTGCCACCCTCCTCGCAGTGGTTGCCGCGCGGCCGCAAAACGGTCACGGTCACCACCAAGGTCACAGTCACGCTATCTCGTCACAGAGCATCGTACTGCACCAAACTCACGAGCCCGCACACCACGAGGAGCACAACGAGGAGAAATATGAAGAGCACCACGACAACCACGAGGAGCATCATCACGAGGAACACCACGGTCACGCCTCCTCCTCACAGAGCATCAAGCAGCACCACGGACACGCCACAGAGAAACATGTCAAATACTATGTATGTATAAAAACTCAATTATAAATAGAGTTTTCTTTTCTCCTTTCATTTTAAGAGATATTTTAAGCCATCCCTTGTTTTATAGTCTCACCCTAAGTACGAGTTCGCGTACAAAGTAGAAGACCCACACACCGGTGACAAGAAGTCTCAGCACGAAGCTCGTGACGGCCACGTCGTGAAGGGCGTGTACAGTCTGCACCAGCCTGACGGTACCATCAGGATCGTCGAGTACCACGCTGACAAAGAGAGCGGGTAAGTCTTTTATGATTTCAGCAAAAAACCTGTTTCTATGTTTATCAATGGCTTGCTGACTTATTTTTTATGATCCATGAATCAATCAATTTAAATATCTTTTTCACAGATTCAACGCTAACGTGAAGTACGAGGGTCACGCCAAACACATTGTTCCTGAACATCACCAACACTGATTCTGTGATATACTTGGATTTAAGATTTACATATGAATTGTTATTTTAATGTTAATAGTTACCATCGTCATGTTGAATTAAATAGTTTTACCTAAAATACCTACTTTTTTAATTTATATTTCCCAAAAAATAAATCGTTATATCAATGAACTATTTTGAGTTGCCTTTTATTACAACAGTGTCTGTGTATTGACACACTAACTGCATCTCACTATCATACTGTGGTCATAACTATTTATACAACAACTAGCTTTTGCCCGCGGCTTCGCTCGTGTTAAAAAGAGACAAAAAGTAGTATATGTTACTCTCCATCCCTTCAACTATCTCCACTTAAAAAATCACGTCAATTCGTCGCTCCGTTTTGCCGTGAAAGAAAGACAAACATACAGACATACAGACAGACACACTTTCCCATTTATAATATTAGTACGGATTGTAGAAAGTCTAAATCCGAGAAGGAAATGGAACATATTACTACAAATTTCAACATTATGTGTATTAAATATGTAATAATTGTTGAATTCTGATTAATTTAATATCTAAAATACACCGTTACTGAATGGACGAGGGACATATTGAAGGAGGCTATAGAGTATTCGGTTCTCGTTCCAAATATGTTTACTAGTAAAAACAGTTCCCTAACTTTTGACTTATTGTCTTATAAAATAAATTAATAGTTGGCACGCGCGTGTCCATCGAAAGGAGAACTAGCTACCTCACTCTTTTATCATAGGTGAGTGACGCGAGCACAAGGATGTATTTTTTAAACTTTGAGAGCCTTATTGCGGTAATAACATTACGGTTTTCTTAACGGTATTTTATTTACATTTTTTGGTACATGCGAGCATATATTATCGCGACCTTGAATATGTTCTTCATGTAGTATGTAGTGTAATGAAGGACAATCGAGAAATCAAACTCTCTATTCGTGAATAATGCCACAAAACAAAAATACAGTCAAACCAAAAGCTCAGCAGTTTCACGGCCACAAGACTAATGATAGCCAACTCAATTGACAACACCTATATCCAGAACAAGAACAAAGTTACTCTTCTCTCACCCGTACTTCTTTTGAGTAAAAATCACAAGAATACCAATCTACTTTACTTAACTGATATTTACCATAATACCCACACTTATTTAAATTTCAAACAGAGTTGGGATTGAGTTCACGAAAAATAAAAGAATGTCAAAGAGATTCCGAACTTGTCACAATTTTCCTTAGAATACAGCTTAACACTGCTGCACAACTCAAAAAGTTACGGGGACGTGAAATTAACAACCAATTACCGAATGACAATAACGACAAACATAATTATAAAAAAATAATACACTATGAGAATAAAAAAATATGTGCCGACCGATAGCAGACTCAGTATAAAACATAGAACTTTGATAAGAAATTGCACCAGCCACAGATGAAAAAAACCAAGAAGGCAAAATATAAGAAAAGCATTCCTTATTTTTCTGTTCTGGGGTACAGAAATATAAGGAGGAATGTACATACTTTGTATGATATATTAGTAATCACCTAGTCCACAAGATATTAATTTAAGTACTTACTAACCAAAACATGAAAATAGAAACAATAAAAACAAAAAGCAGCTAAATTGTAACTCTAAATATTTTAGTTTCATTAGCGCTATACCTAAGCAACCAACAAGCACCGATGTCCTGCCCCCTTACCATGACGTTTAAAGTAAGATTGTTTTATTTCTGTTCAGGAGTGTGCAGGTGACAGCGTTAGACACGTTGTCTAGCGCCGTCTCTTTCCCACTGAAAGTAATATAAAAAGTAATACTGTTTATAAGGGCTTGTGGTACGCCCCCTGAGAGTTAAATAATATGCAAATGAGCTTGCCCGAACTCATCCATACTAATATTATAAATGGGAACGTGTGTCTGTCTGTCTGTCTGTTTGTCTTTCTTTCACGGCAAAACGGAGCGACGGATTGACGTGATTTTTTAAGTGGAGGTAGTTGAAGGGATGGAGAGTAACATAGGCTACTTTTTGTCTCTTTCTAACGCGAGCGAAGCCGCGGGCAGAAGCTAGTGTCTAATATAGTTCATATAGGGTGTATGTAAGTATTACGTAAATAAGTAACTAGGTTTTGAGGACGCGATTTTTACCTTATCATACCAAATTTCATCAAAGTTGGTTCAGTAAGTTAGCCGTAAAAACGAAACAGATTGAAGGAAGTACTTTCACACAACAAATAATTTCTCCACAGGTTGCTCTGAACAGAATTTTGTTAAAAATTCAATCAAATACCTAAAATTTCAATTATTTCAATTTATTATCGTTCTACTATAAATAAAAAATTAACAATATCACAACAAAACACATAATAATAAATAACAAACAGTTCTATCAATTTTCAAATATCGGGTTTTTAAGATCTTAATCAATAATGATGATGATGATCAGGTTCCTCGTGCTTCGCGTGACCCTCATGTTTCACATTTGCGTGGAATCTGTAAAACAATTATGCAAATAAAGACATTGATAGTGCTAATAAAATATGTGTGAATTTTACAAAAGCTATGTTTTTGTTACTAATACATCTTTAAACTGTTTGAAAAATTAAGTTTAGCTGCTTTAATTATGATGGCTATTATACTATTTCCGACATCAACAACATTAACTCTCTCTAAATACTATAAAGCAAGAAAAACACCCCTAAAAAAGAAGTTATTAGGGAAGCATCATTTACTGAATTGAGATTTTGCATATTGATTTCATACTAGCTGTCCCCCGCGGTGTTACTCACGTAGTACCCGTTCCCGTGGGATTTTTGGGATCCTATTCTATGTCCTTTCTCAGGCTATGTACTAACTTTGTGCATTTAAATTGATTCTGTAGTGTATGCGTATAAGCAAGACAGACAGACAGACTAAGTTACTTTACTATTACTGAAATATTTATTGTATCTCTAGTTAAGAGAGAGATAATATTAAATATTTTTTTGCTTACGCGGTCTTCTTGTCAGCGTGGTTCTCCACGATCCTGATGGTACCGTCTGGCTCGTGCAGACTGTACACGCCCTTCACGACGTCACCGTCACGAGCCTCATGCTGGTACTTCTTGTCACTAGTGTGGGGGTCTTCCACTTTATAGTTAGCAAATATTTCATGATAAAAACAGTAGAATCAACACTGTAGTGTTATCATACATAGTACTCGACGTGTTTCTCTGTGGCGTGTCCGTGGTGCTGCTTAATACTCTGTGAGGAGGAGGCGTGACCGTGGTGTTCCTAGTGATGATGCTCTTCATGGTTGTCGTGGTGCTCTTCATGTCTCTCCTCGTGGTGTGCGGGCTCGTGTTTGGTTTTGTAAGTTTGGTGCAGTACAACGCGACACACGAACACTCACTTAATACATATTAATAAAACTATTTTGCATGTTCTTCAATTAAAAGTTTTTGCTTTGATTTCTCTTTCGAAGTTACAATATGTTTGCTTAACTGTACTTAAACATGAACAAATTAAATACAACACCTAAAAACTGCAGTGGGGGCCTGGAGATCCGTAACACAGGGTTTCCCTAGCACGGACTCCAGTCTCTCGCAAAGGAGCCTTGTCTTGTACCTTTTGTTTAGTCCTAAGTTGTTATTTATAAGCTAACCTTTGTGGAGAGAGAAATAAATTTTATTATTATTATCAACTTTGCGTTTCTCGGGACCCTGGGGTCCCGGACCTTTGGAAGGCGTACGAGGGGCCGAAGCCAACTCGCAGAGGCCCCTTAAATAAAGCTTTATAATATGAAGTGGGACACCAACCGGCGATTATCCCTATATGCAGCACTCAAGTGCACCTAAGGTCAACCCCCGGTTGGTGGTGGTCTGTATTATTATTATTATTAATGTTTTGTGACGAGATAGCGTAACCGTGGCCGTGGTGGTGACCGTGACCATCTTGTGGTCGCGCACTGACAAGAGCCAGGACAACAGCAAGGCATATGACCTGCAAGTTTACAGACATTGATACTTTATTAATAAAAACAATCCAAGGAAATAATGTATAATATAAAAAAAAACTTGCGAATTAAACTACCTTAAAAATCATTTTGTTAAATAAAGCTATTATTATGTAGTTAAATGTCGACAGCTTACAAGAAGTGTGTGTTATTTCGGAACTGATTTACCTTATATATGACGGAATTTGATACTGTTTTCGCAAGGTTTTGAACTTGATTCCAAGTAAAAATGCGAGCAAGGTGCGTGTTGTAGGTAAATATTAAAATTATACAGTTATTAATAAGCGGTGAAAGCTAATATAAATATAATTATGAACCATGACAATTCACCAAAATCTTAGTTCATATAAGACTTTAAATTCCCTTAAAACCCCTAATTTCAAAAGAAACTATTTTATATATTGCGTAAGTGCATATTTAAATACAGATTTAGTTCCTCTTTCGTTACTCTCACTACCCAAAGGGATTCCAGGAGTCCGAGTGGGCGTTACAAAATCAATTTCTTCTTACTAAGAAAACCGAAAATCACTTCAAAATGTTCACAAGACACAAACAAATACGTGTCAGGCCACGCCTAAAATAGGGTTCTGAGATCACCCATAATGGCACGTCGATTAGTTAATTAATAAAGTAGTTAGTCCAGTAGATTATAGTTTTGATTTTATTTACCGTTAGGAAGGTAAGCTGAAGCCGAACGGACGGACTGACGGAAAGGAAAAACTATAAGGGATCCGAGACGTGAACTACGGAACCTCAAAAAAACGGGATTTTACGTTTTTATGACCTATTTTCTAAAAAGTTGTTTGACACTCACCTCCGTTTTATACCCTTTGTGACAGCTCGTTCCGAGACGCATGGTTTGACATCCCAAATATGCAATGAGATGCTGACAAAATTTTACAATTTACCTGCCTAGGGTTTCTTACCCAGGACTCCAGTAACATTCAGCTGTATCCTTGCGACCGATCTCCGGAGCAGCCAAGATCTAACAATATCACGGTGCAATGAGAAGCTGACTGACTGTTTTTATGCGACTATGAGGAAGTAGTGCAAGTCTTTATTGTACCGAGTTCTAGACAGCACCTATCATTGTTGAGTGTTTTTTATTATTCTGTTGTGTATCTGTGCTAACTTTCAATAGTATTAATGGGATTTTATTTTTATAACGATGATCAAAGGCATTGTTTACCGAGCACAGCATAAATAGCAATATAGGTATAACTGGTATTTTATACAGGGTGAAAAGAATCAATGGGCGCTGGAGTCAAAACCACTGTAAATCGATAATATATTATTTTATATACGTTCTTTAAGTAAAATAATATATTATTCTTACACATCTCTTATTTTTTAAATAAAAAAAATGCTTTTACATATTTCTCAATACGAGCGTACCAAAAACGAAAGGAAACGAACGAACCATTGAAAAAAATTTGAACTAGCCAAATCAGACCTTATGCTTCGATATTAAACCTAAGATACCTAAATGAAGAAATTTTATGTTATTTTTGATAAATTTTATGACTGACCCTTGAACTTTGTACCCATTTAAATCTTACTTCTTATGTTATTGAAGTCAACAACTAAAGTATATTTCATATGATGGTTTTGATAGAATTTAAAAGTTACCAATGCCCTAATTATTAAAAAAGCAGGAAGTAATTTCTTTAAATCTAGTTGCAGCTTATAATCAAACAATTTTAGTATAATACATACTCGTTTTTAGAATATGAAATAAATCAAAATATTTTTATTTCAATTCGTCCGCATCTCATTTATTACCGAACAAACAATGTCTATTAATATTCATGATCGTGACTCAAAGCGCCTGACGTATCTTGAATAATCAACGCTGACATTGTACACACTGACCGAAAAATTAAACCGGTTACTTACGCGGTCACGAACCAACATAATTTATTGAATAATACGCCCTGATGACCTACGGTACAAAGCAAGTTAAAATTTTCCAAAAATATCTACAAGACGAAAGTCACTGTCCTTCATTAACTTAAATGGCATTTTCTGGAGCAAATATAGTTAAAACCGGCTTCGCAAAACCTTTGATCCGATCCGGTTACACATTAAAAACTATAAATTGGACAATCAATTTCACTTCAACATCAGTCAACCAAGGGACTTCAGACATATTTGGAACAAATATTGAAAGAAATGTTCATAAGAGTAAGATAATAAAAATATAATTCGAAATGCATTAAACCTTTATTGTTTGACACAACTCTACTAGATGTCGATAACAAAACTAAACATTTTCTGTTGTTTCATTCACAGGTCGTTGCTCTCATCGCCTTTCTAGGCGCCTGCCAAGCCGCGGAACATGCTTACTCCTCGCAAAGCATTGTCCGCTTTGATAACCACCACGATGACCACCACGAGCATCATGAACATGAAGAACATCATGGACTAGGCGACTATCACGGCCATGAAGAGCACAAAGGACATGAAGAACACCACGGACATGAAATCCATCACGAACATGAGGTTCATCATGAACACGAAGTACAACACGGAAACGATGAGCATTACGGTCATGAAGAATACCACGGATATGAAGAGCATCACGGTCATCAAGAGCACAAGGGACACGAAGACAAAGTAGAGCACAGGCCAGAACACAATGTTGAACTTACAAAAGAACACAAAGTAGAGCACCATGTTGAACATAAGATTGAACATAAAGTTGAACACAAAGTTGAACCTAAGAAAGAACAAAAATCTGAGCCTAAGAAGGTCGAACACAAGCATGAGCACCACGTCAGGATTATCCCCGTAGTCGAGAAGGTAGTGGAAGCCTCTGCACCTAAACCCGTGATAGTGGTTCCGGTTGCTCATTACGTGCAGAGCGCTCACAAGCAAGAGGAATCTTACCACGACGATCATAAACATGCCATCTCTTCACAGCATATTTCCCGTCACGACGTGCCCGCTAAGCCCCCCAAGGACTTTGATGATCAATCTACTGTACGGATAAGTCATTATTGCTCAAAAATATGTACCAGTGACGTGCTCCTTATATAAGCCGAACAGCACGAACGATACGATTTAATATCATTACATATGCTTATCAATGAACATGTATAAAAAAGAGTAATTTAAAAAAAATTGCTGTTGATGAAGTTTTTTAGAGCCTTAATGGGGCTTTCTTGACATTCTGATTGGCTTGTGCAAATTTCGACCCCTAGGCATGCCACTGTAAATTATATTGTTTTTTCTAGAAACTGTTTGAAAACGCACCACAATTTCAACAAGTGGCACTAGGAAACATAAACAAAAGTCACCATAAATATTTTCTAAACTGGTTTGGTTCCAGGGCCCCGCGAAGTACGAGTTCGAGTACCAAGTGAAAGACCCTCACACCGGTGACCACAAGTACCAGCACGAGCAGCGTGATGGCCACAAGGTGACGGGAGTGTACAGCCTGCACGAGGCTGATGGTTCCATCCGCACTGTCGAATATGCTGCTGATAAACACGACGGGTAAGATGTTCAGAATCACTCATAAAAGTACCTTTTAACCTTTCGATTAAATAAAATATGACAAATAGTATAAAATGAAAACGCTTTCCTATCTGTATGTAAGCTTAAATCTTTTGAATTACGAACCAAATTATAAAGCTGGTTTAGTGATTCAAGAGGCAGGTATTGTGTACACTATAGTAAAGAAAAGCCGAGTTTTTCAACGATTTGTAATACCCCTGCTAAGCTGTACGAGTTGCTAATTACGAATAAAGCATCTCAGCATATTTAGAATGCCTTTGTCGGCTTTGTTATTTGTACAAAAGTAAAAAACGACAAATGTTTTAAAATTGCGTGCAAGAGTTTCGGAATATGTACGACATTTTTGCTGTCCATCCCTTGAGATTTTAACGTTTAAGTATACTATATTAATCGATGCATTGTACTCTATTTGTTTGTCCAAAATGAAAGCTCAATATTTATTTCATTTGTTTCAGATTCTCCGCCGCTGTCAAACAAACTACTAAGCACGTAGAAGATCATAAGCACCATTAATTTCTAAAAACAATGTAGAAAATTGTTATTTATTACATTCATGCCCACTGTTAAGGACTTGTTGTAAACATAATAATTTAAATAAATAAAGACCTATTTATTCTCAATCTTAAATACGTAGGTATTTTATTACATTTTGCCTATACTTATAATTTCTTCTTCTTCTTTACAAAAAAACCTAATGGTCAGCAGACCGGTAACACGAAAAAATAAAACGTTTAAAATCGGTTAATTGTTTATTAGTTTATATGATAGGTCACACAAATCATCATTAGCTAGGGAGAGCTTTTTCCCAACTATGTAAGGGTTAGCATTTAGAGTTAGATTTATGAATGACAACCGGGATCAACGCCTTTTACGTGCTTTCCGAGGTACGGGATGACAGTTATGTCCAAGATAAAATTTAGAAAGCACATGTGAATTGAAAAGTCAAACTCACAATCTCTTACAGGAAAGGCGGCCGCCTTAGCCACTGGGTGATCACGTCACACAGACAGGTCACACACATATCTATCTCTTTAATGGCGTCGCCGCAGTCAGAAAAAAATGTGAAGAAAGCTGAAATAACTTAAGGGTTAAAAATAATATAGGCAATTTAAATATGCTTCATATATAAAATCGTTAATGGATTTTATGTATGACATGAACAACTATCAAAATTATTAAAAAAATTCATAACCATTGAGAGAATTAATTCATAGTACGAACAGAACAATGCAATCATATAGTTAAATGTTTTTAACTCCTACACTCGAATCTAGGCACTTTGCAATTAACCATACTACATTGAGATTTAAACTTTAGAACAACTTTGGCCTGTTGACCTTGTCACACCCAATGTTTCAATACTATATAAGCGGCTCTTAACTCATACAATGCATCAGTTGAACACCTTCTATAAACATATCAATATGTTCACTAAAGTAAGTGCCGTTACCAAAATCCTGGGAAATCGTGAGTGTGATAGAAGTGATGTGACTAATGTTAATTTTTGTGTGTAGATCGTAGCCCTGAGCGCTGTGTTGGCCGTGTCAGCAGCTGGTCTGCTGCCCGCGGCTCCGGCGCACTACTCCTCGGCAGGAGCCGTCTCCTCCCAGAGCATTGTTCGCCATGATGAGGCTCACCCAGCCGCTCACGTAGCTCACCTGGCCGCTCCCGTCCACTACGCCGCTCCCGCTCCCGTCCACTACGCTGCTCCCGCTCAAGTCCACTACGCCGCTGCCCCCGCTCCCGTTCACTATGCTGCCCCCGCTCCCGTCCACTACGCCGCTCCAGTCACCAAGGTGATCGCTCCCGCCCAGAAGGTGCTTGTCTCTGCCCACGCTGAGGAATACGTAAGTGTAATAGATGTTCAGGCTTTATGATGGCGCATTACTACAATACTTATTACTCGCTAACAAAATCTCACTAATGACGTGTTTGATAACAGGCTCACCCCAAATACGACTTCTCTTACTCTGTGGCTGACGGCCACACCGGCGACAACAAGTCCCAGCAGGAGTCCCGCGACGGCGACGCTGTGCACGGCGAGTACTCGCTGGTCGAGGCTGACGGCTCCGTGCGCCGCGTGCAGTACTCCGCTGACGACCACAACGGGTTCAACGCAGTGGTGTCCAACTCTGCGCCTGCGCATCACGCTCCCAGCCATGCCGCGCATGCCCCCGTCCTGCTCGCTCACCATCATTAAGCGTATCTAGTCCTAGTAAGACGATATTCAAGAGTTGTATCAAATGCAACTTTGTAAATAGTGATTATTTATTTAGGTGTAATAAAACCAGCAAATGTAAACCAAACACATGTTTTTTTTTATAATGATTTTTCATTATTCGGGTAATAACAAGATGAAGTGTTAAGGAACACTTCATCTAATAGATAAACCCTACCCTATTTTTAATGAAATGCAAAGTGGATGTGACACGGAATCGGCTAGAATGGCGTAATTTGTTAGAAAACGGCAATGAAAAAAAAGATGTATGCATAAACGTAGTAGAGAGTAAGTTCGACAAGATATGTGGGAACATAGCTAGGTCAAAGTGCAAAGTCAAAATCAAAGGCATTATTTCACTTAGACCATATACAGGTACTTATGAATTGTCTGCTTCTATAAGTAAAAACAAAGAAGGTAAAATAATAAAATAAACAAGAATACAAAAAAAAGATGATCAAACGCACTTGCCACCATCAGCGGGCGAGCATGGCAATGCTCTCAACCGCCATTTCACGAATATGGCCGAATACTCAATCAATTCTGAGACGCTCTCAAATCTCTTGCTGTCTTTGTCATTCTAAAGGGAAAAAACAAGGACAGCAATAGATTTGCGAGCGTCTCAGAATTGAGTGACGTTTGAGTATTCCGCCATTAGTGTCAATACTATACTCAGTACATAACAACTACCTACATCCTACTCACATTTACAAAATTAAAAATGCTATTATGTTATATAAACATATTAATAAATGTATTATTATGAATATATGAAATGATATGTATTATTATGAAATGTATTATTATGTATGTGTATAATTATGAATTAAATTAGTGAACTTTGACACACTGTCAACAGTCATTCATTCCTGATGTAACCAGCGCATTGAATGTCGTCTGATTTTTGTAAGTAGAAAATAGAATATGAAAGGGCAGCTACTAAAAAGCAGAACCTTGACTGATGCATCGAGTAAAAAAAATGAGACGTAGATTTACCTCAACACCACTTATTTTGATAAATTTCGTACGTCTGTCAACAGTAAACTTCTTAGGCGGTTGTAAAGAGACATGAATAAACAATACGTGAAGTACAACCTTATTTAATACGAGTCCTTAACTACGGCCTCTGGAGTACGTGTTTTAAATGTTAGTTTATCGCAAAGTTTGCTCCTTTCAGTAAGAGCTTTCAGGCCTTTATGATATTTAATGAAATGAAATTACTGAAAAACGTTTAATGATTTAATTGGAATTGTTAAACGTTTCACATAATTATTAATTGGAAGTTGCGTTCTTAAATCATAAAAATGAGCGGTTTACGAACGTTTTTAGAACTTTATGCTTGCGTATGCATCCAACAATACTATTAAAACTTCCTCGAGGTTTTTAACTTCGACTACCAATATTTCGGTCGGTCGGTCCAATACCAATACTAAGAAAGATTTGGAGTTTAAAAGACCCCAGCTAATTTTTTTTTTAAATTAGCTGGAACCAAATTTTTTTTGGGTTCTCTACCAAAATGGTATAAATGAAACCCTTATTAGTTAGATCATGTCTGCCGTTCGGCCTACCGATCAAACGTTTTTTCCAGCCTTAGTGTCAGACTTTTACTGACTGAATAAAGGCTTATATAACTTTTTCATAGAGGCGTAACTTAACATGCGCTAACTTGAAGAGCTTCATATACATGTAAAATATTTAAAAATAACAGTACGGAATCCTCCATGTGCGAGTCCGACTTGCACTTAGCTTATACAGGTTGAAATTTTGTAATGCCACCTGAAGGGGAAGTACTCTTAATACTTTAGATAGAAAATTTTACTCAAAGGAAACTTTACTTTATTTTTAATAAGAAACAAAACTGCATTCCAAGATTTGAATTGAAACTTGTCACTTCGAAAATGTGCCACTCCCGGGAGTCGAACGGGCTAAAACGAAAAAAAAACACAAACTGTACTTTAATTAGGTTAATTAAAAGGATCATTCATAAGGATTAAATGCTTCAAATAAATATGATAAATTAAATTAGAAGAAGGCCATGAAATTTTTAACCGACTTCAAAAAAAAAGTAGGTTCTCTGTTTGACCTGTATGTATGTATGTATGTATGTATGTATGTTTGTCCGCGAATATCTTGCGTTTGGCTAAACCGATTTTGATGCGGTTTTCAGAAAAGTGTTCGTTACATTCTGGGGAAGGTTTTAGTATATAACACTAATGGGTATCCCGTGACGTTGCCTGCATAGACCCTGTTTTGCTTTCTTGGGTTGTAGATTTTTAAAGACGATTGTATGTTGGACTCTAACTAAAAAGTAAAAATAAAAAGCTTTTTAAAAAAAAGATAACCGACTTCAAAAACTAAAAGCTCAAAAATAACTATTTCCGAAGTCGGTGGCTTCTCTTCTGCCGGTTGATTTGTGTTGCCACCGACTTCGGAAATAGTTATTTTTGAGCTTTTAGTTTTTGAAGTCGGTTATCTTTTTTTTAAAAAAGCTTTTTTAAGTTTTTAAATCAAAAAGGACAACTGTCGAAATTTTCGTTCAATTGATATAAGAAACTTAAGATTTATGGTTTTCCTTTAATTTAATTAACCATGTTTATTAGAGAGATTTTGTCCTTATGAATGGCCCTAACGTTTAACACCATAAAAGTAGAAAGTGTTACTTTTTGGATTTTAGTCGATTCGATTTCCGGGAGTGGTAAGCGAATTATCGAAAATCTTTGAATGCAGTTTTGTTTCTTTTTAAAAATAAAAGAATGTTTCATTTGAGTAAATTTTTTTATCTAAATTATAGAGTACTTCCCATTCAGGTGGCATTACAAAATTCCACCCTGTATACCATCACGCTAACTAACTAAAGCGAAGTAGCATCCTAAGATGAGGTTCGAATAGTTAGTCATAAAATAATGGTGAAGATGATTTTTTTATTATCATGTTAGAGTAAACATCCTAAAATGAGAAGAAAATCCCCCCATCCTCCATTGGGAGGATCTTCCGATCAGATGGGTGTTGTGTCTAATGGACCACTGCCCGTCAATTGCCCGTTGTTGGGCTTAGCTCAGGGGACTTTTTATGGTTTTTACAATTAATTGTACATTTTAAGCCGGAACAGGGAATAAATAGTAAGACTTTGTGTTCAAATATTTGCTTGTTTTATTATAAATAACTAAATACTATTTACAATGAGTTACGTTTGATACAAACTCTTGGGCATTATCTTCCTAAATCTAGACACGGTTAATGATTGTGGGCGAGCAGAACGGGGGCATGCGCGGCATGGCTGGGAGCGTGATGCGCAGGCGCGGAGTTGGACACCACCGCGTTGAACCCGTTGTGGTCGTCAGCGGAGTACTGCACGCGACGCACGGAGCCGTCAGCCTCGACCAGCGAGTACTCGCCGTGCACAGCGTCGCCGTCGCGGGACTCCTGCTGGGACTTGTTGTCGCCGGTGTGGCCGTCAGCCACGGAGTAAGAGAAGTCGTATTTGGGGTGAGCCTATTATTAAACACGTCACTGATCAGATTTTGTTGACGAGTAACAAATATATGTAGTATAGCGCCTGAAAATCGATTACACTTACGTATTGCTCAGCGTGGGCAGAGACAAGCACCTTCTGGGCGGGAGCGATCACCTTGGCGACAGGAGCAGCGTAGTGAACGGGAGCGGGGGCAGCATAGTGAACGGGAGCGGGGGCAGCATAGTGAACGGGAGCGGGGGCAGCGGCGTAGTGGACTTGAGCGGGAGCGGCGTAGTGTACGGGAGCGGGAGCGGCGTAGTGGACGGGGGCAGCCAGGTGAGCTACGTGTCCAGATTGCTGAGACTCATCGTGACGAACAATGCTCTGGGAGGAGACCGCTCCCGCCGAGGAGTAGTGCGCCGGAGCAGCGGGCAACAGACCAGCTGCTGACACCGCCAACACTGCGCTCAGGGCTAAGATCTACAACACACAACAAGGTTTACCATATAACTGACAATTGGAATATTCACTTATTTTTTTTATTTTTTAATAACTCACTTTAGAGAACATGTTGTTATGATTATCTGACACACAACTGATGCACAGCATGTGTTAATACCAGCTTATATGTATAACGTTGCGCTCAATTTTTGGGCGCGACAAGGTCGACGGGTCACGATGTGACTTCATAGATCATTGGAAGCTTTCTCAGTACGTATCAAACAAGTTATATTAATAAGAAACATTAACCGTAGGAAACCATTTAGTAATTTGTTGCACAATTTCTTCTAGTCTAGTTGTTGTAGTGATGTATTATGACAGATATTGCTTGTTATCATTGCAACATTTTGGCCTTAATAAAATTAGCAATTTGCATGGTAAAGATCAAAAGATCTTAATAGAAACCCTTAAAAACACTATGCTCTCCTTTAAAGAAAACCAATAAATACATTAACTGGTATTTTTCATGCAAAGCCCATCATCTATTACATATACGGATCTATCACCGTGACCTCAAGATGCGGTCTTCAAACTTATAATTGCATTATGTAATGAAGATGATTCACTCATTCATAAGTTTGCAATTCAAAAACGTGAAGATGGTCTAGTAATATTGCGACAGACTGTCTGCCGGTTAAGATGTTATTATGTGATTTATGAGACCATTGAACTCATAAGTAAAGGCGAATAACACATACTAAATAAAATAAGTACTCTTGCAATGAAATAATAATAATGATCGTGTTTTCGACAAGGAATCTTGTCAGTGTTTAAGTAGGTTTAAAATTTTGAATAGTAAGAACTTGAAAATGCTGAAAAGATGAATATTTTCAAGAAAATATTCAGAACGGGTGTCTGCAGCCCCTGGTATGAAAATTGTCAACGAACCATTTTAAAATTAAATGCCAGTCTCATGTCAAGTACCCTTTACATTTTGAATTTCTCGCGAATCCAAATATGCGGTTTAAGCGGTCGTATGTTATGATTGCGTTGATTTATGTTGATGTTTGATTCCTACTGTTGTA
Source organism: Athetis lepigone (assembly GCA_033675125.1). Lineage (NCBI taxonomy): Eukaryota > Metazoa > Arthropoda > Insecta > Lepidoptera > Noctuidae > Athetis > Athetis lepigone. The sequence continues at coordinate 8,239,647 of CM066229.1, forward strand.
AGGGATTGTAGTTAATTAAGCTGTGTTTTTAACGGGCTTTAAAAAGAAAGCGCTTCTCAATTCGATTTTTAAAAAATGTTTAAAAGGATCATTGCAAAAGTCATCAATCAATCATCAAAACTAAAAACAAAAGCAATACTTAAAGGAATTTGCAGAACAACAAATAAACAGGAGCTGCCGGTTTCGGCAATTTAAGTATTTTCATTGTTTTGAGTTTTACAACCCTTTTTATTGGAAAAACGTTTTTTGCAGAGTTTTTGAGCCAGAAAGTTTTTTTTTCATTATTATATTCAGTTCTGATCCCTGAATATGCGACCATACGACCATGAACATGTGACCATGGGACGTGGATTTCATATGTCACGTCAAAGGACGTCTGTATTTATTTTTATTTTCCAGAATTTGACCAAAGCGTTTCACTTAACTAAACTTAACTAATTGCTAGAAAGGTCTAACAATAATACAATTTTAAGGTTTGAGGTGCAAATATTTTTTTGATATACGCACTATATGTTGGTGCCTCGCAAGAAAGTGCAATTGGATCTTCTATAGTTCTTATTTAATTATATAATTTCTGCAACCTACCTTGTTATATATACGAGTGTAAGTTCCGTAGTAAGATTATATATTTTGCTGATGGTACTGGGGAACACCCAAATACTCCGAAATATTTTATTCATAATCATTTGTTTACTAGAGATGTGGTTATACAGTGGTTCAGAATTTTGATCTTCCGATTTTCAAAAGTCCGGTTTTATTAATTCCGAAAAATGACGATTGTTAAAAATCCCGAAATTTATTTTACCGAATGTCATAAATCCGGCTCGTTTGTTTTCCGATTTTCATATATCCGAAGAAACAAATGATCGATGGGTTTTGAGTCCGAAAAACGACAGTCCGAATTTTAATATTCCGGATAAACTGCAAAATTATTAGTATTTGTAGAGTATATTTGATTTGGCGTAGATACATATTCTAAGCTAAAACAAATATACTCTACAGCATTTCATATAAAATCATTAGTATAAATTAATTTCAATAACGTTCAAAATATCAACTGTTGATATAATTTCTTTTTACGTACCTAACATTTATAAGCATAAATTATTTTATGTATTTTTGTGATATAACGTGCACTAAATCCAAAATTGATTTTTTGAATTAGGTATTACGTTTAAAATATATATTGATACCATCAATATGGTTAACACCCCGACTTGGACAAGTTAGGTTAGAAGTCTAAGGCGAGAGCAAAGCGAAGCGGAGCTCCCGCTTTAGTCTTTGTGGTTATTTATTCTTTAACCACCCAGGTTACTATTGTTTTTAATTTTAGAATTATCATTAATTCGGACCTTTGGTTATTCGGTCTATTGAAACTCGGTATTTTGAGAATAGGAATTATAAACGTTCGGAATAATGAAATTTCAAAATACTAAATTTAGGTGTAATGATAAGTCGGAAATGTTTTATTCGGAATGTTGACCCATTCGGAATTATGAAAATCGGTATTTTGAAATTCGTATTTGTGACTTTCGGGATAATTTTAATTTTTCGTATTTATGTAATGTACCCGATGGTCCTGACACTACTTTTACAGCAAACATAAATGAGACGTTGATGACGAAGGGTTTATGCCAAAACACTTGCAATTTTGTTTTTACTCTTATAAAATGATTACCGAAGTCTGATTTCTGCTATACCATTTTTGTGCTTTTAGTTTCTCTTTTCGATTTCTAAAGTATATTATTATATTAGAATACAAACATCATCTACTGCCATAGTCTGCTGCGATACTATAATTATATGAAAACCTCACGTCGGGTCTCGCAGAACTGTGGCGTTACTTAAAGTTTTTTCTGAATTTTAGAGAATATAAGGTATATAATAATGTTTATATTATTATAACCACTCCGGGTGTAGTGCCCAACAGAAGTTGATCGTTATGACATTATGGCGTGATGTTGTTATGATTTAAATCAGGTATTTCTTCTTTAACATTACATTATTTTTTTCTTCGGATAAAAATAATTTGTATTCCTTAAATTACAGAAAAATAAAAAATAATAAGCTTTCCTTATTTGCTTGTTTTATTTTAAATAAATAAACTTTACTCTACATATTTTCGTTAAAATTAGATTCAGGTCTAATGGTGATGAGCGAGCAGGACGGGGGCATGCGCAGCATGGCTGGGAGCATGATGCGCAGGTGCAGAGTTGGACACCACCGCGTTGAAACCGTTGTGGTCGTCAGCGGAGTACTGCACGCGGCGCACGGAGCCGTCAGCCTCGACCAGCGAGTACTCGCCGTGCACAGCGTCGCCGTCGCGGGACTCCTGCTGGGACTTGTTGTCGCCGGTGAGGCCGTCAGCCACAGAGTAAGAGAAGTCGTATTTGGGGTGAGCCTGTTATCAAACATGTCATTAGTAAGATTTGTTAGCGAGTAATAAGTATGGTAGTAATGCGCCATAATAAAGCCTAAACATCTAGTACACTTACGTATTCCTCAGCGTGGGCAGAGACAAGCACCTTCTGGGCAGGAGCGATCACCTTGGCAACAGGAGCGGCGTAGTGGACGGGAGCGGGGGCAGCATAGTGAACGGGAGCGGGGGCAGCGGCGTAGTGGACTTGAGCGGGAGCAGCGTAGTGGACAGGAGCAGGAGCGGCGTAGTGGACGGGGGCAGCCAGGTGAGCTACGTGTCCAGATTGGTGAGACTCATCGTGGCGAACGATGCTCTGAGAGGAGACGGCTCCCGCCGAGGAGTAGTGCGCCGGAGCAGCGGGCAGCAGACCAGCTGCTGACACCGCCAACACTGCGCTCAGGGCTACGATCTACAACACACAACATGGTTAATAGATGACCTCCTAAACATATAATTACCAAGGAAAAGATGGTGATCTTTTGATAAACGATTGAAAGGTCATGTGGTCAAAAGTTTAAAAATGCAATTAACTATTAATATTTATACGATTTTTTGTTACTCACTTTGCAGAACATGTTGTTAAGATTGTTTGAGATACTACTGATACATTGCATATGTTAGGGTCGGCTTATATACTTGCGTTTGTATTTTGAGTGAGACAAGGTCGACGGGTCACGGGGCTACTTCAAAGATTTATTCAAAAACTTTCTATCTAATTGTATGTACACTAACGTTACAATTCGTTTAACATTTTCAAGTGTTACTGAACTTTTAGAGATATTTTATTTAAAACGGTAGTGAGATTTGGCCAAATGAGGAATTATTTTATTATGTTTTAATGAAATGATTTTTTGAAATACAGTAAATTTTCATAAAAACGATTATTTTCCTTTTTTTGGAAAAAATTAAGCGATGCCGTTTCATCCAATATCTAGGATTGAATGCTGCTCTGCATGTCGCTGGGTCAGTGAAAATATTATTTTAATAACCTCCACCAAGGTTCTAAATTGATTATTTAAGTCTAAGAATACGTACTTCCGTACTATTCCGTACTTTTCGTACTATTCCGTACTTTCCGTACTAATATTATAAATGCGAAAGTAACTCTGTCTGTCTGTCTTTCTGTCGGTCTGTCTCTTCTTTGCCCCTAAGCCACTGAACCGATTTCAATGAAATTTGGTACAGATATAGTCTGGGACCCGAGAAAGGACATTGGATAGTTTTCATCCTCAATCCTCCGAGAACAGGAACGCGGACGAAGTCGCGGGCAAAATCTAGTAAGAAATAATAAGAAAGTAAGAATTTTCTAGTAAGGAGCAGTATTTATTTTTAAAACCTTTTAACGACCAAGCGACACCCGGCTGTCGGGCTACTATTGTCTTTCTATTGTGTCTCAAATCACGTGTGTTTGAATGTTTAATTACCGTACCCGTACGTTTAAATAACAATTAACAAAATTAGGTACACGTGTAGCACGTTTATGCACGGTTTAATGTCATGGATCTCATCGTGACCTCAAGATGCGGTCTACGAACCTAACATTATGCAACGAAGATGATTCATTCATTCACGAAAATATGAAGATGATTATGTAGTTGTAACGTAGCTGTACCGATGCGCTATACATTCAGAATAATAACGTTGAATGAAAATACGATCTATGTACTGTACATGTACAGTCAGCAAAAAAGATATGTTACCAGGGCCGTCAGAAACATTTTTTTTTTCATTAACCAATGGATATATTTTAATTAAAATTTCAAATGTTGTAGAAAGTAATTTGTTCTTCAATCCATTTAAATTTCATTTGGATACATCAATCGGTGTTCAAGAAAACCTTAATTATATCTTAGGGCCCTGGTAACATATCTCTATTGCTGACCGTACATGTAAAAAGCACACTGTGTTGTACAAAATTATTATTATTTATTATTATAATTCAGATCATTATGGAGCTTGAAGGGCACAGCAAAATTGGGTATATTATCCGTGACAGTTGTGACTAATATTCTTCTTTCTAGATTCGACATCAAAATTTAGTTTATCAACCTTTTTTAACATTGCCCTTATCCAATTTATTTGGGAAAAGCCTAAAAGATAATATTTTTATTTTTCATTTTATAAAGTACTTGTATAGTTTACTCACGTGGTGTCAGAAAACTAATTATTTCATGAAATGCTTAACCAATGTACAACCTTCCTTTTCTTCTTTCTTGACCTTTACTTAGGTTAGAACACGGTTAGAACATCATGAAACGATACATTTTATGACCTGGCTACACCACTCAAATAATCCATACTAATAAAATATTATAAATGCGAAAGTAACTTTGTTACGCTTTCCCGCTTAAACTACTGAACCGATTTGAATGAAATTTGGTACAGATATAGTCTGGGACCCAAGAAAGGACATAGGATATTTTTAATCCCGCGGGAACGGGAACTATTTCACGCGGACGAAGTCGCGGGCAGAAGCTAATTAGTCATCATTTTAACGAATTCATTAACAAAACAATAAAAAGTACGAATTCATAACAAAATAATAAAATATAAGTTGTATGACCTACTATAAGACCCACTCATAAGGTCAGGGCCATCACATTACAGAACAGCTCGCGTCACTCATTACTGTTCCTACTCATTTTTTTAAAAGAGCATTCAAGAGAACGGCAGGTATAAGTTTATAAGCGGAAGCGGATTCGAGTTTTTAAAAATAGTGTATAATATTTATTGATGCTTTTACTGTTTGTTCAATAGATACTCTTACATACGGAGAAACCTTGAATTAGATAAGTGTAAACCTCGCAGAACCAGCGACAAAATAAAAGTATATTGAAAAAGACTACACACTTTGATGGAATCAATAAAGTTGATTGTTACACTTTAATAACAGCTCGTTAGTACAATTGCCAAACTTTACACATATAAACTTCAATAAGTAGGTGCATATTGCAATAAACTTTACAACCGTAACCAAAACTTAAAACACTCTAAGCTAATCAGTGTCAAATACTTAAGAATACTGTTACTTATGTAAGTTTGTAAATTATGTATGTATGTAAAAATTACACACACATTAATATGAACTTTAAAATAAGGAAAATCGCCACTCGCTGATTACTTATACAACACATTTATTGCCTAGAGCTGTCAACCCACGTCGTAACCATGTCAATAACTTATCTTCTCATATTTAGAACAGATTTGCACGTAAGTCGTTTTCGTAACAATGAATTTTAGTATAATATCTATCTATACATGAATATTAAAATGTACTTCGTTTGTGCCAAAAAACTGTTGTCTTTCGTAAAACATACCAGATAGAACATATTTATGTAATACTAGCAGCCTCCCGCGGTTTCACCCGCGTTAAAAATGTTAAGGGTGTGTCAACCCTTATCACTTATGGGTATGAAAAATCGGTAAAGCCGTTACGGAGGAGTAAGGTAACTAACACTATGACACGAGAATTATATATATAAGATTTATCTAAGGTTATCTTTAATCGCACTGGCATCGGTGAACGGAAACATTGTAAGGAAACATGAAAAAAATATGAGTCTGAAATTGTCAAACCGTCTTAAAAAAACCGGCCAAGAGCGTGTCGGGCCACGCTCAATGTAGGGTTCCGTATATTCCCGTCCGTCACAATAAGTGTTCCCACTTATAAGTTAAAAAAAAGGCTATTTGTTACGTTGACATACTAAGTACGCAGAAATTATTTTGTACAACCTTTTTGTCTTTTTTGTACAAAAACTGTTCTTTCTATCAAGTTCAAAATAATTTTTCTAGAAAGTGCTTATAAAGTTCTACTTTCTAGATTTTTTTCATATTTTTTAAACCTACGGATCAAAAGTTAGAGGGGGGGGGCGCTTTAATTTTTCCTTTTGGAGCGATTATTTCCGATATTATTGACATTATCAAAAACTGATTTTAGTAAACCCCTTTTCATTTTTAAATACCTATCCAACAATATATCACACGACAGGGTTGAAATTAAAAAAAAATCACTTCCCTCTTTACATATAGAGGGGCTACCCTAATAAAACATTTTTTTTCCAATTTTTATTTTACCACTTTGTCGGCGTGTTGATATACATATTGGTACCAAATTTCAGCTTTCTAGTGCTAACGGTCACAGAGATTAAGCGAGGACGGACGGACAGACAGACAGATATGGCGAAACTATAAGGGTTCCTAGTTGACTACGGAACCCTAAAAACATGCAGAATTCTTACCTAGTTTTTATAAGAAACGCATTCTCAAGCTTATTCTAATAACATTTATTAGAATACTTGATAGATTTTATCTATTTGGGTTAATTAACCAAATTATATAGGCACGTGTTAAAGTCAAGGACAACAGACTAAATGTTATTTTCAAATAATAATATTAAAGATACGTATGGTTTTCAAACGTTTATCTAGCACACCTATATTTTAAGCGTTGTAATAATTTAGTTACATTAATGAATACACTTTGCTTTAAATAATTATAACGTTTTTTTTTTTGGTGAGTGGGAAATCATCCAATGACTGCTCCCGTCCTGGGTGCGGCAGGAGGGCGTGTGCTCTTACTGACTAAAACCCACTCATGTTCCTTCGATTTGATTTATGTTTCAGGGTCACGGTAACCATTATAAACATTCCGCAACCCCGGCAGACGTTGGCCCTGTTAGGCCCCTTCCATAATTATAATGATTATAAACAAATACTAAAACTACAATACAGAAAGAAAGTAAAAAGTATAGGTATTCATCATTTTTATTAATTACTTTGTCAATTACTTCCACGTTTTAATAAAATCGTTTTTGATGATAAATGGACGATCATTCACAATTTTACAATCATAGGGATGACTTAAGTGCAGCCTGAGAGCTAGATAAAATGGCGCTAATTCTCTTGTTCACAAACTTAACTGACGCTTTCCATTTCTTAAAGAAAAGGACATAAGACATCCTGTCAAATTAGACAGCGGCTGAAGAAAATTGACGTATATTTAGTCGCCATGTTTTTAAATCGCGTCTAAATTATCTATGGAGTGACTAAATTTGACCGAACTTAACTAATATTTTATCTCCTGTCCTTTTCTTAATTAAATGGAAAGAGAAAGATGCATTTAACTTAGATTTAGTTAAGTTTGTGAACAAGAGAATCGGCACCAATAAGTGCCTAAACCATGCAGTAAATAGTCTAATCTTTCTGGCGCGATAGTTTATGCTTTACTACTTTTGCCCGCGGCTTAGGGCTTCTACGTCTTTTCTCAGGTTATAAACAATATTATAATATAACTATTTCCGTACCGAATTTCATTAAAGATTAAATTTGTTTAAGTGTGAATGTATATGAGACAGACAGTTACTTTTGCATTTATATTATTAAGAATGAATATAAGAACAAGGCTACCTTTCCAAAATAAGTCTTTCTAGAAGACTGATGTATAAAATAATAAGAAAATGTTTCCATATTTTTAACTACCTAACTTTCATGTAACAACCTTTGTTTGAGAAATACTTGCCATTGAAACATTTCTCCTTAGGAACTATGCGCAAGGTGACGTGATTATCCATACTGTCTGTTTGTCTGTCTGTCTGTATGTTTGTCTTTCTTTCACGGCAAAACGGAGCGACGAACTGTCGTGATTTTTAAGTGGAGAAAGTTGAAGGGATGGAGAGTAACATAGGCTACTTTTTGTCTCTTTCTAACGCGAGCGAAGCCGCGGGCAAAAGCTAGTTAAATATAAACAATGGATAGGTACATCGAATACTGCCTCGTGCATTGATATCATTCAATGCGAATGAACACAATTATTTTCCATTTGTTGACGTATTCAGTGACTGTCTATTCAAGACAATCAACAAGAGAGCTCTCATACTGCTAGAATGCAGAACCGAGACTATACGCTTACATCCTGTGACAGTTTGAAATGAGTGATTTAATAGTTTTGCTTAGTTTTAGTTGCAGGAAACGTGCTTTTATCCAGCACAAATTAAGTTATTGATGAAGTGATAATTGGATATTTAACAGTGAACAGTTTTTCCGGCCGCTCGTTTCAATATCAATATTTTCGAACAACATGATGCTTTTAAAGGTAAATAAATAAATATGGACATTATTATAGTATTACAGTTTTATGCATTGAGTTAAAAGTTTCTATATTTCCAGATCGTAACTATATTAATAGCAATATGTGCAGCGAACAACCAAATGGTACCAGAGCCTCAAGGTGTGAAAGAGCTAGCTAAACTTCGACAAAGCCGACACATAATTTATCCGATTAACAGTAAATTTACTAAATATGATCAGTATACTACTCCTAGTTCATTTATAGGAGCGAATGGAGCTGCGTCCTTCAATGTATTTCAGAAGTTACAGTACGCACCACTACATGAACGAATAAATCAGAGAATTAAAAACATTGCCGCGCAATATATTACTCTTACGGCTACTCCTAGTGCTGATACCACGGAGTCATCAGATCTTACCTTGGATAAAAAAGGCAAATTGACATTTGGCAAGTCACATTTGGAACCTCGTGATGTGGTGCCCGACAAGAAATGCTATGCCTCAGATCCGACTTCGGTCAGTCGAAGCCCGGGCCACAACGCTGTTTATAGAAAAATCATAGAAGTAACACAGAACGGACTCGAACTGCCGTCGAAGGTATTGTCAAATATATTTGTAAATTATATTCTCTATTAGTCTATAGCCTTTCTCGATAAATGTGCCATACATAGTATAAAGTTTAGATTATATATATGGGGTTGTTTGTGATGACTATTCACGCAAAATCTTAAAAACGTATTTCGTTAAATCTAATATGCTAATATTTGGTTTATATATCAAAATTAGATAAAGCTATATAACCACGGTATTGCCTGCGTAAGCAGCGTAGATCCACCAGCCATCAACCCAGTTGGGATCAGCTGAAATAAATGAATCCTTAGTCTTATTTGGACCGAAATCTTAAGTGCAAGGTTTATACCTTGCGCTTGCTGAATGCACTTTGCATTAATAGTATATCACTTACAGTACAACCTAGCTATTAACATTTTGATATAAACATAATTAACTAACATGCTTGCGTAATTCCAGATCAGCGACAATGTCAGACCATCAGGAATCAATGTAAACATGAAACCAATTGATTCGACATTTACACCATTGTTGGAACTTCCTAAGATGGAGAACATGCCTTTAGGTTTAGCCGACAATAATTTTGTTATAAACCCGTAAGTATCATGAAACATTTTCGCTGTATATAAAATTGATGATAAAAGTAACTATCTATATTTATTGAACAGCTCAATTTTATTTCGCACTTTGACCCTTAAGAATTTAGTCTAGCATCCAGTATCCAGCGGATTAAAACATGTTTACATAGATACAGTGCTGATCCAGCACCGAAATCTACTGATGCTGGCGCCAGCTACTGTATCAATGTAAATCAGCCTTCAATGTCACTTACTAAATAGAGGACACAAACTATCTGGTCCGACTGTATCTAGTTCGTAGAATAGAATTTTGTCTTGACTTTAAAATCTTCTCTAGACTTCTGCAATCGGGTGCATTAGTCCCGTTGTTCTTTGAACTTACCATCTGACGCTAACATATATGTACACTGTGCCTATAAATTGCAACTGGCAGTCAAGAAAGAATGCTACTGATTATGGTATAATTTTATTGATATAACCAAATTACCTTACAGCGTCAACCCAGCACCACTGGCGCAGGGTAAATCAAAGCGTCAGTTCACATCGTTAACCAAGTATCATAGACTACACCTGAACATTGCGAGGGTATACAGTCCAGGACAGGTGCACGGTCCAAAACCACCACCAATTTCTAACCCAGACTCTGGAAACTTCGATATGATTGGACTACCTGCATATCAGGATACCGCACTATACCCGGTTAAACACCATCTGGATTATCGTTTACGCTATACATAAATATAAGAAGCTATACACATCATCGTTTAATATTCTTTTACAAAAACGATTGGTCTCCAACCAGATGAAGCAAAAGAAGAATAAGAAATTATAAAATGAAACAAGCCTACAGTCATCTGACAGCTATAAACAGGACTCCTGACTATTACTGAGAAGTTTCTTGATGAAAAACCTAAAACATTGACCGACCAGACAAACAATTTAAAAACTTTATGAACTTATCGGAAGAGGGAAATCTGCGTCAGTGATTCATTTACCTAAAAAAATCAATTTGGAATGTTCTTTACTTTACTATAACAAAGTTTGATTTACATTTCAATATAGTTTTTATAACGTAAGTTTAAAGTTTAGACTCCCATAGCTATAGAACATTTCTAATCGTACAATAATATTGATTGTTTTACTGTGCGGACATTATCTTTGCAGTATTATCATTACTGAAAGTTTTTACCTAACTGTTATAATAATATTGTACTCTTGACTTCACATTTAGTCTAGTGGTAGAGGTAATTATGACGTCAATAGCAAACAATTAGAATGTCTAAACAAATATGTAAACAACATAAAGAACAACACTTGTGTCTTTGTCGAACAACGCCTCAAACATTGAGACAATAGAAATAAACAAAAATATTTTAATATTTCTAAGCAGAAACTTTTTTTAGCTGGTGTTTATTATGGAGGTTTAGCCTGATTATATTATATACTACTGTATAGTAGAATAAAATATAGTGGTGGGGTATTTGCATAAAGTCAAAAAGTCGTTGATAAGTAACCTATATTTGTCTTAACCTTACAGAAGCCGACAAAATTATCATAAATCACATAGCTTCCATCATTGGAATTTTATGTTTATTCTTAACCTCCTAGTTAACGTGATATCGAAGGTCAAAGGTCCAACACTTTACCATGTTTTTTTAAATCAATTTAAATACTTTTATAAAGGCTAACTTTTGGTTTTATAATTGTATTTTAAGTGATAAGCCCAGCATTCTGACTGTTTTTATTTGGACTCTACCAAAAATAGAAGACTTTCCAACAAAAATTATTGCTACTACTTTTGAGCAGCATAATCATTCAAAAGTAGTTTTAACTTATATTTTCTTTTCTTTTTGTAGCAGGTGAATCTGAAATATCTTATTATTGAAAAAACACAATAATATAAAACTAACATTTATTGTACAATGAATATATGTAGTTTATGACATCTTTGAGATGCTCCGAAAAAATAACAAATATTTGTTTGGTATTATCACAAAAAATGATTTTTATTCCAAATACGTTTGCATCTGTTACTTTTATAATCAAGAATGCTAAATAAGATTTGGGAAAATAAAATGTTGTGATTATATAAATGCCATATAATTTGTTACGTTTGATTTATTTCCTTCGATAACAGCTGTCCTGTGACAATTTTGCCATTTATCTTGACGCTATAAAAATAACGAAAATGTGCAATGAAAAAGAATCTGTGTACTTAAAGTTTATTAATTAGGCCTCCTATATTATTCAGGAGAAATTGAAACGTATGTCAATGAAAAAAGAGTTTAAATCTTTAAAAGACATTGAGTGTATCAGGTTAAACACATAATTGCTGCCTATAAAAATATACACAACTAGCAATAATAAAATGTCCCTGCAGCGTACATCAATAAGATAATTTAAAGTATTGTGCCCACTAATAGTAATACTAATAGGCGAATATTAGTACCTAGTGCCCCCAAGCTATCCAACACAATATGCATAATTTAATGTCAGGCCATTTGTCGAGTAAAATTTAATATATGACACGAGACTTGTGAAATTTCTTGCAATCCCCGATGTACGTTAGTGAACGGATTGATTAGTGTTACCGTTAAAACCTAGAGCAAGGTCGCGTATAGCTTGTTTGACAACTTCCACTACTTATACAAAAATTTGTTAATACGCAATGATCCGTATTATAAATAGTTTGGCTTTGAAATTTGGATCATCATATCACCTTTTGATCACAAAACAAACAACATGTTCTCCAAAGTAAGTCATAGAAAAAATATAATAAATTTTTTTTTGATTATTATTGGTTTTCAATTAGCAGTTAATACGTATTTTTTTTATTTCAGTTGGTGGCTTTGTGCGCTTGTGTGGCTGCGGCCCAGGCTGGTCTCCTGTCCGCGCCGGCTCACTACTCCCCCGCCGAAGCAGTGTCATCCCAGAGCATCGTGCGCCATGACCAGGCCCAACTCCACGCCGCTCCTCTGGCTAAGCTCGCCATCGCTGCTCCTGCCTACCAAGTTGCCCCTGCCGCTTACCACGCTGCGCCAGCCCAGTACTCTTCTGCTGCTGCTGTCTCCTCTCAAAACATCGTGCGTCACGATCAGCCTGCCTATCAAGCTGCCCCTGCCCCCATCGTCTACAAATCTGCTCCTGCCCCCATTGTCTACAAAGCCGCCCCTGCTCCTATCGTCTACAACTCTGCCCCTGCTCCCATTGTCTACAAATCTGCCCCTGCCCCCATCGTCTACAAATCTGCCCCTGCTCCTATCGTCTACAAATCTGCCCCTGCCCCCATCGTCTACAAATCTGCCCCTGCTCCTATCGTCTACAAATCTGCCCCTGCCCCCATTGTCTACAAATCCGCCCCTCTTACCAAAGTTATCGCTCAACCAGAAGAAATTGCCTACCCCAAGTATGAGTACTCATACTCGGTTGCTGACGGCCACACCGGCGACAACAAGTCCCAGCAAGAGACCCGCGACGGTGATGTTGTGAAGGGATCCTACTCCTTCCAAGAGGCTGACGGTTCCATCAGGACCGTGGAGTACACCGCTGATGACCACAACGGCTTTAACGCTGTGGTGCACAACTCCGCCCCCAAAGCCGCAGTTGTCAAGGCTGCGCCCGCTCTACAATACTACCAACACTAAATTGGCGACATTAATATAGTATTTATTGAATATTTTTAAACTGTTGAATTCGATCTACTTATGTAAATAAATAATTTTGAAACTAAAATTGTTATGTATTTCATTTACTTTTAGTTAAACCAGTTTTGATTTTACTCGTTCAAATATGACATGACATTGGGCCTTGGGAGACCATAATTATGCACTATGCGTGCAAGAATAGCCTGCAGTTATAAATTATCACACATTCTAGAGCTACTTAACATTTCATTAAAAAAATAGTACAACCGGGAACTTGACTGTATTTAATACCCCACTAAGTAGTTCAATAGAATTCATTAAATCTCATTTAAAATGATTATGTCAGAATGCATTCATTCCTCTGTTCACTCAGGTATTATGTCAGTTATGATACCGATCTCAGATCTCTTATATAATAAATTGCACGAGTTGAAATTGGATCAAAATATTGCCAATTTTTTTTCAATTCCTATTAATATTTCAAGCAACTCTGTCAATCTGTTACGCTATCACGTCTAAACCACTAAATTGATTTTGATGAAATTTGGATCGAAGAAACTTGAGTCATAAGATAAGACATAGGCAATAGCTGACGGCTACGGACTAACGCTAAATATTTACAACTACCTTTAGAAATATGCTAAATTTATAACCATCAAACCAACATTTTGTAACAAGCGAATATAAAAATTCAAGCTAGTGTTAAAATGGCTGAGATAGCCTTTTCGATGGTCTGAGACGAAGCAAATACTTGGATGAGTACAATCACGTCCCGTCAGACAATATGTCATGTTACTAATTTCGCTTTTCTGACTTTGGCAGATGTCCGTAATAAAAACTCGTCAAAACTATAATGTAACATAGTTATTAATAGTTTCTACTTTAAACCTTCGAACACACGTGATTCGAGACACAATAGAAAGACAATAGCAGCGCGACAGTCGGCTGTCGGTTAGTCGCTGAAAGATCAAAGCCGTTTTTTTTAAACCAATGCAACTATATGGAAACAGTTGTTTCTATGAACAAGGTTTACGGCAAGAAGTGGTAGGTATCTAAGAACTGATAACCGAGAGATTACAAATAATTGTGTTGATTCTCTTGTTCACAAACTTAACTAAATTTAAGTTAAATGCATCTTTCTCTTTCCATTTCTTTAAGAAAAGGACAGAAGATACATTTTAGTTTAATCCTGTCAAATTAGACAGCGCCTGAAGAAAATTGGCGTATATTTAGTTGCCATGTTTTTAATCGCGTCTAAATTATCTTTGGAGTGTCTGAATTTGACAGGACTTAACTAATATGAAATTTGGATCGAAGAAACTTGAGTCATAAGATAAGACATAGGCAATAGCTGACGGCTACGGACTAACGCTAAATATTTACAACTACCTTTAGAAATATGCTAAATTTATAACCATCAAACCAACATTTTGTAACAAGCGAATATAAAAATTCAAGCTAGTGTTAAAATGGCTGAGATAGCCTTTTCGATGGTCTGAGACGAAGCAAATACTTGGATGAGTACAATCACGTCCCGTCAGACATTATGTCTTGTTACTAATTTCGCTTTTCTGACTTTGGCAGATGTCCGTGATAAAAACTTGTCAAAACTATAATGTAACATAGTTATTAGTAGTTTCTAGACACGTCGTGATTCGAGACACAATAGAAAGACAATAGCAGCGCGACAGTCGGCTGTCGGCTGGTCGCTGAAAGATTAAAGCCGTTTTTTTTAAACCAATGCAACTATATGGAAACAGTTGTTTCTATGAACAAGGTTTACGGCAAGAATTGGTATCTATGAACTGATAACCGAGAGATACCAAATAATGGTGTTGATTCTCTTGTTCACAAACTTAACTAAATTTAAGTTAAATGCATCTTTCTCTTTCCATTTCTTTAAGAAAAGGACAGAAGATACATTTTAGTTTAATCCTGTCAAATCAGACAGCGCTTGATTTTTCGTTAATTTATCTTTAGCAATAGTATCGATATCCACGTCGCATGCAGCGCATTATCTGACAGTGAAGATCAATACTTGGATTTTAAAAAATTCATTGTTGAATGCACTTTCACATAAATAAGTGCTGCCCATCATCGGTCCCATTTTCAAGCCGAAATATTTATTTTTATTTTCATTTATTTTAATAGTAAAATTAACTTCACTTTTAAGTAATCATGCGAAAGGAATGTTGCAAGACTAAAAGTAAATAAATTATACCAAGTATTGAGTAAGTACATGTTTTGACAACGAATAATATTATCCAAACTATTTGTGTCCAAAACTATTTTGAGATTAAAATGTGTGTCGCGGGCCGCATGAAAACAAGCCGCGGGCCGCATGTGGCCCGCGGGCCATTGTTTGGACAGCTCTGTCTTAAATGATCATTTTTTCCGCGAAACGTGCTATTTACGATAACAGATTGATTATATCTTAGGTTCCAGGATATTTCATACTGAAATTCAATTCAACATGATCACAAATAAACTAAATAAAAACTTTTGTTAAACTTTATTCATGTTTGAGTGAAAAATAAAAATTGTAATGAGTTTACACATCTTAAATTTTCTTTGAGAATGATAATTGCTAGGTATGTACTTAGTTAATACAAAATAAAGCCGCTTTCCGCTGTCTCTCCCTATTATATGCTTAATTGATTTTAAAAAATACGCAGCGGATTTTGATAGAGATACATGGAGAATGATTCAAGAGAAGGGTTTATACCATAATTAAACATAAAGGGCAACCGAAGGAACATGAGTGGGTTTTAGTCAGTAAAAGTCTAACACGCCCTCCCGCCGCACCCAGTACGGGAGCAGTCATTTGATGATTTCCTACTCCCCAAAAAAAATATATACTGGGTGGAAAGTTTTATGGGCCCTGAAGAAAAACTACTTTAAAACGTTCTAAGAGAAATAATTTAACATAAAGGAAACATTCCTTTAAAAAAAATGGCATTCAAGATTTTCAAAATTTTGTTTACCACTCTCGGAAATAGAACCGGCTAAAATCCGAAAAATAACATCCTTTTTTTATTTTAGGATTCGTTAAATCAAAAGAAAGCCATAAACCTGAAGAATTTTATTTTAATTGAACGAAAATTTCGACGGTTAAATTCGTCTTTTGATTTCAAA
Organism: Athetis lepigone; assembly: GCA_033675125.1. NCBI lineage: Eukaryota > Metazoa > Arthropoda > Insecta > Lepidoptera > Noctuidae > Athetis > Athetis lepigone. The sequence goes on from CM066229.1 coordinate 8,256,058, forward strand.
TGGTTGAATTTTATGGTTTTTCTCTAATTTTATTAATCATAATTTGTTTGAAGCATTTTTTCCTTATGAATGGCCCTATTACTATTGGGAGTGTCGTGATTGCCCAGTGGATAAGGCACCCGCCTCTCGTGTAAGAGGTTGTGGGTTCGAATCCGGGCAAGTACCAATGTGACTTTTACAATTCATATGTACTTTCTAAAGTTTATCTTTGACATCACTGACATCCCGTGCCTCGGAAAGCACGTAAAGCCGTTGGTCCCGGTTGTCATTCGTAGAACTTTGACAGTCGTTACTGGTTAGCCAGAAACTCTGACCAGTCTAACCATGAGGTATCGTGTTGCCCAGTTACTGGGTTGTGGAGGTCAGATAGGCAGTCGCTCCACGTAAAACACCGGTATTGAGCTGAATCCGGTTAGGCTGGCAGCCGACCCCAACACGGTTGGGAAAAGGCTAGGGAGATGATGATGAATGGCCCTATTAGTTGACGTCATAAAAGTAAAGGTTGTCGTTTTTGAAGTGAAAACTTCTTTAGCGGCGTTGAGCACTTTTTAACCGACTTCAAAAAAAAAGTAGGTTCTCTGTTCGACCTGTATGTATGTATGTATGTATGTTTGTCCGCGATTATCTCGCGTTTGGCTGAACCGATTTTGATGCGGTTTTCAGCAAAGTGTTTGTTACATTCTGGGGAAGGTTTTAGTATATAACACTAATAGATATCCCGTGACGTTGCCCGCATAGATTGCGTTTTGCTTTCTTGGATTGTAGATTTTTATAAGATTATAAGTTTATTTTGAGAGCTACCCTAAAAGGTAGTCAGACACTTGAGACTCTAACTAAAAAGTAAAAAATAAAAGCTTTTTTAAAAAAAAGATAACCGACTTCAAAAACTAAAAGCTCAAAAATAACTATTTCGGAAGTCCGTGGCTTCTCTTCTGCCGGTCGATTTGTGTTGCCACCGACTTCCGAAATAGTTATTTTTGAGCTTTTAGTTTTTGAAGTCGGTTATCTTTTTTTTAAAAAAGCTTTTATTCTGTAATGGGTATAAAATCTTAAACTCGCGTCAGGACACGTGACCTGATCGAAAAAGCGTAGGACGGATGGATAGTTGAAATTATGGATGAAAGTTGATTTTTCGGAGAGATAAACTTTTTAATGTAAAATAATTGTAATAGTTTTAAAGTGTTAAATTTTTAATGTAATATATTGTCATGTTTGTGTACGATAGCGCAATAAATGAATATTGTATTCTACCACATAAATGATAGTACTTTTATACTGATAAAGCAATTGGTGCAAAATTATTCCCTAACCATTCCAAAATATCAAACATGCTCAACGTTAATAATCAAGTTTTCACTTCTGCCGGCACTCCCGGAGTGCAACCCGTCTTTTTTTCTTTTCATCTCGTTCGATTGCCGGGAGATTTTCGAAGTGACAAGTTTTTATGGGTCCTGGGTGAAAACTACTTTAAATCGTAACGATAGATTATTTTACTAAAAGGAAACATACCCTTATTTTTAAAGAAAATGAAACTGCATTAAAAGATTTTCGAAAATTCGCATGTCATACTCGGGAATTGAACAGGCTTAAAATGAAAAAAACAACACTCTGTACTTTTATGACGTTAATCGATGAGGTCATTTATAAGGATCAAATCTTTAAAACAAATATGATAAATTTAACTAGCGGAAAAGCATGAAATATTAACTTTTTAAATTAAAGGACGACTTTAAATGTCAAAATTTTCGATCAATTGAAATGAAATTCTTAAAATTGATGATTTTCCTTTAATTTAATGAACCATGTTTGTTAGAGAGATTTTGTCCTTATAAATGGCTCTAACGTCTAATGCCATAAAAATAAAAAGCGTTACTTTTTTGGATTTTAGCCGGTTTGATTCCCGAATGTCACAAGCGAATTTTCCAAAATCTTTGAATGCAGTTTTTTTTTAATTAAAGTAATATTTCCTTTAGTGGACAAAAGCCAGGATTTTCGAAGACTTTTAACAGGTGAGCCGTTAGCTGTAATATAATGACTATTATTTTATAACTGAAAATATTTTATTTTGGAATAAACTTGGCAAGCTTATTTTTGAAAGGGTTTTATTTTGGTATCTGTTGTTAAAAAGCACGAGCAGAAAGCTGGTTAGTCTACCTAATCGATGAATCTTAGATTTTAAGAAGCTATAAACTTTCGCGAACTTCTAAGCCTTTCGGTGAATGGGTTGACTCGCATAACTATGTGACCTAGTGCAAGGTTGCAATAATCTCGTCTAACTAGCTCTACAGCCTACACTCGATCAATTGTCATTTGGTATAAAAACTTAATGTGCGAGTACAAATGTATCATTAAGCATTTGATCATACAACAAGGTTTATCAAAATGTTCTCCAAAGTAAGTACAATAAAAATAAACTTATTTAATTGATACTTTCCAGGAGGATCAAAGCGGCAAAAACAGTACCAGTGACTTTTAAAATATTAAGGCCATGCAAGGATTTGTTTTTAAACGACGATAACTTTCAGATCGTAGCTTTGTGCGGTTTAGTGGCGGTGTGCCAGGCTGGTCTGCTGCCTGCCCCCGTGCACTACTCCTCCGCCGCTGCTGTCTCCTCTCAGAACATCGTGCGTCACGACCAGCCAGCCCAACGCGTAGCCGTCGCCGCTCCCGTCTCCTACCACGCTGCCCCAGCTGCTTTCGCCTACCACGCTGCTCCCGCCCCTGTCGCCTACCACGCTGCCGCCCCTGTCGCGTACCACGCTGCTCCCGCTGCCGTTGCCTACCACGCCGCCCCCGTCGTAGCCCAAGCTGCTGACTTCGACGTAAGTCCTATATTCACTAAAAACAGTAAGTTATTTTTTTCATTCTGCGACACAAACTTATTTTATTTACTTTTGGCAACAGGCTCACCCTAAATACGAGTACAACTACGCTGTTGCTGACAGCCACACCGGCGACAACAAGTCCCAGCAGGAGTCCCGCGACGGCGATGTTGTGAAGGGATCTTACTCCTTCCACGAGGCTGACGGCTCCGTCAGGACCGTGGAGTACTCCGCTGACGACCACAACGGATTTAACGCTGTGGTGCACAACACCGCCCCCACTGCTGCCCCCGTGCACGTTAAAGCCGCTCCCGTTTACGTTGCTCCCGCTCAGTATTACCACCACTAGGCCTAAACCTACTTATTTATAATAAACTAAATTTCGTTTTAATTATAGTTTTGTTTAAATTTACCTTATAGTACCACATACCGTCATTGACTTGATTCACATAGCGTTGTTTTGACATGGCCGCTGTTAGGGATGTTGTCTAAAAATGTTTAAAAATAAAAAAAAGGTACGTGCGCGTTAACATCCCGATAAACAGTGAAGTATAAAATATGCAATGCGAAAATTTAAAGTATAATAAAATGAAAAGAAAGTAAGCACTTTTTAACAATTATAATGAAATGAAAGTACACAAATATTACTTGTGTTTTGTCATTGTTATCTGGTCCTTTACATATTGCCATGTTTGTCGCATGAGGTTCCTGAGCTAAGGCTATCGCAGAATGTTTATCTCAGATTCAGATGAAGATGGTAAAACATGATATTGCCCACATTCATTTGCTCAACAGGATCGAGTAGATGGAAATAAATTAAGAGAGATTTATTCGTTTTGTAGGTCAAAAAATATTGTACATTAACTGGACCTCGCAGTTTCATCCGCGTTACTTTATATTTATAACTTTTGATACTTTCACATTTATAAATATTAGTAGAAAATTGTTTTTTCAAAATTTTAATATAATACAAACATACCCAATAAAACCTTATACAAACATACACAATAGAAATACAATAGCAGACAATAAATACAATACGAGACAGCCGGCTGTCACTTGGTCGTCTAAAGGTTAAATTACAAAGAGGAACTTAAAGCTTGAAACTGGTCAAAATATTTATTACTCTAAAGGTGTCAATTGTTGATATTAATAAACTAGATACATCTGCGCTACTTATTGGTAACCTGTGGTCTGTAGTTGTGATTGTCAAAATGTCAGTAACTTGCGTTTTTGTGTCTGTCGTGAAAACTACAATTAGTTTTCTGCGTTTTCCATGTTTGCATACCAAGCATACCAAAATTCTTTGATTATATACCAAGATTCCTATATTCAAGTAATATCTTTGAAAAAATAGTTGAGATGGTAATACAATGTGGGATAGCTAAAACGCCTGTACATTTCGGCATTCATTCGTTTCGTACTCAAACCCGAATTTTCAACGACCAAAAACAAACAATCGCTCATCAATTTACTGATGTAGATGATAAATTTTTAATCTGCACTAATAAAGTGTTATTATCTGGGATTTTCTTTTGATTTTATTTATTTGTAACTTTATGTTAGAAGTACCTACTCACCTGCCGCCCAGGGCTACTGCCGGTTTCCATTTTACACATTTATATTGTGTTTTGTATTACAAGCGAAGGATGCTGCGATGTTTCTAGCCTAAAGAAAAAGTACCTGAAAGAGACGTATCACAAGTCGTTGCTAAAGTATGTACATGGGTGAATATCCCGGAGGTGAATTTTACGAGTCCACGTTGAGAATCAAGGTGTTAAATTGTAGGATTTTTCTTATGTTTTTTTTATAGTGAACTACGGAACTTGGTTCAATTAGGGCCACATTTTTTTTATATATGTCTATATATAGGCAGAGAAAAAAAAAATCCTCTAAAATTTAAGTTTGGTGGCCTGTCCCATTTCCATTTTTTTAAACAATTGCATTCATTTAGGTAACAATTTAAGCAAAGATCAAAAATAATCGATTTCGTTAGTATGTGCATTAGATATATAATTAAAAAACATATAATCCATGTTAAAAAACCAAATTTAAAAGCACAGGACAATCAATTAAAGTTTGTCCAAGAAAATATGTCAATTTTGGTAGCATTTGTTCAACTTACAATATCATGAAGTTTCGTGCATATGCGATCAATTTAATTTTATTATTTCACTTACTCTCTATCGTGTGCCGGCGCTTGCGATAAACAGTGTGTGATTAGTGCTGAGATCTCCCGACAAAAACGTAATCATCATGGTGGGTGGCACGGGGGACAAGAAATGTTCAATTTTGGTGGATCGATATACTACTGATTTTTAAGTGTTTTAGATAATAAGCTGCACGTTATATGTAGTGATTTGGGTTACGCATTAGTTAATTATATCATTTGAATTGTAACTCTAAACCCCTATTTTTAAAGATTTTATTTATGCCTGGTTTCAATTTTGGTGGTTCAAGTTTGGTGGTTTTGGTGGCATTTTTACGTCACCAAAATTGAAAACGACCCACCAAGTTTGAAATATGTATTTTTTGTACGTGGTTTGTACCTTTTAAGCCAGTTTTAACGTTGCAAGATAGTTTAATTAGTAAACTGATACATGTAATTAACAGTTAGTAAGACCTATTTTAAAGGTAGCATTCTAATTATATTTATATTTTGTTGCTGTTTAGAATGTCAAACAGCCTAGCGACGAAAGGCTACTTAAAAAAAGATTAGGCTTCCGTCCTGGGTGCGGCGGGAGGGCGTGTCAGACTTTTACTGACTAAAACCCACTCATGATCCTTTGGTTGCCCTTTATGTTCCGGGGCCTCGGTAACAATTATAACTATTCCGCAACCTCGGCAGGCATTGGCCCTAGAGGGCCCCTTCACGTGCTGACTGCTCTAAGAGGCGCGCGTGAAACAAAACACGCCGTCTCGTCACGGGCCTGGTCCTGAACGGACGAGTCAAGCTGCCCATCGCTCGCCGTCTGCACACCCGCGCCTACGGTGGCCGGTAGTTGTCTTGCGACTCTTGACGTCTACGCCTGCGGCTTGGGGCTGCCACACGCGCGCCGCCGCTTCCTTTTCCAGCATGACTGCTTCGCAGAAGTAGGCGACGGCTTCCCATTCAGTCTCGCCCCGGAGCATGGCCTGAGCGGGCGCCGTAAGCTAGAGGTTTCCCCCACCGATTGCCTCTGCGAGAACACGGCGATGGTTCGCCCAAGCTAGGCACACCTCCATTGCATGCTCGACCGTGTCCACCAGGTGACTACTGCAGTGGTGACACCCAGGCGTCGCTCCACCCGAATCCGCCACAGGAACCTCCCGAACTGACTGTTTCCGGTGAGGACCAGTGTGTGCAGGCGATACATAAGAGCACCGTGCGCTTCTCCAGGCTTTCCTTAAAGAGGAGTCTTACCGCCGCTATTACGGCATGCCCAGCCCTGGGTTGCGAATTTGCGATAGTTGCTGTCTCCATGCCGCCATGAGATCTCGCCGGAGCTCTGTGCCCCGCGTTACGATTAGTTGCGGCAGCGGGACTTCGTCCCGACGATGCACTTGCATGCACCACTGGTACGTGTATGCAAGGACTATTGCCTCCAGATTCCACTACGGTATCCCACGGGCGAAGAGGCTCGCGCCTCGCAAGAAATCGTGCGGTATCCCTGCACCATCTGAATCGCCATGGGACTTGCCTGGAACGCCGTCAGAAGCCGGGCCGGAGCCAAGGCTACATTGGGCGCCCAGACCGGAGCCCCGAAGAGGGTGATGGAACGCACTACCCCCGCGTAGAGCCTCCGGCAGGAGGCGCTTAGACCACCCTGATTGGGCAGGAGCCGCTTTGGGGGCCAAACGTCTAGAATGCTCCGTGTAGTTCCATCGGTTGTCGAGGACAAGTCCCAGGCACTTCATTGTCGACTTGACACCGATGTGAACCCCTCCCACCGTTATCTGAGAACCTGGAGGTGGCCGGTGCTGACGTCCATGAAAACATATGGCCTCGGGCTTGTGCAGGACCACCTCGAGTCCCAGATGATGATCCTATTCACGACTAGGACCACCACCATTGACCTATTATTGGTTCTCCAAAATTGCTCTGTGCAAATGAACCTTAATGTGACTAGATTAAGGTTCATTTGCTCAAAGCAATTCAATTTTGGTGTACTGATTTTAAATTTTGGTGGGCACTTCTAATTTTGGTGGGCGGTTTTCAATTTTGGTGGCGACACTAAACTTTAAACTAAGATATCTCGAAAACTTGTCGAGTTATCTTAGTCCCTCTTGAAGATCCTTTTAGCTTTGACTTACTACTTTTATACCAAAGACTTACTTTTCACGAAAACTGAAGAAAAAACTTCGCCACCTGAAAGAAAAATTGACAGAAAATGCACTTTGTTGATATTGACCCACATACGACCATAGCAGTCAAATTATGTTTAAACTATGAAAGTTAATAACTAAGGTGCTCTCTTGATGAGAGAAGCACTGATTTGGTTGAACCTGACCAACCGTTGCAAGTATCTATCAGTAGCCGTTTAGTTCAGCTGAGAATGTAAGCAGCATATAACATCTTGTTTTTTGTGAAGAGAAGGTAGCCACTATGAAGGATTTTTTTTTATTTATCTTCTAAAGGATTAAAATAGGGGATGAAAGTTCAACATTTACCCACTCGAAGCCGCTGGCAAAAGACAGTAAGATATATACCGGTATTGTAACGAGCTACATAGAAGAACTAGGTAGGTCTTTATATTACCAGTATATCTCACAATATTTTATACAACATAACAATAAAAATGCATATTTTAGCTGTATTTTTTAACCAATTAACTTTTTAACATTCTTAACATTTGAAAAAAAAAATTTGATTTAAAGAAACTTTTTATTCGCAATAACCGACTCACCCAGACAAAGTCAAAAATGATTGGTTTAATTGATTATTTGTCGGTATTAGGATCTGGATAAATTCGCTTAATTTTTTTTAGTATGAGTTTTTCTGACTTTAAATATATACTTAAGCTAAGCTCGTCTTAATAGGCTGATTGAGGTATCGATTATTCGATTGGCATCAAAAAAAAGTTATAGTGTAAAATGACCACTATCTTGTCATACATGATGGACGTTCAAAATAGCCTGCAAAATTAAAATTTTCTTACGTTGTACTCGTTTGATTGCCTTCTTAATGAAAAAGTCATTCAATCGAATTATATGCACTTTGAGGGCTGTTTTGATGATTTAATGGCAGTCGCAAATCATTCTATATCAACACACACCTAGACACTGAGCGGCAAATTGAAAAAAACGTTTAATAATTTGTATCACGCGGGCTTGTATGACAAGAAAATGTACAGTCAATACTTACCAGCACTTAGATATTAAAGACAAATAAATTAGTATGTGAAACCCTACACAATATTATATACAACCTTGACCTACGTGACACCACGACCTTAAACTTCTGATCATAGAAAGAAATCGATATTGAAATATAAAAGAATGGCTCTCTGAACTCTTACCAATAAAAGTTAGCCAATTAGTGAATGGTCGCGAAACAATTTAACCCGGAGTAAGGTCGACGTAAGCTCGATCTACAACTTGTAATTTGAACTTGTTCTATCGACTAGTATATAAGCTAAACTTATTATCTGAAATATATCACTCATTGTTAGATCACAAGTGAAACAATATGTTCTCCAAAGTAAGTCGAGTAAAATAAGTTTAATAATAATAAGCTCGAAAAAAAACACTGTTTTAATTACATAAAGTTATTATTACACATTTACTTATATATATTTTAATTTCCAGATCGTAGCTCTGTTTGGTTTGGTGGCGGTGTGCCAGGCTGGTCTACTGCCCGCCCCCGTGCACTACTCCTCCGCTGCGGCTGTCTCCTCTCAGAACATCGTGCGTCACGACCAGCCCGCTAGACACGTGGCCGTCGCCACACCCGTCGCCTACCACGCTGCCCCGGCCACCTACGCCTACCATGCTGCCCCTGCTGCCGTTGCCTACAAAGCTGCTCCTGCCCATTATTCCTCTGCTGCTTCAGTTTCCTCCCAAAACATCATCCGTCACGATCAGCCAGCCCAACGTGTAGCCGTCGCCGCTCCCGTCGCCTATCATGCTGCCCCAGCTGCCTACGCCTACCACGCTGCTCCCGCCCCTGTCGCCTACCACGCCGCTCCCGTTGTTGCCCACGCTGCTGAGTTCGACGTAAGTGTTTTTATTAAAATATACTAGCTGCTGCCCGTGACGTCATCTGCGTGAAGGCTTCAGCTCCGCCCCCGTAGGTGATAGCGTGATAATATATGTAGCCTATGTTTTGACCCAACCTCTTAGTAACATCCCTGCAAAATTTGAACTAAATCCATGCAGTACTTTTTGAGTTTATCCCGGACATACATACAGACAAAAATTCTAAAAACTATATTTTTGGATTCGGTATCGATTGTAAATCACGCCCCAAGTATTCTTTTAGAAAAATATTCAATGTACAGTTTTGACTTTCTTACGATTTTATTATATGTATATAGATGAAACTATCGATTTGTTGAATCACAATCTAATTTTGTTTTCTTTTGACCGCAGGCTCACCCCAAATACGAGTACAACTACGCTGTTGCTGACGGCCACACCGGCGACAACAAGTCCCAGCAGGAGTCCCGCGACGGCGATGTTGTGAAGGGATCCTACTCCTTCCACGAGGCTGACGGCTCCATCAGGACCGTGGAGTACTCCGCTGATGACCACAGCGGTTTCAACGCCGTAGTGCACAACACTGCTCCTACTGCCGCCTCTGTTCTGGTGAAGGCCGCCCCCGCATACGTTGCACCAGCTCACTACTACCATCATTAAGTCAAAATAAAAGAAGTATTTATTAAATTGAAAATGAAGTAAAAAAATACTGTATTTTATTTAATAAAACCGTCCATCAGTTTAGTAACAGAACTATAAAAAATAATTTATGACAATAGCAACCGAACAATCTGCAGTAGGAAAGACAATTCCGTAATATTATGGATATCTGCATCCTGCCAAAGAATTTGGTTCAAGTGCTCAATAATATTTAAAATGATTATCATGGTTACATCAGTCTATGAAGTGATTCTTCTTAGTAAACCAAACATTTAAGTAGTAGCCTAGCCCTAGTGCGAAGGAGTATTAAGCCCCGTATTCATAGTAAACATTTTGTTTAGCAACATGGTTGCAAAAACATGTTGACGAGATGCTGTCATCATATTACGGGCACGTGTTGCGGTGTTGATCACGCCATACTGCAGAGTTGACGCCCGGCGAGCGACAACATCAGTTGATCAACAGTTGCTAAACAAATGTTTACTATGAATACGGGGCTTCAGTCTATTTTTAAAGTATTTACATGTCATGATATTAACCTTTCAACGACCAAGTAACAGCCGGCTGTCGCGCTGCTATTGTCTTTGTACTACGTCTCGAACCACGTGTGTTCTAAGGTTTAAAAGAAAAGGTGTTTTTGGTCTAATATTTACTTTTCCTTTTAAACGAAGTTATTCCCTCGTACTACAATAGTATTTAGAAAGTATAAGGCTCAACAATTGGTTATAGGAATAAACTATGTCACTATTACCAATTGTTTGGCATGTGAAAGAAATGGAATGAGAACAAAACATGTCATTTATAAAATTATTATTGTTGAAAATGTTAATAAGTTTCAGTTCTCTTCCTTATGTTTGAAGGGAGACGGGAGAGAAGAGACGACTTCTTTGACGGGCCTGTTGGTATAGTGGTGAGTGACCCTGACTGCTAAGCCGTAGGTCGTGGGTTCGATTCCCACCCAGGACAAACTTTGTGTGATGAGCATGATTGTTTGTTCTGTGTCTGGGTGTAATTTATCTATAATATGTATGTATTTATAAACTATATAAGTATGTATATCAGATAACTGGTTACCATAACACAACCTCTGCTTAGCTTGGGATCAGATGACCGTGTGTGAATTGTCCTAAGATATTATTATGTACATAAAGACACACGTACATAGGCTTAGGTTTGTCATGAAGAATTTTTTTTTTTCACTGACCACACACACCTCATAGTTATTATACATAGCTTACTTTAATAGTCTACCATCATAATTATATTATTTAAAAATCTATTTATTTTGAAACAAAGACTTTTCGAAACTTTTCTTATTGAATGCAGAATTGGTCCAACCGTTTTCGTATTTTGCGCTAAACCACACATTTGACGGTTTGCTTTATGTATATTATAAATATATATATAAATTGAGTATACCGAAGTTGAACAAAAAGGTTATCTTGAGCTGTTCTTTGTATTTATCTTCACTATGCCGGATCCGATCATCGGTGAAGGAAAACATCTTGAGGAACCTGAACTTCTAATATTAATATATGCCTGAAATCGCCAATCCACATTGTGCATGCGTGGTAATCTGTACCCTGCAGTGGGACAGTAATAGGCTGGCACTATAACTCACTTTATTTCGAATGTTTTGTATAGGAGTATAGAAAAGTGGTGTTTTTTTACACTTTTTCAGGCATTTTTTCATCTATTCTCTGCGTAAGAACCATCCTCGTACTTCAAGGAGTATATCCGGTTCAGCTGTTCTCGAGATTTGCGCTTAGCAACACATTTAGCAATTCATTTTTATATTAAACAACCTTATTCTTAGTTTATGTAAAACCCGAGACACGTGTCCAATATTTTTATGTAAAGAAACTATGTGCAAAATTTCAAAACTGTATCATAAAAAATCACGAAGTTATAAGCTTGTTACAATACCTGGTTGTCCGTCCAACGACACCGCTCCAGCGTCTCGAAGGGGTTGTGTTGCTACCAACCTGCTATGCACACACGCATTTAACATTGACCCAGTGTTGGACGTGTGGTGTGACTTGAAAGCTTTCTTTTCAGCTATTTTTTTTAGGGCAAAATATAACATTTTTTTTGGGGTGTGGGAAATCATCAAATGACTTCTCCCGCCCTTCCGGCTTCCCGGGCGTGTCAGACTTTTACTGCCTAAAACCCACTCATGTTCCTTCGGTTGTTCTTTATGTTCCGGGGTCACGGTAACTATTACTAACATTCCGCAACCCCGGCAGGCGTTGAGCCTGTTGGGCCCCTTCACATGCTGACCCCTCCCTGAGGCGCGCGTGGAACACTAACGCGCAATAGTTTCGTATTTAGAACAAACTATGTTCAGGTTGCGCTTAAACAAAAACTAACCTTGTAAATGCGTATATTGGAACTCAATATTTCCAATAGCTATCTACGATGTTCATGATGAGTTGACCACAGAGAGATGGCTAACCAGCAATATTTTTTATTTTCTGTATAACAACCAAATCAAAATCAGTGGTGTGGATGAGCTAAACGATATCTGATAAATGCTTGCACAGCCTGGACAGGTCCAATCAAATATGTGTGTTTCTCTCATCAATAGAACATCTTAGTAGTCAACCTAAAAGGTCCTCGCATGATTTGACCAATACAATTGCTTGGACTTCAATACAGACTTCGACCTCTTAGTTTGTTTCGGATGTTTATTCTCAGAGTAGTCAGCAACGAAAACACTGACCTCATCGTTCACTTGAAATAAGCAGAAAAACAATACTGACGTGTTATATTTAAACATAAATGTAATTATTAATTATCAACTTACAAAACAAAAATAATATTTTAAATCCTAAAACCTTATTTAAACCGTATTAGATCTTTGCAGTTTTATCGCAGTACCATTTTTAGGGTTCCGTAGTCAACTAGGAACCCTTATAGTTTCGCCATGTCTGTCTGTCTGTCCGTCCGTCCTCGCTTAATCTCTGTGACCGTTAGCACTAGAAAGCTGAAATTTGGTACCAATATGTATATCAACCACGCCGACAAAGTGGTAAAATAAAAATTGGAAAAAAATGTTTTTTTAGGGTAGCCTCCCTAAATGTAAAGAGGGAAGTGTTTTTGAAGTGAAAACTTCTTTAGCGGCGTTGAGCACTTTTTCTGTAATGGGTATAAAATCTAAAACTCGCGTCAGGACACGTGACCTGATCGAAAAAGCGTAGGACGGATGGATAGTAGACAGCTGTCACCATCCATGGATGCGCGTGGCACGCTGTTAATAATCAAGTTTTCACTTCTGCCGGCACTCCCGGAGTGCAACCCGTCTTTTTTTTTTATTTCAACCCTGACGTGTGATATATTGTTGGATAGGTATTTAAAAATGAAAAGGGGTTTACTAAAATCAGTTTTTGATAATGGCAATAATATCGGAAATAATCGCTCCAAAAGGAAAAATTAAAGCGTCCCCCCCCCCTTTAGAGATTTTTTTCATATTTTTTAAACCTACGGGTCAAAAGTTAGCTTTTGACCCGTAGGTTTAAAAAATATGAAAAAAATCTGGAAAGTAGAACTTTATAAGTACTTTCTAGGAAAATTATTTTGAACTTGATAGAAAGAACAATTTTTGTACAAAAAAGACATAAAGGTTGTACAAAATAATTTCTGCGTACTTAGTATGTCAACGTAACAAATAGCCTTTTTTTTAAACTTACAAGTGGGAACACTTATTGTGACGGACGGGAAACTACGGAACCCTACATTGAGCGTGGCCCGACACGCTCTTGGCCGGTTTTTTAATAAAGCTTGTTATATTTTGACGCCAAAAAAATAACGATGTAACACGCTACGCTTTTAAAAACTGATTTCTTTTTTTTTTATTTAAATTTTATTGATACTATTTAGTTAGAGACACTGTAAGTAAAACAAAAGAAATTTATTTTTCTGATAGGTTAGTAACAGCCCGATTCTAGTGAATGGTTTTATTCGCAAATCTATGTCACCCAGTATAAGGTTACTCAGAGCTTGTTCTGCGACTTCTTACACATGAGTTTGTGTAGTAGACAGCAAACTCACAGGTATATAAACTAATCGTTGTCAACAAATGTATCATTCAGTTTTTGATCTCATTACTGAAACAATCTAATCAACATGTTCACTAAAGTAAGACAATTGATTCAAATACTTCTAAAATTGTAGATAATCATAGTTATTTATATTGGTCTTAATCAAAACCCTATTTGCAGGTAGTAGCTTTATTCGGTTTAGTAGCGGTGTGCCAGGCTGGTCTACTGCCCGCCGCTGTGCACTACTCCTCTGCTCCAGCTGTCTCCTCCCAGAACATCGTGCGTCACGACCAGACAGCCCAACGTGTAGCTGTCGCCACTCCTGTCGCCTACCACGCCACTCCTGTCGCCTACCACGCCGCTCCCGCCGTCGCCTACCAAGCCGCTCCCGCTCGTTACTCCTCAGCTGCCTCAGTTTCTTCTCAGAACATCGTGCGTCACGACCAGCCAGCCCAACGCGTAGCCGTCGCCGCTCCCGTCGCTTACCACGCTGCTCCCGCCACCTATGCCTACCACGCTGCTCCCGCCCCTGTTGCCTACAACGCCGCTCCCGTTGTTGCCCATGCTGATGATTTCGATGTGAGTTCCACTTTTAATGAAGTCTATACTTTTATTATAAACTTTATATGTCACAAACTTATTCTGTTTACTTTTGGTACCAGGCTCATCCCAAATACGAGTACAACTACTCAGTAGCTGACGGCCACACCGGCGACAACAAGTCCCAGCAGGAGTCCCGTGACGGCGATGTTGTGAGGGGATCGTACTCCTTCCACGAGGCCGACGGCTCCGTCAGGACCGTGGAGTACTCCGCTGATGACCACAGCGGCTTCAACGCTGTGGTGCACAACACCGCGCCCACGGCCGCTCCCGTGCACGCGGCGCCCGCTCACTACTACCACCACTGAAACACCCGCACTAGTCATGTATCGCGCTCACCAAATCAATGTTGATTATTAATTATTTATTGCAATATACGAAATAAGTTCGACAAATATGAACAAATTTTATTACATTACCTGAAATAATATTCCATTTTTGGGAGTGGGAAATCATCAAATGATTTCTCCCGTTCTAGGCGGGGCGGGAGGGCGTGTCAGACTTTTACTGACTAAAACCCACTCATGTTCCTTCGGTTGCCCTTTATGTTCTGGGGTCACGATAACTACTATAACCATTCCGCAACAAATAATGTATCGATGTTCTTTAGATAGAATAACAGTATGTTATGATGTTACTTCTTAGGTTCAACATCATCAACTTCCCACAATTTACAGTTTCCAGTCAACTAGTTATAGCCATATATTTTGTATGATGTCACTTGCCACTAGGTAACATTATTACACGTACTTACTTGCTAACTGTATACTTCGGTCTCTGGTAAAACCAAAGTCCGAAGTCGGACGTTTTATCTACAGACTGACAACCCGTATCACTTTACTGTTTACTGTAATGCAATTAATTTAATCAATCGATTTTTCAAAATTTACTCGATAAATTATTCATACATTGTTTCCAGTTACTTCGTGACATTTTCCTAATGTAACAAATATGATTTAGTCAACAACTGCAATTATCGTTTTCTAATTTTTTTTTTAATCTAATATTTTTTTAACAGTGATGGCCTCTCATGCATATGGTTGCGATTTCGAATCCAGCCAATTACCAATAGTGACTTTATCAATTTATATGTGTTTTCTAAGTTTACCTATGTCATCAATTCCTCATCCTTTGCCTCTGAGAGCACGTAAGTCTGTTGCTCCCGGTTGTCATTCGTAGATGGCGTCTTGGGCAGTTGTTACGGTTACTCAGATGTTAGAAAGTCTTATAATCAGTCCAATAAAGGTATCGTGTATGGAATAGTTATAAGTCGTGGCTCCGTGTAAAACTGAATTCGGTTAAGTTAGAAATCGTCCCTCTCATATTTGGGAGAAGATACAATAATGTATATTATTAGGTAATGAATTGAAGTCAGATTTTTTTCAGTATGCTCTATTTACCATATTTTTTATACATAAGTATAAATAACTTACAATAAATAACATTTTCATAAAAATATGTATAAAAATAGTTCTCCACCGTCGTCGCTTGGTATTGAAACCCAAACTAACGTTGGTTAGGGATTCAGAGTAAGGAACCTCCTCACAATGCGTGCCGAACTGCCTTCTGAATTTGATTCCTCAATCAGCTGTTTAGCGATATCATTGAAGGATGTCGGTCAAAACAAAAGTTATTATGTGAAGTTATTACGTTTTATTAAGTTACTTACTAAGCGTCTTACTAATAATCGCAGCTTAAAGTTATGACAGGTTTATATGTAAAATTTATGGTTACTCAGGCATTATTCATGACATACCTTTATACAGTGATTATTAGTAAGCGTATAAATCTGTTAAATACTAACCAATGAAACTAAAGTTCTACTGCAAGTAACCTGTCCAGACCTTTTCTAGTAACTAAGTACGACTGTTACTCATCTTGTTTACCATACCACATTTTTCATTACAAAATCGGTTAAGGCGTTTGCCTTTCGCGTTAAAGGTTGTGGGTTTAAATCCGGTCAACTATGCTATTAATGTGACTTTTTCTATTCATATATGACTCCGTGACTCGGCTGTCATTTACAGAACTTTGTCAGATGCCAGAAAGTCTGACTAGTCTCACCCAGAAGTAACGTGTGGCCCAGTTACTGGGTTGTGGAGGTCTGAAAGGCTAGGGAGTTGATGATGATCCTTTTGAACATGTTTTGTACAGATAAATCACAAAGGTACCGCGACGCCTATTTTTTTTTGGAGAGTGGGAAATCATCAAATGACATTGACACTTTTACTGACTAACACCCACTCATGTTCCTTAGGTTGCCCTTTATATTCCTGGGTCACGGTAACTATTCCTCAACCCCGGCAGGCATTGCCCCTATTGGGTTCCTTCTCTTGCTGACTGCTCTTTGAGGCGCGCGTGGAACACAACGCGCCGTCGACGCGGGCCGGCGACACCTATTCGGATCAATTTATGACAAAAACAGGCCAAATACGTGTCGGCCCAAGCTCGGTGTAGGGTTCCGTAGTTTCGTACTCGGTTAACTGTTATTTGGCTTTTTTGTTAATTTTGCATTTTTTCTCAACATAATCATTAATAATCCAACGACAGATCAACAGCGTGGCATAACACTGAACGCGTAAACGCTCCAATATTAATATCAAAACGCTAAATAATTCAACTCAATCTACGAAAACTCGATTCCGCTTGAGACGAATTCTTTGCTTTTATTGAACGTATAATAAAAGAGGGAATTATACAAATAGGAAATTAACGGATTCTAATTAAACCATTTTAAAAACATTTTCATTAAAGCATGTTTTGTTTTTTTATCATCTCGCGTTTAAACCAACAACCAACTTCATGCCAATGGCAGCCCTCATTCTTTCAGCTCTTTTTATTTGTATAAAAAAACAATGTTTTATAAAATATAACTTTCGGTGGTATTTTACAATATTGAGATTTCCATTTCAGAAAGCTGGTAACTAATATTTAGGATTCGGGAAAATCATAAGACATAATATACATCGAACTTATTCGTATATTGCAATAAATAATTATTTTATCAACATTGTTTTGGTGAGCGCGATACATGACTAGTGCGGGTGCTTCAGTGGTGGTAGTAGTGAGCGGGCGCCGCGTGCTCGGGAGCGGCCGTGGGCGCGGAGTTGTGCACCACGGCGTTGAAGCCGCTGTGGTCATCAGCGGAGTACTCCACGGTCCTGACGGAGCCGTCAGCCTCGTGGAAGGAGTACGATCCCCTCACAACATCGCCGTCACGGGACTCCTGCTGGGACTTGTTGTCGCCGGTGTGGGCATCAGCTACTGAGTAGTTGTACTCGTATTTGGGGTGAGCCTGTTGTTAAAACAAAACGAAATGTAGTAAACAAAATGAGTTTGTGATACATAAAGTTGACTGAGCGTAGGAGTTAGAGAATCCCAAAAACATAACTTATGTTGTTATTAGTTTAAGAAATATTTGTACCTCTGATGCAAACAAATATAAGTATTTATTAGATAATAAAAATATAGGCTTGATTGACTGTGGAACTTACGTCGAAATCAGCAGCGTGGGCAACAACGGGAGCGGCGTTATAGGCGACAGGGGCGGGAGCAGCGTGGTAGGCGTAGGTGGCGGGAGCAGCGTGGTAAGTGACGGGAGCGGCGACGGCTACGCGTTGGGCTTGCTGGTCGTGACGCACGATGTTCTGAGAAGAAACTGAGGCAGCCGAGGAGTAACGAGCGGGAGCGGCTTGGTAGGCGACGGCGGGAGCGGCGTGGTAGGCGACGGCGGGAGCGGCGTGGTAGGCGACGGGAGCGGCGACAGCTACGCGTTGGGCTGGCTGGTCGTGACGCACGATATTCTGAGAGAAGACAGCCGCAGCGGAGGAGTAGTGCACCGGGGTGGGCAGCAGACCAGCCTGGCACACCGCCACTAATCCGCACAAAGCAACGATCTGAAAATCATAGTTCCTTGATCATTTTCATTGCTCTATTTTAAAACAGGACTTACTATTTAAAAGTAGAATTATAATCAATTTACCTTAGCGAACATTTTAATTAGATTGTTGTTTCACTTGTGTGATCAAACAATGAATGATAGATTTAAAGTGATAGATCTAGATTATATACTAGTCACCAGTTCTTACACGCACATGTACACGACACAAAACCAGCATACAGTGACCTTATCGGGTCAAATTACGGTTAAGATTATGAGACACATACCTACATTCATTGAATTCGTTTGAAAACAAATCCTTAACAAGTTTACTTCTATGTACATACATCAAAAGTAAAAAATAAAAGCTATGAAAAATATTTTTAAACTAAAAAGTTATATTGAAAGTGAAGAAATTCATGGTCATCGTAAGCAATTAATGAAGTTTCCAATAAAGTGGTTAAAACTGATATCTGTATAACTCATTTCATACCGTAGGACACAAAACAGATAAGCGAACATCTCGGTTTATTTTCATAACCAAATACACGTTTAAGATATCGAAAAATAACTTTAATTTCGAATAACCAACAAAAGCAAAGTCACAGACTGCCATTTAAGTTATGATACTAAATTGTTTTTCGAAATCGTTGCACGATAATTTTAAAGATGTTTTTAGAGGGTTTTTTAAAGAGGTTTTACAGGGGTTTTTACACTACACTCGTATCTCATATCAGTAAGCCAACCCTTTACACGAATTATAAGATTTTATTCATATCTTAAAAACTACAGAACGAATTTTTGGATCTATATCTTATAACTCATTTTCAAGTCTTTTCAGACATAAACCCTTACCCACTGTCAAGATACCGTTAACAAAATTAAAAATTGCATACCACTTGCGTAGTGGTTCAACTTTACGAAGCTTTAGTGAATGGGTTGATTCGCCAAACTGCAAGGCAAGACAAGGTCGCCGTGAACTCGACTGACAACTTCCACTACTTACTACAATCAACTGATCTTACAGACGTTTATCAGTATAAAAAGTAGACCTCTGACACTACATACATCATTCAACTTGATCACATCAGTGAATAAACAAAAATGTTCTCCAAAGTAAGTTTTATGACTTGTAAATTGTATTTACTTTATCGGAACTTACGATACGTAACACTAATCCATTTTTCAATCTTTTTCAGATCCTAGCCCTGTGCGCCTTCGTGGCTGTATCCCAGGCTGGTCTCCTGACTCAGGCCCCACACTACTCCTCAGCTGCGGCGGTCTCATCCCAGAGCATCGTGCGTCACGACCAGGCCCAACTCCACGCTGCCCCTGTCGCTAAGCTCGCCGTCGCTTCCTACCAAGCTGCCCCCGCCGTAGCCTACCACTCTGCACCCGCCGCCGTCACTTACCACGCCGCTCCTGCTCCCGTGGCCTACCACGCTGCCCCTGCAGTATACCATGCAGCTCCCGTCACCAAAGTTATCGCTCAACCCGAAGAAATCGCCTACCCCAAATACGAGTACAACTACTCTGTTGCTGATAGTCACTCCGGAGACAACAAGTCCCTGCAGGAGTCCCGCGACGGTGATGTTGTGAAGGGATCTTACTCTTTCCACGAGGCTGACGGTTCCATCAGAACCGTGGAGTACACCGCTGACGACCACAACGGTTTCAACGCGGTGGTGCACAACTCTGCCCCCACTGCTGCCCCCGTCATCGTCAAGGCTGCCGTGCCCGCCTACTACCACCACTAAGGCTAGACAACTTACCGACTAAGCAATGACCAAAATGAATGTTTGATTATTTATTTATTGAAATATACGAATAAGCTCGTTGAAAAATTGATTTATTATTTCTTTAAAAGATTGTGAACCCTATAAATCACAATTGATTGCTTAGCATTCTACATCTGATTTAAATAAATAATTGCATCAAAGGCTATATCGTGGGTGTTGATCATTTATTTAAGGTTCATGAAATTTTTATTAAATAAAATTATTTTATTTTTAATTAAATCTGCAAATACAGTATGTCGCCACGCGCACCTGGACAATAGGTTCCTCGCGTCTATTGAAAAGTATCGATGCCGTGAGATAGTGCTAGCGACAGAATCCTCTCTCTTTTGTGAAATTTTTATGTGGTATGGAGTCAACTTTGACTAGTTGGAACACTTAAATCTGTTAAATCAGGTAAACTTAATATTTTGAAATGTCATGGATGAAGTTTTTAACTAACCATACAATCAGTAGTTTTATATTTTTTAATCGGTACCAACAAAGAGGTCAAAGTTTTGTATCCTGTTTCATTCAACCGTATGGGTCATGGGCCAATTTTAAGTGCAAGAAGCCAATTCTTTTAAGGCCATATATCGTGTTGAACGCAACAGTGTTTGCCCTCTGGCTCTTTGAAACCTTAAAGTGGCAAGACAACTGCGCAATACCTGCGAGCAAATTTTTGCGCTAAGGTTGGCAAGAAGTGCCAGATATGCGATAAGTGAAGTTGCAGTATTGCAACACTACAAAGTTTATCAGGAATAAAAGATCAAAGTCTACAGGGAGTTTTGCATTGACTGTGATAGCAGTGTGGACGACGGGGTGTGGACGAACGGGAACTACCCTATTATAAGAGCTATGATGCCACTGTCTATGGCATCAGACATACAGACACACACGCATGGCGGTTAAATCTTTAAAAGCCCTATTTAAGAATCAGGAGTTAATAAAATTAAATTTGAAAATAGATTTAGTAAGACCCTTTTTCAGATCTAATAAAAATAATAGTACACCGCAATTGTTTGCTCACTTCAAAGCAATGGTGGCAACATCAAAGTAACACCCATTCCTTTTTTGTTAATTCTCTTGTTCGGTACCAGTTTAGGTTAAGAACTGTATGACTATAAAAGATTTAGATAATAGTAATGTTCACTTGTATACCCATATTCATCTACCTCCTTATGTAGTAGTAGAATGTATGCGGTTGGAAGTTTATTCACAGACAAAAATAGATTTTAAAGTATGAGAACAGGGCTAAACTTGTTAGTACATACACGTAATTAAAGTGTTTCTGATATGTTTAGTTTGTATAAAGTTTTTAGCCAAAAATAATATCTGATGTTATGAGTTAAATGTTTTACAAATATTGTTACAAAAATAGTGAAATAACTAATGTAAACTAGCTCAGAACTTTGTAATATTATTAACAATTGTCCACAAGTACCGCAGCTATCGAATGGGCCAAATCTCCTCCACTCAATACTAAGAAAAATGTACTCAAAGCCTCTTTTGATCGTACGGATTGTGATGGTACGATAACAGCTTTAAAGTTCCGGGCTAAACTAACGTAGATAAGCCGATGAAGTCTCCATACAATTAAATGGAACTGAAACAGTCTGTTTCTAGTTATATTTTAAACTACCCCGTGTGAATGTCGAACTTCTATTTACTATTCAATCGGAGAATTGTATGGAAGTCGAATTTCCAAAAAATCTCACTAATTGACTACCTACTCCTCACAAAGAAGACGCCCACCAAGTTTCATTTCTCTAGGCCCAGTAATTTAGTAGTAGATATATTATTAGTCAGTAATTAGAAATTAGAGCAGGCTATGTTTTGTGCAAAAACTGAAACATTTTTTTTGTTTCTAGTCAGGTAATCTTGCTCGGAGGGCATCCTCTTTATTCTTTCGTATTAACTTAACAATAGTTTGTCAATAATACAGTTTTAGCGAAATTTATGTAATAAGTATTGGAATAGTATAAAACGGTTTATATTTCTCTTTCTAATCAACAGTC
The DNA here is from genome assembly GCA_033675125.1 of Athetis lepigone. Lineage (NCBI taxonomy): Eukaryota > Metazoa > Arthropoda > Insecta > Lepidoptera > Noctuidae > Athetis > Athetis lepigone. The sequence continues at coordinate 8,278,030 of CM066229.1, forward strand.
GGCTATTATATTTTGTTAGCGACAGTTCAAATTAAGTGCTACAATATGTTTGGAAAGGTAAAAATTTATAATCAATTTATTTCTTAGAATTAATTAAAAACACATAGGTCTTACTACATTATAAAAGTTAAATAAAATTACAGATCATATATATATTTTTTAATTTTAGTACTTTCGGTGTTTCCGGTTATATTTTTATTATAGTTGTACATTTTAATTAAAATTCATTGAAACATTTTTGTTTTACAGATTTTATTATCCATTTGTTTTATGGGGCTCAGTCAAGCAGTGCTCATCGACGACTCTGATAATCCTTACAAAGACTTCAAGAAAGATCATCCTCACGGATGGCAGATGGTCAAAGTTTACCACCCGCCTAAACCCCAGCCATTCGGATACAAATACGAACCTTTCGTAAGTACTACTTCTCTCTCAAGGACCAAAAATATGAAACATGCAGAGAAAGGGATTGTAACGGTTTCATATTTCTACTCTACTCATGCATGTACTCATTAGACTTTGTAATTACTCAACCAATATTGATCTCAAATTACTTCACTAGGAATGTCATATGACAGCAAAGTGTTGGCTAATAATGTTAATTTATACGTAGGTAGTTAATTATGTGGTCCTTTTAATTTTAAACTTTTAGGCGTACCCCAAGTATGAGTTCGAGTATTCTGTATCGGACCAAAAGACTGGAGATCATAAGCACCACCATGAGACACGTGATGGGGATCGAGTTCGTGGTGAATACAGCCTTGTAGAATCGGACGGTTCCTTGCGGAAAGTGCAGTATCACGCCGATGATCACAACGGGTAATTAAACAATCATTTACTAGTGCACTACGACCCTGCTTCTGACCGTGAGCATAATATCAAATCACGTTTCTGAAAAATGCAACAAATTAATTTTAAAGATCATGAATTTGGGTAAACTCGTTTGCTTAATCTAAAAATAACTGCAGTGATTAGATATGGGATTAACTACTTGCATCGGCTTGTTTTACATTTAAATATAAAAAGTATTTTAGTGAACCATTGTTTAAAAAATGTTGTGTAACTTCTCATTCCTTTATTTGCATACCATAATGTGAATACAGATGTTACAACGAATTAAAGTTTTAGTACTTTTATGAACCCCGTAAGGCCACAGAAACATACGTAACAAAGATAAATTAAAACTTCATCCTGTCGAAAATATGCTTCCCATGTAAACACATCTAATAAAATGTCAATTTTCAGATTCAACGCTGTAGTAAGCAAAACAATGAACAAGCATGGTGATCATGCAGTTTCAGTTACTGATCACACCAGGTTCTTCTACCCCGTCGGCCACGGCATTAAGATCAACCACTACTTCCCCGGCAAAAACTATCATTACCAAAATTTAGAACAACCAAAAATCAACAATGATAACAGGCCCGTACATGAAGAGAAAGAGCCGGTCATCACCAACAATGAAGAACCCAAGATGCTAGTAATTGATTCAGGAGACAAAGTTATGTTGGTAGAACAAGGACCAGCCAAGGAAACAGTTCCGGTACCTAAACCTGAAGAAGTACAAACCGTTCAAGTCGTTCCAGCCATTGTATCAGTAATTCCTCCAAATCCCGAAAATGATACAAATAACAATGAAATCTCATCACCAGTTGTTGAAAAGACTGATGTTGTAACTTCAAACGAAGTACCATCAACCTCTGAAGAACAAACTGTGGAAAAACAGGAACAAATTGTAGAAAAAGAAGACCAAAACATGGATTCTGAAGTCGCGTCATCATTTTACCATTCCAGAATTTATTACGTAGGTTTTTAATTAGAAGAATTTGTTATTTCCAAACTGTTGTTGTTGAATAGTTTTTAAGAGAATAAGTCATGTAGTTAAGAAATAACTGTCTGAAGTCCATGAAATAAATTTTAATAGATTAATTTGAGACTACTTTCATTTAATTTGGCGATACTAACACCACCTTTTCTTTTTGCGAACTTGCAATCACATCGGTCGATGTTCACGTTACCAACATGAGCCGTGAGATGGCAGTACTTACAATGAATGAACTGTCGGCTGTTTCTCATAGAGGGCTCTACACATTCTACTTTGATTTTAGATCTTTAACTATGAATAGAATTTACAATATTTACTACTTCTCTATAAATCTTATATATATAAAATTCTCATGTCACAATGTTAGTTACCTTACTCCTCCGAAACGGCTTTACCGATTTTTACCAAATTTTATATGCATATTCAGTAGATCTGAGTATCGGCTACTATCTATTTTTCATACTCCTAAGTCACTTATCACTTAATATTTTTACCGCGGGTGAAACCGCGGGAGGCAGCTAGTTATTTATAAGACTTTACTTAAATACTATTTTATGGCAGATTTAAACAAATATATCAATATTTTTATCAGTTTTTTTACTCGAATAATTTACACAGTAATATTATTCGGAACATAATTACTCACACAAGAAAGCTGGCGAAGTGAAGCTATAAATTACAATTACGAAACTGAAATCTCTCGGACAGCCATTGAATCTGGAAAAAAACAGGCCAAGTAAAGAATGAAGAGATGCATCATTTATCTCACCGTATGAATGTTACCAGTACGTTGGAACTGTATTTATAATAAGACCTTAAAGTGAATTCTCTTTTAATTTGGAGTCCCAGATTTAAGTTTATGCAAGATGTTGCACAGACTAGGTACCTACTTACGCATGTGCCTGACAATGCTTTGCATGTTATAATGACTGTTTCACAAAAGTAATTATTTACGTTTGAAGCACTGGCATGAATAATTTGTATTTGTTTTTTAATAATTTAAGTGATTCATATATACTGCTCAATTTAGTCTTGTAATCGCGACTGCGGACCGTAGGTTTTTGGGTTCTGTGTGATGAAATGTTACATAGTTTAGAAATTTTTGGGTAGCGGCTCAAAGTTTAATAATCGGTGGTGTGACACCTTCAGGCCCTTATTCCACAAGCTGTTGAAGATCTTTGTTGTTATTTAGTAAAACAAAAGTATTCAACAGCATCTGGATAGACTGGAAGTCGATCCCTTTACAAAAGGAAACACTGGTTTTACCGACATCTGCCATTTAATGAGTCATGATTGTTGGCAATACTATAAAATCTTTGCACGAAATAATTCTGTCAACTCCCGCGCAACACATTAATTTTTTCATACGTATAAGGTCTCCGCTATTTTCGAACAAAACCGACTTTAACATTAAGAACAGTGTCATCAGTAGCTTTTATTTCCATTTATTTAACATTAAATCAAATTCAATAGCAAGGTTTTTAAATTTCCAAAAACCCAAAAAAATAATTTGATAGGTAACACATTACAAGACCGAGCAGAGATTTATGTTATTGCAAACACTACCTAATCATGAATCAATTTATCTGGTTAACTGTCAGTTCGCATTCCTCGACGACGAGACTTCCAGTTATGTCAGCTCTGAAGTAATTGTGGATATAGTGATTGTGATTAACCAATCCTTATCATGTGATGGTTTACCATGATTCTGTCGATATCAAAATGATTTTTGTCACATTTATTTGTATGACATTTTTGTCTATGTCTAATATTCGACTTTATAAGCTGATATTGGTGCTGCTTCTCTTGTGCACAAACTAAACTAAATTTAAGTTAAATGCATCTTTCTCTTTCCATTTCTTAAAGAAAAGGACAGAAGATACATTTTAGTTGAATCCTGTCAAATTATACAGCACCTGAAGTAAATCGACGTATTTATTAGTCGCCATGTCTTTAATCGCGTCAAACTTATCTATGGAGTGTCTAAATTTGACAGGACATAACTAATATTTTATCTTCTGTCCTTTTCTTTAAGAAATGAAAAGAGAAAGATGTATTTAACTAAAATTTAGTTATGTTTATGAATAAGAGAACTGATAGTGTTTCACGAACACTGTTGATATTTTTTAAATACTATTGATTAATAAATTATCGTCGCCCATGTCATGCCCTTCACATTTATTAGATGCCTGCTGTGGCCGTTGCTAGCCTGCGTAACACACAACTTAAACTGTACAAAGAGAGAGATGATTACTACCATGGTAACCATCATCTCTTGTAAAATATGTGGAATTAAAATCATTTCCTGGTTGAATTTTGGACCCTTCTTGACTATACTAACGTGTGTAGCCTTATTTACATTTTCCCTGGGGATTCCGATAAATTTCTTAGCAACAGCTCGAAAAGAGGTTAGTATTGTGATACCAGTCCAGGGCCAGAAGCCTCTGATCTTTGCCCTGGCGTAAATAATTGCCGTCCTATTGGAGTATGTGTGTGAAGGAAAACAACTGCAACCGTGTTAATGGAGGCATTTATGAAGCACTTGGCTAAACGGAAATGGATCTGGATAATAACATTAGTAGATTCAGGCATTTTTTTAACGTATATGTATTATTATCAAAACCAATAATGACTCAATACGAAAATGCTAACAAACATAAATACATAAATCGAAGCTTGTACCCTGCAAAACTGGAACCAACCACTTCTAATTACGGTTACGAATACGTGCATTCCTTTACACTCTCCAACTTTGAATAAGTACTGATAGCCTATTAAGGAAATTCTTAAGTGCCGGTTGTAAATTACAGCGTCGGACCAGTTAGGCGCTGACAAAACCGCGAACCTAAACATTATTCATAGTCACCGATCGAAGCCCTACTTTTCACGTCAGGAAGTATGATACAAAACTAGATTGAACTGAATTATTCCCAATTTTCATACGCTCCGAGTCTTTATGTAAGACCTATAAAACTCAAAACGCATAAAATATTTGTAGGTATATGTAACTAGCTTTATCTAGGAATAATTAGTTTAAACTAGAACAAGAACGACAGGGAACCGCACTTTCGCTGTTGGAGCCTTCGCTGATAAATGCTGGCAGTTATTTGCTAAGCAACGCTATTGGTGCTCACTGAACCCTTGGTAGAATTGCTACTTCCTTATTAACAATCACTGTAAGCTTGAAATGAACCAGATATCTCAATGTATGATCTAGGTGATAAAGTCATTTAAGTATATGATAGACTAGCTTTTGCCCGCGGCTTCGCTCGCGTTAAAAAGAGACAAAAAGTAGCCTATGTTACTCTCCATCCCTTCAACTATATCCACTCAAAAAATCACGTCAATTCATTGTTCCGTTTTGCCGTAAAAGAAAGACAAACATACAGACAGACAGACAGACAGACAGACAGACACACTTTCCCATTTATAATATTAGTATGGAAGTATGGATAAGAAACTGCGGGTAACAAAGTTTAAATTAAATTCAGAGAAGACGCTTTTCTTTACTAACACATGCTTATGGTTATACTAGCTTCTGCCCGCGGCTTCGCTCGCGTTAGAAAGAGACAAAAAGTAGCCTATGTTACTCTCCATCCCTTCAACTATCTCCACTTAAAAAATCACGTCAATCCGTCGCTTCGTTTTGCCGTGAAAGAAAGACAAACAGACAGACAGACACACTTTCCCATTTATAATATTAGTATGGATACATATACTAAGAGCTTAAGCTTAACTGACCATAAAAACCAGCCACTGACAATTGTGTCATCTTAGTCCTTAATAAAGACATTAAAATATAAATTGTCTACAACTGACTGGTACTAAAGTGAATGCTATTAGGTTTACCGATTAAACAATAATTGCTAGCCATTTAAAGATGCATTTCACGACAGTAATTCCGAAGAGTTAGGCAGACTGGCTTATTACAAGACCCAGTACTAATTCCAACTTTAGGCTGCTACTGAGATTTCCTAAGGCTTTTTGAGGCCTGAACAGTGAACCCAGAAAACACTCAAGCTTTCAATTGCAACGTTGAATTGTAGATCAAGGAGACAGTATTTGAACATAACACCTGATTTACATAATAATATAGGTAGTAACTATTACACTTCCAATTATTACCGACAATCGTTAATTATGACGCCATAACCAGTTATGTCTCCTGTAATCAATTTGATACTTTTACGATGGAAAATGTTATTCCGAATAACGTTAAGTAACGTATGAAAACAATAGGACGGAAGTTTTCGGAGATGTTTCGTCATGTTATAAGTAACTTCCGATTCAGCCTTTTTGTCTGTTAACAGTTACATGAGGTACAGACGTGACATAATTTAGCTTTAATCTTAACCCAAGCCTTACAAACGAGCACATTATGCCACACATATGGGCTATTTTAACACTTGGTTGATTTTAACGAAGCCAATTGAAAAATCAAACTGAAAACTAGATAATATAAAAAAAAACTTATTTTTTTTTTAAGTGAAACGGTTTTATAAAATATAATTATTATATAGGTGAAGTGGCATAAAAGTTACACATATTGCAAGGGACAATTAAAATATTATCGGTAAAATAAAACCCTTGACGCAAATTGTTTCATGGCTAACTTTATATTCCTATTATTTCAAACGTGGCGGATTCATGCTAGTGTTGAAAATGGGATTACATTTCTTCGGTTATAATTGTAAACCGTTTTATGAGTGCTGCGAGTTCATTATCTATGTGTGAATCCCATTAAAGTCCGCCTAAATTGCGCGGATTAATAGAAAATGTATGAAAAACCACGACAGCCGGCTGCCGCGCGATGGTTGAGACATATATAGATTGGACATTAGAGAGACACAAAGCCAAGAGAACATAAGCTAAGTGAAGATTATTTTTTTTATAATTTGTAGAATTTATGATTATGTCTAATTTTGTACGAAACCTATGAAAGAAACAACAAACGATTGTCAATCTCATAACTGAACTGATTCTCTTCATAACTGAACGTTTCAAGACTGCTCTTTTGCAAGTTTCTAATTTACATAGGCACACAGTACCTATGATGTTAATGGTGGTTTTAATTTTTTGGTTACTATAATTGTTGCCATGCTCATCACACAAAGTATGTCCTGGGGGGAAATCGTAGCCACGACATCCGGTGTGTGGGTCGCTAACCGACTAGACTAAACCATCAGGCATCTCAACCTAAGTAGCATGCTTATGTGCATATTAATTATCAAAATTATTCACTGTCCCTTTTCATAAATTACTGTGTCCCGTTCAATACTGTTCATTTAAGAAAGGGATAAAGTACCCATTTTAAAAGATACAAAAAAAAACAACTAATATTATTGCATTTAATTTCAATAGTTTAATTGAACGGTTCCTATTCGACTCCAGCTTGTTCCAAATATACATATTTGAAACAGAAAATGTCTTTCATGCCACTTCTACTGAAAAGGATATGATGCACCCCACATTTTTATTTACCTACTTGTTTTGAAATTGAAACCAACTTTCGACGAAAGACTTCGACACTGAAATCAACGAAATGCGTACCTATTTTGTAATTTTCAAATTAAAGGAATCTTAATTGCACTTAATTACAAAATATCCTCTTTATGAAAGGTGGATTGCAGTACAATTTTGTGATTTTTTTTTTATAGCATATCATAAGGAAGACCATCTATCGTGTAAACCTAAAAAGTTACTCAAATGTCTCAGAGGCATAATAAAGCGATGCATAAAACAAGTAAAGTACTAAAAATGTAGTTGGTCTTAGTAGCAAACATGTACTACAAGGTTTCAGGGTTAACACTTGCCAACAACTACCAAAAACTAAAGATCGTTTGGCCTGGTAGGTACCCATCGGATTAACAATCGCAAAAAATTATAACAATAATATGAGCCTCTCACTTATCGTCCATTTCCTCTACATATTGTGGCGATATCGAGCGTTGCGACACTCGATAAAGCGAGCAGATTGGCAATGCAGCAATTACTGTGATCCGATCGAATATCGTCGGGAATAGGCCCCCTCCACACCATCGCTTATGTTTTGTTTGTTATATAAAAAGAGTGCACTATCATACCAATACCAGTCAAGGCATTTGTGTCTAAAGCAAAATGTTCTCCAAAGTAAGCTTTATTTCATTCAGAGGCTAAGTGGGGCGACTTACATAATATTTAGGACAATTTCGCTCTATAACACGTAATTTATTATTTCTATGTCCAATTGCCCGTTATGAGCTTTGAAAGTTCTGTGGTCATAAAATGAAACTCTACTACTCTTCTATGACTACTCTGAAATAGAGTATTCGAATTCAAAACAAAAAGTCAAAACATTAAAAAAATGTCGTCTTCAGATTGTCCTAAAACTAATAATTGTTCCCTATCAGATCGTGCTCACGTGTGCCTTGGTGGCGGTGTGCCGGGCTGGTTACATCCACCACACCCCGGCGGTGTCTTCGCAGAACATCGTCCGCCACGACCAGGTCCATCACGAAACTCCCATCCACTACTCCGCTCCAGTGGCTCACTCCGCTCACATCACTCACATCGCCCCGGTCGTTCACGCTGCCCCTGTGGTCCACGCAGCTCCCGCCATCCACGCCGTCCACGCTGCTCCTGCCTTCCACGCCGTCCAGGCCGCTCCTTCTCACGAAGACCACTATGTCGATGAATACGTAAGTCTAACGTACAACAAAGTTCTATAGAGCTTGCAACTAACTTGAAGTTGATTGATCGTTTACGTTTTTTGCTTGTCTTAAGTTTATCACATAATATTACAAACTGCAGGCTCATCCCAAATATGGCTACTCGTACTCCGTGGAGGACCCTCACACCGGTGACCACAAGTCCCAGCACGAAACTCGCGACGGTGACGTCGTGAAGGGAGAATATTCTTTGCTGCAGCCTGATGGCTCTTTCCGTAAGGTTACCTACACCGCGGACCACCACAATGGGTAAGAAAACGAAAATCACCGTACAGTCTTTAATCCATTTCTCTTCGTCATTAATCTCTTCTTTTACCTTCAAACTCACAATCTGATTAGTTCTTTGTTAAAACCACGATGTTTAAAAAAAGTAGTGCAAAAACGAAGGCAAGAAGAATTATGATATCATATAAAACAAACAACAGATATCAAGTATAACAAAGATATGATTTATCTTGGTTAAATATTATAACGGTTTTGTTTCAGATTCAACGCAGTCGTGCACAACTCGCCGCCAGTGATCCACCACCATTAGAAGAATATTTACCCAATCTGTGATATTAGTGTTAATGTGTTCTTGTAGTCGAGTGTGTAGCCTTCCATCTGTTCTCATTAATGATATTTAGTAATATACCTTACAGTGCAACAGAACAGTAGATATACTATAACCAACAAATTCTATGGAATATTCGAGAAGATCTTCAAAAACAAGATGGCGTAGTTCACTGATTAGAACATTTCATCTAATAATGTAAAAAACATCGTGAAGTGTCTACTTCCATCAAATAAGTGCTGTATTTTTTTTTTGTAAATAATAATATTATAAGTGCATGAAGAGCAAAATCTATCTCATGAATGGCCTGTCTTAGTAGTGTGTAATCTGAGTACATTATAGTTCTTCTGATCGGGTGTGGGCAACATGTTGTATATAGCTTAGCTTAGCTTTATCCAATAAAGATATAACAAAATAGAGTTTTAAACTGATTCAATATGGTTTTTTTATACACCAACTTTCCAAAGGAAATCTGAAGCCTTTGCTGTTCCTGAAGGTAAGGTAAAAATCCCATTCGCTCTAATTTATATGAATTAAGTTTTATTTTTGGTGAGTGGGAAATCATCAAGTGACTACTCCCGTCCTTTTTTTTTTTTTTTTTTTTTTTGGTGAGTGGGAAATCATCCAATGACTGCTCCCGTCCTGGGTGCGACGGGAGGGCGTGTCAGACTCTTACTGACTAAAACCCACTCATGTTCCTTCGATTGCCCTTTATGTTCCAGGGTCACGGTAACCACTATAAACATTCCGCAACCCCGGCAGGCGTTGGCCCTGTTAGGCCCCTTCCTGTGCTGACTCCTTCTCTTTGAGGCGCGCGTGGAACAAAACGCGCCGTCTACGCGGTCCTGGTCCTAGCCGGGCGGCGAGCTACCCATCGCTCGCCATCCGCAGAACCGCGCCTACGGTGGCCGGTAGTCGTCTTGCGACTCTCGACGTCTTCGCCTGGGTCTTAGTCCGGGGCGAGAGGCTCGTCGTTGCCTCTCGCGCGCCGCCGCTTCCTTCACTAGCATAACTGCTTCACAGAAGGAGGCGACGGCATCCCATTCCGTCTCGCCCCGAAGCATGGCCTGAACCAGCGCCGGGCGCGAGAGGTCACCGCCGCCGATCGCCTCTACGAGGACACGTCGATGCTCCGCCCATGCGCGGCACACCTCGACTGTGTGCTCGACCGTGTCCTCAAGGCGACCGTTACTGCAGTGGTGACACCCAGGCGTCGCTTCCGCCCGAATCCGACACAGGAACCTCCCGAACTGACCATGTCCGGTGAGGACCTGTGTCAAGCGAAACGTGAGAGTGCCATGACGCCTCTCCAGCCACTCCTCAAAGAGGGGTCTTACCGCCGCTATAACGGCGTGCCCACTACTCCCGTCCTGGGTGCGGCGGGCGGGCGTGTCAGACTTTTACCGACTAAAACCCACTCATGTTCCTTATTGCCCTTTATGTTCCAGGGTCACGGTAACTATTATAAACATTCCCCAACATATAAATTAAGATTATCAAATACGCACTCTATAGTGGTAAGCATATCTTTGATAAGTAGATAAACACCAACAAAAGTGGTTTTCTTACACCTGTCATAAACTAAATCAAATAAACTATTAAAAGCCATTTTTGAATATGGTATATTTTTTCTAATCATTTACTAACAGAAGTGCTTAAACATCAAATACCGTTTAATTAATAGATTTCATTCATCGTAATTTTAAATGCATGTGTAAGCTAATAAATAAAAGCGCTAACCACATAAAAAAGTATTAATCGATTGATTCGATTTATGAATCAATCTTTATCGAATGGCGTTCCGAGAGCCATCAGAAGAAACTAGTTGCTTCATTATGGGTAGTAACGAGCAAGCGACAACACACTTTTTGTGCACTATTGTAATCTTTAATGCGATTGGTTTTACGTAGTAACACTTTAAATATGTACTTAAATTGCAGATGAGAAGCATGTTTGTTTATTAGTTTGAACATAATTAAACTGCCTGATAATTTTCTGCTCCGATAAAAAAAACTAGTAAGCGTTAAACTGAGGAAGTTCCGTAGTCAACTAGGAACCCTTATAATTTCGCCATGTCTGGCTGTCCGTCTGTCTGTCCGTCCTCGCTTAATCTCTGTGACCGTTAGCACTAAAAAGCTGAATTTTGGTACCAATATCTATATCAATCACGCCGACAAAGTGGTAAAATAAAAATTGAAAAAAAAAAAGTTTTATTATTTATTTCAACCCTAACGTGTTATACATTGTTGAATAGGTATTTAAAAATGAATAGAGGTTTAATATAACCATTTTTGATAATGTCAATAATGTCGGAAATAATCGCTTCAAAAGTAAAAAACAATGTGTCCTCCCCTCCAACTTTTGAACCATAAGTTTTGAAAATATGAAAAAAAAAACTGAAAAGTAGAACTCTATAAGGACTTTCTAGGAAAATTATTTTGAACTTGATGGAAAGAACAGTTTTTGTATAAAAAAGACAAAATGTGAAGGACGGGAAACTACAGACTACCAAACACTGAGCGTGGCCCGACACGCTCTTGGCGGTTTTTTTTTTATAAGAAGAGACAAGCCTTTTGTGCTAATCTAAGCACGACCAAAACTACTAGAGCTAGAAAAAATATTTTTTCAAATTTAAGAAGTTTCTTTTAAGTCGCACAATGAAGTGACTTTCGGAAATTAAACCCCTGACGTAGGCAATTAATGACTGGCAGATTTTATAAAAATCTACGAACTAAGCTGCGGGAAACAGCTTGTATGTAATAAATAGAAATAGAAGCTTGATAATATAAAATTTATTTAAATATTTTATTTAAGACCAATAACAATACCTAACAGATTAACAGACATATATATCTTATATTAAAAGTGATGGCGACGTATCGCGCTGATACGAGGTGTCGCGTTTCCTTTCGCTGCATAAAAATATCAAGTAACTACTCCGACCGCGACGGTAGTTAAGTACTAGAACTGATAATCCGGGTTATAACTAGTCTTAAAATACAATAAGGAAAATCCACATAATAAAAGGTCGTCTATTAAGTTATTAGGAAAATAAAAGATCAGTACTTTACCCACTTGTGTAAATGTTATAATTTTGCAGGAATTTACAAATATTTATTACGTGGAATAAATATAAGTACGTAAGTAAGTATTTAAAGTAGGTAGGTCAGCTTCGTTGACGATTAAAAAAGTTTTCAACCGCGGGTCACTTAACTTAACCTTTTGAGAACGATGGATTGTCTCCGTTTAAGAGAAACTCAAGTGCCAATACATTTTATTGAGGATTAAATAACCTTTAAAAAACGTTTATAAGGTTTTAATTCCAGGCGGAAATCTTGGGTTTCTATGGTTCCATAAATATAACATTAACATCTGTATTCTTATGCAAATGCATGAAAGGAAAGTATGTTTAGTACACTGAACTCACACATCACATTTCACCAGTTATATTGATGTATCATATTATATAAGACAAACTTATGCTGTCTAACCATATGTCGTGGAAACATCAAAGAATTTATCATTATAACATAGAGAACTATGTTAAAATGATAAATTCTTTATTTCTATCCTAACCTATATCATAAAATGTTCAAACGATGGTCTAAAATTTCATGAAATATACTAACAGTGGTCGAACTTTCCATGAAATGATTGAACAGCGATTGAAATGGTAAATTTTATGATTTGACTTTATCATTCTAGCATATTATAAAATAAAGTCCCCCGCAACTTCTTGAGTATCCACTACAAAATACCTAATACTGAACGACACGTCATTTTCACAAAGTGTTAGCCGTGAATCCCAAAAAGATTTATAACATACCCGTGGGAAACGTTGCCAGATAGTATGATAGAGAGAGAGATAAAGAGCTTGATAAACTGATTCCCTTAACCCCTAATAGTGGCAACATCGCAGACACATGACATCTAACTTTGCGGTCAACACCCAACATATCCAGTTTGGTGACTACTAATATTGGTACCTTCTATTTTGAGGCAATGTCAACAAGTTTACCTACTGCAATTGAAGATGGCTGTTAATGTAGTAAATGTACAGGGCAGCCGGTTTGTCAAGCCACCTTTAACGACATGTCGGACGACCGGTGACGAAAACGTATGCAGAGGAAGTTAATGTTACGAAAAAGGAAACAGTTTTTAATAGCTAATTTAATTTCGTCGGATACAATGTGAAATATTGATCCTATATAAACAATATCAGATTAATTAATCATAATCCTGCCATACATGAAATCATTTGCATGTTAATCAGGACGTCGGTGTAGATAAAAGCGAATAATTATATTAATTACCGTTTGAATATTTGCTTTGGATCTATTGGGTATTTGAATAATTTACAAAAAAAAGCTAAATCACAATTACTTTAATCAACCACTTTATAACCTCAAAGATTGCCAAATTACTGTAAAAGTGGAATTTTAGTTTCTTAATAGTTAGTCAATTAAATTAGCAAATAACAGACGTCACAGGATAACATTGTCATACATAATCTATAGGGAAACAGCGTTTTGATAGCTTATAAAAAGTACGTCAATTGATTGGTGGTATTAAATACCCATTAAGAATATTACCCATTAGTATTTCTCTCTCTTCTCAATCATAGATCAAAATCTTTGTTCCCATTACACAACATGATTCTGAAATAACAATTAGAACAACCGTAAACGGTGAAGACGAAACAACGCATTGCGATAGTACATGCATCGAACTGAAAGTGTTAATTGCTGTAACAAGTCCAGTGGAGCGTGAGAAGATATGAGATCTCATCCAAATTGCATATCACAATATTACCATACAATGTCCGAGCCGAAATAAGGAGTGAAAGCCAGTGTATTGGCGGAACTAGACTTACAGGCTCTACCACGCAACCTAACACAGGTAGTCGGTAAACCCTATGTTACCTATTTAATATTCAAACATTTAGCAATTGAGATCACACAGATATCGACTAACTACATAACGATTTTAAATTTAATGTGTACCTTAATCGCGTTTCTAATTTCATTTGACTGAAACGCGACGAAGAATAGGCGTTGCATATTACTATCTTATAGAATTAAAAATTTGATTTATAATTATACTTATAGCAGATTCTGTGGTAATTTTTAACCGACTTCTTTTGATGTAGCAACATCATTGTCGGATTTATGTCCACACGAATAAGGTGAAACTCAGGAAAGTTCAAGCCGAAAGATCATCATTGATGTTCGTGTACAAAATTTATTCATTCCGAATAAATTATAACTTTTCGAGTATTGATTAAGTAAATCTTGGAACTAAAAACATTTCGGTAACTAAAAGGACTACTTGTAATAAACTAGTCATCTTCGTGTTTGTTTATTTTATATCGAAACTTAAAATATAATCTTATGACATTTTAAACACCTCTTCTTATTTATAATACCAACAAAGATTACACGTGTCAATAATTTCCTTTGAGTTAATTAATTGGATAAAACCTTTAATATCATCTTACAAAATCTTTATCGCAATCTTTATCCGAAATGTAACGTAATTGTCGATGGATTATGGAGTGTCGCTCGTTTTATTAACATCTTGATTGATGTGGGTTACGAAACAACGTCCCTTTCGGATGCTCAATTGCTCATCACAATGCATCATCTTATTTTGTAATTTTCGAAGATTTAATGGTATTATACTCCTATATACGGCGACCTTATGTATGCAAAGTGCCTCAATCAAAGTTCGGGGAAATCAGGCCCGAATGTCAAGCGTTACTAATACCCTTGTTAATAGGGTAAAAATATTATATTCGGTATTGGATTACCTTGCATTTGCCTTGATGAAGTACAGTTGAACGGTGAATTAAGTTAACAATGACATTGGAGATAATTTCAACGCGCGTTCATACATGCAGTTGCGTGATACGCGTACACTTGGAACACTTACTAACATTCCAAGCTTATAGTATTGATATGATCCGTCATGGTTCTTAGCGCAAGGTCATTACACTCATCATGTTTGATGTATCTTTGTAATGTTCGCGTAAATTACACCGATTGCCCCAAGATTTCAGATTTGCATTAGAGATTCAACAAACTCTCAGCACATCAATCACTAGGACGCATCTAGTAAATGCAGTTTAGTATCAGTAGCGTGGGAATGTGACCAGCGATGTATGTATTTAACTTAATGGTAGTATACATTGTGTACATAGAGAAATAAAGGTTAGTGATTAAGTGATGCGTTACAGTGAAATATAAATAAACTTATTACACAAGAGTCGCATCATCAATATCAACGCAGCTATCTCCGTAATATCGTTTTGGAGTCTTGACAGCTTAAAAATTTACACTCCAAAATAAGCATCGGTTTAAAATAAGGTGGTAGTTGAAAGGTTTCGCGGAGTGCGTGAGAGATGATGCGCGTGACCTTCACTGAAATCGCAAGAAACGCGCCGAGGAGTCATGATCGAGATGCGAGTCGATCGGGGAAATATGCGGAGCGCTTGCGACGACTCGCTACACCGGTCGTAGTGCTGGAAGCACACCGAGAACATTACGAGCTTTTAAACCATTTAATATTCTGCCGATGAATAAGTAAATAAAGGCTGTCTTATTAATCTTATTTTTCTTGTTTCCTTCTCTATCTGAGCAATTCCACATTAATTCAAATGAAATAATCAAGAAAGACCCGACTTTTAACTTTTTGACCACCTTGTCATATTCAGAGGACACACATCAAAATGTGTCTAGCATGCTAAGATCACGATCCCGTGACAAATTTTAAAAGTTTTGACGTGGTGGTCAAAACGTAAATGAGGTAATTAAAAAATAGTTGAAAAAAAAAACATTTAAAGGTTTTTTTTTACAGTCGGGACATAATATGTGTAAACTGTAAAACAATGTTACAAATATCGTCTTATATATAAAATTCTCGTGCCACAATGTTAATTACCTTACTTCTCCGAAACGGCTTTACCGATGTTTACCAAATTTTATATGCATATTCAGTAGATCTGAGAATCGGCTACTATCTATTTTTCATACCCCTAAGTGATAAGGGTTGTTCACTCTTTACATTTTTCACGCGGGTAAAACCGCCGGAAGCAGCTAGTTACAATATAAAAGTACAATATTGAGCACGTGTTTTTTAAAGTATAAGATTACATTCCCGGTGTGCTGCAGCCCTAGCGTTGCATAAGAGTTTACTGGATCAGTCGGTGCAACCCAGAGCGCTACTTTCTTACTGGCCGATACTATACAGACTCGTTTACACTGACCACTCGGGTTTTCGTTCCTTCAGTTACGTGCCGATAATCTTTATTAGTCTTTTGTTTACGGTTAAAGCCCGGTTTCCACCGCGAGCGGAACGGACCCATTAATGACTTCGTTCGCAAGCGCAAACTGCAAATAACTAATAGTCAAACAAATAAACAACAAATAGTCGAATAATAATTAATAATAAATGCATTAATAAACAATTATGTATTAAGAATTATAATTTTGTTGCTGGAAATACAAGTATGCAGTTTGCGCTTGCAAACGAAGTCATTAATGGGGCCGTTCCGCTCGCGGTGGAAACCGGGCTTAATACACACACTGATTAATACTCATTAACACTTTATATATCTAGGTATCAAAAATTAGCACTGATAAAAAAGGTATTTCCTGAAATGTTGCAAATTGGCTATTTTAGCAAATAAGTTGCCTGTTTCCGTGCAATTGAAATTGATGGAAATGATTTCTTTAAAATGATTTCTTTAGTAATAAGAAGTTGAGCAAATGCAGGTCTAAGTATAAAACGGTTAAAACAGTAACCTGTAGTTTAACTTAAAAGATTTTGAATTTGATGAATGGAAGTCATGCATGTCACGCAGACACTATTATTGCATTTAAATAATACGATATACCTAGTCACGCTTTATAGACACGCAATTAGTATATGTAAATTTATTTTAAAATGATTGATAAAATTATTATGCCTTAGAAACTTTAGGAGTAAGAGCGTTTTGATAGTATATCCCTTTATGTCGATATTTAAGACCACTTAGTAGTAGACAGCAATGGACAAACAACACATTTTAGTTGCGTACAAAAAAACAATTTCACCAAACAGTACCTTCACAAATCTGGAGATGAGCACGTCAATTCACAGTAGCTTATGAAAACAGCTTTACAATAACCTTGAACGAAAATGAAAAACGCAATGACGTAAGGTGTAAAGGTGATCGTGTGTGGCGGTGTCACGTATCGGGCCGGTTTGGTGGCGGGTCACCCGATACGGTGACATGCTCCCGCGCCGCTTCCTCCCACGTATAAAAACTTCAACCCTACCAGCATCCTTATCAATCGAGTACCACACTTCAGAACATCAACAATCAACATGTACTTCAAAGTGAGAAAAACACTTTTTACTGAATAAAAAAGAAAACTTTGAGCAATTTAATTACATATTACAATTTTCAGATCGCAGCCATCAGTGCCTTACTAGCTTTTTGTCAAGCTGGTGTGATTGAGGAGGGCCATGGGTCGGCAGTTTCTTCTCAAAGCATAGTTCGTCACGACGAACCGTCGCAGCACTCAGGACACCAGCAGCTCTTTGGACAACAGCAGCACTTTACTCCCGTTTTCGAACATGGCCCAATCGTGCACCACGCCTCACCAGTTATTGAGCAAGCGGCGTATCTCCAACACAGTGGCCCAATTGTTCACGCCTCACCTTTAGTTCAACACGTGGCGCCGGCTGCCATCCATCACGCTCCGGTGGTTCAGCAATACTCACCCGTTGCCATTGGACGTCATGAACAGGCTGAGCAGCATGTAAGTACAACTGAGGACTACTTACTTTTCAGTATAGTTTTTAAAATGCGAAAACGGAAACGCGGAAATAATCGGAACTCTTTCAACTCACAAGGTCATGTTAAACTTTCTGAAATAGTAAAATACCATGTAATATTATAAAATTTTACTAAATTCTTGCTTGCTGGACTTCTTTGAACCTGTGAACTTTTTCATAGGAAGAGAAAGTCATCTAATGCAGTATGATAAACTAGCGTTAGTTGTGTCTTTAGAACATAATACAAGCAAGTCATAGACAGCTCGACTATTAGATACGTTACATGCCAAAGTAACAGCATCCACGATATTGACAAAGTTCTTATACTACTGCAGTATTTTAAAAGTAAATTTAGTATGCACTTTAGCTGTATGTAGTTCATTCTATGGGTCGTTTCTATCTGATTAGTGAGTTCAACAAGTCCGGAAGGATTTCTTTGAAGAGAGCGACGTCTAAATCGTGATCTTCTTATATATTGTTTAAGTAATTAGATTTGCGACTTTAATAACAACCTAGAATCTAGTACATTCTCATATTATATCACATTACGTCAGATCCGTTTTGTAACTAAACAATAACATTCGTTTTATTTTAATGATATTCGGACAGATGGGCATCTTTTTTGTTAAGTAAGTTTTTACTTTTCACCGCATTTTATTAAACTCGTCTTCATTTCCTTAGAGGGTTTCACGAGAATGTGTTAACGAGGTACTTTATTATTTTTTCTCATAAGAAGATATTTTAATTGCAGAGCTTTAAAACGCTCATAATTTTCAACAACATAAATCAGTACCAATTAATAAACTTATTCATTTTATTTAAGTGTTCAATAATGAGCCTTGGCGAGTTCAAGAATATTTACGATTATTTATATACAATTAAATTAGCTTAATTTATGTTATAATGTCTAGATTTTGACTACTTCTATGTTTACTTAGCGATGCCCTTCATTGATAAATTATTGATTTAAATATAAATTAAGCTCACTGTATGATTATTGACAATATTATTTTGTTAACTCCAAGTTATCTACTACGGGTCTATTTTGTGTGACATTTATATTAAAGGTCGTGTTAGTAACTAACTTTGGATAAAGTTTTTGATGCAAAAGGCCTTAGAGAGGAAATGCTAGAATGAGGAACTAACTATACAAATTCTTTAGGTCAAAGTCAAGGAAAAACCTCGTACAAACTGTAACACGTGTCCAAAATAAACAAAAAGAGTGAAAGGTGTACGTATTACAATTACAATTAAACTTCTGATCAATTGATACAACCCAATTAAATATTTATTGTGTAAGTCCCTAGTTATTACAAGACTAAAGAGTTTTGTAACGCATGTACAAGCAATCTATCAAACTGTGATTGGTTTTAACGTCTATTTATCAAAAACATCATTAGATTATGTTGATCAACATTTACGCAGCAGCTGCCCTGTATCAAGTATAATAATCAACCAAATTGATTTTATAACAATTAAACAATCATCTTGCAATTCTGACTTCATTAATGTCTGACTAATTTCTGTTAGTCATTTGTTTTAAATGTCACTTCTTTTGAATCAAACAGTAAATTAATCAAAATCTACAAGATTCGATTTAGATATTTCCTGTTTATATTAATAAAACGTAACAGATAACTCAATTGTTTTTTTTTTTTGAACAAGCGGCCCGCTCCAGCTTCGCACGTATGTTACAAAACTTTGTATATCTCGTTTTTATTTAATTAGTTTCATTTAAAACTGCTCAAACTATTGAAGAAAACCCCATTAAAATCTCCTCTTGATAGTTCAAAAGATCGAAGCGAAACAATGAAGCGGAAATTTTTCATTTTTTGTATCTTTTGATAATCTTAATGTTTTTGTTGAAGGCTCCCGCTAAGTACGAGTTCTCGTACTCTGTGGAGGACCCTCACACCGGCGACCACAAGTCCCATCGCGAGAGCCGCGACGGTGACGTCGTGAAGGGAGAGTACTCCCTGCTGCAGCCTGATGGTTCCGTGCGCACGGTTGAATACACCGCCGACGACCAAAACGGGTAAGACTAAAATAATAA
Organism: Athetis lepigone; assembly: GCA_033675125.1. Lineage (NCBI taxonomy): Eukaryota > Metazoa > Arthropoda > Insecta > Lepidoptera > Noctuidae > Athetis > Athetis lepigone. Next base: position 8,297,988 of record CM066229.1, read on the forward strand.
TATCAGTGTATTGCTGTACTACTGCAGGGTAAAACATTTTCTCATACAATACTAAAATCTATAAAAATAAAAATTAATCGCTTAATGTGTCGCTAAGCACAAAAGTCTTAAACGAAACGAGATTTATGTATGAAATCAATTATTAGGCAGAACGAGGTCTGTCGTAGTCTAAATGTAACTATGTAATATAAAATACTAGCTCACTGCAGGGAAAAGGCTTCTTCTCATACAAAAAAGAAAGTTTTCTATAAGTCCAAGTTTTGTTATAAGGTTTTCCTTCACCGGTAACTATAAAGTTCAAGATTAATTTCAAAATATATTCGATTAGAAGCCACAATCTCTTATGTGAGACACGGATAAGACAATCATAGTATCAATGAAAATAATATCTTTGAAAAAGATGTCCATGACTTTTACAATGTTAAAGGTTAATGTTAATACATTAATTAATTAAAGCTCAATAAATAAAATGTAAAGTCACTTATTAACCTTTTCAAGGGCAGATAATAAGATTGAATTGTACGACAAAAGGCACTTATCTGCGGTTTATAACTTGATACGTTCGTGACATTATTATTAAATCGGTTTGTAATGTTATATTGACCTCTATGTATTAATTGGTCTCCAAAATCGACTACAGCTCTATAAAAACGCATCAGTTAGCCAACATGCTGTAAATTAATGAAGTCTTCTTGACCAGAACGTTAGAAAATACATAATCAAATTTAATTTAGAGTAAAGCGTTCTTGCCATGTCTTTGTGTAATAAAACTTGACTCAGTTCCATTAATAACATTGACTTAAGCCAATAAATTGTTAAGCGAGGCACGGAAACAGTAACACAATAAGATAGTAACACGCGCTTCGATTCCATTCATATGATCTGGTGATCATCTGTCTTGTTTCGTAATACATCGACTATGTTAAGGCCAATCCAACATATAAATTACTAATGAATCCGAGCTGGCGAGACTAATAGCATTTAGAAATGTAATCTATTAGAGTTTTAATCTAAATTGAGTGTTGTTTCGGTCGATAACGCAGATAGTATCTTCCGTTACACCGAATGCTGCAAGTGCTGCAATTGTGAAGAACACCTGTCTATCTTTGGCTCGTTATGTGTGTTGTATAACACATAGATAAATTGCGGGCAACTACATAACAATATGCCATCGCCATTAACTTAATAAGGTGCAATTTACTCGTAAAATCAGTTTAGCACTTGGAGTGAAACGTATTGAATACTGTAAATAGGCAATTTTGTTACGTGGTAGAAATATGTACATATAATAATACAATTTCTTTATTAAAACCGTAGTTTCAACGCCATCGTGCACAACTCGGCGCCGTCTGCGCACGACGCGCCGCCGAGCCCGGCCCCCGTGGTTCACGCCGCGCCAGTGCAGGTTCACGCCGCGCCAGTAGTTCACGCTGGCCCTGTGGTTCACGCCGCTCCCCTCGTTCACGCCGGCCCTCTAGTCCACGCTGCACCTTCTCACTACATCACTACCCACCATTAAACTTTAATATTACACTGAAAATGTATTAACCTAGTATTTAGGAAGTTTTTTTACAAATATACTGTTATTATTTATAAGTATCAATAATGGTTTTTTCTTCTTATCCGAATGAAAGAACTATAAGTCTTAACAAAAGGTTGCTGATGAATCGAAAAAGAGTAAAGTTCATTAAGTTAATTAAGTGATTTGATTTAATTATAGTTCAATTTGTATGATACATTATTCTTGAACCTAGCTACAACCTGCTGAAAGCACCAACCATTTCTTGACGTGTCGACCAGTTTTACATAGTGCGCACATTAACTAAGTACTAAATTTTTCTGTCATATCTTTCTATCAAGCATATTAAGTTCATTACAACATTATACATACAATTTTCTGATTAGAGAAAATTACTCATAAAAAAATTAAACCGTTAAGTTCAAATCGTACAAAATAATCCAATTAATTAATTTATTACCTACAAGAAAATACTTCGATTTCACGCATCAAGCAAATCCAGGAAACGGTAAGAATATTAAGTTGGCAGAAAGTGAACAGGTATGGTTAGATTGGCGTTGCGTCGGCGTTTGCCCAGGTACCGCAAACAATTCAAACGCATCCGATGTGTGATGTTAAGTAACTTTAATTGCTTATTAGTTGCACTATTCAAGCTTATTAAAACTACTGCTGTGCCCCGCGGTTTCACTCGCACATTCCAGATACATTGGCTAGCGCGGTTCCGCGGATGGCGAGCGATGGGTAGCTCGCCCATCGTGACCCTGGAACATATAGGGCAATCGAAGGAACATGAGTGGGTTTTAGTCAGTAAGAGTCTGACACGCCCTCCCGCCGCACCCAGGACGGGAGCAGTCATTGGATGATTTCCCACTCACCAAAAAAAAAAAAAGATACATTGGCTATTTTTCACCCCTATCAGTCATAGTCATAGTGTGATGTTATGTAGCGTTTACTATTCTATTAATAAACAATGCTGTTACATAAAAAATAATCTTCCTTTTCTTTTAATACCGCTGATAGTTCTATAACTTAATGTGTTTAAACAAACAAATAGCCCTTCAACTTCGATATTAGAGTAAGAAAACATTTCTTCTCACAATTCTTTTTTAGATTTAATTTTAAAATATGCCATTAAAAAACAGATATGTAATATATTTATCATTAGGAAATGGTTAAATAAAAAATATTTACCCAGTGCTCAGCACTTTTGAAAGACTTTCGTAATTCATTTTAATGTGTCATACAGAAACAGCCGCGGAAGTAAAGTCAAAATGAATCGCGAGATCGTTCACCATTGATGATTATTCATTTATGTTGAATCTGATATAGTCTTCGCCTTCTTTAATTTATATTTAAATAGTGCTGTTATCATTCTTTAAAAACTCTGCTTTTCTGTACTATATTATGCATGTATTGTACCTACAAATCTTGCTCTTGAGCCATTCTATCTATTAATGAAAACCACATTTCCGTTGCACAGCTCAAAATATCTAAACATGCTTAGAGACTGCAAAGCGGAAAGCGTTTTCATTTTATACTAATTAAATAAACAGATGTTATTTACCATATGTATTAGGAGTGTATAACGTAATAATTTTATCAGATGACGGAAATGGTTCGAATTAGTACGTAACTTACTCTTTTTGAGAGATCTTGATGTTATGATCATGACATGGAATATGTAGTTCACGAATATGTAGCAAACAGTCACGAAATTATAAACATACTTCATTATATTATATACGAGAACTGGCACGAAATATTTCGAAAAATTAATAATATTAAGTACTACTTTTGGTTTTTTGTTTTTTACTGCAAAAGTGTCGTATGCAGTACAAGAGTTTTTTTTTTCACCAACAATTGTTTACACAATTTCAGTATACGATAGATATTAAGAGATAGACGTAGCTTGTACGCAAAGAGACCGCTACTAACGATTTAAGGTAGTTTTCTTCCAGGTCCCATTGAAACTTTCCACCTTGTATACAATTTAAACAAATATGCACGACGAAGTTAATAGTTATTTGAGGAGTGTGACTTACTGATTTTTTGTTTTTCTTCAAGATTTATGTATAATGCAAATAAACCTTCCGTAATTAAAAATCCCTTCCAACCTTTCGGTAGTCCAATAAATTCTCAAAATAATAGCTGAAGTTACATTTGAATATCCATTTGAATGTTTTGACAAACTAAGCAGCTAAACAAACAGAGACAAAAAGAGGCTTAGTTTTACCTACTTTTTTGATATAATAAATGTGACATCTTAATTTACCCTGACTTCAGTTTCTGATAAGCGCATAAGCTTCCGTTTTTCGAATTTAAATGTCGTCAGTATTTTTGAACACCTGATAAAGCTTGAAATCACACTTATTGAATTTGACATTACGGTATTTATTTTTTTATTTGGGACAAACAAACAGTAACGCATTATATCTACGCAAACAATATAAACTAAGATATTATATAAATCTGAATCTCATACTGTTATCCATACTCCACAGCATATACTAATAATACACAATTTTATTTAATAAAGTATAAAAAAGTACAACTTACAAAAAGAAATAGCTTCTTTACATTGGCGAGCTTAGCCCATTATTAAGTTTATGTTCTGTTCCCAATAGTATGTTCCCCGAGATATTACAGACTAGTAACCGTTGGTAACAAGAACAATATCATTAAACCTTTATATAACCAATACTGCTTTGCATTACGCACATAAATAACACGATCATTGGATTAGAACGTTTTTTATGAACTGTTAACAACTACTAATCATTAGTGGGTATGATTAGGAATCATTTTAATAATGCCGAATTACGTGTCTAAATTTTTCCAAAATTGTACTGTTAAAATAATTTGGAATACCAGATCGACACATCTCTAGCAGAGGATTTCTTTAAAAGTGAACAGTTCTACTTTCTGGTAACAAATTAAAAAATATATGACTTAAATACATACGAGTACTAGCTGTTCCACGCCGTCATCATCATCCTCGGTTACTACTTTAATCCTGTAGGTCGACGAAATGTTAAGTATATAGCATACTAATAGCCTTTTTCGATAAATGGGATATACAACACAAAATATTTTTCAAATCAGATCAGTAGTTCCTGGGATTAACACGTTTAACCAAAGAAACAAATATAATTTTCAACTTTAAAATATTAGTATAGATTAGACAGCTTGCATATTGACAAAAAAAAAACAAAAATAATAATAATATAGATTGCTATAAAGTGAACTTTATGCATCTACAGTATGAACGGCACAGCATCTACAGATTCATCTTAAAGTGTTGAGAAGTCATTTATATACCAGATAAAGAAGCTGCTGCAACACCTTATCTATAATTGAAGAACATCAATCCGTATGTTGAATATAAAATTACATACTATAATGCGCTTTAAAACTGCGGCAACACTGAGAATTCGGTTAATTACTTAATGTAGAGTGACGAAAACTTATAATACATTGTTTTATAATCCCTAGCAAGGTCGAGTTGCAGTCATTATGTCTTTTCGGTGCTCTCGCGCATGGCAACGCTCTACTTACTTGTAGTAATTACAGGTTAACGAGGTACCTTGATGAGAGTAATAATGTAGTGAGTGTTTATAATTTATTTTATTATAAACGATTAGGTAACAGTAGGCTCGTCTTGAAACGCTAATTGAGTTTAAAAAATATTAAATTAGTCGTGAAATTCTAGCGCACACATAACTCTTTTTTTTTACACAAAAAGTTACATTTCGGGTGTTAAGTCACTGACGCCTTGTTGTGACGCGTAATTAAGTTGATAACTAGTCAAATATGTGTGTGTGCATTGTGTACATGTGTATAACGCACGAAAAAGCGTCCACAGTGGAGTCTATATCCGCTTGTTCCTATCTACTCTAAATTATGAAGAAACTGAAGACTTCCTGAGGTTCCACCCTCACTAATAAAACACCCTCACACACACACACACACCCACACACGCACGCACTCACACACTCACATACCTACACACTAAATCTACCTATTTTACAATGGCTTTCATTTATCATTATTTTTGCATGCTTGTTATTGTTACCAGGATAATTATACCTAATTATAAAATGTACTACGTCATGAGACCCCTATATGTATATTGTATAAACGGGATCAGTCATGTCTCTTCTAAACACAGGCTACTCAGTAGCCTATATAAGAGTACAGCGCTTCACCCGCTTACCAGACTGTGTATTATTCTCATGTCCCAATGTATCTGTACTATAATCTGGTCCTCGTAAACAATAAATAAATTTTTCTTTTTCTTTTTTTCTTTTAATTTAGCAATAACGGTTCGTCAACACTACACCATGATACATAAAATTGAAATTTACAACTACCATCCGGATACGGTAATTAAGAGAAGTAATGGAAGAGTTCAATACTTCACGTATCCTATCGATCTAACGTTAGACGCCTCAATTAGTCGAAAGTATATTTTTTGGCCTTTCTAACTTAATACATATTAAAATGCGTTAAAGAGCAAAATAAGCATTTTATAATTTGTTGCTAAACATCGGCCTTCAACTAGTTTAGCAGATTTAACAATTTAGTTCCATCTCTCCTAATTTCGATGTTTAATACTTTATTTAGCCTTTATAGACAGAGTTGAACGGTATTGTGTTTCGTCTGCAAAATAAAAAAAGATAAAAGAGTTTTTGATTAAATAAAATTCAAGTTACAATAAAAATATTGTAAAGTAGTAAGTATTGACCGTTAAAACGTAACGTAATGTTTATCTTATTTAACAACTTTCTAACATATTACAATTAAAAACATATGTCATATAGTGTCTGCGTTAATAACAATAAAGCACTACATGAAATAAGATAATAGTCATTTAGTTTTATTTCTTAGCTAAAATTGGAAACCACATGTGAAGATATAAATCCGAGAATATTGTAACTTGTTTGTTCTACGTAACTTTGGCAGCCGTATGCGGTCACGTCTTTATCTCCAGCATCCCACTAGAGAAAACGAAGTTTATAGACGTGATAATATTCTACAAACTGCATCTTTGTTGTACATGAACGTCCTTACAACAAAAGGATAGTGCAAAGGGGGGGTGAACTGAAAATGAAGTTTTCAGCTTTTCGTTTTTAATTACAGAGAAACAATTGTCAAAAACTCATAAATTTTATCACCTTGAACCATAGAGTGCTACGTAATTTTACGTAATTGCTGTATCATTATCAAACTACCGTATTCTTGCGTAGAGGCAGGCCGCGTGCGGCGTCGCATCTCGCCGGTATACTAATATAAAAGTGGAAGGCTGCGCTCCTCGGCATCAGTTGTGTGTGATCGTGCAGTCGGGCCAAACCTAATCCAAACGGAAAATGATCGCTAGAGTAAGTGCATCCTGTGGTTTACTCCTGTTCTGTGAAAGGATTCGCGACGTTACTGCTAGTGAATTGGAGCAGATCAACGTTTCTTTCCATAGTGGTCTTTAGTTCTAAAGGAGTGCTTTGTTGATGTCATTTGTCCAAAACAAAAATCCAGGATCCTACGGCTCCTTTAGTTGCAACTATCGTTTATACCTTAAAGGATTTTGATCACAAAATCTCATTCAATTTATATCACAAATCAATATTATAATGCAGGGGCTTTAGTCACCCTATTATATCAACCGAATATACTTCTAGTCCTCTAAGGATCCAATCTGCATACCCGCAACAAGCGTGTCCACTCCAGTGATTTGCGTGTACGCAGCTTTCGTAGGTTATCGTAGATCAAGCGCTCTAAGAAGTTTCTGTCTCAATTAACTACTGCTCGTTCTTAAAAATACATGTCTCAATATAAATATGAACATTATGCGCTATATTCTATAACGTTCTATAGCATTTTAAGTCGTAGTATATTCAGATTTTGCAACTTGCTTGCATCTTGAATACTAAGTTACGAAATTGTTTTATTTCGCTGCTTAGAATCAATCTAATATTCGGTTATTGCCTAAGCGTTTAGAGATACTATTTTTGGCAATTCCATATTCAATTTAATTTTTAACTGAACATCAAAATATTTGCCGTTTGTCTTGTAAACATCAATTTTCTTTCCGCATACCTGTTAGGTTCTCACTGCTCCACTCATATTAGTATCGGAGTTAATTTATCTCGGTCCTTTACTATTAACACCATCAAACTAAATATTTGGCATGTTATAAACCAGATTACCAGATTTAACCAGATTTGTTAGATTTCAGAGCCCCTAACAAGTGAAAGGCTGTCACAGCATTAAATTATAGTTCTGAGACAGTTCTTGACGCACTACCCTAATTTAACACCGCTGCAAATATGGGGTTTTGCAGAAACGTAACTCTTTATAAACAGTTGTTTATTGCCTAACAACAGTAGGTCTGGTTTTCATGTTTATTGTTGAACAATGAAACCAAAAACGTTACTCTAAACTGTAAACGTACCAATTTTGATATATAATTCAGTTTTTAATTTCTAAGTTGTTCTAACTCTCGGTTACATTGCTAACTTACCTATTCACCAACCCACCATGACCTATCACAACAACTGGTGACGTAGAGACGGTCATTGTTTAGTATGCCTTCTATTCTAAAAGCTTATAGACGCGTTCCACTTTCCTTATCATCACCATTCTCATTTCTCACACTTCTCTCTGTGCAGGCTACAGTTATCCTAGATGTCTAGAAGCTTCTAGACTATTACCCTTCATCATCATCTTTTTCATTTATGACACTTTTCTGTGTACAGGCTACAGTAATCCTGGGTGCGTTGGCGCTGGCCTCCGCTGGCGTGGTGCAGCTCGGACACGGCTACGCCGGAGAGGGGTACGGACACGAAGCTGTAGCGTACGCGCCCGTTGCACACTACGGAGGACATGAAGATACGCATGTTGACTATCATGTGAGTGACGTCACTGGATTTAAATATGGAACGTGAGGGTTAAGCTGGCCCTGACGGGGTTGTGGAATAGTTCTAATAGTTACCACGGCCCCGTAACATAAAGGCCAACCGAAAGAACAAGGGCGGGTTTTAGTCAGTAAAACAGAGGGTTAAGCTTGTCGGCCATATTCGGGTCTTTATTCGCAAAAGAAATTCTTCAAAAAAACAAAACCAATGGAGGCTCGATTAAGTGTGTAGGTACATTATTTTGAGGGACTTAATTGTTGTAGCTGTAGCTGTCAGGGTTTCGCTGGCAACACGTACAGAATCAAAGGCATGAAAGGATGATGTATGAGCCCGTAGCATTCTACACAGACACATTGTATGAATGACATTATGCTATATGGAGTACAAAGGTAAAATTTGTAATTGCTCGCTTTCTAAGTAACATTTAGAGAGGGAAATAGCGTTGATATAAAAATTTTACGGGTTTTTTTTTCAATAATGATTTATACCTAATAAATTTAACGTCTAAATAACAAACGTAACAGTCAAATGGGTAATACTAAATTACAAAAATAGAACTAAAAAAACCCAGCAATAGTAATAGAGCCGTAAAACCAACCTTCATCTAATGAGCATTGTTCCCCGTTACTCGCATTAAGAGCATGTGCACACAGTAATAGTCGCAACATTACAACACTGCACTCACTGTCGCACCAACTGGAACGCTCTCATACATCAACTATAGCAAATATTGGTCAAGGATACACAAATCAAGAAAAACGCATCAAAATATTTTGGCTCCAAAAATAACCGCACGCATGTTCATAATGAGTCTATTACGACGACACGCTAATAACCCGAATTAAGTACCCACACTTAGTTATGTTAGCAAACTGTAACAGCACAAAAACTTGACACATAAACTTATAGTTCTCATAATCACGAAGTAACGTCACGACACGTGAATTACATTCATGATCTCGCTAATTTCTATTAATTATAAGTGTTACGTTAGTGGCAAACAAACTGTTGCTAATATCTCCTCGGTAAGTGGAGCAGCAAGAGCTGGTTTTGTTTCCCTGGGCCTGTGTTACCTATTTCGTTTCGTAATACAATAGTAACAAGCTAATTGATAGCTTGCATAAACTGCGCGTGTTGTACGCCCGATCCAGCACAATCGACGTTGTTTCCGGGATATGATACCTATCAACGACACAGTCCCACAGTGGCCGGGACTATTGACTTACATCATCGTGACCATTTTCTCACAAAATGGGGCCAAGCAAATAAATATAAATAATTATTTCGTTTCCTCCCGAAGTGTTGCCGTAATCTTACAAATCAACAAGCCACGTCCAAAGTCAGCACGCAAGTGACTTACGAGATTTTTTTATTAGTTGCATCTGTAACACTAAAAATTAACATCGCGTATATTTTGTCTTAAAAGAAGAAATACTATTTCCAATCTACAGAGCTTAGCATCTTACAGCTTTTTATGCAATTACATTACAAACGTCTGAAGTAAAAACTGTTTATGGCTGTTTCAAAACTAATTAAACTTAACGATTGCGTTTAACGAACAATCTTAGATTGACTATATTTTTCTTTGCAATGCCTACTTTGAAATTACTATAATATAAATCTATCGAATAATATAGTTTTCTGTGAATCAAATTAAAGATCGTAATACTTGAGTATAAAGCTTCGATTAATCTGTTGTCGATAGCTATAAGCTGTCATAAATCGCCGCCGCTGGCTATGATTTGAAGTAATCCGCTTTGAATTACATAACGGTCCGCACAGCCAAGTATATCCCGGTCGTGACTGTAGGAGCGATAACATAGCGGTTCCCAGGGAGGTTGCGACATTCGCGCTTAAGGCCCAGGACGTAATGACTGCCATGATATCCAGGCCATTGGGCTGTTGTTTGCATAAACTTGGTGGCTCGTGCTCTCACGCTCGTTTAATGGTAGATGTGGAATCGTTGCCGACTGATGTCGACCCAAATGCAAAATTGCGTAAGGCCTTTGACAGTACAAGCCATTGTAGTGTGCCACAATAATGGGATCAAACTCGATCTCCTAAACTGGCCTAACAAACCACTAAAGTAGATTAAAGATTAGAGCATGCGCTGTAAATCAATTTTGGAAATAGTTTACACAACTAGTTTAACTTGAAAAATGTTTTTTTTTTATTGTACGCCAACAGAGCATGTAATAGATAAAGATCTTGAAGTACGTAAATACTTGATGAAATTAAAATATTACGCTATATACAGTTACATGTCTGTTACATACACATAAAAAAATGAAATTTTATTTTCATGATCGAACGATGCGAATTTAAACATACGAGTACAATGATATAACCGAACCAGGACTGTATTATTTCACTTAATAACATGATGCACTGATTATTTTGTTGAAAAGTCATTGACATTAATAAAACTAGCAACAATTCATTAAATTAAAAAGCCTTTAGTTCAGCTAAAATACCATCCACTAATTTTAATCTTTACTCTCAGGCCCACCCCAAATATGATTATTCATACTCCGTATCCGACCCACACACTGGTGACCACAAGACCCAGCACGAGGTCCGTGACGGCGATGTGGTGAAGGGAGAGTACTCTTTGCTGCAGCCTGATGGTTCCTTCAGGAAGGTCACGTACACCGCTGATGACCACAATGGGTAAGGAAAGCTTTAATGACACGAAGAAGTGGTGACGTTTGCATTTCAATAATTTTGTTCAGATATTGCCAGTAGAAACAACTATTCAAAAAAGAAAATAAAAAAAAAGAATGAATGCTTAAATTCATGTAAATTTAATTCACGGTCGTTAGTTACAAAACACCGAACAGTCACTATTCACGATACCAACAAAAACTAGTGTTCCGACAAGAAAATCCTAATTTAATTAGGCTTGCACAACAGAGTAAATTAATTCAACGAAAACAGTTCATAACTAGCTTATATCTGGACATTGGAATGCGATAGCTTTAGCATTTCCTCGAGTGTTACGTTACAATGTTACTTGTTGCAGTTTCAACGCGGTCGTCCACAACACTGCGCCAGCGCACCACGAGTACCACTAGCGCGCGCACCTGCCACTGTTTCTCATGTGATATTATACACTTAATACTTAATGTAGATAGTCTTTAGTCGACAACGACTCTTTATTTTATAAGACTGCGGCGAAAATAAACTTTAAGAAAACTATTTTTTTCTGTGTGTTTTACCTGTCTTCCTTCCCTTTGATTATCTTGTTTCTACCGTACTACGGGATGCTACTGTCTGAAACATTCTTAATATTTTGGCCGCCATGTTAAAACAGCGAAATTGTCTTCTAAGCTCCAAGCTATTTAAATAAGTATAGAAATTTGTCACGGGATCGTGACTGCAACGTGAAGGGCACATTTTGGTTTGTTATCTAAACGTGGCTATGATAAAAGATAAATAATAATAATAAACGTTTATTAGGTAAAAGAAAGTTGTACAGTTCTGACTCAGACGGTGAGCCACAAACTAAGCACAGCTTGTATCTTGTGGCTCAGGAATACATACAAATAGAGAACCCCGGAAACTAAGCCAGGACTCTATGCTCAGTAGCCTTCCACTTTCCTACTGATATTTTCCATATTTTTTATTGTTCAATTATAATTAGCTATATTACATATCTTTAATAACATGTTAAGTAGGATGAGACTTTGATGGATGTAACATCAACAAATAAATGTATTCCTTTTTTATTTTTCTACATTTCCTCTATACAATATATATTATCTACTTGGATCTCAAAGCTTTTGATCAAGAATAAATCCTAATCCATATCAGATCGAAAAAGATTTGTGTCTAAAAAGTTACTCAAGGTATCTTATTTATGTTAAGTATTTATATATCTCTTTTTGTATTTGTTATTTTCAATCCCATTCCTAACATGCCTGCCATGTTATCTCTTTACCACTCTTGGTTGACTATTAGAAGAGAATGCTTGAGGCATTAAGTTTTTGTGCATTAAGTGTTTTAAATAAATAAATCCATACTATATCCATCCATACTTCCATACTAATATTATAAATGCGAAAGTAACTCTGTCTGTCTCTTCTACACGCCTAAACAACTGAACCGATTTGAATGAAATTTGGTACAGATATAGTCTGGGACCGAGAAAGGACATAGGATAGTTTTCATCCCGGAAATCCCCCGAGAACGGGAACTATTATTAGACGAGGACGAAGTCGCGGGCAAAAGCAAGTAAAATATAAAGAAAACCTTTCCAATACAAGCAAAAACCAACCATTATTTTTTTTCTATAAGTATACTTAAGTATAATTTTAATTTACTTATATTAACTTAAATATTAATAACACAATAATTAGCACTTTAAATATTGTCCTTATTAATTGTAATTAACTTGTTTACCTTTGTACTTATGTACTTACATTCTGTTGTACCCTTGTAAAATGAAGGCTAGCAGTTTAAGAAGGTAGCCCCAATGGATGAAGGTTTCGCCTAACTAAAGAGTTAACGCGGCGTAGAAAAAAAATACAAGAAACAACACTTTGCACTTATCCAAAATATAGTAAATAGCGCCATGTTAATGCTTCTGTATGGCAAAACGCTAACGTTAGCGTTACTTTTAGGTGTAGGTCATTTATAGACCGTACATGTTCCGTGTTACTTGAAAGCCATATATAATCCATATCTTCACTGACAATATTTATCAAAGATTTATAGATATACATTTAGGTATGTGACAAAAGGTATTTACAAATGTAAATCTTTAACCTTACTGTGACCCCGGAACAAAAAGGGCAACCGAAGGATCATGAGTGGGTTTTATTCAGTAAAAGTCTGACACGTTCTCCCGCCGCACCCAGGACGGGAGAAGTCATTTGATGATTTCCCACTCCCCAAAAAAAAAAGGATGATAGTATTTAGAAGCCCTAAAGTTTGACAATCAGTATTACAAAAGAGTATGATAATACCCATGATTGGATTATAAGAGTCTGATAGGCAATCGCTCCCTTTGGTTTGTTGCATCTCCACTCATTAATTCCATCAACTGATTTAGCTGCATCTCCTAAGACTTCAAGCCAACCCTAGCACAAATTTATAAGAACTAGCGAGATCAGGACGGATTTTATTTTGTTATACGACAAGTATAATGATGCAACTTGAAAAACAGACGACGAGTTTCGATAAGGATAAAACCAGCCAAGAGTAACTCATATCATGCCATTGACTGATATGTTTATATTGCCATCAAATAAACATCACAAAGGTCTGTCCATATCCTATTACATGAATAGTAAGATTTGATAGAGAAATCCCGTAGAAATAAGGACAAATAGAATTTACCCAATAAAAAAAATATCCAGCCAACTTTTACAATTTTTACCAAACAAAAAAATACATGAGTAAAATAATTAAATAGTTGAGTTGAGTTAATGAAATAGTCAGAACAAAGTACTCAAGAAGCCGTTGAAAAAAAAAATATTCTTCATGTTATTATTGAAACGAAAATATAATAAGTAGAAAAATATACATAGAAATTATAGGATGTTTTTTTTAAGATGAATTTGGATCGAAAAAGAAATGAAGGATGTCATTTTTTGTTGTCATAGTGATAGCAGTAATAGAGACTTACATTTTATGAGCAATGTACAATGCCACAAGTTCAAAAGATATAGCCCTCTGACAGACAGTTGGACGGACAGATAAATAACCTCATTAGAGTTCCGTTGGCACCCTCCGGATACGAAGCCCTAGGGGCAAGCCTTTCTTGACAGTAAGTTTGCAATACTGACAATGAACCCCAAATCAATAAGATGTTGCCTAATCACATTAAGGAATTATAGAAGTATCTAGAAAAGCTTCCTGGAACATCAATAAAAACCTCACATGATCATGTCAACCAAGTTTTAAATAATACGTAAGTAAATATGTTTTTAATAACCTATATACTATAGGTAACTTCAACCTATGAACTTAAAGTTAAAGCCTTTAAATGAAATGTATTGTAAAGTATAAAAGATCACTTATTGGAATACATACCGCCTTCTTAAAACTTCATGCTAAAGTGTCGTGTTTGGTACAATTGCTTTAATCATTATTGTATTGTTTACCTGGCAAATACGTATAGCAATCGAACAATGATAAAATGTTGCCATTGAAGTAACAACAGGCGTTACGTGTTATAAAATTCACAAAGGTATAATTAATTTACTTATTCCAATTCAGTTTTGACATTGGCAGAATAGTTGTCGTTTGGCTCTGTTTACCATTATATAAAAAATGTAATAGAATAGAATTCAATGGTTGGTTTCGATACGCCACGGTCGACTTCTAACATTTTTGTACTACTCGCTAATATAATACAACTGAAAAGATGTTTTCGTTTGAGTATTTAAATAGCTAGACATGACTTTACTCCCTGTTTATTTAATTATTATTTATCTACATATTGTTGACAGACCCGTTGACCCCATTACAAGAGCGGAGCAGTAACCAAAAGCACTGGAAGTCATTTTAAAGAAAGAGTTAATACAATTAAAGGAAAAAAGTATAAAAACGGTATAGTCTTGATTTTTTATCAAATTCCATAAAGGCATGAGCCTAGTGTGCCTTCTTGCCATAGTTATAAAACTAACTTTTTATGTAAACACAACAAGTTATAGGCATGTATTTGACACACAAGTGACGCACCCTATTGGCCATGAACCAGTTCATAAGCAATGGGAAAAAATAATAGTTCCTTTACTAACCAGTACTTCTCTATTTATGCAAAACTGAAAGTTGTGTTTGCCTAAAGCCAAACATCACCGTGCAGGAAATTGAAATAAGTGAAAGATTTCCTATTCCGAAAGATTGCACAGCTGAAAGCGACTACATATGTTTTCACAGAATAAAGAAACAGCAAGCAGTTCCCTGTACCATTGCATAAGTTACGCACTGGCTGGACATTTGAAACAAAACCTAGTGTCACGCCAAATTACCTACTTTTTGAATCCCACGTGTTCCGAATACAGGAGAAAAATGACGGAACCTGCGTTAAATCTTCATTAGCATATTAATTGTTATCTTCTATTCATCTAGTCTACGACATTGATGGTTTGTTTCGATATTACCGAACAGAATATTTTAGGAACAACAAAGCACCTCTTATAAGCAGAGTTTCATTCTGAAAAATATCAGTAGTCTTCCATCGATCACCAGGAAGGATGAGTGTTCAGGTAAGTACTATTTTATTTGTCATTTAATTTTAAATATAAATAACTAAACACAAAATTCTACTTTTTCATGTTTCAGGCCTTGATATTCATATTAGGTGCCACCTTAATATGTGGCGTTAGGGGTTCCTCTTACTCCAATGTCTATGTGGAGAGGGATGTAGTACCTACGAGATATTACCAGTATAGGGCACCATACCAGGCCATAGCAAATACTAGACTGTCTCAAATCAATACACTACCTTCAATATCAGGGTATGTCACATCCTGTGTGTCGCCTTGTGTGTATCCAGCCCCATCAGGTCCTGCTGTGACTCCTGTAAACCCAAGTCCAAATGTTTTACCCTACAATTCACCGGTACCAAATGTTCCTATTGTGGTTTCACCAGCCAAGAAGGTATTTATAACAAAGTTGCA
Source organism: Athetis lepigone (assembly GCA_033675125.1). Taxonomy (NCBI): domain Eukaryota; kingdom Metazoa; phylum Arthropoda; class Insecta; order Lepidoptera; family Noctuidae; genus Athetis; species Athetis lepigone. Next base: position 8,314,043 of record CM066229.1, read on the forward strand.
TTATGTTTGTTTTTTTATCATTACCTTCGTTTTTATTTACCAGAAACCCGAAAAGGAGGTTATTGTACTCATCATTATGAACAACTTTTACTATAGCAACAACCGTGAAATCACGGAAAAATAATCATATCATCCATACTTACATATTGTCGAGTTAAAACTTAATGTAAGAAAACTGGTAGCAGTTTTTTGTGTTTTTAGGAATATGTTAATAACTACGAGTACTATACAGGATTTAGATTCATGCTAAATAAGAGTATAAGTTATTTTAAAATTAAACCTTGGAACACACGTGATTCCAGACACAATAGAAAGACAACAGCAGCGCGACAGCCGGCTGTCGCTTTGTAGTTGAAAGGTTAAATTAAATCTCGCATATTTTTATAGGAACCCATACCGTACGAATATTCGTACGTCGTGTATGATGAAAACACAGGAGATCACAAGGCACAACGTGAACTTAGTGATGGCTCAGTAGTCCGAGGGGAATACTCGTTCCTCCAGCCAGATGGATACGTTCGAGAAGTGCAGTATGTAGCTGACGACATTTCTGGGTATGTTAAGTTGATTAACTACCTCTACTAACTATATCAACAAAACTGTCTGATAATCTGCTTACTTAAAAGATAATCAATTAACAATCAACTATTTCTTGCCAGGTTCAATGCAATAGTTAAAAATTTCTTGCCCGTTACTGTGGAAGGCAAAAGGCAAGATGAAGAATATGAAAAGAAGGAATCCTCCCCACCTTGCAACGAAGTTAAAAATGAATCACTAAAAGAAGAAGCAGAAGGAGATTCAGACAAAATCTCTACACAATATGAACATAGTGAACAACAGCTACAGAAACCTAATAACTTCAAAGAAACATCTGGAGAAGGTACAGAAGAAAAACCTAAAGAAATACATTACCAAACGCCTAACAAAGAGTTCAACAAATCAGAAGAACATCCCAAAGGTGAATCTGTATCTGAAGAATCGAAGGAAGAACTAAAAGAAAATAATAAACAAAAACCAAAAAAGGGATCGAAGGAAGCGTCTGATGAACATTCTGGACAGGAATCTGGAGCAAGTCATGGCAAGCACAAAGAAGTTCACGAATTATTGAAACCCTCAGATGAAGGACATGTTCCGTATAGAGACATATTGAGATGTATTGAAGCAGCGATGCAAAGGGAATATGGGGTTCCAGCCCCTATGAGACAGGGACCTTCACCTCTAACCTACATAGTTTTGAAAAACCCGTGTTAACATAGATATCAGCTCGTAAATTGTCTAGTCGAAACCGAATGAATTTGAATCTCTCAATATTTTAAAATTAAGCGTTACATTTATACAATATTCAAAATAAAACTTGCAAGTTAAATGACTACGTACTTTTCTTTATAACTGTTACAGTTTTATACATACTGCTTATACAGAATACGTTAAACTAATACCCATCAAATTATAACGTTGAAGAAAAAATTGTAAAAAGAAGTTGGAACTTTATCTATATATATAAAAATGAATTGATGTTCGTTAGTCTGATTAAAACTCGAGAACGGCTGGGCCGATTGAGCTGATTTTGGGTTTAAAATGTTTGTCGTAGTCCAGGGTAGGTCTAAACGGTGAGAAAATAAGAAAAAAATGCGAGAAAGATAGAGTAAAACAACAATTCCATTTTCCCATATAAAAGTTGCCCATGTTCTGTAGGATGTCGTTGTCATAGTAACCGGCAAATCAAGTGTCAAATTCAAGTGTTACAGTTACAACCATAGAGGTTACAACCCGTCATCATTTTCATAAATCCAAATCATGCAAATAATTAGTTGGTTCTATTTTAAAGCCATTTAATACGGTTTGAAATAACAGAAAGGCGTGTAATATGCTATATAAAATAATACTGTAACAGCTTTTCTTATTTCCAACGTACCAAAATAATATTACGATAAAAAAATATCTAGATTTAAAATTTTTACTAGCTTTCGCCCGCGGCTTCGCCCGCGTGGATGTCGAACTTCTACCTACTATTTTAACCCTTTGGGGCTATTTTTTATATTCTTCACAAAGAATAAACCCTCCAAGTTTAATGTATTTAGTTAGTTATTGTTATATATTAACAAACATGTTTATATCAGTCAGCGAGTTTACTATTATATACATATATCAAATGACTTCTCTCAGCCTCAGTGTCAGACTTTTACTGACTTTTATGATCCGCAACTCAGGCAGGCATTGGCCCTAGAAGGCTCCGTCACGTGCTGACTGATCTGTGAGGCGCGAGTGGAACAAACGCGCCGACAACATGGGCCTGCTCACGCACAATGGCCCAATTATGAGGCTAAGTGCGGACAAGCCCAGCGAAACTAAAAAAAACATGGGCCTGCTCCTTATCCGCCGGTGAGCTACCTATCGCTCGCCGTCCACAAGGACACGGCGGTAGCCCGCCCAAGCACAACATACCTTCACCGTATGCTCCACCGAGTCCTCCAGGTGACCGTTGTCGCAGTGGTGACACCTAGGCAGCGCTTCCGCCCGAAATCTGACACAGGAACCTCCTTAAATCTCCGTGTCCGGTGATGACCTAGGCTGTGTCCGGCGATACGTGAGAGCGCCGTGGCACCTCTCTAGCCACTCCTCAAACAATGATGAATGTGTCTCTCCAATGACTCCATCCACATACAATAGAAGACTGAGACCGGGTATTTAAATTTGCTTCACGTCGCACTCTCATAAGCATACGAAACGACACCCCACATACAAATCGAAACAGGGATAGAACCAAACAATTGTTAAATTTACTGAATTAATTGATTACTTTTTGTTTTTGACCAAAAGACCCAATACTTATCACGAACGCATCGACAAAAAAAAACACATTTTACAACAGGGATAGAACCTGCACGAAGGAAAGCTGCCTGGGATGATCATTATTTTCACTTTGAAACAAAACAAAGACCCCAGCAAATCGCAACGCATTAGTGAAACCGCATTCAATTAGGTTAACCCGTTTTTGAGATTAGCCCGAACAAACGTATAGACAAACAGACAAAAATTCTAAAAATCATTGTTTTGGGTTCTATTGCGTATATAAAGTTCCCCTAATTAAGTCTTTTTTGTTTATCTTCCATGTACAGACACCGACTTTTTACAATTTTATTTATATATATACAGGGTGTCCCACGGCTATGCCACATGGAGGGAAAGTACCTTAAATATTGTAGATAGAACATTTTACTGAAAGAAAACATTATATGAATTTTGAAAACATTTTAAACTGCATTCATAGATATTTAAATATTTACATAGTTGAACCGGGAATCGAACCTGTTACTCGAGAAAATAAATCATCCTGTAGTTTTATCCTACCGATCGAAAGGCTTCATCGCAAGGATTATTTTTTGCTAAATAACATAGTGTCAAAAATAAAAGAAAGACCATGAATTTTAACATTTTTAATACAAAATTAGTCAATTTTTCAAATGCTCAAAATGAGTCCCTCCTTCTTGAATACAAAGTGATAACTTTTGATTATTTCGCTCCCTAATGATTCTTTGGGCTTGTTGTGGTGGATATTTATTTATTTAAAAGATGCGTATAACTCAAGTGGGTAGATTTATTAGTAATAAGTAGTATGATTGTCAATTGTATGTCCTTACGGCAATGTAAGCTTTTAACTTTTCAGAGCAAAATTTTACATCAAATGTTAAAATTCACGGTCTTCCTTTTATTTGTGACACTATGTAATTTAGCAAAAAATAATCCTTATAATGAAACCTTTCGATCGGTATGATAAAACTACAGGATGATATTTTTTTCTCGAGGAACAAGTTCGATTCCCGGCCTAACCATTTAATTATTTAAAAATCTATGAATGCAGTCTAAAATGTTTTCAAAATTCATGTAATGTCTGCTTTCAGTAAAATGTTCTATCTACAATATTTAAGGTACTTTCCCTCCATGTGGCATAGCCGTGGGACACCCTGTATATATATATATTGATTTTATTATATGTATTGATGTATTGATTAAATAATGGTGCTTTTAATATTTTTTTTTTGTGATTGTATGGCCATTCTGGACTTTTTTTTAAACTAAAAGCCCATTTCATAACATGTCCTTTTTTTTTGTTTGTTGATGGCGTTACTAATACTTCCGCCAATAACTCAGTGTTTTATATTTACAAACTTAGGATCAAAGTTTCGTGAGAGTACAAGTGTTTTAAATTAAACATGTCCTTTCAACAATCTTTTCTTCAAAAGTTAGGTGACAGTGACAATGACAGTATTGCCAGATTACTAAACAATTATTAGGCCACTCCTACATACGTGAATCTAGATTGTGATAATGTGGGGAAATCGATACAAAATTTTTATGAATAAAGGTGATATGGTTTAAATGAAATTTGTTTACATTAAGGACCAGACACGATACTTCCTATATATCTGTGTAATTCTCCGTTAAAAATTGTAACAAAATTTAAATATCTTGGACATATGCTGACGGATAATTTGATGGACGATTTAGACCTTGAAAGGCAAAAACGTGGCATTGCTTGTAGAAGTAACATGTTGGCTAGGAGGTTTAATCACTGTTCGAAACAAGTCAAAATAACCCTGTTCAGGGCGTACTGTCAGGCGTTCTACACCGGCCATCTTTGGTACAAGTACACGAAGCGACATTTTAATGCGCTTCGTGTACAATACAATAACGGATTCCGGGCCATGCTTCGCCTGCCTTGGAGGTGTAGTGCGTCGGGCATGTTCGCCGTGAACAGGGTAAATGACTTCTATGCTGTAATGAGAAGGCTCAGAGCCTCATTCCATTCGAGACTTACTAAATGTAATAATGAAATTGTGACGTCTGTATACAGCACCATCTATGTACTACGTAAGATATCCTTACTGAATGTAATTTAATTTTATTAGTTTATTTCATTATCATAATGATAATAAGTGACTATTTTAATTGAATTGAATGTAAATGTAATCAATCTATGAGATTCAAATTTAAATTTATCTAACTATTAATTTAATAATTCATTTAACTATGGGAAATGTAAAATGTAATTTCATTTTATTCCTGAAATAAAAACTATTTTATTTTTATTTATTTATTTTTTATTTATTAATAGGTAAGTGATACGAAGTTCACCGGGTCATCTAGTTCTTCAATATTTTTAGAAAAATCTATTTATTCCCATATAATATTGGTATGGTCCAATCAGATCGAAAACAGCTAACAAAATTATAGCATCTTTTGAAATAATGTGTATTAGAGCGAGTTTTTACAGCCGTTTTGCTGTTTTAATTCAATATAAAGTAAACGAGTTAGAAATAGGACTAACTAGTTAATTAAATTAATGTCATTAAACAAAACAAAAGTAGCATTACAAAAGCAGCTTGAATGACTGACACACATTAACAAGCCACTAAATGATTCTGTGTTACATAACTGTCTAATCTTAACCTTTTTTGCTGCTTATCTAAACTTCTATCTCGATACCCCGTTAAGGGAAAAGCTTATGACACAGCAATATAAAATAATGCAACTTAATTCAATGCCATTTATATTTCCTCACCGGGAAATGGTACAAGTTGGTTGGTGGCTATTTATTAATTATTTCATGACAAGAGCGAGATTGATATAGCTAATGTCGTATTAGGGACAACATTTCTTAATATTTGCGTGTTAATATGAAAAAGACTAAATCACACGTTATCACTGAGAATGGCGCTGAGAATGGCGCTAAGCATGGCGCCCATCCGCGTTGATTTAGTGGTTATGCATGAATACCAGACACTCGTCACGGTGGCTGACAATCTCATTATTATAGCATTTCTAGGTGTATCTATTTGCTCCGGGTATTACGGCGTGACTTCGGCTAGGGAAGGCTTTTAATATAAAATATACTCCTTGCAAATCAAATATAACATCAGTGTCAATCTATAATGATCTTTATGCTTTACGTATCGCACGTTGCAAGTTGATTTCAAACGAGTAATTATGAATAGCGTACAAGAGGTAGCGTGCAAAGACGTAACGAAAAATAGGACCCTAATTGAACACAACATTAAACATTATGCAAAATAATAAAAAAGAAAATAAAGACATCAATCAGTATTTAATCATGGGGTAACTAAATACAAAGGTAATGTCGCTATTAGTCAATAGATCGGTATCTTGTCGAACCTTTTAAGTCCACATTTAATTTAGATCGATAATAATCATCCAATTGCTTTTGTTGGCAAATACTAGTTATTAAATATGTCCAATGACCTTCAAATATTTAGTAATGACAGCTCATATTAGAAATGTTCATGGTCTAATTACATGCCTGTATTTGTATTAACATGTTTGAAATATTAAATATAACGAGGGTGCAATAGGCTGAAATATTACAAGTGGTCGAACGTAATTGAACAAGACTTGCCACTACTAGAATGTGTTTATTTCATTATTTCACAAACGACTGTAAAGTTCTTAAGCTTAAACATTTTAAACACCGTTTAGGCGTGTTGTATTCGTAAATTAAACTATTAAATCGCATTCTAATAGCTATTGTACGTAATTATTGTAAAACGGGGTTTATTTTGGTGCAAAATTTAATGTTCTAACATTAACGCCTAACAAATGACAGTCAAATAATAAAATTGAAATGGAAGATTTATTACCCAGTTAAACGCGGACTTTTACATTTCAAGAAAGCAACAGCATTCGCAAGATGTAACCACGATGAATTCTTGGGCGAAGAATCTGATTGCTACCTTAGAAATTTAAATGTCCGCGGATACCTGGAGGCGTAGCAGGCTATCCCGTCTTCCGCATCCTAATTTGTCCAAAATACAATTATAAGAATCATAAGGTTTATTTCGACATATTTAATTACCACAAAAATATAAGTATAATTATCACTGTTTAATTTACAGTAACTTTTAATACAGTACAGCAACTCCACAATAAGAGTAATCACATTTGCATATTTTGGCTTACCGTACAAAATGTCCGGAACCTCGGATATGGTGGAAATTACGTACAATTATACAGAAACATTTACCGACTACATGTTCAACTAACTGTTATTGCGGCTTTCAAGTTTGAATGGCTGCCCCTGAATGCAAAGCAAAATTTTTACATTAAGAACAACATTTAATCTGACACACAAGAATGTATTTTTTAATGTTAAGTGCACTGTGTTTGTCTCTACATGCCTTATTTGATGGACAAACACAGAGAGACACCTACGATCTTCCATTTTATCAAAGTAATTAGGAATCACTTGTGGTTTCAGCCGCTGCTTTGAAAGTTAAAATAGTCGTTAAACTTCCTGGAATTTTTCCCAAAAGCAAAACCAAGGGAAATAAAGACTCCTTTAATACAGATTTATATTTTCCACGCTACTAACTATAAATACAATTTTAAGATCGCTATTTCGTTTACTAAATGAAAAAATCTAATAAAAGTAAAGAAAACATGCTTCACACGATTTTACTAGTTATCTTAATCTTCATAAGTATCGACGTAATCAAACTGAGGCCTTTCTATTAAACCTGACCCACATAGTAAAAAAATCGCGATAATTTATCTAAAGTGTAGGCCGCGATCATGTCCAATCTATCAAATTATTTATGACACGAGCTACTCTTGAAATGCTTGGTAGCTCGGTCAATGAAATGTTATGAAACCGCTCCGATTAAGAATGCTATTGTTTAAGTAACACGTTTTATTTGTATAACTACTATGAATATAAAATGTGCATACATTAAACGTTTGCTGAAATCAAGAGTCAAAGAACTGGTTTAGTATTTTAATTCACTTATATATTTATTGCTTAGATTTTTGAAGTAACTTTCACGAAGTATGTCCTTGAACGCCATAATTACCAATATCCGCAATTATCTGCTGACTCAACTGGAACCTAAAGATAAGCTACAATTTCTTATACAACAATACAGATTCCTAAAATAACCGATCAATTACGGAGATTAATTCAAACACTTGGGTATTTATTTAAAATCTAACATATATAATTAGCTTTACCGCAAAATTCCAGCTGAAAAACATGCAATACTCGATAAGCTAATAAGCTGTTGTTTAAGACTGGCTGTTACCGTAATTATAGACACTAATATAAGTTATTGTTTGAGGCTAGACCGGTACTGATTAATATTTACAGGTAAGAAAAACAAAGCGATAAGATGTTCATTTTCTAAAATTGTTGTTAAAAAGTATAATACATATTTGCCAAAGTCGCGTCAATCTAGTTGTGAGATATGGGTTGTTCCAGACGTAATTCACATTATGATAAGTTAAATGCCGCAACAGATATAATTATTTTAAAACTAGAGAGTTTTGTAATATTGGTGCAATATTTTTTGTCATCTTCATCGTATCAGTTGTTTAGCGAACTCTTTGTGCATCGCCTAAAAAGCCTTCTTGGTTTTTTTAATTTTCTCAAACAATTTTAGCCATATTTGCCTTATACTCTAGACTTCTAGCTAAGCCACTATTAATTCAAGCAAAACTAAAACGTAATGACATGTGTAAATAATTGTGAAATTGGGCTTTCAAACCAAAGAACAGAAGGCAGACCTTCCGCCTACATTACCGCGTGGTTTCGGTGGGCTAACTAATACAGCTTACGCACGTAATCTCATTGAGATTTAATGCAGATAGAGCGGTATTTACTGGGCTATACCCGGAATTTCCTGGTTTGAAGGCTGCGGACTAAAACTCCGGTTTAATAATCTAGGTCACCGGGGGAGTACAGAAAGTCAACCCAGATAACTAGTTTCGAATGAATGAAGAAACTAAGTAGATCTTATTAATTGTAGCATAGCAATACTTTCAGATATTGTCAAGATTTTCCCTTGCTTTTAAGGGCCCGACAAAAAAAAAGTAGCAAAAGAAACCGTGGCGTTTTAATCGACACGATTCGGACGTAACCCTTTTTTTGGAGGATCATCAAATGACTTCTCCCGTCCTGGGCGGGGCGGGAGGGCGTGTCAGACTTTTACTGACTAAAACCTACTCATGTTCCTTCGGTTGCCCTTTATGTTCCGTGGTCACGGTAACTATTATAAACATTCCGCAACGACGTAACCCTTCGCTCCCTCAAACGGAACGTATTCTTGAAGATTGCCCAACGCAAAAAAAAACCGCCAGAAAAAAAAATAGGCAAAATATTTTCATTATCATGAAAATACTGAATGAAAAACCATAGTAAACCTATAGTTATGTCTTGTAAGCGATCAGAGCTCCGATATCTCAAACCCGCCGGCTTCCGTCCACATACTACCTCATGACGCATACCGCGTCACATACTCGTATGTGTTCATTATCATAAACTCGGTTGACGTCAAAAACTTGCTCTATAAGCAAACGTATGCGCAATAAATATTAGTGGGAAATATCTGTAAAAGTGCTGAGTGTCAGAACAATGATTTAAATGGCGGTTATTCAAGACATTGCAAGTTTACTTGAAATTATTTGTTTTATGTAACTTATATGAAAACAAACATTATCAGAATAAGATTCAAATTACAAAACCTGGCTCAATGGTTTAAACCTGGTTTAAAGAAAAACCTTGTTTTGTAATAAGGCGGACTGTGCCCCAATATTTTAAACTAAATATTTAAATATTTTGTTTTGATCAGACAGATTCACACACACAGAGTCTTTTTTTTTTCACAGAGTCTTGCGATTGAATTTCACAGAGTCTTGCGATTGAATTCAAAATTTCGATCATTTCCAAAACTTTGAATGCAGTTTTCCTACAACTTTTAGGACTTTCAGAACAAAAATTTAAGAAGAACTTGCATCTATAATCTGTTTCTAAGTACATTCAGGTATAATATTGACTAAGAGACATTTATGTAACCTATATACAACCCAGCAGTGGTACAAACTGCTTTCAAAATCTTGAAACATGACTACATGCCAAACTGGAATTGCAAAAACCGATCTAGTTACGCAGTTTAATATAATTTATGTATTAGATATAACAAACAGATTATTAACTATTGTTGACAGACTAAATATCCGTAACATGTAGTTTCAAGAATTTGATACTTATAAATCACGAGTTCGCTTGATCAATGTTTCAAAACAGCAAAAAAATACATCCCGTTCACGAGACTGGAAGAAACTAATAAAACAAAAAGTTATAAAAGATTGATATACTTTTAAGATTTAGCATTGTACTAATTTTAATAGCTTTATTTGTGATAAACTAATAAAATCAGTAGAAAAAATACAAAAATCTTATTCACAAAAGCTAAATAAAACAAGATATTTATAAGCTATTAGCGCAACGCTCGCCTACAATGCAATTTTATTGATAATTATAATAAATTGTACTTAAAAGTAGTGCTAGTTAAAAGCAGCAAACTTTTTGTGTTGAGGATTAATACCCATTTCCATTCGCTGAAAGGTAACCGAATACCATAAATATCAAAAGAGGTCATAAATAATTTAACATTTTAGATTAGCCAATCCGCATTGCGAACCGGTAAATCACATCACAATGATTGATAATTCACGATTTCGATATAATAAATAGACATCAAAGCCTATAGCATATTTAAGAATAATTAACAATAAACGCCTACGTATTAATTGTAAGATCCGGACACAAATCAACGTGTTCGTATTAGTATCGCATTATAGGAATTGCGACCTTGATACATGTCAAAGTTACAGAGTCAAGGTGCGCGCGCATTTCTCCGCCCCACCGCGCCTGCCTGCGCACGCGCCGCCCGCGTTCTATAAAACCATACAGCAGGACCATTGGAATTAATCAACTTTTGATTCTTACAATCTAAACAACCAAAAATGTTCAGCAAAGTGAGTTGCGACAATTATATTTGTTGTTAAAAATGTGCTCTACAAAAAAAATAAGTGTTTATAATAATCAATATTAATACAATTTTACATAAAAAATAAAAAATAAAATGTTCTATATCAAAGTTAATTAAAAATAAGGTCCAAAAACATTTTAAATTCACCGAAATGCTTTTTCAGCTTGTAGCCTTCGGCGCCCTCTTGGCTGCTGCCAACGCTGGTCTCCTGGGACATGGCCACGCTGTGTCCTCCCAAAGCATCGTTCGTCATGACGAGGCCCATGCCGCTCCCCTGCACTACGCGGCTGCTCCCGTAGCACACTACGCCGCCGCTCCCGTAGCGCACTACGCTGCTCCCGTAGCCCACTACGCTGCCGCCCCCGTTGCCCACTACGCCGCTCCCGCACACTACGAAGGCCACGACACCTACGTCAGTATTTCATAAACTATAACTTTTATCGTCGAGTTTCATAGTAAGTGCAATATTTTAAAAATATTATGATATTTTTAGGCTCATCCCAAATACGACTACGCTTACTCCGTGGCTGACCCTCACACCGGTGACCACAAGTCCCAGCACGAGAGCCGCGACGGAGACGCCGTGCACGGATACTACTCCCTGCTGCAGCCTGATGGCTCCGTGCGCAAGGTCGAGTACACTGCTGACGACCACAATGGGTAGGTCACGAAAAAACGAAGTAACTGGCATAATCATCTTCCTATTCCTCAAGAGGGTTTTTTTACTAAAACTTTTTTTCTTGGTTTTTCAGTTTCAACGCTGTTGTGCATAACTCCGCCCCCGCTGTGCACCCCGCCCCCGCTCCCGCTCATGGCTACCATCATTATTAAACGATTCTAATTGAGTGATTGTTACTTGTATGTTTGACCTGCAACCTACCTATTTATATTTTTGTATGAAATGATTGTGATGAATGATGAAATACAACTTCAAAATCTATTTTCGGTCTTTTATTTTCACGATTTGAAACACGGTACCTCTATCTGCAATAATTAACTTGTCAGTAATATTACAATATTTATATAATAAACAGAAAAAAATACGCGAAATAGGAATTTAAAAAAAAATAAAAAAAGGGAAAATAAGGTAAAATAGAGGATTCCATCTTTTACTGACTGCAGAGTTGTATAAAATAAATATAGGAAAATATGCTATTAAGAAAGTATGTTCTGTACAAAATGTCCCACGTGTTGGCAAATAAAAATATCTTTATCTTTATATGTACGGTGGGCAAAGCAGATAAGTATCCAGGGCCGTCAGATAAAGTTTAAGTTTTCTTAAAAACCCACAGATATTTTCTAATAAAAATTTAAACTATAGTAGACGTAAGTCCAGCACAGCATAATCTTCTAGAAATGTGTCTATACTGAAGATGCTTCTTTTTCAACATAGAGTGAGGAACTTTTCACTCTGTTCCATGTATTTTAAAATGTATAAACCCTATATCTAACTCCAAAAATCAACTTACCCAAATTAGAACAAGAATTACTTACCCATGCAGTGGAGGGACTCAAACTATATTATTCTTAATTAAGTTCTTTAATAACACCTTCATACCTGAATGGGTGTTTATTACTTCAATAGTGGAATACAATTCCGAAAACTGATGATAACAAATAGAAAATCTGGTTGGTTTTGCAGCTGATTAACTTTGTTATACTCGGAAACTAAAAACCTAAGAATGCTTTTTAAAGAAAATATGTATTACCCGTTACCTACAAGTATACCATGACAAAGAAATACATTGATTATTGTTTATCTCGTACCTTGTCTAATATTAAGCCCAGTGGTTAACAGGAGCCTCTCGAACAATATTGTGGCTTACATGGGCAAGTTCCAATGTGACTCTATCAATTCATACGTACTATCGACAAATTAGATTCATGAACCATCATAAGCTTATTTTCCAACAGACATTCTAATATTGTATTAGAATGTCTGTTGGAAAATAAGCATAAACATTCATTAAAACCGGCCAAGAGCGTGTCGGGCCACGCTCAGTGTAGGTTCCCGTAGTTTCCCGTCCGTCACAATAATGTTCCCACTTATGAATTTAAGAAAAGGCATACGTTGACATACTAAGTACGGAACTCTAATAAATGCGGAACCCTAAAAACGGGCCCACAAAGGACGATGATAATTAAAATAAAATATGAAAACGAAGTTAAAAAAAAATGCTTGCAAATGCATATGCGATTATATTACAAACTTAGTCCAGAAATTATTTTGTACAACTTTTTTGTCTTTTATGTTAAAAACTGTTCTTTCCATCAAGTTCAAAATAATTTTCTTAGAAATTCCTTATAAAGTTGTACTTTTCAGATTTTTTTCCTATTTTCTAAACTTATGGTTTAAAAGTTAGGAGAGGGACACATTATTTTTTAATTTTGGAGCATTATTTCCGAAATTATTGACATTATCAAAAAATGTTTTTAGTAAACCCCTGTACTTTTTAAATACCTAACTATACCACAATATATCATACGTTAGGGTTGAAATCACAGACATCGGTGAAATAAAACATTGAGAGGAAACCTGGACTTGTATAATTGATTCAACCATATCAGTTTTCGAGATTTTGATGCATCGAGGTAATGAATAGTCCCGCTCATAATTGTTTTGTTTAGTATCAATCAGTCTCTAGAATACTTTACGTTAAGAATATCAGACTTTAACTTTCATTAAACTTATTTGTTTTTATTATTTCGCATTGGTCATAAATTGAAACTAAGCCTACTAAGCTAGATGAAGTACACATTAAGCTAGTTATATGCATTCTTCAGCTTGGTTTCAGATACTAAGGCCTGGTTTCGACCAAAGCGGAAAGGTGAAGAGATATATCGTAATTAACCAATAGGATGTTGTACGTTCGGTGAAAACCGGGCCTTATAGGCTCGGTATGCACCAAAGCGGAGAGGACAAGAGATATGTCATACAACTAATTAGCTTGCGTCATTTTGACAGCTCAGCATATCTTTCTATTGGATTAGCCCCCATTGGTTAATTACGAGATAATTTCTCTGCTCTCCACTGGTGCAAATTGGGTCTAAGGGCCTTATCACACTAGCGGTTTACAAGCGACTGCGGCCAGGGGCGGGTGCAAAACGAATGCGTCGCGAACCTTCCGCGGCTGCGCCGCGAAGACGAGAAATCGCAACGTTTTCGTCGCGTGTTTGTATCAAGTTAGCGAAAATAAAAAATTAAATAAAAAAAATTACACTGCTATTCACAGCAATTTCGTTGCGCGTCCGCAACGAATTCGCTACGTATGCGCTGCGAGTTTGTTGCGCATCCGTAACGTATTCTTTGCGCGTCCGCTCCGCTTTGAGAACGCTCACAATCCGCTAGTATGATAAGGCCCTTAGGATGGCTTCGCTCAAGCCTACATTTTTTTTTTGAGGGTCATTTACCATGTATTTAATCAATTCGGTCGTGCCAGGCCTGTTGGTCTAGTGGTTAGTGACCCTGACTACTAAGCCGGAGGTCGTGGGTTCGATTCCCACCAAGGACAAACTTTGTGTGATGAGCATGATTGTTTGTTCTGTGTCTGGGTGTAATTTATCTATAAAATGTATGTATTTATAAATTATATTAGTATGTTTATCAGTTGTCAGGTTACCATAGTACAAGCTCTGCTTAGTTTGGGACCAGATGACCGTGTGTGAGTTGTCCCAGGATATTTATTTTTTATTTCTCTCAATAACCGATTGACACATAGCAAACATACCCTCTTACATTGACGTTTTTGTTTACTTGAAATAATAATAGGAAAAAGCATCGTATGCGTATTCAAGATAACTATAAATGCTTAGAGCATTTTTCGTGCTGCGCATTTACAAAATGGCTCTAATTTTACCCGATGCTCACATTCTCATCTCAGTCTTAATCTGTAAAAAACCGGCTAAGAGCATGTCGGGCAACGCTCAATGTAGGGTTCCGTAATTTCCCGCCCGTCACAATAAGTGTTCCCACTTATAAGTTTAAAAAAACCGGCCAAGAGCGTGTCGGGCCACGCTCAATGTAGGGTTCCGTAGTTTCCCGTCCGTCACAATAAGTGTTCCCACTTATAAGTTTAAAAAAAGGCTTTTGTTACGTTGACATACTTAGTACGCAGAAATTATTTTGTACAACCTTTTGGTCTTTTTTGTACAAAAACTGTTTTTTCTATCAAGTTCAAAATAATTTTCCTAGAAAGTCCTTATAAAGTTCTACTTTCCAGATTTTTTTCATATTTTTTAAACCTACGGGTCAAAAGTTAGAGGGGGGGGACGCTTTGATTTTTCCTTTTGGAGCAATTATTTTCGAAATTATTGACATTATCAAAAAATGATTTTAGTAAACCCCTATTCATTTTTAAATACCTATCTAACAATATATCACACGTGAGGGTTGAAATTAAAAAAAAATCACTTCCCTCTTTACATAATAATATAGGGGGCTACCATAATAAAACATTTTTTTCAAATTTTTATTTTACCACTTTGTCGGCGTGATTGATATACATATTGGTACCAAATTTCAGCTTTCTAGTGCTAACGGTCACAGAGATTAAGCGAGGACGGACGGACAGACAGACAGACATGGCGAAACTATAAGGGTTCCTAGTTGACTACGGAACCCTAAAAATGAAAAGATCTTTTCAGTTTTATCATTTTGATATGTTCTAAACTCAAACCTTTAAAATTATTCTATCATGAATATAACTGTTTTTTTTAAACTGTGCTTATTATTTATATGTAGTAATACTTTAACGGAGCTAACGACTAAAACATTAAAATAGCTTCTTAATTACATTGTTAATACTCTTATGTGAGCCCAGGTATTTGAAACATACTATAACACAGATACATAATATTATTTTTTATCAAAACAGTTAACTTCTAAAAAAAAGTTACCACAAGTAAAATTTTAATAATTCACTAAAAAGTACTTGTCTACTTCGTAATTTTTTAATAATGCAATTTGTTAATTTGTTTACATCCGACCTAAGAAGATATGTTAAGACTAATATAACACTCGCTGTTACTGAATGAATATTTTTTATTACGACCAATATTAAAATTTATTGATTCTATGGTTTTTATTATAAAAGTGACCTTGATACATATACAAGTATTCAAGATCAAGAGCGTGTTCGCATTTCTCCGCCCCACCGTGGTTACGTTACGTTGTCGTAATACTGTAAGTATATAAAACCATTCTGCATAACTATTAGCATCAATCAACACTTTACCGTTGAAAACTATACAAGAAAAAATGTTCAGCAAAGTAATTATTTTACTTTATTCGAAAAAAATTAAAGTACCGTTAAACATTTTTTTTAACTTTAATTTAACGTGTTCTTTGTACTTTCAGATCTTAGCTTTGAGCGCGCTGTTGGCCGCCGCCAACGCTGGACACTTGGGTCTTGGACATGCCGTGTCCTCCCAGAACATCGTCCGTCACGACGAAACCGCACACTACGCCGCTCCCGTCGCGCACTACGCCGCTCCCGTAGCGCACTACGCCGCCCCCGCTGCGCACTACGACGGTCACGACACATACGTTAGTATTACTTGCCTATATAAAAACTATATGATGTTTTAAATGCACGCGTGTAACATTTAAACTAATCTAATTATGTAACTTCTCCAGGCTCACCCTAAATATGACTTCGATTACTCCGTGGCTGACCCTCACACCGGTGACCACAAGTCCCAGCACGAGAGCCGCGACGGTGACGCCGTGCACGGATACTACTCCCTGCTGCAGCCTGATGGCTCCGTGCGCAAGGTCGAGTACACCGCTGACGACCACAATGGGTAAGTCATATATTAATCTTCTGTGCTCCTATAGCCTGCTGTAACTGTTACAATAAATATTTGATGCTCAGTTGATCCATAAGCGCTAATTGGGATGTTGACTACATCAAAAGAATGACATTCTGTTTAGTCCGTCTGTTAGACAGTCCAAAAATACTGGACACATATTTTTTGCTTGATCAAATTAATAACAAAATACAAAGATAAAGAGCATCAAAGTTCCGGAGAGGGGGCTTGTGACGTCACTTCTGAATAAAAATTATACAAAGGCGTGACGTTTCACGAAACTTCAACGCACTGTATTGTCGTCATTTTCTGTTTACGAGAAAAAATAAAAAATACGTGTCCTAAATTTTTTGATTATCTATCTGACGGACTAATTACTTTTTTTTTATCATCTCGCCTATTGTATTGTTCCTTTCAGTTTCAACGCTGTGGTACACAACTCCGCCCCCGCAGTGCACCCCGCCCCCGCCCACGGACATGATTACCATCATTACTGAGTGATCATTGATGACTGTTTTTTGCTTATTCATAATTTTGTACATAATCACTGTGATATGCGATTCCTAAATATAAAAAGATTCTAAAATAAACTTAGCTATATTTACTTATTATCCCTATATTCTTGGAAAAATATTAGTCAAAGTGATTATTCCTCTGAAATAGTGTGTTATTTCAGAGAAATAATGACTTTGACTTATACACACAAATAATTTAAAAAAATAAGCAACCAATTACTATATTCGAAGATTAACAAGAGGTGAAAGGAGACAATTTTTTTTGTTCGGGGAATAGGCCCACCACAAATTGTGGCATATATTAATGAAATGCACGTTCGTTTATTCCTTATAATCTCTAGATTACAGTGGTAATATTAGCAAAACTCTATCTAACCGGAATACTGTGAAATACGACAATCAAAATATGAATCTTATAATGACCAAAAATCTTACAAGAGCGATTGTTTAATGAGTGAATAGGTTTCCTAGGTATTTAATGTTAGAATGGTGCTCTGTTCAATAATAATATAGTATAAATCTAAACCATGTTTGTACTACGTAATAGGTTTTGATGTGATTTACACGATTAATTTACTTACTGTTGTCGTCAATCTTCTGTATATATAAAACGCTTCCGTTACTGACTGACTGACAGACAACGCACAGCCGAAACTACTGGTCGTAGAGAGCTGAAATTTGGCATGTGTGTTTGTTGGGGGATGTAGGCGCGTACTAAGAGAGGATTTTTGGAAATTCCACCCCATGGGGGAGAAAAGGGGGGTAAATTGGTTTTTTTACTTCTTTATGGATTCACTTAAAACTTTGTACGTAGGTTCCAGCAGTGATGCAACTAAGCACTGAGAGAGGGTTTCTGGAAATTCCCTTCCCCCCACTATGGAGGAGAAAAAGGGGAAAATTGATTTTTTTTATTTCTTTGTGGATTCACTTAAAACTTTGTATGTAGGTTCCACCACTGAAGCAAGTGAGCACTAAGAGAGGATTTTTGTTTTTTTTTTTCTGTCACCAGGCTGTATCTCATGCACCATGATAATCGGATAGTTATCTGTTGCCGCTAAAACAACATCCTCAGCCTATAAGTGCCCACTGCTGAGTAACGGCTTCTTCTCACGTGGAGAAGGTTAGAGCATTAATCTGTATTTAAAACGCTTCCGTGACTGATTGACTGACAGACAACGCACAGCCAAAACTACTGGTCGTAGAGAGCTGAAATTTGGCATGTGTGTTTGTCTAGGAGTGTAGGCGCGCACTAAGAGAGAATTCTTTGGAAATTCCACCCCATGGGGGAGAAAAAAATAATAATAAGAAAAATGTGTAAATAGTTTTTTTTTTATTTCTTTATGGATTCACTTAAAACTTTGTATGTAGGTTCCACCAGTGATGAAACTGAGCACTGAGAGAGGATTTATTGGGTTTTTTTTCTGTCACCAGGCTGTATCTCATGCACCATGATAATCTGATAGTTATCTGTTGCTGCTATAACAACATCCTCAGCCTATACTTAAGTGCCCACTGCTGAGCAAAGGCTACTTCTCACGTGGAGAAGTTTAGAGCATTAATAACCACTTGCTTGCTCAAGGCGGTTTATCGATTTCAAACTTATGATTTGAAATTCAGGTTTCCTTACGATGTTTCCTTCACCACCTGTCAGTGGTGTCCAAATACTATCAGAAAGTACATATATAACTCGGAAAAAAACATATTGATACTTGCTATAAGAGGCGGGCCTTAACCTCCGGACCACCATGACGCGTATAACAACAAATACTAAAAACGGAATAAAATAATAAATTAAGGGGGCTACCATACAAAAAACATACAGTCATTACATACATTTATCATTGCCAAACACACAGATTATAACAATAACACATATATGTAACTCAGACAGCACATCAAGCTACCTATCATGCTATATCAGATAATGATATGCTACTGTCTGTTCGGATTTTTATGGCCACTGAGAAAGACAAGTGAGTATAGGTACATCACTCAAACTTAAGCGCAGAGCTCATCCTGTTGATTTTTGAGGAGTTCCCTAAAATATCTTTCACTTTTTTAATCAGCCTATGACTAAATTTTTATAGGACCACACTGACACTTGCTGCGTCTATTAACGATATACTTTTAAAAGTCATTCGACGGAGAAGAATAAAAATACAATTCAATAGACACACCATGCCATGTAAATGACGCTATTAGTTATCAGGTAGAATTCCTAAATTCCCTAAAACCAGCTGGTCTCCAATACCATAGGCTTGCACTGCGAATAGGTACACCGGTAATGTTCCTACGTAACCTGAACCGCCGAAATTGTGTAACGGCACCAGGTTGCAAGTCAAAGCCTTACACAAAAATTTTGTAGTGGCCGTTATTTTGACAGGATGTGCTCGAAGAGAAACGGTGTTCGTCCCACGCATTCCTCTCATACCAAATGATCTTCCATTTGAATTTTAGCGCCTTCAATTTCCTCTGAAAATTTGCTTTGCGATGACAATAAATAAATCACAAGTGCATACTTTCAAAGTTGCAGGTGTAGATTTAAGAGAAGATTGCTATTCACATGGACAACTGCATGTCGCTTGCTCACATGTCAGCTCTCCCTCTAACCTCAGTGCTGTACATAGGCTTGCCCAAAGACATCTCTACGATAGTCAGTCCTGTGCTAAATGGTGTCAGCAACTTCCAGCGGCTTTCACTGGACCGTCCAAGCGTCGCGTCGTGTCCTCTTCGTCCTGTATAAATTCTTATTATTATTTTCTTCTTTTTTGTGGACTATGATTTAGTTCTTTTTACCTTTTCTAAATCAGACAAGACAAGACAGACAATTTGATTTTTTAAATTTAATCGATAGACCATGAAAAAGGCGATACCTAATTGAAAAACCCAAATGCCAGCAGTCATTATTCCACGCGGACGAAGTCGCGTGCAAAAGCTAGTGATATCATAAGTAAAGTTGTCGCACATTTAGTTAAAATCGTGCTGCGCAATTATTACAACAGCTTTGTAGATCATGCACTGTATCTACAGATGCCATTTTCATAAATTCTATTGAATAAAAATACAAAAAAAGAACAGGAGAAGCACTCATCTTAGAAAACTATCGGAAACAATAAGGCTAAGCTTACATTACGCGCCACAAACGCGCGTCGCCGCGCGGTTGGGGCGTTCTCTTGACGGCATATGTAAGTACGTGCAGCTCGGGTGTCAACGTTGCTTGACAACAGACAAGGAGGAGGCAATTTGTTTATGGATTTTATACCGAAAGCTGAGTCGTCGCAGAAAAAGACAAAGACAATATTGGGTGCATCCTATTTCAAGTGAAAGACTTTCGTCAAGCATGTTTGTCAAATTAAAAATAATTCTTATTATTTTTATTTTATGTGAATTAAGATTCCTTATGGCATCTCTTTTTAAACTTCGTTAACATTTTTATTTATGTGTCTACCCGTCTCAACTCGCGGCAATCGAATGAACATATACGTAAAACGAATGTAGAACGCGCGGTAATGCCAACGATAATCACTGCTTACTTTGGTCTTGTACCGCGTGGTTAGTGGTACCGCGCGGTTTCGCGCGGTCGTATGAGCATAGCCTAAAAATGTAGTCTGTCAGTGTCAAACTCATTGAAACTGTACCACAGAGCATCTACAACGGGATGTTAATTAGGTACGTTTCGTTTCACTTAATATATTTATTTTCACGTTGAAATAAATGTAAAAACGCTCCTAAACAAGCATTTTTCCGTTACAGTTTTTTAGTATTATTTCATTATTCCCGTTAGATTTCTATATAATATTTGTTGTTTTAATTATAATAAGGTGATCACTTGTTCCATGTGTAAAATGATTAATATACGTTACCGTTTAATAGTGGACCTAAAAAAAATTGTCTCCTTTATACTTTCTAGTTCCAAGCCAACCTGCCAGTATTATAGCTGCAAGACAAAAAACTGAAATTAGTTGAAATGGTTAGGGTTAATGGGTAATCGCCTATTCTTCATTACTTCAGTTAGCAATTTTATTGAGGCTAACGTTTAATCATATTATGAATGAGGCAGAAATGCGTCAAGCAAAAAAAAAAAATATTTGTATTTTAAAGTATGAATGCCTTCGCGTGCTTATGTTCCGTGTAAGAAGCGTCAAGATTTTTAAGCATGAAAACGATATGACACTGCTTTGATACATTTTAATGACCAAAGCATGGCCATCGTATATGTACTGTGTAGTGATCTGACATCTTATTGTTCTGATCTATAATCAAAACAATAAGACGCCTGGCTGTTACGGCCCACAGAAAATGCTTGTCTGTTACAAATATTGGTACCTACTGTAAAAAAGGTATTTAAATACATCTTAGTTCGTTCTCTGGTTGGTCTTTCCTGGCCGACTTATCTGAGAAAAAACATAGAAAACAAGCAAGTCGTCGTCACGCGAGGTTATTGAACCAATGAGGTTAATGATTGAGATGCTCTCTTGATGAGATAAGCACACAGATTTGAGTGAACCCTCTCCAGACACTGTAAACAAGTTTTAGATTCAAAAGTAAAAAAAAAGTCAAAATTGTTTATTTTCATTAGACCATGAAGGCACTTTGGAACGTCAATTACATTTAACAATAGTTGATGCTAGTCGCCCATTCCAAAAGGTTGTTTTATATGGAGAAGAATGGGCAAGAAACTCCATACGTACTCTTTTAAAATGTTAATAATATTGATTTTATCACACCCAGCTTTCAGGTTTTTAAATGCAAATCCAAGATTCACGGATAAAATTCCAATGTAGACTTGGTTCCAAAACTGTTTAACTTGAAGTGCTGCGTAACAAAAATAAATTAGACTGCTTTTTATCTTTGTATCAAATCTCACCTAGATCTCAACATTATGTGCATTTACAATAAGTTAAGAAAGAGTTCTCTCAAAAATAACAGTGTTTTAACCAACTTAAAAAAGGAAAAGATTTACAATTCGATTTTTTTCATGTATGTACACCAGTTATGTTGATATTGAGAGAGATTATTCGATTTTTGTGATTGGTATTAAGTTTTATTTGAAATTATTTCGGAAGTCGGTAACAATGCACAAACACTAAAAGAACAGAAGCCGCCGACTGCCGAAATTTAATCTGTTTCATGTAATAATTATAATAAAATTTAATTTTTATCTGTTTATATAAAAGGTGACTGGCAATTAGCGTACGATACTTAAAAACGTGTTCATGATAACAAACAATTTTTATAATGAGAGCAAAGCCGAAACCGCGAAAAAAATATCAGCTGTTCAGTACCCATAGTTTCCCATAGTATTTTTTTTTAATAAATAATAGCTTTTTATTTCATACATTCTAAGTCCGGAATTTAATAAATTGTAAAATAGCTCACATATTACATGCATATCGATATTAAAAACATTGCAAAATATCATCTCAGTTAGTTGTCAGGTAACTTTCAAAGATTTTTTTTTTTTTTTTTTTTTTGGTGAGTGGGAAATCATCCAATGACTGCTCCCGTCCTGGGTGCGGCGGGAGGGTGTGTCAGACTCTTACTGACTAAAACCCACTCATGTTCCTTCGATTGCCTTTTATGTTCCAGGGTCACGGTAACAGTTATAAACATAACATTCCGCAACCCCGGCAGGCGTTGGCCCTGTTGGGCCCCTTCCTGTGCTGACTCCTTCTCTTTGAGGCGCGCGTGGAACAAAACGCGCCGTCTACGCGGTCCTGGTCCTAGCCGGGCGGCGAGCTACCCATCGCTCGCCATCCGCAGAACCGCGCCTACGGTGGCCGGTAGTCGTCTTGCGACTCTCGACGTCTTCGCCTGGGTCTTTGTCCGGGGCGAGAGGCTCGTCGTTGCCTCTCGCGTGCCGCCGCTTCCTTCACTAGCATAACTGCTTCGCAGAAGGAGGCGACGGCATCCCATTCCGTCTCGCCCCGCAGCATGGCCTGAACCAGCGCTGGGCGCGAGAGGTCACCGCCGCCGATCGCCTCTACGAGGACACGTCTATGGTCCGCCCATGCGCGGCACACCTCCACCGTGTGCTCGACCGTGTCCTCCAGGCGACCGTTGCTGCAGTGGTGACACCCAGGCGTCGCTTCCGCCTGAATCCGACACAGGAACCTCCCGAACTGACCATGTCCGGTGAGGACCTGTGTCAGGCGAAACGTGAGAGCGCCGTGGCGCCTCTCCAGCCACTCCTCAAAGAGGGGTCTTACCGCCGCTATCACGGCGTGCCCAGCACTAGTAACTTTCAAAGATTACTTCTTAGAAACAGACAAATAATTGATCTTTTTTATAAAAAAAGTTAAAGTAATACATATTTAAATTGTACTTATTTTATAGTGGTAGATAATTACATCATCATCTCTTGATTTGAGGACATTTTTAAAAACATCCATTACGAATTGAAGAGAATAAATCAATACTTCTTGAATACCACGGAACATAATTTGTAACTGGAATACGATTTATGTAAAATTGGCCGTGAATAAAAGTACAAGAAAACTGTGCACCGGCTTTTCTTGAAATTACAATTTGAACTTGAAGGTGTTTAAAAGGTTTATGGTATTTGAACTTCAAGGTACACAAAGTACCGTCGTAAATTCAATATTTCACGTAACTACAATTCTTACATCCAACTTTTTGCTGTCGTATCTGTGACCTTGAGGCTTGTCCACGCCATTTCAAACTATTCAAAGTCAAGTGCAGGCATTTCTCCGCCCCACCGCGCTGGCGCGTGCCGCTTTACATTTCATATATAAAACGATACAACAATTATATTGATATCAAACAACAGTTCAACCTTGCAAATCAAACATTAAAATGTTCAGCAAAGTAAGTTTGTCCTAACAGGCTTTTAATTTATAGACACTTGAAAATTTGTTAGCAATAATTGAGAAACAAAAAAATGGTGACCAAAATTGAAAATGTTATTTTCAGATCGTAGCTATCAGTGCGCTGTTGGCCGCTGCCAACGCTGGCTACTTGGGCCATGGACACGCCGTGTCCTCACAGAGCATCATTCGTCACGACGAACCTCTGCACTACGCCGCCCCCATCGCCCACTACGCTGCTCCTGTAGCACACTACGCCGCCCCAGTAGCCCACTACGCCGCACCTGCAGCCCACTACGACGGCCACGACTCTTACGTAAGTCATCCTTGCATTTTAAAATCGTACCATCTGAATTAAAGCGAGTCCTATAATGTAATCTCCTTATCGTTTTAGGCTCACCCCAAATACGACTTCGCTTACTCCGTGGCTGACCCTCACACAGGTGACCACAAGTCCCAGCACGAGAGCCGTGACGGAGACTCTGTTCACGGATACTACTCTCTGGCTCAACCTGACGGTTCTATCCGTAAGGTCGAGTACACCGCTGATGCCCACAAAGGGTGAGTTACTTATCAACTGAAAATTAAGCAACCCAGGAAAAACAAAGACGAACTTTCAACCATTTATCTGTTATTGTGTCAAACAATATCATTATATTTTCTAAATGTTTCAGTTTCAACGCTGTGGTACACAACTCCGCCCCCTCAGTGCACCCCGCCCCCGTCTATGGACACGCTTACCATCATTACTGAGTGATCATCAATGACTGATATAATGTGCCTATTTATTAACACCAAATGAGAGTGGAAGCGATTTCAAAATAAAATGTGATAATTAACCATTAACTTATGTTTATTGAGCATATCCTTTTGCTAAATGTGACCCTTTAAATATGCGCACACCACTGGTGTACAGTTACAGAGTGTAATCACATCAATCACCTAACAGGTGAACTACATGTGAAATCTGCATGAGAGTTTGACCATGTACACACTCCCAATCAAAATCGGCGGGTTGTAACTATTTTTACAGGATGAGGAACTTCACACAATATTCTTTTCACCTCATTATCATCTCCGTTGCCTTTTACCAACTACGTTGGTGTCGACTTCCAGTCTAAACGGATTCAGCTGAATCATATATTCAGTCTTTTACGTGAAACGACTGCCTATCAGACCTCCACAACCCAGTAACTGGGCGACACGATACCCCTTAAACTTTAGAAAGTACATATAAACTGGAAAAGTCACATTGTTACTTGTCCGGATTTTAATTCAAGGCCTTATCCAATCGGCCATCCCGACACTCAATGTTCCCTACACCTCCAAAGCACAAAATATCATAGATTCATTTAAAATAATCTTTCTGAGATTATTAATCAACTTACGTATGTCCTGTATATTTTATGAGTTTCCTATAAATATGAACCCACAAAACACCCTGTTAAATATAAACTTATAGATTTTCGAAACAAGTTACTCAGTCTTTTAATTTTAACAAAAAGCTTAAAACTAACAAAAAAAACATATTTTTTTTGTATTATGACGATTAAAATAGTATACTCTACAAAGACAAAGAAGTCGAAATATCCTTAATAAGGTTGAAAATAGCAATTATTGCTCGTAGACGGAAGCTTTCGTTTTTTATCATACATATTACCAAGTTTACAAAGAGCGCAAAGAAGAAAAAAGAAAAATATGTTACTAAATCAAAATTACAATACGGTATGACAATTTTAAATTTGACTATACGAAAGGAACCCCTTTGTGTAATTAAGCCACAATTTTTTCAGTGCTTACATTATAGAGCTTACACGCTAGTGCAATCATTTAATAATAATAAGTAGTATGCCAAAACTAGTTTAAAATACTACTCCTAATACAGTGGATACTTTCAGCGGGGCAGTAAGGGGAACTGGCTTAACCATTGCAGCTGCCCAATTTTTTTTAACAAAGTCAAGGATGGGTTAAGCATTTACTATCTTGAAGTTAGTAAAAGATACTTAGAAAGAAAAAATCAAATCAAATATTTAACATACCAATAAGCGATGTTTTAAGGTGGTATTACAAGTCCCGGATCAAAGATCAAACACGATAAGAAGATAAGTTTTTATATAAAAATATATATTACTTTTTTATGTGTCACCTGCTGCTGTTAGTTTGAAATACGCAAATATATTTGTTACGCCAAAGGTGGATATAACTATAACGACAAAGCGTCTTACTAATAACCACTGCATAAAGTTATAAAAGGTTTTAATGTCAAAAAGTGTATGGCAGGCTTTATTCATGACATAACTTTATACAGTGATTTTAAGTAAGCGCATTATTGTTTAAAACCATTCAACTAGCTGTGCAACCCTTACATTTAATGGACGTTCAAAAACAAATTAAATAAATTACACAGCTGTTTAATTTATTTTTTTAATAAAATTTCTACAGTATCTCTATATCTAAAGTTGAATCTTGAAATATTATTTTAGGAAGTGCGGATCAGGCTCAGAATATTTCTTACTGATTTAATTTTTGGTTTAATATAATATTACGGAACTTGTTAAACTAATATTTAACTGATCAAATAACTATAAACTTACTACTTTATAAATATAAATCATTAAGTTCAATTAGGTCAGTAAAGTAATAAAAGTTGTAAGTTATCACTTCCTTATATGTATTTACTGCCTAAAACTGTGAACATCTCACAAAGTTCAAAATAACTGACAACATAGTAGTCAGTAGTGTGTAATTATTACCTAATCTATACTTTAGCACGGAACTCTTATTTCCTATTTTCTATTACTTATTTCCTACTAGGTTTTACCCGCGGCTTCGCTCGCGTTAAAAAGAGACAAAAAGTAGCCTATGTTACTCTCCATCCCTTCAACTATCTCCACTTAAAAAATCACGTCAATTCGTCGCACCGTTTTGCCGTCAAAGAAAGACAAACATACAGACAGACAGACAGACACACTTTCCCATTTATAATATTAGTATAGATCTGTCCTGTGTTTCTTCTCATTTACTACCTTTTCTTTGTGTGAGGAACTGCTCATGAATGCCCTCCGTCAAGGGAAAACGGACTCTTACCTATTAAAACCCCACGATACCTCCTGCTACTATGTGTAGGGAGCCCGGTACACACTTGACGCATGATCAGCTGCACTTCCGAATAGTACTAGCAGCAAGCTACTTCGCTATGTGCGGCATGTCTTACGACCGATCGTTCTTCTGTTTAGGGTATGGATCGAAGCATGCAGCCTTCACATATCTGGTGTGGTGACAAACTGAAACCTTCCGTTAAAAATAAAGAAAGGTTTCTTTTGAGTAAAGTAAGCTATCTTAACGATTTAAGGTAGTTTCTCGATATCTCCACGCAATATCGAGAGAGATAGACAGACAGACAGGCGGACAGAAAACAAAAGTGATTCTATAAGGATTTCGATTTTTTTCTTAAGGTGCAAAAGCCTAAAAACAAATTAACTTCACCTATAATTTAGATTAGATAAAGATATTAATAAATAAGATAATTTTCCACAGATCCTTAACTTCGGGTAGACATAACAACAAAAAAAACTTTTCCTCTTGTCATGAAATTGTGTGAACTTGAAGATAAAAAAACTACTTGTACTTGTATTATATACAGGGTGTCCCACGGCTATGCCACATGGAGGGAAAGTACCTTAAATATTGTAGATAGAACATTTTACTGAAAGAAGACATTATATGAATTTTCAAAACATTTTAAACTGCATTCATAGATTTTTAAATAATTAAATGGTTAGGCCGGGAATCGAACTTGTTCCACGAGAAAAAAATATCATCCTGTAGTTTTATCATACCGATCGAAAGGTTTCATTATAAGGATTATTTTTTGCTAAATAACATAGTGTCACAAATAAAAGGAACACCGTGAATTTTAACATTTGATGTTAAATTTTGTTCTGAAAAGTTAAAAGCTTACATTGCCGTAAGGACATACAATTGACAATCATAACTACTTATTACTAATTAATCTACCCACTTGAGTTATACGCATCATTTAAATAAATAAATATCCACCACAACAAGCCCAAAAAGTCGTCAGGGAACGAAATAATCAAAAGTTATCACTTTGTATTCAAGAAGGGACTCATTATGAGCATTTGAAAAATTGACTAATTTTGAATTAAAAATGTTAAAATTCATGGTCTTTCTTTTATTTTTGACACTATGTTATTTAGCAAAAAATAATCCTTGCGATAAAGCCTTTCGATCGGTAGGATAAAACTACAGGCTGATTAATTTTCTCGAGTAACAGGTTCGATTGCCGGTTCAACTATGTATTTATTTAAATATCTATAAATGCAGTTTAAAATGTTTTCAAAATTCATATAATGTTTTCTTTCAGTAAAATGTTCTATCTACAATATTTAAGGTACTTTCCCTCCATGTGGCATAGCCGTGGGACACCCTGTATATTGCTACATACAATCTCTATTTCTTCACGTAACTCCGAATTCTTACAACAATACCGAGCCTTGTCAATGCCTTGTCATTCCATTCAAAGTCAAGTGCACGCATTTCTTCGCCCCACCCGCGCCGGCACGTGCCGCGTTATATGTCATATATAAAACGATACAACAATTATATTGATATCAAACAACAGTTCAACGTTGCAAATCAAACATTAAAATGTTCAGCAAAGTAAGTTTGTCCTAACAGGCTTTTAATTTATAGACACTTGAAAATTTGTTTGCAATAATTGAGAAACAAAAAAGTTGTGACCAAAATTGAAAATGTTATTTTCAGATCGTAGCTATCAGTGTGCTGTTGGCCGCTGCCAACGCTGGCTACTTGGGCCATGGACACGCCGTGTCCTCCCAGAGCATCATTCGTCACGACGAACCTCTGCACTACGCCTCCCCCATCGCCCATTACGCTGCTCCTGTAGCACACTACGCCGCCCCAGTAGCCCACTACGCCGCACCTGCAGCCCACTACGACGGCCACGACTCTTACGTAAGTCATCCTTGCATTTTGAAATAGTACCATCTGAATTGAAGCGAGTCCTATAATGTAATCTCCTTATCGTTTTAGGCTCACCCCAAATACGACTTCGCTTACTCCGTGGCTGACCCTCACACCGGTGACCACAAGTCCCAGCACGAGAGCCGCGACGGTGACTCTGTTCACGGATACTACTCTCTGGCTCAACCTGACGGTTCTATCCGTAAGGTCGAGTACACCGCTGATGCCCACAATGGGTGAGTTACTTATCAACTGAAAATTAAGCATCCCACGAAAGACAAAGACGAACCTTCAACCATTTTTCTGTTGTTGTAACAAACTATCCATACTAATATTATAAATGGGAAAGTGTGTCTGTCTGTCTGTCTGTCTGTCTGTTTGTCTTTCTTTCACGGCAAAACGGAGCAACGGATTGACGTGATTTTTTAAGTAGAGATAGTTGAAGGGATGGAGAGTAACATAGGCTACTTTTTGTCTCTTTCTAACGCGAGCGAAGCCGCGGGCAGAAGCTAGTATTATAATATTTTCTAAATGTTTCAGTTTCAACGCTGTGGTACACAACTCCGCCCCCTCAGTGCACCCCGCCCCCGTTCACGGACACGCTTACCATCATTACTGAGTGATCATCAATGACTGATATAATGTGCCTATTTATTATTTTTACATATCAAGTGAAAGTGAATGCAATTTCAAAATAAAATGTGATATACTATTAACTTACTTTTTATTAATATGCATGTGCGTGTCATGTGCTAAATGTGGTCTCATAAACATGCTTGTGAACACCTTCTAATAAATTACACATAAACTCGTAGATTAATCAAATATAATATTTATAAGACTGTAAATAGCAACTACAATATTTAATAAAAAGCTGTACGTACAATAGTTACTATATATATAAATAGCTTTACAAAAATTTCTTAACATCTCGCTAGCGGAGATTTAATGCAATGCTAAGGCATGTTTGACGCACTCAAAGCTCCATTTCCTCGCTCCGTGTCAATGGACAAGCGGCTTTACAGTACTAATGTAAGCTACTATTACTATAGGCGGTAGTTTTTGCCAGTAGCCTGTGAGAAGATCAATATTAAGGGTTTTAATAGAATAAAAAATATAGCAAGTCTCTTAGTCAATAGTCCAATAACCATTGAATAGTGACGTTTAATTGTTATACTTTTCAGTGATGAAACAACGCTTTGCATTTAATAAACGTTAAACGTCACATGTAATAATGTCTTTTATTCAATGTATGTTACGTTAACCAAGCACATGAGACAAGCCTGCAATCAAAATCTAAAATTATATCCATACTAATATTATAAATGGGAAAGTGTGTCTGTCTGTCTGTCTGTCTGTTTGTCTTTCTTTCAAGGCAAAACGGAGCGACGAATTAACGTGATTTTTTATGTGGAGATAGTTGAAGGGATGGAGAGTAACATAGGCTACTTTTTGTCTCTTTCTAACGCGAGCGGAGCCGCGGGCTAAAGCTAGTAAGCAATAAATTGATAGACTACCGGCAAAACAATTAATTTAAGCTTCAATTACGAACCATTACTCCCTCAAAGGGGAAATAAACAATCTTGTTAGTAACAGATTCATTCATTATGAATTTGTCTTATGTGTTGAAACCGGTAATGCGCCTACCTACTCACTTCAACATAATTATGACGATAACTTTCTCTATTTACAAAGCTTTTGCTTTTTAAAGGTATATCAATCGTACCCTTAACAACATCAGGCTAACTCAAAAAATCAAGTTTTGAGCCGTTGAAAACAGGA
Source organism: Athetis lepigone (assembly GCA_033675125.1). NCBI lineage: Eukaryota > Metazoa > Arthropoda > Insecta > Lepidoptera > Noctuidae > Athetis > Athetis lepigone. Next base: position 8,344,823 of record CM066229.1, read on the forward strand.
GTTTTGATTTTATTTTTGTGTAAATAATAAAATGCCAATTAAAATTAATTACTAGCTTGACTGCGACTTCATCCGCGTGAAAGGATTTTTTACCTCATGACACCCCCTAGAGGGCGAATTTCGTAAAATCCTTTCTTAATGCTCACCTATACTTTAAACGAAATTAGTTTGAGCTGTACATTGATAATCTTTTAATTTTTAACCGAGTTCATAAAGGGAGAGCTTCTTAATTCGATGGGTATTTTTTTTATATTTATAGATAATAAAGATGCTTAGTTTCGCCATGTCTGTCTGTCTGTCCGTCCGTCCTCGCTTAATCTCTGTGACCGTTAGCACTAGAAAGCTGAAATTTGGTACCAATATGTATATCAATCACGCCGACAAAGTGGTAAAATAAAAATTGAAAAAAAAACGTTTTATTAGGGTAGCCCCCCTATATGTAAATAGGTAAGTGTTTTTTTTTTAATTTCAACCCTGACGTGTGATATATTGTTGGATAGGTATTTAAAAATGAATAGGGGTTTGCTAAAATCATTTTTTGATAATGTCAATAATTTCGGAAATAACCGCTCCAAAAGGAAAAATCAAAGCGTCCCCCCCCCCTCTAACTTTTGACCCGTAGGTTTAAAAAATATGAAAAAAATCTGGAAAGTTGAACTTTATAAGGACTTTCTAGGAAAATTATTTTGAACTTGATAGAAAGAACAGTTTTTGTACAAAAAAGACAAAAAGGTGTACAAAATAATTTTTGAGTACTTAGTATGTCAACGTAACAAATAGCCTTTTTTTAAACTTATAAGTAGGTACACTTATTGTGACGAACGGGAAACCACGGAACCCTACATTGAGCGTGGCCCGACACGCTCTTGGCCGGTTTTTATATTTACAGATGATAAAGTTGCAAAGTTTAGTATATTTAAGACCATTTTTGGTCGACTCTATTATTCAGATAAAATAGGAATAAGGTTATATCTTTATAACCTTATTTCTATTTTATTGGAGATTGCTTTCAAGTTTATTGCTGTCCTTATTTTTTCCCTTTAGAATGACAAAGACAGCAAGAGACTTGAGAGCGTCTCGGAGTTGAGTGACGTCTATTAATTCGGGCCTTACCTATCTCCAATAAGTTAGCAAGATAAATAGACGTTACCTAGCACCGACTTTGGCTTAGCCATGTTCCGTCTCTATCGTACACTTGACGTTTGGCAGTTGTGTAACAGTGACAAGTATATTGCTAAGCCAAAGTCAGTGCTTAGTTACGTCTATTTATCTCGCCACCAGTATTAAAAACGATTAACAGGGGCCTACCACAAGCCCTTATAGCAGTATTACTTTCAGTGGAAAAGAGACGGCGCTAGACATCGTGTCTAACGCTGACACTTGCACACTCTGGAACAGGGACCTAATAAAAGTCAACATATTTTAAAGTTTTCTTACACAATGCAACAAGTTAAAAAAAGACACCGTGCTGTACAACAACATCACCTTGTAACAGCAACAGTAATTCGTTCTAACTCTTTATCTTGATTTTTAAGTTAGAAATACGACTACCATAAAGCATTTTATTTTAATTTATTAGTCCAATAAATTTAAACCAAAATGTTTTATGATAGCTCTGTTGGACAAACACAATAAATATTATTTTCGATTTATGTAAAAATATTTGGAATAACATTATACGTATATAAAAATAATAGTTATTCTCGAGGGTAAACCAAGAGACTAACTATATATTAGTGGGGTTGCGGAATGTTTATAATTGTTACCGTGACCCTAAAGGGCAATCAAAGGAACATGAGTGGGATTTAGTCAGTAAAAGTCTGACACGCCCTCCCGCCGCGCCCAGGACGGGAGCAGTCATTGGATGATTTCCCATTCACCAAAAAAAAACTATGTATCAGTGGAACGTTTTTATTAACCGAGATCGCTGCTACCACTTAACGACCGAACCATGATAAGATAGGCTAGTGGAATTATTGTAAAAAAACAAAATAAATTTGATCACTATTCTGATACAGAACAGTTATCGAATCTTATCACTGAATGTTTTTTAAGTTCAATTCTATTCGTTAATATGGCTATTATCATCTTATAAATAATAATTTATATAAATGTTAATGTTTACTCCAGCTAATTACAATAAATGAAATGGATGTTGTAATGTATAATTGTAATGTTAGAATTATTTTTGTTTATATTTTAAAATTTAAACTATATTATTATTATTATAATATAATTGTGATAAGTATTATGTAAATGGCGCATGTTGTGACAGCTTTTAAGTAATTGTTGCGCATAAAAATGCACTAAAAATATATATGTAACGTATTATGTAAAAAAAATTGAACTTCCTAAATAAACCAATTTAATTATGACTTATTTTGACGTCATGCAAGATTTTAATACTCAATACTCAATATCTCTATTGCATCGATATGTTAGGTACATCAAGTTGGTAAATGATAATACATTAGTTTCAATATGGACCCTGTAGGGCACAGCAATAATTAAAAGATAAAGATTTTTTTGCCATTTTGGCAATGGCGTGCAAACAATTGTGGTAAATATTCTATGAGAATACCATTTAAATGAATATTAATAAAGTTTATTGCCATAAAATTATGATTAATATTAACAAAATTATCGTTGTCACCGACAGGTGACAAACGATAATTTTGAATTAGTTACCTTTATTTAGATCGTTTTGAAAGTATTTTGTAAGCAAAAGTCCATACTGGCTGATTACAGCAAGAATACTATCATACCAGGTACAATTCTATGTTAAAAATTTGACAATTCAAAGCAGGTAAGCATTATTAACATACGGGGCCAAACCGAAATCAATGGCGGTGGGATGCACATGATGCACTACTGAAATCTTTACTTGCAACCTACCCGTATTTTTCTCCAACCACACTGCAAATTCTATATCATAATGTATCAAGTTGGCAAAAAGCTTTAGATAAACGACAATAAACAATAAAAAATCGAAATAATTATTAAGGTATCGCACGCAAATAAACAAAAACATAGTTAACGCGAATATTAATTTGTTTTTTTAATTAAATTGGGTAACTGACGTAATTCAGGACATACATACTATCAAAACTGCGACCTTGGTACAAGTCAAAGTTACAAGTCAAGTGCGCGCACGCATGCCCCACTGCGCTCGAGTTGTAGCAACTAGATCTATAAAACCAAATGCGAGTCCATTGACATCAATCAATACTTGATTGTGACAAACAAAAGAACCAAAATGTTCAGCAAAGTGAGTACCTATTTTAAAAACATGTTTTTTTTTAATTTATCTTGTACAAGGTATTCCCCGCGGTTTTATCCGCGTAGTTCCCGTTCCCGTGGAATTTTCGGGATAAAAATTATCCTTTATCCTTTCCTGGTACAAAGATAGTCTATAGCTTAGACTATCTCTGTACCAAATTTCATTTAAATCAGTTCGGTAGATTTGGCGTGAAAGCGAGACAAACAGACAGACAGAGTTACTTTCTCATTTATAATGTTAGTATGTATTTATAATTAAATAATGTTTTACTTTATCTAAAACTAATTTCATTTAATCTTAACATCAAGGTTTCCAGCAAATCCCAGCTTAAGAGTAAATCATATAATATTAGGAAATAATTACACTGCACTTCAATGACCAGTCCTCTACTTCTCTTTAAGATCTTAGCTTTCGCCGCTCTATTGGTCGCTGCCAACGCCAGCTTCTACGGCCACGGTCATGCCGTGTCATCCCAGAGCATCGTGCGTCATGACTAGGCCCATGCCGCGCCCTTGCACTACGCCGCTCCCGTAGCATACTACACCGCTCCCGTAGGCCACTACGACGGGCATGACACATACGTGAGTAATTTTTTTGTGCAACTTAAACTGTCGTGATGGTCTAGTGGTTAATGCACCCGCCTCTCATGCAAGTGGTTGTGGGTTCGAATCCGGGCAAGTACCAATGTGACTTTTTCAATTCATATGTACTTTCTAAAGATTATCTTAGACATCACAGACATCGGTGAAACCTGGACTTGTAGTGATTACAAGTCTGAAATCGCCAACCCGTCTTGAGCAAGCGTGGTGATCGATGCTCGTGCCTTCTCTGTATGAGAAGAGGCCTTTGCCCTGCAGTGGGACAGTTATAGGCTGGTATTATTATTATTATTATAACTTAAACTGTGCAGTGATATATATTTGTACTTCTACTACTTTTTGTATTACAGGCACACCCTAAATACGACTTCGCGTATTCTGTGGCTGACCCTCACACCGGTGACCACAAGTCCCAGCACGAGAGCCGCGACGGAGACGCCGTGCACGGATACTACTCCCTGCTGCAGCCTGATGGCTCCGTGCGCAAGGTCGAGTACACCGCTGACGACCACAATGGGTAAGACAATGAATTATAATTTTATTAATTTATTTTATTCTATTATCAACAACCTGAAGGTGTATTTTTCTGTTTAAAAAAAGTACATAATACTGACTAATCTTCATTTGCGAGGATCGTACTAAATAATTTTCTTCTTATTTTCAGTTTCAACGCTGTGGTACACAACTCTGCTCCCTCAGTGCACCCCGTCTATGGACACTCTTCCTACCATTACTAAGATATAAATTCATTATATATGTAAAGATTTGAAAGTATTTTGTAAGCAAAAGTCCACTGGCTGATTACAGCAAGAATATTATCATAATCAGATTTGATTTTTTTTTTCAGACGTGTGTGAATGTTTAAGTGGTTTTGTAAATATTTATGAGTTTACGTATTGTGTGTGAATAAATTGATAAAAAATTATATTGATGTGGTTTAATCTTATTCAAAAAACTCGAACTAGACTAAATGATACAAATAATACTTTTAGCACAATGACATCTAAAGGCTTTAAGAGAATTTAAAACAGATTTACATTTGCTTCAAAATCAGTACCTAGGTTCATTTGCTCGCGATATGATCTAATATCAAAGTTAAGTTTGGTATTTATTTGACAAATAGCGCCGTGGGTCGACTACTTATAATAAAACGGAACAATTTTATAAAGGTCATAAATAAAACGGCCACGCTGTAAATTACGCCTTAAATTATATATTATTGCAATTCCCTAAACAGCGTTAAAGCTGCCCAAAAGTAACGCCTTACCACAATACGTACATAAATATGTACACCAAATAACATTTTAGAAGTCGTATTGAATGTTAAGATTTTAATAGACAAAAAAATGTTTACGATTGCTTAAAAACCAAGACAAAATTAGACGACTATTCGAGATTTTCTAGAACAAAAAATCACACAAGAAGTAGGTACTTGTGAGTTCGTGCGATTTGTTGCTGAATTATTATCAGTCAATCGGATCATATCAATTATGTTTAATTCTTAAACTTTAGAGTTTTATTTAATAATAACGAATTCCCACTTCAGAGTCTCTAACTGCCAGCAACATATTCAGTTCACCATAACATAAGATAACTCTCGCCATGGATTCATTATCGCTGAAATCAAACTAGTTTTCAAACGAATATTGTTTAAATTGCCCTAGGTGTTAACTCTTTCAGTAGTAAAGCGATATTCGAAACCTTTTCCAGTAAAACAAGACATAACATATTCCGACAACTTTATTATCCAGTACCGAATGTAAAATTTGAACCTAACAAATTTGCTGCCTAAGGCTGATAATACCCAATCAAAAACTAAATTTATAGTGTTCTATAATTTACAATACACAATAATAGCTTTATTATCTTAAGATTACCATAAATAATTTTAAATAAACTATACAGGGACGTACTGAATAATTGCAAGAACTGTCTTAAGTAAATCTAAATAGGGCTTTACTCAGCTGGTATAGGTTAAGTTTTACAACAATAGAACGGCCTATAGTTATGTAAGAATTTGAATACAAGAATTTCAAACATGTCTGTCTTTAGTTCCTTGTACATGATAGAATAAGCGAGACGACAAAAAAAAACCGGCCAACAGCGTGTCGGGCCACGCTCAATGTAGGGTTCCGTAGTTTCCCGTCCGTCACAATAAGTGTTCCCACTTATAAGTTTAAAAAAAGGCTATTTATTACGTTGACATACTAAGTACGCAGAAATTATTTTGTACAACCTTTTTGTCTTTTTTGTACAAAAACTGTTCTTTCTATCAAGTTCAAAATAATTTTCCTAGAAAGTACTTATAAAGTTCTACATTCCAGATTTTTTTCATATTTTTTAAACCTACGGGTCAAAAGTTAGATTATTTCCGATATTATTGACATTATCAAAAACTGATTTAAGTAAACCACTTTTCATTTTTAAATACCTATCCAACAATATATCACACGTCAGGGTTGAAATGAAAAAAAAAAAACACTTCCCTCTTTACATATAGGTAAATCTACCCTAATAAAACATTTTTTTCCAATTTTTATTTTACCACTTTGTCGGCGTGGTTGATATACATATTGGTACCAAATTTCAGCTTTCGAGTGCTAACGGTCACAAAGGTTAAGCGAGGACGGACGGACAGACAGACAGACATGGCGAAACTATAAGGGTTCCTAGTTGACTACGGAACCCAAAAAAGTAATTAGTTCCACATTGAGATTATTAAGAAATTTTGCACACGTATTTTTTCTTTTTTTTTTCATAAACGAAAAATGACGACGATACAGTGCGTTGAAGTTGTGCGTGGCGTCACGATCAAATACAATTTTTGCATTGCGGTGACGTCATAAGCCCCCACTCCAGAACTTTGTTGCTCTTTATCTTTGTATTTTTTTGTTATTTTGATGACTCAAAAAATACGTGTTCCGTATTTTTGCCCGATCTACAAGACGGACTAAACAGAATGCCATTTTTTTTATGTTGTCGTCATCCCTATAATTCAGTTAACTGTGGGTTGCAATTTCAATTATTTATTGAATTATTGCTATGATAATCGCCTGTTTGTGAGTAGAGTTTTTGAATGCGTAATGCATAGTACGTTTCTGTAAACCTGGATAGTCTAGCCTACTTGAGAGAAGAAATGTTTAATAATACGAATTAGACGCACATTTTCTTGCTAATCATCATTTACCAATGCAATCATCGACTCATCACTATATTGTTTACCTCTCGGCAAGCAATTTCAGCTTATTTATACCAAAACAGACAACTAATAAAAAAAATTGTCAAAATCGGCGATCAACACGTCCATGTGAATTAAAACCTTATCCTCTTAATACCAACACTTAAAAGAAACGAGTTAGAGAATATTTCATGATCATTGACAGTTTATTTTTTGGGTAAAATATAATGCAAGACTTGCTTCTTTCATATGCCCACATATGAAAGAAGCAAGTCTTGCATTATATTTTAACACATATTATTATCTTAGGTAGCATTTCAGAATTTATACTTGAAATTTAACAAAAAAATATTTAGTGTCACATGGTCAACAACATGACAATTTCTTAGAAACATACAAGAAATTTTGATCCCGCCTCTCATGTAAGAGATTGCGGGTCAAGTCACGGGTCAAGTGCGGGTGCGGGTAAAGTCACATTGGTACAATGCCCGGTTTCGAATCCGGGCATTGTACCAATGTGACTTTATCAATTCATATGTACTTCTAAAGTTTATCTTGGACATCACTGCCATCCCGTGCACGTTCGGAAAGCACGTTAAACCTTTGGTCCTGGTTGTCATTCGTAGAACTTTGACAGTCGTTACGGGTATTCAGAAGCCAGAAGGTCTGACCAGTCGAGCCAAAGGGTACCGTGTCGCCCAGTTACTGGGCTGTGGAGGTCTGATAGGCAGTCGCTTCACGAATAACACAGGTACCCAGCTGAATCCGGTCCGGCTGGGAGCCGACCCCAACATAGTTGGGAAAAAAACTAGGGAGATGATGATGATACAAGAAATTTTGATGGCAAAACAATATTGGTTTAGTTCTTCCAAAAAATCACTTAACAATTTTTTAATAAAGATAATTCTGCGATTTTAAAAATATCTTTAACCGAATTAGCTCTGCTATTTAGTTTCGGTGTCAATTCCTGTACTCACAACACAATGCTTTAAATTTAGCTTCGAACCGGAATAAATAACAAAAAATAATAGAATGAGCATAATAATTGCAAAGAATTATAAATATCAACAGTTTTTGTCACCACTGAACGGTACAATCGGTTCAGTTTTTTTTGTTCATCCAATCTGAAATCACGTAGCACCTCGCGTCGACCTTGCTGCCATCGAACTACTAAGTAGTGAATAAAAATCTTCTTCAACTATGGACAACATAAAATTCCTTTAGTTTTTTTTAAGACAGTACAAATAAAAGTCTTTTCTAACTCGTCCTTTACTTTGTACTAAATATTTCAAATTGGGCTATTATCAAAGCGCAATTTATATTAATAATAGTATCTAATCTATATCTATCGAGACAATTAAGGAATTTGGTAACCTGCACGAAAAATCCAAAATTCATGGGCATGGTCACCTGTAACGTCCATCTTGCCGTCTCGTCGTTGCAATAAATAAATTGTGCACGTCCAAATCTGGAATTAGACAACCGTGTCTATTCAGAAGACAAATGTTTCAAATCCATCAACAGCAATAGTCAGGCTTACATTCGTCAGCCCACGCACTTAAATATTTCGTTCATGCGTACAGTATTTTTGTATACTCGAACAAAACATGCACATTTAGGTGGCATGACATGGCCACGGCGGTATCGATACCATGACATATATTGCGATTCTATAATCGGTTTTTTAAGACGACCTTAACTATTGTCATTGTCCCGAGGTCCGCATGCGGTGTTCAGCCCCACTTGTTCTTATTCAGTTTTAACTCATATAAAAACCCACGGTCAGCAGAATTTGTCATCAATCATTGATTGGCTTTGATCTAAACGACAGCAAAATGTTCAGCAAAGTAAGTGAAATAACTATTAATTTGTGGAACCAATTAGCAATAACAAAATTCCTAATATTCGATTTAATGCTGCAAAACAAGTGAATTTATGGAAAATGCGTATAAAGTGAAGTGTGTTGGGTTCTCTTAATCTTGAACTATTATAGATGTGAAGATGATAAATCATAAAAATGATTTATAAATTATCAACCCGTATGATGTGCCTAAATTAACAGTGTCTCTTCTTGTGTCTTCAGCTGGTAGCATTTGGTGCGATGTTAGCCGCAGCTCACTCGCACGGTCACGCTGTGTCTTCCCAGAGCATCGTGCGACACGACGGGGGTCACTACGCCACTCCCTACGCGGCGCCATACGCATATGAAGGTGGCTACGCTGCGCCATACGAAGGCGCTTACGCCGCGCCGTATGAAGGCGCCTATGCTGCGCCATACGAAGGCGCATACGCTGCGCCATATGGTGCCGTGCCTCTTCCCTATGCTGCCCCCTTAGCTTACGCTGGACATTACGACGATGAAGGCCACGATGAACATGTAAGTTCATCTATCTAATATTTATCAATATAAATTATGTAAAATGTGACTTACGCACCTTTTATATTATAATTGAAAAGACACTAGACAATCTTCGAAAGTTAAGTATTTATACTTACTATTAATATTGATGCAAGTAAGAGAAATCATGATCATCTCAGTAGGGTTGTAATATTTATTGAATGTTTGTTTTTTCAGGCTCATCCCAAGTATGATTTCGCTTACTCCGTGGCTGACCCTCACACCGGTGACGTCAAGTCCCAGCACGAGAGCCGTGATGGAGACGCCGTGCACGGATACTACTCTCTGGTGCAACCAGATGGTTCCGTGCGCAAGGTCGAATACACCGCTGACGACCACAACGGGTAAGTCCAAAACTTTTCAGAAGTAGGAAATCCCTTATAGTAACTTTACCTGGTTGCGTTATTCCATTTTTCCGACAATCTCTTAAAAGCTAGCTCAGTAAAAGGTAATAAGTTTTTTTACATCAATCACTCAATATTCGGTAAGTAGGTCCTTATTACCCCCAAATGGGGCTTGCAGGTAACTAATTAGCGCTCTAGGGTAATAATGTAGCTAGAAAAGCCCTAGGGCGGTAAGTAATTAAAAAAAAATCTCTTCACTCTTTCAAAAAGTTCGCGTACATGTCGACATTTCGACAGTTCGCGTACAACCATCATACTGGCAATAGACATCATGCATTCAGCCCAATGACAAAAGAGGTCGCTTTGCTATTCAGCCTTGTCTTCGTATGAGTATAATAGTCATCAATTTTAAATATCAAACGGCGAAGCTCAATTTCTTTCTTGAAAAAAAATGTTTTATTCTTGTAATGCCCGTTTTTTTCTATCTACCACACAATCGAGATGTAAAGCAGAGTAGTTAGCTCGGATGTAAGCATCAATTGCACCCTCGAACTTTAGGCGCCCTCGCTGCGGTCGTGCCGGGCTGCAATTGATGCCTTACAGCCTTGGCTACTAATCTACTATTTATCTCTTATTCTTCATAAATCACCTCGACAGAACTAAGAATTAATGTTATTTTTTACAATTATTATCTTCAGATTCCAAGCCGTTGTGCATACCTCAGCTCCATCAATCCACCCCGCGCCCGAGTACCACCACTATTAATAAAGTCATAGTGAATAATATTATCTACGTCGACCTGCTGAAACCAAATACGATCATAAATTAATTTATTAAATGTTTATAACTTATTATGTTTTTTTTTTATTCTATAACCTAATACTAAACGTGAAGCTTCAGAGCCCAGACAACAAATCCAAAAAAAATATTTCATCTTTTTGAAATATGTAGAGTATCGTAACAAAATAGTCTGGTGAAGAAACTATTGCTACTACAAATACTACCTTGTTTGTAGAAGTAATCGTTTCTTCACCGGCGGCAAGTGATTAATTATCATACCAATTTATCAAATTACCTTAATTACCCGTTATGGACTATAGTGTCATTAAAACATGACAAGTTCAAGTAGATTTACGTAACAAAGAAAACTATTTGGTGCTAGGCCGACATTTTATCAGATATCATAATTTTTATAGCAAGGCTGTTGCGCTTGCGTGATTCCGGCCGTAAGAATATAAACATTATTTACTCACTCAGTGAGTAAATAGTGTTCGCTTGTGTAAAACATCCACTATTCAGATTATACAAGTTATGCCCTTCAAAAACTAATCCTATAACAATCATCAAGGTCATGTTAATAGCCACAAATTGGGTTGCCAAAAAGACACAAGGGTTTAAAAGATTTTTTATTTAAGCGCTCCTTTTATTTCATATTCAAAATCAATTGATAAATGAAATACCATGAATTGAATGGCAGAAAACCAATAAAGATCTTATTGCGAATTAAAGTAATTTCAGAAAAAGAAACCATTATCTCCATAGTTTAATCTTTCCGCTTCCTGTAACTTTTTGTTGATTATATTGTTTCTTGATTGTATATTATTACATATACTGCGCAATGGAAAAATATCAATGAATACACTTTAACAAAGATTTAACCTTTTATTTTGCAAAAGTATTATTTTATTATTCTCGGCGTATTTATATAACAAATTGTGTGTTACCACAGATTAATAAATAGTTACTACGTAACAGATACTTCACTCCAATACAAAAATCAAAATACCTACGCTATAATAGCCTACAAAATCATAATAATAATACCAGTTGTTTGCAGCAAGGAGAAATGTACCATAATTACGCACAAAGAGAGTTGAGATTCTTTTGCCCGCCGCGCGACTTACGTGTGTGCGTGTCGTCCAGCAAATCTGCTAGGGTTATACGTATGATGATAATGGTAATAAAACGAATGTTTTAGAAAAATAATTATTTTTTTATTTATTGATCAAATATTTATTAGTTTGATAAAATGACTGATTCATATTTTGCGTTCCTTGAATTCCCGACTAATATATTTTAGTGTCGAAAATATCCAAAACCGCGTGAATAATTTTAATAAATAATCAAAAGGGAAACAGGAGAATTGGGAAACAGGGGAATTGGACAATAATCACGCAATAATTACGTGGTTTCGGCATTTTGATAGTCAGCGCTGTACCCGTGACGCGCGAGCACTCAGCCGGGCGCGCGACAGCCCGGTGTTCGTTGTATCGTCGACGATACGCGAAGCGGTAGGCATAAAACGCGTGGCCTTGAGCGAGTGACGGACGCCTGGTGTTACTGTGTGTTTGTGCGGCAAATGTTTCATGCTAAAAATCTCAAAATTCCAATATATGGTTGAGTGAAAAAAGAAATCGAAAAACGCTGTATTGGCCGTGAAAACATGTGGAGCAACGGGAAATTGTTTTAGTATTTCCCGTTGCACCACATGAATTTGGAAATTGTTTGAATATTAGTTGTTGCATTAATACATTTACGATATTAAATAAATTAAATGTGTACAATTATTAATACAATAAACAAATCCATATCACATAATTATGAAGCAATTAGTTAATTATCAAACATTTAAAGAATGACCAAAAGTATACCAAAGTGATAGAATCACATAATTGAAGAACTGTTTCAGTGGTGTTTCATCGATATTATTAAATCTCCATGTCCCATCAAAAAGATAAACTGCAAAATAATTGTTGTAGATGTCAATTATAAAAAAATTAAGACATGAGTATTGTTTGGCTCTGCCGCAGTCTTGTAGAAAACCCAAATTCAACCAAATATTATATCGCCCTGTATAGGTTGCTTTAAAAAGTCACTATAAAGTTTTTTGAGTAGGTATTAGAATAAAAATTAAACCCCGTAAGATAAACTAAAGTTAAAATATACCTCGAGAATGATACAACTCACCTCAAGCTCACTTTATCTAAATTCGCCAAATATTACAGAATTAATGTACTGTAATCTATAATATGTTATTTTTTTTCCAACGTGTGCGTGTCATGACTTGTGCCAGCTGAATACGCATTTACATATCAACGCTTCGTGTAATAATCTCTTCGACACAACCATTCTAATAAAGTTTCAAGGGATGGGAATACTCTTGTGCTAAACAATAGCCGCCCAAATCTCATAATCTAGATGTAAACAATGTATACTGATACGTTCATAACTACTGACTGGAATTACTACGTAGTATTTGCAAAAAGTATATTCAGTATCCCTAGAATTTACATAATTTATTTCACTGCCTAGCCTGCCTGCTATATGATTACAGCATAGAATTTAGAAGTTAGTTAGTGTGACATTGAAGAAGTTCTTACTGGAATCATTTTTCTCCGAACGTGTCCCGAGTTCTCATTTCAAAAGATTAAAAAGCATGAAAATATATAAGCCTTGTTTTGAAACTAAACTGCACAAATTGTTATTCACGCTGTAATCATAGCCGTAACTATTTTTTGGGCATGATGAAACTTATTGAGGAAAAGTATCATGTTCAGAGAATTGCGGAAAGTATGAATACGTATTGTTATACTTCGAAGATTTGCACTGTTTTCACTAATTATCTGCTGCTAAATAAAGTTTCAAGTTTATTTTGAAAGGAAAAACCTCCCAAGGAATCCTGGACTACGTTAAGCCAGCGTGGTGATCAGTGCTCGGGACTATTCTAAACTAAAAATAGGCTACTCTACGGTAACCTTAAAGGATAGTAAAACGTTATTATTATTAACTTGTTATTATTCTCACTTTATTCATAGACATAACATTTTTTTTTTTAATATAAATTTATTGGCAGAATATAACATCCAGAAAAAAGAGGCGTCGGAGTACTCTTGACTAACTTATAACTTGTATTTAAGACGATTTCAGTCACTAAAAGTCAGAGTAGAGTTCCATTTTGAATTCAATGTTTCCTTCAAACTTATATTTCGTTACTTCTAAAATAATCAATTAAAACCGACACTTACCTTTGCTGCAGGTTTCCCAATGTATAATTTTGTTTTATTTTCCATTTTTCACGCGCTTGTGTTAATTACAGAAAACTATGAAGTTCTGTTTTATTTATTTACGGTAGAGAAACTTACTGCATAATGTGCACATGTTATGTCTGTTCTAGTGGCCGAGTTACAGTTAACGCAATGGAAATGATATAATTATATTGGAGCATATTCATTATCTGTTTTTGTTTTCATTTTTATCTCTACTTTTATCTGATTTTTAAGATTTCACGCTACTTGATTGACGGAAGCTACTGATGGCACTAAAGTAGTAACTTCTGGGCCGACTCGTTATAGATAACCATCGACACGCTAAGACGATCTGTTTTTATAATTGTTTGAATTATAATTACGTGTAATAGACGAGCACTGTTTTCTATTATACTTCTTTATTAGATTTTCTTCTTTTACGGCAAGTCAGAATAAAGAAAAACAAAACAAAGAATTGCAAAAGGCGACGCACAAACGACAATAACGTATCATTGTACGCATTGACCTAGTATAACAAAGTGTAGTATCGCAGTTCACAGAGTATTTTCATTAAGTAACAATCATTTTGATAATTTGGCGCGAGAATGTCGAAGACAAAGCGCGCTGACCTTGCGGCCGCGGGGACGCGCAGATCGCTTTCGGCGCCCCACCGGACTACCCGAGCCAATTCTTATAAAACCCACTGCTGCTTATCATATGTATGTCAGTCACGCACTACTATCCCACACAAAAATGTTCGCTAAAGTAAGTCATCTTCCCGTGTTCAATGAAGTGAAAAGTGTATCCTAGAAGTGAGAAAAAAATTATGTGTTTTTTATCTACGCAGATTTTAGCTGTCAGCGCCTTAGTGGCTGTTACCCGGGCGGGTCACCTCGGGCACGGCGGGTACTCGGTGTCCTCCCAGCACAGCCTGGTGCACCACGACACGCACTACGACAACCACTATGCCGCAGCTCCCCTTGCCACTCTTGCCCACGCCTCACCTCTGGTTCACGCCGCTCCCATTGTCCACGCCCCCGTGGTTCACGCCGCGCCCGTCGCTCACGCCTACGCCCCAGTTGACACACATGAGGGCTACTACAGTCATGGAGGACATGAAGACTACTATGTACGTATAATTTTAGCTATGTACTAGTAATATAGTGATCCTGTAACTAAGAACATTATGCCCTTTGTGGCACACAGTACAATAAAAAAAACCTTGATATTATAAAACAAAATCTTCTACTAGGTACAATTAATGCAGCATCTAGTTGATAATGTACTTCTGTGTTTTGCAGGCTCACCCCAAATACAAGTACTCGTACTCCGTGGAAGACCCTCACACCGGTGACCACAAGTCCCAGCACGAAGTCCGCGACGGTGACGTCGTGAAAGGAGAGTACTCTCTGCTGCAGCCTGATGGCTCCTTCCGCAAGGTCTCCTACACCGCTGATGACCACAATGGGTATGTTGTACTGCTACCTATCGGCCTATAGTAATTAGAATTAAGGTATGGTATTTTGGTTGTGTATGTTGGACGTGATCTTTTGAGAAAGCTCCAATATTACGCATACGTCGGGCAAATATTGTCACGTAAAGTTCTAAAATTACGCAAAATAGATTCTTAACACAAACTGCACACGTAATGAGGAACCGTAGATGAGATTGCAACTTTCCCCCTAATTGCGCAAAACAGTACTGACCTGACATATTTGCCTTCGTGGAGCTTTGTTTGTTTACATATGTGAGTCGTAAAATTACGTCGTATTAAGTCACAGAGTCGTCAAACCGGTAAGTAGCTAGACCAGTAACGTATGTATGAGTAATGAACTCGACCCATATGCTAGTGACTGACAACAGGTATCGGTGAACAGGTGCTGTGATAACAAACTGGTTCCCAAACCTGTTCTTACTATTATCTTGTCATAATATTTATCTGATTGTTTATTTTCGTTGCAGTTTCAACGCGGTCGTGCACAACTCCGGCCCCAGCCATCACGTGTACTCGTCCCAGCATCATCACTACTAGATCTCTTCAACTTAGAAGCTTAAGAAACACAATGTACCTTATTTATACTCGCTGTGATCTTCGTGTATGTTCTTTTGTTTATAAATAGTCATTAAAATTAACATAAAACCAAGGTATGTTTTAATTGTGTACTTGTATCGGAATTAATAGACTGTGTAATGGTAAAGTAAAGAACGATTAAAATTAATAGGTACTAACGCCTTATGTTACAAAGTATGAAAACTCGCTATTAACGTTACGAAAGTTTGCCTTAAGTAGAACTTGCAAATTCTGTAGTCTGTCGAAAGCTAGTCAGGCTGTCGAATATCTATCAGGAATGCGATAGTAATTAATTTGCACCGACGATGTGTAGGCAGAGTGATAACACAGATTAGACCAGTCGTGACAGTTGAGTAAGTAAACTTGCATTTGTTTATTCCCGGTACCTGTGACCCTCGCAGCTTTTGATAGAGATAACAAAACAAATAGTTCACAAGCACTCGCCAATGACAAGTTCCCCGAGTATCTAAGCATTGTGTAGTATCAGATTAAATCTATGGCCCATAATCTATACCTAGTGAAGGTTGACATTTACAAAGCCTCTACATAATTTTGGCACCGGATCTAATTAATGCATTCATTCAAATAATTATGCACCTCTAAATCTGGGGACAAAATAGCACGAGATATTTTGTGAAAACAAATAAATTAAGTATATTTTTGAACAAATAACATTCCAACCAGAATGAGATCTTTATCCTCGTAGCTATTCAAAAATGACTTTCAAGGATACGCTATACACAATTTTCATAGGCCATTACTTTGCAAATTGTCACTCTCATACACTATTCATATCATTAGGGCCTACAGTTTATTACGTGTCGTGACTGCAGCGATACCTTGGAACTGTATCTCAAGGTAATTTCGACCAAATTGTACGAACAGTTGCTTTAATTTACTCCTTTCTGAACAATTGGCTTATCTTATGAGAAAAACGAACAATAATAGAAACAACACCTGTGCCTACACTGTACGGACTGCTGTTGATACGTAAGTTGTTGTAAATTTGAAAGCTCGTTCGTCTAGGCCTACACAGTGCCAATAGTTTGCCAATGCATAATGCCGCTCCACTGACAAATAACACATATAATTTCTCAGTCCAAAGCAATGCTGTTAACGCCCCTGCCAGAGAGATAACTGGCTGGATTTACAAGTTTACCATGTCATAAGCAACGAGTTTTATCTTGAAGTGTTCGGCACATTGCTCCTAAAACATTCACTCAGTCCAACTGATATTGCACTCATTTCACTTTAACGTTGAAGTTTAGTGTTGCAATAGCATCATTTAACGCAACGGCATAGTTAATATACATTACACATACTAATTTTATAATTTAATTCAAACGGTTTCGTCAAAGTTATATGTGAATTAAAGTTAGATTAACACCTCGTTGAATTATACAGGCCGCTATATAATTAGGCTCTTCAAAATCATTATTCTTCCAAAGGGTAAAAAGGTAATTTGCTACTAGACTTTTCTTTGATGAAGAAATTCGTTGGCATATAACCGGTTTATGGGTAAATTATAATATTCAACCATTCAGGTCGAGTCCCTATTGACAAACGCAGCTACTACTTACCGGCAACACGAAACTTGCGGATGTGAGATTTTAACTTCCTCTGATCTATAATGAGGTATTTTGCTTCTCTTTATTAAAACTTGCATTTTCTTAAGAGCGTCATTTATTTAATAATAAAAGCAGTTATCGATCACTTATCTGAAATAAAACCGGACGTAAAGTACTGCGCAAGCGTAACATAGAACTGCCTGTCAAAATACTTGCCACAGATTAGTACCGGAACAATCGAAGTCGATCTGCCGGACGCCAGTCATAAAGTATGTATATTAATTTGCTAAATTTCCGGAATCTCGATCAAGATTTGTGGACCGGAATTCCTGCATCAATTTCAGTTGATAGAATTGGAGCTGGGTTTCGAAAACGTAAAGGACATCTATTATTTGACGTAAATAATTATATTATTATTATTAGTATTAACTATATTATATATATATTTATAGTATTTTTAAGTTTGTATTGTAATATAGTATTGTATTTGTTTATATGGGCCTTGATGCCTGAATTAATTGGATAAATAAATAATACACAATTTAAATGTATTATCATGTTTAATTGGTTTAATCTAATACATTAGTTTTATAAGCGTAAAAGTTACTGCCCAATATCCTAAGAACTCCTTACATTGTTAGACACAAACAAAAAGCTGTCAACAATAAGATCTGATTAATATTAATAGTCGGTTCCGAGTCACGGTCAAACAATTAGCGGGTGAGTAACCTCTGCACTATCGTTTCTACCTTTCAACCAAAACTGTAATTATGTGTGACCTTGTGAGCAATATACTGGTTGAATTATAGGTATTCAGCTTCCGTGACGATGGTGGTATCGACTCACGAAACACCCAGATTACCGGACCTTTCGACCACGATAATAGAGACCTTTACAGAATGTGCTCAAAACCATTAAATCAGCTACGGACAGTAATCGTGATCACCTTTCAAATATTTTGAATGTTTAATTGAAATTAGATCGAATTCCTCACTGAAAGTGTTAGAATAGATATGATTTTAATCTAATTTTCAAATGATTTAAATGAAATCTGTGAAGTGTGAGATCATTTAGGTGAATTAGAAATGAGCTGTGCACAATGACTCTTAAGGCAGGGGTTTCCAAACTTTACAATAACTTACAAAGTACATATAATTTTGTTTTTCTTTTTTCATAAAATGATAATTTACAAGTTAAAAATTAAAACAACTACTACATAAAGCATATGCATGTATTTATAGAATTTTGGTTTGGTTACATGAATAATTAATATCGTTAGGTATTATTATATGTATGGGCAATTAAATTTCACCCATTTATATATATTTACTGTAAAAAACTTTGGTTTGTGTTATTTAGAGCATACTTGAATTTTGTAAATGTGAGTACGGTGCAGTTATTTATTTATTATGATAGTATAATACGGACACAAATGGACATGGTAGTTGAGAGTTTGCCATGCTCGCTCAAAGATTTCGCTGATGGTGGCGAGTGCATCGGATTATTCGGTTCCCTTGAAAATGGTGAAGATAAATGGTGCTGATGACACGCGTCCTGCTCGTGAACGGGCGCTGTCAGTTGAGATCGGTTATCTCTTAACAGCCATGACTTTTTTTTAAATTGTTTAATTTGTTATTTACCTGCACTGTTTTTACATATAGAAGCACCAAAACAATGTAACCAAGATTTTGTAAAACATTTTTTTTTTTTCAAAAGAGTGTCCGTGGAGTTTCTTTCCTGTTCTTCTCCATATAGATCTACGTTTTGGAACAAGCAATTAGCGTCACTTTTCTGACTAACCGACCGACTCTTTGACAATTCATAAGTGCTTGTAAACGGTCTAAGTAAAGTAAATGCCTTGAATTGAATTGAATTGTTAAATTTAACTAATTGTTTGTGTAGGCTAACCTATATATCGAGGAAGGTTGTTGATAATGTAACATCACGCTGCGAACTACGGGAGCGGAGTAATAACAGAACCAAAGATAGGAGTACCGCAGGAAACCACTTGTAGGGAGATAAAATATTAGTTTCTTTGAAAATGGTAATCTAACACTATTTAAGAGTGTTGTAAGATAAGTTTGTTTTCAGTATTAAATCGACATACTTATTTGTAAATCAAGTTTAACAAACATGAACTGATTGACTGTCTATTTGGCATACGTTTGCCAACTAGTGTGTAATGAACAAACAAAATTAATGCATATAAATTGATTTTAATTAAACATTAGTTTGATTAGAAGACACAATATCATTTTATGTAAAAAGTTTTGGCGATATTTTTTCGTAAAAATATCACCACCCCGTTGTTTTTCAATTTTTTTTTCTACGGGGGTAAATCCCTATGGACTATCTCCCGTCTGGGCAAGTCGTAGGGATGTGTCGGACTCTTTCGGCTAAAGCCATCACGGTGTTTCTCGACCGACCCATGGGCGGAGGTACGGGACATATCAATTTACCTACTTTTAAAAACCCAAGCAATTAATTAAGAAAATTTATTTATTTTTATTAGTAAATAATGTGATCATGATTATCTCCTGAGCCTTATCCCAATTATGTTGGGGTCATTTTCCAGCCTTACCGGATTCAGCTGGATACCAGTGTTTTAAGTGAAGCGACTGCGCATCAGACCTCCATAACTCAGTTACTAGGCGGCACGATACCCCACGGTCAGACTGGTCAAACTTTTTGGCGTTTGACTACCTGTAACGACTGTCAAAGTTAAATGGCAGAAATAATATGATAATTAAAAAGAATGCTAAATACATTATTACGTTTTGGTCAGCGGTTTACTGCAGGTACGTTTCTTGGTTATTACAATACGAATAAGTACACCATTTCACATTTTTCCATCTTGCAGAGGCGTACTAATCAAAAATAGCGCCTAGAACAAAAATATGAAAGAATGAAAACCGGCCAAGAGCGTGTCGGGCCACGTTAAGTGTAGGGTTCCGTAGTTTCCCGTCCGTCACAAAAAGTGTTAACACTTATGAGTTTAAAAAAAGGCTATTTGTTACGTTAATAATTTTCCTAGAAAGTCCTTATAAATTTCTACATTTCAGGTTTTTTTACATATTTTCTAAACTTATTGTTAAAAAGTTAAGGGACACATTGTTTTTTACTTTTGGAGCGATTATTTCCGGAATTATTGACATTATCGAGAAATTATTTTAGTAAACCTCTATTCATTTTTAATTACTTATCCAACAATATATCACGCGACAAGGTTAAAATTAAAAAAAAACACTACCCACTTTACACAATGGAGTGCTACCCTAATAAAAAAAAATCCAATTTTTATTTTACTACTTTGTCGGCGTGTTTGATATACATATTGGTACCGAATTTCAGCTTTCTAGTGCTAACGGTCACAGAGATTAAGCGAGGACGGACAGACAGACATGGGGAAACTATAAGGGTTCCTATATGGCGACAATTATTATATTAGACAATAAAATATAGAATATTTTCCTTTTTAGAATAAAACTGAATTTGTAACACCAATCTATACTAATATTATAAAGAGAAAAGATTTGTATTTTTGTATGTAACGAATAAACTCAAAAACTACTGGACCGATTTCAAAAAATCTTTTTTCATTAGAAAGCTACATTATCCCTGAGTAACATAGGCTATAAAATATCACGCTATGTCCTACGGAAGCGAAAAAGTAACCAAAAACCTAACGTAACGCGGCTGAAACGGCGAGTAACAGCTAGTATTTTATACTTACAATGGGACAGCGCGGCAATCATGAAATGAATTATTTCATTTAATACAATTGATTTATATTGAACTATTAAAACAATGATTTAAATTATTTATTTTTATAATTATACGTGAAAAATTACACTTTTACAGGTCATTTTAGTTTTTCTTATTTTAATAGAACGATGGAGCCGATATTTGATTAATACATGTAATAATTAGCAATTTTACTCCCCCGTCTTCAAATATAACCCATTTTGTACTTAACTTTATACAAAATATTCCTAATACTGAAATTACACAGCCTCGTTTTAATTTTTATTCTATTTATTTTTAAGATTCTTGACCGTCAGTCTAAGGATGAACTCTTCAAATTGATGTTAGATCATCTAACTAATCGACAAGTTGTTCCACACAACCTCAAATTAAACAGTGATCATTATCAAAAGCGATTCACTTATACCTAATTAAGTGCTGAAACTGCTGTTAATTGCTTTGCTTAACCAACAGCCGAGTGTTTGGCAAGGCTAAGTTAATATCAAAATTCTTTTTTTCGTGAACCAATATGGGTCTATTAGTTACAACAACACTAATTTATGATATCGAGTGTCTGTGATCGCGTTACTAGCATCGGTTGGGAAATTGAATACTACCCAACTGTGGTACCTACGTATCTACGACGCCCGCCATGTGGTCGGACCCGGTGCATTCGATATTACTTTGTCGCAATCACATACTAAATAATAACCTAGTCGATAATTTGAAGCAATCAAATTTCAATTGTCATGAATAATTAAAATTCATGTGTGGCAATACTTTTCAATTAAGGTTCAAACAATGTTGGTGATTAAAGTTTATCGGCGTTGCGTGTCTTCAACACTTTTCGTGTCAGAAGATGCTCGATACGATAGGCTAAAATGAGGTTTAGTAGGCTACATTTAATTTTGTTGTAGAATTAAGGCTACACAAACGTATGTGCTAATTTAAAGTTTAGAGCGTTTTGTGTTTAATTACAACCTTTCTGACGGGATCTTAATGTTCTATTTATCAAAGGTCATTTTAGAACAGGAGTATATAATCAGCTTCGTACATTTCAAGATAATAATACGTTTCCATAATGAAAATTGATTTGTTAAGGAAAACCTTCATAAGTAATGCGCAAACGAATGTCTTCAAATCACTCAAATGTTGCCCTTGTTCCTCTAGTCCAAATAACAATAAAAACTAGATTGATTATCGCAATTACTCACGCAACATCGATATTGGAGATAATGTCGGCTTGGCTATGTGCAGGGCGCCCACAGGCAGCGCGGGAAGGCGATTGTCTGTGAATTATAATCGGACCTATGTGTGCGAGTAACCAACGACCTCGCGGTGTCAAAGTTACGGAACTGAAGTGACCGCACTCCCCACCACTGTCAGGACTACGGCTCCGTTTTGCTTTTCATATAAAAGTCACACTCCGGCCCGATAATGGTATCAGTCACCTGCTCTGATTAACTAGTGCAAAATGTTCACCAAAGTAAGAACACAATAATATATCAAAGTTGATTTTATCATTTAATATGAAAAGAGATTTAATACTGCTTGTGTGTCCAGGTGTTCGCCCTCAGCGCCGTGTTGGCTGCCGCCAGCGCTGGTCTCCTACCGCTGCACCACAGCGCGGTGTCCTCGCAGAGCATCGTCCGCCACGACGCGCCTGCGCACTACGCCCCTGCGCACTACGCCCCTGCCCACTACGCCGCCCCCATCGTCCACGCTGCCCCCATCGTCCACGCTGCCCCCATCGTCCACGCCGCCCCCGTAGTCCATGCCGCCCCCATCGCCCTCGCTCATGGCGAATACGTAAGTATAACAAATAATTCGAACTCACTACTTTGGTACCTGATAATCAAGGTCTCAACCTCAAATTAGTGATTATTGCTAACCTAACGGATATCCTAAAGTCATTCTCAGTGATTTCCTTTGATATACTATGATAACAATAAATTAACCAAGATTAATTAACAACTGCTGTTCTGTTTCAGTCTCACCCCAAATACGACTACGCTTACTCCGTGGCTGACCCTCACACCGGTGACCACAAGTCCCAGCACGAGAGCCGCGACGGTGGTGCCGTGCATGGCAGCTACTCGCTCGTCGAGCCTGACGGTTCAGTGCGCAAAGTAGAGTACACCGCTGACGACCACCATGGGTAATTATTTTAATCCAAGAGTTCCTTACTTCATTACTGTAATTTCCTTAAACGGAAACCAATCTTAGCTCAAATACTAATGTCTAATTTTTGATTCCAGTTTCAACGCTGTAGTGCACAAGACCCCCGGCCACCACCCCGCCCCCGTGGTGCACGCTGCTCCCGTAGTGCACGCCGCTCCCCTCGCACACTACGCCGTCGCACCCCTCGCCCACGGACATCATGGTCTCCATTACTAAACAACTACTCTAGCTTACTCGTGTGATATGATGACGGATGACTGAATGTGATATTTATGTGTAAATATGAAGAAATGAATTTATACTCGAATGTAAATAAAAAACTCAGCTGCTGAATTTTATTTTTTTGTTTCATTATACATCGAGAACACTTGAGTTCGTGACATGAAATCATACCATACTAAACTACTGCAGACTGGTAACGATTTACACTGAAAAGTAATAGAATTTGCTATGAAAAAGTAAATAATGTGCTTTAAAACGATAATGTGATTAATCAATTCATTGACACCTTCACATATCCCAAGGCAATAAAAATAAAAAAACACATGCAACAAAAAGTTGCCCAGGATTACACGTCAACTGCCCTTTGCTAACAAATGCAAGGAGTACAATTAATTTCGATTATACCCTTGAATAGTAAGACATTGGTTCGAAATAATAACTGTTGTTATTGATGTGGACACGCAGTTGGTTGCGTGCTGACGGACGAGGGCGCCGGCGCATTCTTCGCTGGTGATTTGGTGCGATAATTACAGAACACTGTATGGAGAGTTGCGCAAAACTCTAACCGCCCCAACTACTGCGCGACGACCTAGAAAAGCGCACCGTTTTATTTAATGGATCTTTGTCTTCATAAAGCCGACTCATTGTAAAACTAAGACTCGTTGTACGCTAATTCACTCTTTACGCAATTTCACAGCGACAATGCCTATAAAGTGCGTTTCTATTTGTTTAGATACACACATCCCTTCATGAGAGTAATTTCTGCAATAAATGACATCAATTTAAATGCAATCACTATAACGACTGCCAATTTGTGAGCTTACAAACAAAATCCCATTATGTGTAAATCGTAATGATATAAATTGCCACAATTGTCTACGAAAATGTGCACATGTAGGTTCAATAAAGGTTATGTTTCGACACTAGGCTACCGGTGATCAATCACCTGTATAATATATACCTATCCACAGTATATTATACAGATACACATGTAAACAATAGTAATGATGTTATAAGTTGAAAAAGTGTAGGTAGGTTACCCAAACGAAATTCTATCTTCAAAAACGGCACACTAACGCACACATACATTACACGTCAAAGTAGGATGACATGATTGAAGTAGTGCGAGTGAAAAAGAGATAAACGTCAAATGTCAACGCGATACTCAGTATCATGTTTGCCAATTGGCAAACTTTTAATGTGCCACTTTTTGACTGCATATAACCTATCTACACTTTTTTACTCATAACATCATTGTACGTGACCATTACGTGACTATGATCCATTTGTTTGCTTTGGTACTTGTGTTGCAACTTTTTATCTAATTGCTTTTCTAGTTGACATAAGCTCCGATAGATTTAAAACTTTTAACGATACGTTCGTTGTGTTGTTGTACGCTTGATTGCCACGCTGCATGTCACGGGTTCAATTCCTGCATTTATTCTGAGTATAGTTATCAGTTTAAGTAACTTTAGTTTGTAAATACTGTCACAATGCAGAAGAAATTTTGAAAAGAACATTTAAATACATAAGAAATAAATAAATAACGTTTATATTATTTTCAGCACACATTCTGCTATGATTTTCTTCAAATCTCTAAGATCACAATTTAGGCAAATAAATAAATAATATTAATACAGCATAGCAAAATCCATTCTCCTTTTATAATTCTATTGACTACTTTTGTCAAAACACATGTAGAAGAATTCTGCAAAGTAATTTTAAATAGGATGAGTATAATGACGTTTACGAATTTTAGTCTTCCATACCCATTTAGAAAATTATGCGGTAAATTCACAAGACCACATGAAATGTCTGAGTTAAAGTACCTATTATTATGAAGAAAAAATACAATTTGATAGCTGTTTTTACGTCAGGGAAATATGTGACTTATATTCCTCGTATAAACGACTTCCTGAAGTTGTTCATCGAAGTGAAGGAATAGGGTAATTCACGATTGGGTCGGTTGAACCTTTCCAGTGTCTGCGACCTTGGTCCCACAAGATAATGATCTGAGGCGGCGACGATACGCGTGACATAGGCTGCGTTCATTCTGCGTCGGCATGTCGTAACTGAGATGAAATCTGCTCCAAAAGATACTGTAATTAGCCAAGGTCGTCCGTTATGTGTTATTTAATACGACTATAATTGTGGGAATGTTTGTGATAGTATGTTTTGTTATTGACAAAAACCCCTTTTGTAAAACCAAAAGAGACTGTAATTATTAACAAAAATATTATATTTATTATAAACGAAATATTAATAATTGATCTTTCAACGTTTTTTTTTTATGTTATAGTTACGATTATTAGAATGTTCTTACATATTTTTTATTAACCATTCTTATCAAACGTCAAAACTAAAAAAGAGAATATTCATTCAAAGAATAATTACAAATACTGCAGGACACTGACTGAGCCATATTGGTTTCGATACAACAATTACAACCAGCAAAAGGTAAATTAAGTATTTGCCAAACATTAAACACTTTTATCCTGTACCACTTAGTATATTTTAAGTCTTAAATTGTTATTGTTCACAGTGTGTACGTGACTTATTGTACAAACGTGAGCAAAAGTTAGCGTTGCATTGTTTCGTGGCGCGGGATTGGTCTCCATTTCTGTTCATTCATGACAATTCTCAGCCGATAGCCGGAATGACTAGCGTTCGTGGACTTTCAGAGCTTTAGAATTTAATTGTTAATTAAATAATTTGTTATAAAATAACTTTTTTTGAATGTAGTAGCAATAAAATGTAAAGTTTAATTTTGTTCCATTAGAGACAACTGCATATAGAGGTTGAATACGCATGCCACAATACAAAATAAAATCTCTACAAAAACTCACTGTAAAACTTACAGTTTTTAAATACAACATTATAAATAGTAAACTGGGAAAATACAAATTATTTAAGAATAGGAAAATACAACAAAAGGAGTGTTAAGACATGTGCTGTCACAATAATATTCGCGGTTAATACTAAATGGCCCACTACATCTTTTGTTCATAGATCCTGTCTAGGTAATAACAGCGACAATGAAGACAAAGATTGACATCTTTCTGTATGAAGTGTAACGAATACTAAAGTCGAATAGAGAACGCATAGACATAGACAACAGTTTCTTTCAGAATTTGACAGTGAGAGTATTCAAAACAATATTTTAAATCCAGACGAAGTCATTCTTCAATGTGCCCTTATGATTAAGAAATATCTTATACCAAGCACTTAGTTGCGTCCTATTGAGATCAGGCACAGTACATAAGTAGAATTAAAGTTTAATAAAGAATGAATTTGTTTTTACCATGGCAACGCCAGAATGTCACCTGTTTTCATAAGATTAGCATAGGTATTTGGTTCAAATTAAAAATATGCTGATGTATTGCAGTATTTTTTCAGTTTCTGCACACAGGAAACCGTTGATCACTTGTGGGATATTGAAACCAATGTAATACCTGCAATGTTAAAGAGTACTAATGCAAGACTTTACATACACGATGTACACAATCGTATTTACAACAACAACAACTAGAGACTTGGTAACAGCATACTTAACTGAAATACCAATTTATATGTCAAATCAAAACCAACATTTCAACAAAATAATATTGGGTCCAATTTTTAAAATACCATATCATAGCAATGCCATTTATCGAGGCCAACAGTGTCTGCTATGCAGGTACCTTTGCCGCATATACACAAATATTCCCACGCGGTTGTACTTCCACTAGTACTTGGACTAAGAAATTACCAACAATTATGATTTTACGCGTCGTGCATAGCTATAAAGTCGATTTAATTGTTTTGTTTCTCCATCACTTGATTAAGTATGTGTGCGCTTGAGATTGTCTTAGATATCCCTGAGAAAATGTTATGAAGGTCTATATTGTTGGCACTCTACTACAGAACCTATCCTTAAATAATCACAGAATTTTCTGACTTTTAATTTTAAATTTAATATTAAATTTAATTGGTTTACTAAACAAGACAAGCCAGAACTCAAGTATTAGATTATGTTACACGTGTGTATTTTATTCTATTTTTTATGAATGGGAAATCATCAAATGACTTCCCCTGCTTTGGGCGGGCCGGGAGGGAGTGTCAGACTTTTACTGACTAAAACTAGTAACTATTTAGTAATCTGTGCTAAAACCCAGCTATGTTCTATCGGCTGCCTTTTATGTTCCGGGGTCGCGGTAACTATTAGAACTATTCCGTGACCCAGGCCGGCATTGGGCCTTAGAGGACCCCTTCACGTGCTAACTGCTGACTGCTCTTTGATGCATTATCATAATACCCTTCTATAAAGGTTTGGCAGATATTATACCTCTGGCAAGTCTTTAAAACTCAAAGTGAAACGATTTGTCAGGAATGCTGATATAGATATCAATACCGTCATCCAAATAGGTTATTCCATTCTCATTAACTAAAATAAAAATGAATGAATGAAATAAAATGAAAATTAATAAATGAAATGAAATTAAATGAAAACGAATAAATGAAATGAAACTAAATCTTGAATCCAAATCATCACCGGTTTAAACGGCAAGCGACATCGTCAAAAATACACATATATTTCGAAATATGTATATTTGACGATTAAAATCTACCAGAAAATCACTTTCGGAATGCAAGAAGTGCAACCACCAACAAAATATATGAGCTGTGGCTAATTGAATTTACAACCTTATAAATTGTAACAGTAATTATACTAGAAATCAAATTAGTCTGTCCTGTAAATTCAAAGTACTTGCGAGGTAACTTAGTATTACATACTAAAAGAAAACTGAACGGTTTTCATTTACTGAGCCAAAATTTTAATTTGTACATTTTCTTGAAATGTAATCATGACATTTTAAGGTCAAGCTTATTTCGTTTCTAGACTACTCGGTACTACACTGCTAGTCATCCATACAATGCGCAATCAAAAGAAGCAATGACAGTTCAAATTCTTAAGTAGCTTTTGACACAGAAAACAGCTGACAATCGTAGATTGGATTAGGATCGGGGAAAGTTAGGCCACGAACACGTGCAATACTGGCACTAAATAGATCTTAATATAGATAGTGATATTCACTTGTTTATATGTTGTAAACGGTCCGTGGCGTCGGCGGACCGTCCACTACCTCCTTGGATAGACATTGACCTGAAAACAATTTAAGTGTAACAGTGTTATAAGTACTAGTGTGGCTTTGTTCGTATTGTGTAACACAGAACACGGCTCGTTTGCGCTGAGTAATAACAGTCCTCGACAAAACAAAACCACTAAACATGAACACTCATTTCAATTAAATAGCATGCTAAGTATATTATTATCAGCGTTATACAGTAATTTAATACGTTATCACTGTAAGAAAATTAAATTAAGCACAAGGTGGACTTGTCTCGTGTGTTATTTTATTAGTTACGAAAAATAGGTTTCGAATGCACACAGTAGTTCAAATTACATGCAGTATTAATTGTATTTATTCACAAATGGAATCTACATAAAATACACGCTTAAAACAGATTATGTTTGACAGAAGTATGTGACGTGTTTCTAATAGATTTTTATTGACTGTCAAGCTATAAGTTCAAATTTTAATTGCTCTGTCTTGGCTCTGTCAGACTTAATTAACACTTTACTGCATTATTTATATCTGTTTACTTGTTTAGATACTAGAGATAACAATCCACTAATTTCCTTGGTAGGTAGTTAAGTACATCACATTATTGGCCATTTAACTTCTTCATACATATCAATTATGTCGTTATTCCATGATTGATTAAAACCGAAGTATGTACTTTTTGCCTTAGGAAAAAGGTTAATGTCCCAAGTACTGTGCAACCAATCATTGTCGAACATAAAGGTACCCGCGTTTAAACGTAATTGCATCAATAAAATGATTGAATGTCGCGGTGCTAATAATTAATTAAATATTATAGTCGACAGCAGAAAAATATATCAGAACACTGTTCTTGTTTAAGAGTAATTTATGAAATGTGCAATAATAACAATGATACAGTGTGTAATAATTCATATTACATTTACAAATGTTTAAATAGTATTGTAAATAAATTTGATTTTGTCAGTTTTGTGAGCTTAAATTTTTATTAACCTACAGTTTTACACACACAACACAGTCTGTCAAATTAAATAACTAATTACATTACAAAAATATGTAACACTAGCTTTTGCCCGCGGCTTCACTCGCGTTAGGAAGAGACAAAAAGTAGCCTATGTTACTCTCCATCCCTTCAACTATCTCCACTTAAAAAATTACGTCAATTAGTCGCTCCGTTTTGCCGTGAAAGAAAGACAAACATACTGACAGACAGACAGACACACATTCCCATTTATAATATTAAGTATGGATTTTCTATCTTGAAGGAAAACTACAATACATTTGCTTAGCATTTAGGAATATTATTAACAAAAACAGTGTCAACATTAAGCCAGTGTAAAGTGTTTCTCAAGACGATTTGTCGTGTGTTGCATTCACGTGAGAATGTATGAAAGAAACGCGACAATGAGACATATTCGTGTACTATGTACCGACATGTTAAATTGCATACCAAATTGTGAAATAGGTAGCCACGGCAACGTGCCTCAAGAACATAATTATTATGCTTATAATTGTGGATGTAAGTACTACATTTGCTAACTTAACCAAAACTTTGCAATTTTCCTGGAAGTTGCGAAGCATAAATACTAGTTTAATCAAAAGGATAAAATTAATTTAAACAGCCTACTATGGTTTTTCTAAGGCCGAGTTATATTTATTTATTTATTACATGGAGGACTTACAGCTAATAAAACCCATACACAACAAAAAATACACGTTTATTATGTTTATTTCAAACCACTTTTTTAGCTAGCAGTTCGAAGCACAGTCAAACTATGCGTGCAATATGGCGTCGGGAACAAAGCTAAGCCAAATTGCATGCTAAGTAACGTATATTTCCTGTACGAGTATTCCGTATAAGCCTGAACAGTTCAGGCACAAGACTTCTTAGAAGAAGTCTTAGTTTATATAAATGTAAAGCCAGCCCAAGTTCGGTGCAAATTATCTATGAGTTAGTTAAAATGAAAACAAATTCATGTATAATACTGGGAGAGTAATATTTAGTCTGCTATCTAATCCGCTAGTCGAAGTAGAAAATATAATTAGTTTTAGAGTTTACCAAAACGCGTAAAAGGTTATCCAAATTATAAACCACTCATTTTGACTACATAAACGTTAAATAGTAAAAACATTTTTATGTTTTCTCAAAGTAAATTTGTCATATTTCGTGAATTTTTCATTGTTTTACATTTGGAAAACATACACTACCTATATTTGATTGCTGTAATAATTTCAAGTAATCGAAATGTAGGTACGTATTGCGTCCCTGTGTCGGTGGTGTGATTAAATAAATGAATTATGAACGAAACGAATTGGAGCCAATTTCATACTTAGGAAGAATTAATTACGTTTTCGTGCAATAATTTTGGTTGGACATACCTACAAGTATTTTGTGCCGTCCGTTGCACCGGACGGCTTTGAATTGAACGATATATGTACTTAAGTGCATATTTCCACAGTTACGTTAGGGTTAGCAAACTCTAAGAAATTGATCAATGGATTTTTGCTCTAATAATTCCCACAATTAAAACCTCTATATAAACTAATGAACTAAAGCTAGTGGCTGTATTGTCTTTGCGTATTCATATCGAGAACCTATTAAGTGTTGATTTTCGGTGTTTGTTTTTTAATAATGATTTCCAAAGTAAGTACTATTTATTTAATAAGTGCTTGACAACTGTTAAAATCATTCATTAGTAAAGTGATATTATTTATTTTTACTTTATATCACAAATTAATTGTCCATAAACGCTTGTTGGTAATTTCAAGTGTTGTTAATTACACTATTTCTATTTTCCTATGTAATATATCTTCATTAAAGTGACCCCAACACACAAAAAATCTTATTATAATAAGTAATTGTTATATAACACTAACCATTACTTTTAATTGACCATGCTGCAACTGTAACATAAAAATGTATTCAAATAATTTTGGTTAATATTTTAATTGACATAGTGCTCTAAATATAAGTTAATAGGTATTTAGCTATAAATAAAATGGTAGTATTATGAAATACCAAGTAAGGTGCAACAAAACAAAATAACTCCGAAGAATAAGTAGTACTGTAATATTATTGATCAATATAAAGATTTAATAGTTTTGTCTCAATTATTCAGTGTGATAATCTACTGATTTCGAATGTATTATCTTGATAGGTTGCAAATAGATATTTAAATCATATCTATTTGCAATGTAGTCTCTGGCCAATCATAAACCATCATGGAATGATTTGCAAATATTTTGTTAATTAAAATAGATGACAGGACCAGTAAGCCTTTTATTATTAATTATAAATTATTTATTTTGCTGGTTAGTTACTTTATACAGGTATTTAGAAAGGAGGGCCAAAATTCTGTCTCATCTATAATAATATAATAAAGTTAAAGTTATTTATTTTTGTTTAATGAGACTAATATATATGACAGCCTGATTTATGAAGAATAGCGTAGACATAGCATCACACTACAACCTACCAAAATGAAGCAGTGATCAAAGATGCGAGTTAACCTAATTTTCTTGACTGCGAACTGCAAGCATTTTTTTGTCAGTCCCATTACATTTCTTATATTGGTCGAACAATTCGAACACCAACAATTGTAAACAACAATAACATTTTTATGTCCACACAGGTGCTGACGTTGTTCGCGGTGGTGTCTGCCTGTCAGGCCATCTTCCCGTTCCACCACCATCACCATCACCCGGCAATATCCCACCAGGAGCTGCACAAGCACGACGGGCATCACCACCCCATCCCGATCCACCACCACGAGGCCATACATCACCACCAGCCGATCATCCCCATCCACCACGTGCCGCTGATTCATCACCATGTTCCTGCGCCCATTCATCACATTCCGCACCATGACCATTATGTAAGTAAAAAGTCGAAGACGTAAGTAATTTATTCATTTGTTTAGCATGTAGGTACAATAAGAATGTATATCAAGGTAATAAAGAGTGTACTATGTTATGCCATATTTTACGTATAAATAATAAAAATGCGAATTTTCGTAAAGTACCGATTAATAACGCTGACAAACGTGTTGGTTTAAACCGACAGACACAGCCATCATTTGTACACATATAAAAGACATCAACGCGCGCTTAAAGAGAGTGTGGGGTAGGGTTTTGAAAATGAATTCTAGTAAATATAACAACACCATAAATATTTTATTCACAGCACCTGCTGCCAATTGATACGCTTGTCTAACATCGCATTTATACGATGTGTTAAAAGACAAATTACATAGTCATTAGTTATGCATACTGTCCATCAAAGTATGAATATTTAAGCAAAAATTATTACTGGGACTCGCTCTATTGTATAGCGTGATAAATCATAGTTTGTAGTAGCACGCAATGTAACACACGCAAAACATAGTCTTATCATAAGATTTTCATGTACAAGCCAGAACAAAACCTGGAAGTTTTGTCGTAAAAGTCGCAAGAAGAATATGTAACTTTGGCTTCATTCATTGCAATTTTCTACTGCACAGCGACCCGCCCCAGCTTAGCACGGGTGTTACAAATCTTTAAAAATCCCTGTTTTTCTCTACTATAATAAGCATGGATTATACTTAAAAACCTTCCTCTTGAATCACTCTTTCTATTTAAAGAAACCACATCAAAATCCGTTGCGTAGTTTTAAAGATTTAAGCATACACTGGGATATAAGGACAGTGAAAGCGACTTGGTTTTATACTATGTAGTGATTTATTAAGCTTTCTAGATTAGTCTAATTAACATACGCACTATAACAACAAACACGAGAGGTTTTAACCATTTACAGTATCTTTGAGAATCAGCATTAAATTGCCAAACATTTCTAGGCAATATAAACCAAACATAAATTATTCAACAAACTCCCCGAGGAGTAATTGCACGATAAAATATTCCGTGAAGCAAGCGAAAGGTTTGCGGTTACATTAAACTGTCCACTTCCTCTAAACGTAGTCCAGTTTTTATGTACCAACAGTTGTATGTAAACAACACCTACACAGCTGTAAAATAGGTACTTTTCAATGCACAGAACCATTAATGTGCATTGACATTAACTTATATGTGCATATTTAATATTAGTTCCTAATTGTCCACGGGTTTGACTGTAATCGTAAGCAAATGTGTATTTATTAATGGTATTTTTATTGCTGTTTAATGGCCAACCCAGCCGTATCCCTCCAAAACAAAAGCGAATGTTTTTCAGAAATCCTGTGACTGTATTTAGGGCTGAAATGGGAATGACTTATTCTACACTAAATTGTTTCGAACTATTAGGCGTAGCAAGCATAACACAGCACTGTGCAAACATGATCAAATTAGATATTTAAATCAGATACTAAGTAATTAGTGTTGGCACAGCTTTGTTCTGAAGGTCTCAGAGTACCAATTTACAGTTAAAAAATAAACAAATGTAAAGGAAATCAGATATCGTCAGATAAATAATATCAGCCTATTGCTGTCCCACTGCAGGGCAAAGGCCTCTTCTCATACAGAGAAGGCACGAGCATTGATCACCACGCTTGCTCAAGGCGGATTGGCAATTTCGGACTTATATTCACTACAAGTCCAGGTTTCCTCACGATGTTTTCCTTCACCGATGTCTGTGATGTCTAAGATAATCTATAGAAAGTACATATGAATTGAAAAAGTCACATTGGTATTAACCACTAGGCCATCACGACGTAAGTTTAAGTATATTTCTATTATATCGTCAGATATAATATCATAAAAATTAAATAAATAAATAAAACAAAAATAAATAAATAGTATATACTTAAAGACCGATAAATAGTTGTCTAATATACATTTTAATTTAATTAGAAAAACAATCGTTCTTTAATCAACTAAAAACCACTTAATCAATCGGTGTTTTCCTTCGAGCACACTTGATTTGAGACACAATAGCAGCCCGACAGCCGGCTGTCAGTTGGTCGTTGAAAAGTTAAGAAAACCTAATAAAATTCTAACGACCCAGGATACTTAACTTCTTTGTTGCGCGAGCATAGATTAGGGTATAAGTCAATACGATGCCTTTTGGACGGAAAAACCTGGCAACATGCTACGTTCTTGCTGCTAAAGAAGTTACAGAGAACTTCTTTTTTATCGTGGGCTTTTTTAGCCCCAACCTGGGGAAGACAGAGTAGTGTGACGGACTCATATCGGCTTAAACCACCACGGTATTCCTCGACCGACCTATAGAGGTACGAGATACTCTCGCGCATTGACCGCGCCACCGCCAGCTCTCTGCAACTCCTAGTCAAATAAACTATCCTGCTATGTACAGGCGTTCCCTGAATACAAGTTCGCGTACTCCGTGCACGACCACCACACCGGCGACGTCAAGTCCCAGCACGAGCTGCGTCACGGAGACATCGTGAAGGGAGGCTACGAGCTCGTGGAGCCCGACGGCAGGCACAGGAAGGTGGAGTACAAGGCTGATGACCACACCGGGTAAGATGGCCAGTGAAATGTCAATGAAATGCAACTCTGTGTGTCTATTCATAGCTTCTTTCTATGAATCATTCAATGTCTTTAACCTATTCAATTCAATTCGATGTATTTATTTAATTTAATATATATCATTTTGATAAAAGATGCACTCTAAGTTTAAACATAGGCTACTTTTAAATCAACGATTTCGTGTGCATCTGCAAAAATGAATGATTATCGTTCAGATAAGATAATGTTACAACTAAAAGATTTATTTTTTGAAGGTTTATATTTACGGGTATAGATTCTTCAGTTCTTTTATGACTTAACTTTTAAAAATTGTTTCAGTTTCAACGCCATCGTGCATCATTCATCGCCTCATCATCATGTTC
Source organism: Athetis lepigone (assembly GCA_033675125.1). Lineage (NCBI taxonomy): Eukaryota > Metazoa > Arthropoda > Insecta > Lepidoptera > Noctuidae > Athetis > Athetis lepigone. The sequence continues at coordinate 8,380,359 of CM066229.1, forward strand.
ATCTCTCCCATCACCACATTTGAACGTGACGTCACAACGACGACCCCATCTAAACGCTGCTGCTCAAACAAGACTGAACCGACGCCCTTTGTACTGATTTATGTAAAATATTGCTTTTTTATGCAAATTAAATTTATTAGCGCTAATTCTTTTAATCGACTGTTTCATTTTAATTGGAGGATCCTTTAACACTAAAACCTAGTTTGTGCATGTTTATGATCGTGATATGATTTTGCTGACACATATTCTGCTAGTAAACAAAGTGCCACGAGATTAAACAGACAACCTATGTCTTCTTCTTGTAGTTTAGGTTTTCATAATTATATATTACCACATCACTAGTTCAGAAAAAATACATTCAATAGTTTAGCTGTGAAAGCATAACAGACTAACTGTTTCGCAGATCCTATTGCACACCTTTTAAACAACGATAGTAAGATAGAGACGAAGAAGCTGAAGTACTTGCTAAGCAACTTATTGACAGTCATAGTTTAAGCGACTACGACTCTTCAATCAGTTGTGAGCAAATTCCGTTTGTTGGAGCCAACATTCGGTCCTGATATATTTCAACTTTAGCTAAATATATCTGGATTAGATCAAAGCTTTATCAAATGATACCGTCTCCCTCTAGTTGTACTTGGTTAAACGAATCTAACTCAGTTAAATCAATTGCTACCAGTGCCATCTAGTTGAGTTGGTAGTAGTTGTAACCATAAATGTAAATGTAACCTACTATAACTATACTTCAGAGAAATTCGATAATGATTTTTTAACAATAAACAGTAAAGCAAATGTGAAAATAACAATATATTTAAAAGTTCTTTTGGCTTATTTACGACGTGGCAATTTCAAGCCTTATGCATGCATAAAATGCATTTATGTAAGAAATATGCCCGAATACTCAAACTTTTGAACATTCGGGGGATAGTCTGATAAAATAAAGTCAAACACTTTAATGGTTACGAAAAAATATTGCATATTCACTATGGTTTACTTTCACAAACACATTGTTAATAAAAATTCTTTATTTGATTTAGTATAATAGGTGTACCTCAATTCGGACTTTAACCAAAATCACGGTCGTTACAAATACACACATCAAAAGTGTCTAGGGATATTTTACAAAAAGTTAATAGAATTTTAGTTATTTAGGTTTAATCTAAATAACTAAAATTCTATTAACTTTTTGTTAAGACACCTACACTTTAAAATAAACCTTGTTTAATTGCCTATCTAATCTGATAATAAACTTTTAGATAAAGTTAAATTAAAAAAAAAACTTAGAAGAAGAGGAAAAACTCAACAAAACAATTTAACTTTATTTTTGAAATTTCAAAACCTAAACAACAAAACAATTTTTTTTTTATAAAAATTGTTGAAAACTTAAAATTAATAATTCGTGGATCCACCTAAGACTCTCCTAACACATCTGGAGCGGTTCTGCATACTCAAAACAAGGGTGTCAATATCCTGTTGTGGCGTACTGTCCCAAATCCTGCTAAGATGCAAGAAAAGCTGGTTTTGATGCACAATATCAACAGGGAAATTCCTACGAGCTCTTCTCTGAAGCATATTCCAGGCATGCTCAATAGGATTTAAGTCAGGGGATTGTGCAGGCCGGTCTAAAGCTTGGATAACATGCTGTTGTAACCAACTTGTAACGATACGCGCCGTATGTGGACGGGCATTGTCGTGCATTAGCTGGAAATTTTGTCCCATTTGCTGTTTGTGGGGCAAGATTACAGGCTCTAGCACCTCATCTCGGTATTTTCGAACAGTCATATTGCCTTGTATCCAAACGAGGTCCGTTCTACCGCCGAGACGAATTCCTGCCCAAACCATAATCGTGCCACCTTAATATGCATGAACTTGTTGTGGGTGCTGCAGCCGATTCCAACGTCCAGGTTTTCTCCAAACTCTTCGCGAATCAGGATGAAATCCAAACCTAGATTCATCAGTGAAAAGCACAAGTGACCATTGAGAATGGTTCCAGTTTTCGTGTGCAATAGCCCATTGTAATCTTCTTCCTCGATTACCTCTCCTTAGTGCTGATACCCAAAATGGCCTACGAGCACGTAGATTGACTTCATGCAGTCGCCTTCTCAAAGTTTGACCGCTTGCCAGCAAACCATACTCTCTCTGTAGCCTTTGAACCAATTGCATCGCCGCTGCATTTAGTTGACTTCGTGCAGCATTTACTATGAATCGGTCCTGTACATGTGTTGTAATGCGTTGAGGTCCTCGGTGCTGTTCCACCACTTCCTCCGTGACACGATAACATGACCAAAGCCTGGATATAACGCTCTGACTGGTCTTCATGGCTTCAGAAACGGCAATTATGGGACAGTATTCCACAACAGGATATTGACACCCTTGTTTTGAGTATGCAGAACCGCTGCAGATGTGTCAGGAGAGTCTTAGGTGGATCCACGGAATATTAATTTTAAGTTTTCAAGAATTTTTATGAAAAAAAATTGTTGTTTTGTTTAAGTTTTGATGTTTCAAAAATAAAGTTAAGATTGAAATTTTGTTTGAGTTTTTCCTCTTTTTCTAAGTTTTTTTTTAAATTTAACTTTATCTAAAAGTTTATTATCAGATTAAATAGTCTATTAAACAAGGTTTATTTTAATGTGTACATGTTTTAACAAAAAGTTAATAGAATTCTAGTAATTTAGGTTTCATTGAAATATCCCTAGACACTTTTGATGTGTGTATGTTTTATAACACACATGATTCAAGACACAATAGAAAGACAATTGCAGCCCGACAGCCAGCTGTCGCTTGGTCGACGAAAGATAAGCAAAACATGTTAGATCTATTATATTTTCAATAACACTTTTTAAACCATGTTTAAAGCAAATAAATTATCTTTATCTTTATGTATGTATAATAATGAATCATCAATTCTAATTACGTCACAAGCATTTCATTAAAACAAAATATGTCTTTCAGAACATGTAATTTAAAGATTTATCAAGGAGGTAATGTAAAATAAAAAATTGGTTAGGTTAAATTAATCTAGAATCTTCTTCCTGGGTAATAAAAGACCGTAAATTTTAACTAAATATACGATTATTTCTAACTTTTACACATAAGAAGTTGCAGTCAGATGCTAATATAACTATAATTACCGGTTAATTTGCATAATCTATATTTACGTTTCATCATACAAAGCGTTAACACGGCGTTATTATCGAACTATTCTTTGTGTTTATCTACACTCATATAATAAAGAGGTATTTGTTATTTTTTTTTTAGATAGTTTTTACGGGTATACTTTTGAACTGATTACTAACCGCTGCTGAATGTAAACCTGTCCACAAAGAATGCCAGCCATTCCTGTGCTAGGTAGCCTACATCAAACCCTGTCTGCCATCTTTTTTAAATTTTTGGTGCACCGTAGTACCCCGATATTTGCAAGTTCACAAAATTAGAAATTTTACTTTATTTGCCATTGGTCAAAATTTTGGCTAGGAACATAATCAGTCCTTTGTTTGGAAATCGTACGTATTACTCAGTCTTATTTTAGCTTAGAAATAAAATTACGCTTGAAGAATTTTGCTTAAATGAAAATAAAAGAAATACTTAAAATAAAGCGATCGTCAAACACATTACTGCAATTGTTTTACACCCGTCATCTTGCCGTTACTCTCAAAGTAGGCGCCAAAACTGTTCCTAGCTTTAGCAACGTGAAATTATTGACTTATTGTAAACAAAAAACAGAAAATACATTAGTTATAATTAATACACTCTCATTATTCTTATTTTTCTTACGTTCAGCTTCAATTAAGCGAGCTTCAGTAATTAAATCAATACGATTTGAGTCAAGACCTACGGTTACCTTATTGATTCATTTATTCATTCAAATATACATTGATATGATTTTTTCCTTTAATAATAATATATTATTGATGACCAATGATATTATTGATGAAAAAACTTTCTAATTGCTCAAAATGTTATATTGCTTCTAAGCTTCATTATTTTTACTCATAGAAGCAATACGACTGTAACCAACATTTTGTAAAATTTAACATTTTAAAAAGATGTCCATGGAATTTCTGGCTTGTTCTTCTCCATAGAGATCAACCTTTTTGGACCAAGCAACTATCTTCAACTTTCTTTCTGACTAACCAACCGACTCTTTAACAATTAATAAGTACCTGTAAATTGTCTAAGTGAAATAAATGTTTTGATTTTGATGATTGGTCTTATATTTTTTCTTAGAGTTATCTGTCGTGAACGTTTTCTCTCTTCCGTTTCTGCTTGTACTGTTATTCGTATTGTTATAATAAAACAAAATGTTTGAAGTATAACTTCTATTTTCAATAAACCCTCCTTTATGCAGTCGGGTAATAATCCTATAACATTAACACTTTTAATTCCTATTAGGATGTTTCAAATCTGTAAACGGCTCAAAAGGATAGTAGTAAACCAGGAAAAAATGAGGTATAAAACATATTAATTTGGACACTTACTAACTCGAATTTTAAATCATTTATTCAAACTATTTACGGGTATTTAATTGACAAGAAGTAACTCTGCAAAAAGTTTAAGCTATTTGCTCGTTCCAAAACAGTTGGTAGATATATAGAGTATGGAGATGAACGAAAATAAACTTCATAAAAACTTGATTAAATCAGTGGAATAATACTATTTGGTTACATTATTCAATTTGAATCTAAGTGCATTAACATTTCAACGACCAACCGACAGCCGGCTGTCGGGTTGCTATTGTCTTTCTATTGTGTCTCAAATCACGTGTGTTTGAAGGATCAAGAGAACATTGTATAAAGTTATGTACATTAAAATAGGTCTAGACTTTATAATATTAACAGCACGCGATACAATTTACTCAATTCTTTGGAAAATCAGGTTTCCTCTTTATAACATTGATAGGCACACCCTACTTGACCGCGAAAATTTGCGAAAAATCACAAATAATTGATGTTAAGTGTATTGTATTACAGGATGCTGATGTTTATAACTAAAACGATATGCGTATAAATACTTGATAAGATCACGAACGATATCAATTCAGTTTAGGGATTCACTGAAGGCTCACGATGATTCGGACGGTATGTACTACTTTTGATTTGTCTCTTTAAATTTTGAGCTTTTTGAGTTATTTTTATTTATCTTTTTTGCACTTTTTAAATTATTTATCGAAACAGCATTATGCTTTAAAATGTCACCACCCACCTACAGATTTGAAACAAGTATCATTTGACATTCTAGGAAAATAGATTATTTTTGATTATGGTGAAATACCTCTAAAGTATGGCGTATATCTGTAAGCTACTGTCTATCAGAACTAGCGTAAGACGGGTGTAATCTTTGGAGCTCTCGGTTTTCTTTTACTATTAATTGTATTAAACAGTTGAATACAATGAACTCAGCTGTTTTGGGGTGAGATGGTGGTGAGGAATGAACAAACTGACATATATCCCATGTTTGTTGGAGGGTAGGGATAGTGTCCATACTAAAACAGGGATCCTCCTTTAAAATGTCATTGAATAAAATTTTATTGAGAGTATAACACTCCAACTTGACTTGAAACGACTTGGGAAAGCTCTTTTATTGACCTCACTATATTTGTAATCCATTGTTTGTTATAATTATTAATAGATTCATTGATATTATTCCATGCCTTAAAAACTAATTCAAGGAACTCGATCTTTCAATAAGATAAGTGTGAAATGACCGTTCCACCCACCATCAGAAGCGATGTAATTTATTCTCGCGTCTGCCCTGCTAAGACAGTAATAGATATTTTTATATTATTTACTGAAATTATTTTAATATTAGCTGATACAAACTTTTCCAATTGCAATGCCTTTCATAATGTACGTGATGGACAGAAAATTAATAAATTAATATAATTCAAGATGACTTACACCGAGTATCGAGTAGGAATATAACAACAATATTTTCTATATTGTTTCAATCTTCACAAAGTTTACAACCACTCTGTTAGTAGTAGGACAAGCTTTTGGGCTGTGCATTGATATATCAACAATCAGTCAATCTGTCAGTTCAACATTTTTTATATTACGTGGCCAAAAACAATTTTAATTTATACGTAATACGTGCCTGTCTATAAAATAAAAACAGTTCGAAAAATTTGTCAACATCCTTATTGAAATAATAAACTCCTGAAGGCACAAAGCAACAGCAACAAAATAAATGGTTTCCGATTCAGTTTTCATGTTATTTAATGGCAAATTGATTTTAGAAACGCTAAGTAAAGGTCATACGCTAACCTATATTATCGAATCTTATTTCATTGATGAGTTAATAGACCTTGTTAAATTGATAATTTTGCAACCTTGATGAAAACCAAGTATCAAACATTAATCCTTTAATTACAGACAATAATCCTGATAAGCTTCGCACTTTGCGTGCTCGGCGATGGACACGCGGTTTCAGAGCAACATATCAAGATACATCATGGGCATCACGGCGAATTGACACACATCGGATCCAAGGAACCAGAGCATCATGAGGAATACGTGAGTATATAGTCTTGTTTTTCTATCAGTTTTCCATTCAAAACTAGGGCGGACCCAGCTTTCAAGTCATAGAACGAATCACATAGTCGAAGGGCAGTGGCAACTCGACTAATAAAATTATAAGTAATCGACTTAGGCACAGGCCAGAAGGCTTGCTCACTTTGATCCGCCCTTGATCCATTGTTCTTAACTCAATAACAATTATTAAATTATCTATCTTATGAGATATTGAAAGGGCACGCTCGCTTGCAGTATAATGGAAGCCAATTTTACTATGTTTTTTGCAGGCGTGGACGTATCCATCATACGAGTTCTCGTACAGCGTGCATGATCCTCATACACATGACAACAAAGGTCAGCACGAGTCCAGGAAGGGAGATGAAGTGAAGGGCGAGTATTGGCTGATACAGCCCGACGGTCGCAAGCGCACAGTCAAGTACCACGCGGACAAACACAGCGGGTCAGTTTGATATTATTGGTACACTTAATAGAACAGTTTATCTCTTGTTTTCACGTATGTGCATTGTGATATATAGATAGATTGAAGTAGATTGGTATGAAGGGCCGTCAGATATTGTTAGTTTACTTGAACACCATTGGATGTATTCTTAAATATCTGTGACGACCCTGCACACTGATCAACTTTACTGACAGCAGACATACTAACAAGTTATTTATAGCAGAATTGATTAGGTTCTGTGATAACAATTCAATGCATCTGTTTTGGTTCATCCCTAATTCCACATTGCTTTTCTAGTTTCCAAGCTACCGTCCATTACTCCGACGACCACCATCACGTGACTGAACACCACGGCCACAAACACGAAAAGAAAAGCAGTGGAAGTGGAAGTAGCAGCAGCAGCAGTGAGAGTGGCAGTAGCAGCAGCAGCAGTGAGAGTGGCAGTAGCAGTAGCAGCAGCAGCAGTGAGAGTAAATCCGATGAACGTAGCGGAGAAGAGACCCGCGCCCGCAAAGGGACCGTGGTTAGGTGGAACCCCTCTAACCAACTTTACGCCGGCCAACCCTCTCGCATCAATCCCCGCTTCTACAAACCTGAACCACAAGTTAAAATTGCTAAACCTCAGTAAATAAAGACAAACGAATCTTATGTTAAAACAAAGTTTGAATGGCGGCTACGTAATAATGGAACTCTGTTGAAGAATTGTGATATTATAACCAAATGACTTCATATATTTTATAAATTATAATTATTAAATCATGCAATAGCTTACCTTATAATAATAAAGGAATTAAGCGCTTATTGTAGTCTTATTTCGTTCCCTTATACAGATTATATTCCAATAAATAAAAAATCTTGAACCATTTGAATGTATGTTACAATATAGCTTCGCTTTGGCGTAAAAAAATCACAAGACGTTTGCAAACGTACAGGGGCTCAAGTCTGCAATCGTGTCTCAATGACCAGTCATTGACCAGATATTTGTCAACTTTAACAGTTTTTGTATGAAAAATGTGTCAAAGGTTTGACGTTACACATCAAAATCGACCATAAAATACACCATTGCAATAGCAGACTTAAGCCCCAGTATACGCGTAGCGATGACAGGTTGATAGGATGCTCATCCTGGTATTCACCTTGAGTAGCTCACCTGTACCCACACATGCTATGAGATAAATATACGTTAATTATTACGTTCTTTAGCTTAAAACTATACATATACCTAGTGTGACCGGTAATTGGTGATCGGTACATAAGCACATGTTTGTACACACAAAAGCAAATTTTTTTTACAATGAAATCTTTCTCATTTAGGTATGTATTACATACGAACATAGTACAAATAAATTATATTCAAATCACTTAATTTAACCTTTCGATGATCAAGCGACAGCCGGCTGCCGGGCTGCTATTGTCTTTCTGTTGTGTCTCCAATTACGTGTGTTCGAAAGTTTAAAGCTCTACTAGTTATTCTTCTTCACCCAATAAAGTAAAGTGAAGCTTACCACAATGACAACTGGCTAGATTCTGTATAAAAAGCTTTTTTCCAAAAAAATAATCACCTCAAGTTGGTGTCAACACAAATCGACCGACAGAAAAGAACCGACTACTGAATTTTTATTTTTTTACTTTTTAGTGCAGAGTCCCAATGTCTGACTGTGTTTTACAGCAAATAATTTATTTTCAAAACTGGCTGTGCCCGCGACTTCGTTCGCGTGGATGTCGCAACCCAACAATGTAATTTTTAGTGCTAAGCGCTGTTGGAGGATACCGATACAATAATTATTTATTTATTCCAGTGCTTATTTAATAATAATAGTAACTGTGGAACCATCTGGAGCGTACACGAAAAAAAGATTTATTAGGGTTGTTTAAGCGTGAAAGAGCTCCAATGGCGTTGTCGCGAACACAATGATTCGAAAAACAGTGTGATAGTTTTTTTTTATGATTTCTCCCGCCCCTGGGGAGGGATGGAATGTCAGACTTTTACGGGCTAAAATCCAATAATGTCCCTTCGGTTACCCTTATATATTCCGGGGCCGCGGTAACTATTAGAAGCATCGACACACCGTCGACACGGGTCTGGTCCTAGTCGAGTGGCGAGATACCTGCTGCTCGCCGTCCACAGGCCCGCGCTTGCGGTGGCCGTCGACACGGGTCTAGTTCTAGTCGGGTGGCGAGCTACCTACCGCTCGACGTCCACAGGCCCGCGCCTGCGGTGGCCGTCGTCTTGCGACTCTCGACAACTACGCCTGGGTCTCTGTCCGGGGCGTGAGGCTTGACGTTGCCTCGCGCATCCCGCTGCCTCTGTCTCCAGCGTGTCTGCTTCGCAGAAGGGGGCGACTGCTTCCTATTCAGTCGCGCCCCAAAGCATGGTCTGAACCAGCGCCGGGCGCGAGAGGTCACCCCCGGCTATCGCCTCTGCAAGGACACGGCGGTGGTTCACCCAAGCGGGGCATACCTCCACCGTATGCTCAACCGTGTCACGCAGGCGTCACTACCGCCCTTATCCGACACAGGAACCTCCCGAAGTGTCCATGTGCGGTGAGGACCTGTGACGGGCGATATATGAGAGCGTCGAGGCGCACTCCAGCCACTCGGCCATTGGAGCTCTTTCACGCTTAAACAACCCTAATATATCTTTTCGTGTACGCTCCAGATGGTTCCACAGTTAATATTATTTATAAAGAAGCACATATGTGCACACAACACATGAGATAGACAGTGAAACCAGGCGTCCGTCACTCGCTCAAGGCCACGCGTTTTATGCCTACCGCTTCGCGTATCGTCGACGATACAACGAACACCGGGCTGTCGCGCGCCCGCCAGAGTGCTCGCGCGTCACGGGTACAGCGCTGACTATCAAAATGCCGAAACCACGTAATTATTGCGTGGTTATTGTGCAATTCCCCTGTTTCCCAATTCTTCTGTTTCCCTTTTGATTATTTATTAAAATTATTCACGCGGTTTTGGATATTTTCGACACTAAAATATAATAATCGGGAATTCAAGGAACGAAAAATATGCATCAGTCATTTTATTAAACTAAAAAATATTTGATCAACAAATAAAAAAATAATTGTTTTTCTAAAACATTCCTTTTATTACAATTATCATCATACGTATAACCCTAGGACATTTGCTGGATGGCACGCACACACGTTTATCGCGCGGCGGGCAAAAGAATCTCAACTCTCTTTGTGCGTACTTATGGTACATTTCTCCTCGCTGCAAACAGCTGGTATTATTATTATGATTTAGTAGGCTATTATAGCGTAGGTATTTTAGTTTTTGTATTGGAGTGAAGTATCTGTTACGTAGTAACTATTTATTAATCTGTGGTGAAACTGCTCAACTGTTATTAGTAGTCCCGTCGAGTTTGAGCTCATTGCGTAGATTTTATTCTAATTTTAGTGACATAAGGTAGACAGTGAACTCTTCACGGTTACTACTACCCATCGAGTTTGAAACCAATAAGTTGGTTTCTTTGATGGTGGGATCAGCGGGGGCGAAAAAACAATGAAACGAACGTTTTAACTAGTTTCATGCGTAATTATTATTAAAAAGGATGTGATTATACTTTTTCAAATTCCATTAGCTGAAATCAGACTCTTATCAATAAGTTATAATAAATGAGACTTATTAAAATCAAGAAAATAACCGAAACTCGAACGATTATTCAACAATGTATTCTGCTCAGTAGAGCAGAATACATTGTTGAATACATTCAACCTTAAAATTAAAACTTTAGCATTACTATGCTAAAGTTTTAATTTTAAGGTTTTTGAAAGAGATTTGCTAATTTATGATCGGCTGTATCTCTAGTCTCTAGATCCATTGCACATGCAGTTACAACTGTTATCAAATTGACGCAATTTTTATCTTTTAAAAAATTAATGATCTTATGGTCTTTTCTTTAGGATGCACTTTTTAAAAATCATGAGCGAAGAACTTAAAAAAAAACACAAAATTAAGAAGTTTTTCGACCACCACGCAGTCAGCGCAGGTTTCCAAAGTGGCAAAATTAGTGTAAATACTACTGGTACCTATTCTAACAACATCCAACAAAAATAGCAATTATTTTCAACCTACCATGTCTTAAATGACTGTGCTATATTAGATTTGGATATCAAAACTCTTGAAAAAAATCTTTATCAATATTAAACTGTCCGGTACTTCATCGATATTTAAAAACTTGACCAATAACGTAGAGCCACGATCGTAACGACTTAATATGTTACCGCCAAGAGTGAATCGTACATGCTTTTAATGGTCCCTGCTTCATTTATTAATTCTGCAATTTACTTCAATATTTTCACAATAGTACTACATATTATATATTTACATGTGATACTAAAGTCAGGAATAAAATAACAATTTAGTGTTTCGTACTTTTATGAGAAATCTTCAAGGGTAACTTTATTGTCTACCAATTTCAACACACTCAGAGATATGGTTGTTATTACACTCACACAGGGCACAAAAAGCAAAAAGTATATAAAACATATCCTCCAATACAAAAACAAATTCCATAAGTATTAATTTGCTACCGAGACATTATGTGGCGTTAACTTTTTTTTATTAGTCCTTTTTCTCGTTCAGACAATTACTAATGTTTCAAGTTTTCAGCACAACTACCTACCTAAAAATGATACCCCTCGTAAATCAAATAACCCTAAAACAGAATATACTCTAACAACTGAAAGGATACAAAATAATGGCTCTAAATCCGGTAGTTATATAACGTAGTGTACCGATTACATCGAATAATTATCAGTATTTATATGTGCAGCAACCTTTATGTGCATTTCGCTAGTGAAACACCGTACAACATGTTCTACGTGAGTTTTGTGTTCTTTGCCATACTTTCTACTTTTACAAATAGTTCCAATTTATGTGTTAAATAAAGTACATTTATGGAGTAACTAACCTTTATATCTGGACCGTCTAATAGAATTGACGCCTGGCAGTTTTAGTACTAATAAACTGTCAAAAAAAAAATTAGTAAAGGAGACGCACAAAATGAATCCCAAAATATACAAAAACTAAAACAATACCAATAGTTATATAAATAAGTAAAAAAAAAACGAAAATTAGTTTTATAAAATTAACTCCTTTAAACTCTTATAACTTTAGTCCACTACGTCTGCACTATATAAACTCTCTTTGATGATGCATAAGTTTACATCATATTTTAGCAACGTTTACCGGTAATTCTTTCAGTTTCTACTTCTTGCGACGGTCTCAGTGGCAATCGCAGCAGATGCCGAGAAGGAGGTCCAGCCAGAGCTGAAGCCCGCAGAGTCGGCGGCGCCAACCCGAGTACACGCCGCCCACGATGAGCTGGAGCTGATGCGGAGACGCCTACACGGTCTCATTGACCAACGTGGCCAAAGTGACTACTATGGCCACGATGACCGCGATAGCCACCGAGGTCCCATTAAACTTGGCGGCTCTGACAAACAACAAGGCCCACAAATCTTGCGATCGCCCCACCCTCTTCCCGATCATGTAAGTTGAAGAACTCTTTTGTTTAGATATAATTATTTTGAATCCGAACTGATGAATTTTATGATGTACCTATTTTATTTTCAGGGACGTCCGGATATCGAACGTCAAAATAGGTAAGTTTAAATGTTATTTTGTTAATCTGTTTTGTTAAAAAACTTGGTACCACAACATGAAAGGAAACATACTATCTTCCGAGAAAACTTTTAACCCTTTGCCCTGTTATTTCAGGATTATCGCTGACGTTTACAGCCCCGACTACTACCAGCCTACCTGGATTCTTGATTACAGATACTTGAAGACTGGTGGCAGGGATTATACCCGCGGCCCTGGTGGCCAAATCCTCATCCTGCCAAAGGGCGTCAGAACCAATGAACATAAAGAGTTCGCAAACTATGACGACCTGATTGAACACCTCCGCTTACAGCGCTTGTCGCAACACGCGTTACCACGCGGACGCCATGGAGATGACCATGACTCGAGACGCGGATATCAGGTCCATGATTACGATGCCAGACGCGGATATCAGGTCCCTGACCACGACGCAGGACGCGGATACCATGACAATGACCACGATGCGAGACGCGGATATCAGCAAGTCAACTTCGGATATTCCCCGCGGGGTTAATCAATAAAATCAGTTGCAAAAATCGAAATCATGTACTCTTCAGAAAATTACCGTTTTTCTTTTCCTCTTCTCAATACAGTCTGATAAACCTAAGAAGAAATGATGGACGTGCTGATGCCGAATGTTGATATTTCCATTATTTTTTTGTAGATCAGCTACTGCCCACGACGTTGTGCACGTGGACGCTATGCTATGCAGCAAAAATATGCTACCTGCATCACTGTTCTGTTTATTTCATGAGTCACCTTCATGAAATAAAGTACTGACAGTGGAAAAATAAGGTACTGACAGCCTATGCGTTGACCCTACTTATTTTTATGAAATCTAGGCAGCACTTTTTTATATAATGAGAAACAGACAGGCAAATAATATTTTTTTTCTTCGGCATCGGTGGCTGAATATGTATCGAGTATTCTTTTAGAAAAATATTCAATGTACAGTTTCAACTTCGGCACGATTTTATCATAATATGTATAGATTTGATGGCTGTATACCACAATATATGAATTATACTCAAATTATCGTCTACTTTTCAATAAATAACTGCCTAATCAATAGAATATAAGTAAACAATTCACATAATAATATTAATAAATCATTTATGCAGCTGGGCATCGTATTATTCAATTGAAATAATGTTTACCTATCGTATACATTGGTAGTCGTGATGGTCCAGTGGATAAGGCGCCCGCCTCTTGTGTAAGAGGTTGTGGGTTCGAATCCGGGCATGTACCAATGTGACTTTTTCAATTCATATGTACTTTCTATAGTTTATCTTGGACATCACTGACATCTTGTGTCTCGGAAAGCACGTAAAGCCGCTAGTCCCGATTGTCATGCGTGACAGCCGTTACGGGTAAGCCGGAAAGTCTGACCAGTCTAACCAAGAGGTACCGTGTCGCCTAGTTACTGGGTTGTAGAGGTCTGATAGGCAGTCGCTTCGCGTAAAACACTGATATCCAGCTGACTCCGGTTAGGGTGGAAGCCGACCCCAACATAGTTGGGAAAAGGCTAGGGAGATGATGATGAGTATTATTCAGTTATTTTTATTAAAGCAATAATTCATTGATATAAAAGTCATAATAAGAAAAAGATCAATAAGAAAAAACGACGTGTAAAAGTGTAAATTTTTACCTATTTACAAAATAAAAGTTGTTTCGTTTCATAACAAATGGAAATATGGTATATATGAAAACTAATAACTATTCATATACTAATGATAAATTATGGTTTATTTTTTCTGAGGTTGATTGTGATTTTGATATTTACTTGATGTTTTGCTCTTTCCTTATGTATTTGTTCTTTACTCTGAGTAAAAAACTTATTAAAGCGTAATTAATATTTAAGAAACAATGTTGTTGTAAGCACTGTGTACGCCTGTAAATGACTAAATTCACCTTATCGCAATACAAGTGCTACTTTTAACTATGTAAATTTTTCTGGTGAATAAGTCGTTGGTGTACCTATAAAATTTATATAAAAACTAAACGATCTAAAGGAGCGTTCACTCACTAAACACATCATCATCATGTCCCTAGGCTTTTTCCCAACTATGTTGGCGTCGACTTCCAGCCTAACCGGATTCAGCTGGATACCAGTATTTAACGTGGAGCGACTGCCTGTCAGACCTCCACAACCCACTACCTGGGCGACACGATACTTCTTGGTTAGACTGTTCAAACTCTCCGGCTTACCCTTTGCATGCCATGTCAAGTGGCACACATGTTTTTAAGCGCATTGTAATTATTATCGTCCTACATGCATGCACCTGCGTGTGTATGTATGTATACACATGTTTATGGCAAATAAATGATTCTATTCTATTCTATACCCGTAACGACTATCAAAGTTCTACGAATGACAACCGGGAACAACGGCTTCACGTGCTTTTCGAGGCACGGAATGTCAATGATGTCCAAGATAAACTTTAGAAAGTACATATAATTTGAAAAAGTCACGTTGGTACTTGCCCGGATTCGAACCCAAAAACACGAGAGGCAGCCGCCTTAACCACTAGACCATCACGACTTTTAAAACCAGTCAAACTAAGTAAAATTTAGCAACAATTTATTTAGAATAAGGCCTATTTACTTGTGAAATTTACCATTTTTGGTAGCACACGATTTAATGCTGCCTTATCCACTGGACCTTCACGACACTAGATGGCTCACTAAAACATCAATAATTTTTTTTATTAATTTTTTTATAGCAATAAAATGTTTACTAACAATAATTTTAGCAACTCTTCTCTGCCAGAGAGATTTGAATAGTAATATATTGAATGATGTATTTATTTTTGAATCGTTCTTCCAAAAGCTCTATGTACCTAATTAAAATAATCAATATTGGGTAACCCATGCTTCATCAAAAGAAATTAACAAAAAGTATCACTTCCCCGTTGCTTTATTAAAAAAACCTAGATGCACAGTGTCACAAGAGTAGGTCAAATTATAAAACACTAGCGACCCGCCCCAGCTTCGCACGGATGTAACAGATCTCCACTTTTCTCTACTACAATAGTATATAAAAACTTTCTGCTTGGATCACTCTATCCCGTTGCGTAGGTTTAAAAATATAATCAATTCATAATATAAAAGAAAGTCTTTTTCGCTGCCTGTACCTAACAGGCAGCGAAAAAGACTTTCTTTTATATTATGAATTGATTACCAAAGGACATAAATCAAATAATTTTACTGTTATATCCTCTGCATGAAGTTATGTTTTAAATGCAACCTGCAAAAGGCTCTATTGAACCTTAGCACTATTGATTGCAACATTAATGATGCAGGGGAGGCAAATTAGTTTCATTTGCACCAATAATAGGGCAAGAAAGTAATCGACTCTATTGAGTGTCATGTATATGTCTCCGAGAGTCTGACTGTAAAACATGTTAAATAAACATTTTTTACTTGTGTTAATATTATTAATGTTGGTTTCACTAAATAAATGAAATAAAAAAATAATTGTTTTACTTATTGGTTCGTGAATTTTTATTTTGTTGCTGTAGTGACCTCAGGACTTTTCCACTGTAATGCAAGTGCGCGTGCGGGTGCGGGCCAGGCCACATATAAATTTTATCCGTCACCCGCGCGTGTGGCTGCATAACAATAAGACATAACGCAAAGGTCGACAATTTTGTGTCTTGTGTCAGATACAAGCTACTGATGAATATTTTATTTCTAGAACCAGTATGGAATCATCCACTCCCTGCGCATACGTTTACATTTTTTGTGTCCAGTTGCTTCCACTTAATACTACTAAGGACGATTAAAAAGTATTCGGTGTAGGGGTGTAGGTAACTGGAAACTTAAAGTCGTCAGTTGACGACACAAGCAACATTATTACAATTTGTACTGAGCTAACGTATAATCGATATCGAATTAGACGTATAATCAACACAGCCAGCAAATATAATGTTCCTTCATCGACGTCTATAGTGAGACTGACTACTACGGCAGTGTCCAGGCAACGGGCGACTGTGTCCGGTCACCGCTACAGGACACAGCAACTACGGTGCCCGGTGATGGTGTGCCGTGTCGGCAACAAAAAGTGTCTACGTTTGCGCAGCGCCCCAAAGCATGTTTGGTACCATATTTGGTACGATGATGGGTTGCGGGCGGCACGCATGCGTTTTTTATAAATTTATTTTGTTTACTCAATATAATTTGAAAAAAAAAAATATTTATGCCTTGCCTTGTTAATAAAAAGTAAGGCATAAACTAACATAAACCGTTTATGCCGAGTATTTGGACATTCCGAAAAGGAATCAAAACTTAGGGTACTTCCCCCCATTGACCTACAACTATAAAATTAGGCACGAAGCAATGTCGTAGAGCACCAGTAAATGAGAACCCCTGAAAACCGTAATACATCGGAAAACCGCTAGAATATTTAATTACTGTAACAAGATATCTTTACCTACAAGTATGAACCGAACCCTTGGTGCGAGGGTCCGGCTCACATTTGACCGATATTTTTATATGATAAGCACAGTTGTCAGTTATATTGGTGTCGGTTGACATTCATAGAACTATGACAGTCGTTACGTAGTCAGAAGCCAGAAAGTCTGACCATTTTAACCAAGGGTTACCGTGTCGCCCAGTTGTAGAAGTCTGATAGGCAGTCGCTTCACGTAAAACACTATTATCCAGCGGAATCCGTTTAGTGTAGAAGCCAACCCCAACATACTTGGGATAAACTAAGTAGATGTAGATTAAGCACAGTTCTTTATTGTCACCAATAGATAATAGATATTAATTACAACCTCGATTAAAAAAATTAACATGTAAGCTGGTATTACTAACAAAAATATCGATCAACTTACGTCAAGTTAACTACGCACTATAATGCATACTAAACACAAACAAAAAATATAGAAAACACCCGTCACGGACAGGTGTTCGAAATCGACTTTTATGACTATAATGCAGTTAATAAAATCAAATGAGCAATCAAAATATCCTCACTAAACATAAAAGGTTTGTGAAGACGGGTTAATGTTTTTAGTCTTTCTTGAAACTTTACAGTAATATAGTTTGTGCACCAGAATGACACATAGGCTACATAACACGCTATGACCCACGAGAACTGAATAGTAACCAAAGACTTATCGCTAGTGTCAGCTAGTAGAATCTAAAATCTAAGTTAAGGACGTGATCTTCGAAATAAACTAATCTTTTACTCAGCTTTGTTACATCTAAAGCAACAGTGTTTCACAGTCAACTGTTATATAAGGATCGATTAGAAAAACAGTAACTATTTGATTAGTATTTGTGATGTCCTTCCTAAACACATTTGATATGTGATCGCGTGTTAATTAAGCGTAGTTTTAAATAAATACACTTAATACCTCTTTCGTGAGGAATATCGACGGATTTACAATTATTCAGTGCAATGGATCGGGACGCCCTTGATATACCTGCAAAGAAACTTAGGTTTCACGTATTACAGTATATTAATTTTCAACTAATTGGTGAGGATCTAATCTATTGTCGTTATAATTGAACTTCACCCCCGTATAGACACGCGAATTGGAATAAAAGGTGAACAATCCGTGAATTTTTCATAGTTGAAGTCCAGCTAACAAACAAACATTACATCCAACAAAATGTTTTTGCAAGTGAGTTAATATTTTATTTAGAAATAATTTAAATGAACTATTCCGTTGAAATGTGTTAAGTTAAAGTAATAAATCCCGATTATTTGTCTGTTAAGTAATTACAGTGTTAACAATAGTCAGTGTTAAAATGATAATATGTTCCTATATCGGATTACAGCACTTAAAAAAAACATTCTGGGAAGCATAGCTTTACATACATTAGTAGTTGCATTTACATAAATGAATATTTGTGTACTATGTATAAGCTACATATATACGCTTTGCGAGGGGCATTTGTCTCAAACTTTTACTATGAATTATTGAGTACGTGAAATACATTCTCCAATGAAAATCATTTGACGTGATAGGTGTTTGACTTTTTTAATTAATGCAACTGCAATGTTTTAATAACGGTCTATTTTACTACTTAAAATGACAATAATAATAAAATCAGTTATTTAAATTAGTTTCCACCTTCTATTCACAGCCAATGAGAGAGATATTTTGCAAAGGAACACCTATATTTGTCTAATGTTAATAATACCAGCCTATAACTGTCCCACTGCAGGGCAAAGGCCTCTTCTCATACAGAGAAGGCACGAGCATTGATCACCACGCTTGCTCAAGACGGGTTGGCGATTTCAGACTTATAATCACTACAAGTCCAGGTTTCCTCACGATGTTTTCCTTCACCGATGTCTGCGATGTCTAAGATAATCTTTAGAAAGTACATATGACTCGAAAAAGTCACATTGGTACTCTAATGTTACCTCTCAATAAATGAGAAAGTATAAAAGAAAAAGCAATTTTGGAGTTGCAATAGCTGTCAGCCCAATTTCATGAAATAATTTTGTCTAATTTGTGTTCTATTAGGTGGCTGCTCTTTGCCTTCTGGCTGTGACCGCGCACGCGCATTCCGCGGTGTCGCACCAGTCCCGCGTGGACCACCACAAACATGGCCACGACAACCACCACGAGCACAAGGTCCACCACCCGATCCACCACGACGTCCACCACCACGACGGGCATCACGGACATGATGGACATCACGGGCATGATGGACATCACGACGACCATCACCACTGGGATCATGTAAGTAACACTTTCATCACAATGGAAATCCAGTCATGTGTGTGTGTGTGCCTTGCTCATAAAGGGTGTTGTTTTTGGGTTTTTCTCTAGTATAAGTAATTTTTATTTATATATTGGACTTCAAGTAGTTAGTTTCTTATTCAAAAGGGGACACATTAGACAGACTAAGACAGACAGAACGAATGTTCTTTTAATAGTAAGACAAAGTTATCTGTATTGTATATCTATTAAATAAGTAAAAATTTTAACATTATAATATATATAATTTTCATTAGTAAAATAATGCTTAAAACATAATCATGTTTTAAGAAACAAATCTAAATTCTAGTCAACGACTCACATCCCCAATTATCTTGTCCTTAACCTTTTAACGACCGAGCGACAGCCGTCTGTCGGGCTGCTATTGTATTTCTATTGTGTCTCAAATCACGTGTGTTTGAAGGTTTAAATGTAATGTTTGTTCTCCAGGAGCACCACCACCCAGGATACAAGTTCGAGTACTCCGTGAAGGATGGACACACGGGCGACCACAAGTCCCACCACGAGCACCGCGACGGCGGCCACGTGAGCGGCTCGTACTCGCTCGTCGAGCCCGACGGCAATGTGCGCACTGTTCACTACACCGCTGATGACCACCACGGGTATGTACCCTTCTCCTTTTTCTTAGAACCCACGTCACAATCCTTAATATAAATTAAAAAATAATACATATATTTATATTTGTTACATTAATATGTAGGACCGATTAAATATCTAAATGAAATCAAATCGGTCACCAATTATCGGACATTATGTTTTAGAAACTTGCGTTCGATTTGGGTCGGTTTTGTAGTTAAAATTGCTTATTATGGTTTTTATATAGACATTCAGGGGTTTTAGTTAACAAAATAACAATGATATATTAATTAAGCAGCTCTACAAAAGAAGCTACTAACTACTTCACTTAAGAATATACAGCTAACGATGTCATATCTTATATCAGAATAAAAAACCACTTGTCCTCTAAACTGACATAAGTTACAATGAATCTAATCGTCTTAACCATGAGACATTGTTTATCGTGATTTAATTGTATTACAATTATTTTTATCTTTGTTACAGTTTCCGGGCTGATGTTCACCACAAGACGGCTCACCACCACATCATTCCCCATCATCATCATGATCATCATGATCATCATCATGATCACGGTCATCATCATTAAACTGGACTGTCTTATTTGTACGAACTCTCCGATCTCGACTGAATATTATTATTATACTTATTTATCATTAACCTCATCGCAAAGTAAGTCAGCGCTGGCAAATAAAACTTATTTAACAACAATATTGTCTTTAATTAATATACAACCTTAATATACAACAAGGTCGCAATGTGCGAAATTTCTTTACATTCCGCCGTAACCGCATGACATGCAGAAAAAAGTGACCAATTCTGGTTTTAGAACAGCACAGAGGTCAGTTCCTCGTATTAATTTATAGATTACAGGTACACACAATATCGATATATCTAAACGAGCTTACAACTATCTTGACGAAAAGATTATTTCCGTAAGCGAATTATTACGGCCCTTGCCTAAGTCAAACACTATACAAAAAAGACGAATCATCTTTTATATGATACCAGATGCGTCAGTTTCTACATTTAATAAGATTTGTCCGAGTTATGTCCATGAACTTCACTGTAGCCAACTCCTGGGTTGTAGGAACTAGCCTTTCCTGGGCGTCTGGCGGTGCTTTGACCTGAGATGTCCCTCTCAGAGGTGTATCCTGGGCCGTCGTCGTAGGTGTCACGTCCACCATTGGCTTGTGCGTCATGTTTATATCCAGCACTGAGGTGAGAGTGGTTGTTCGGCTCCTTCCTTCTTACTACTGCGTTGAATCTGAGGAAGATCAAAGACAGTCGTTAAATAGAGACCATTTCCATAAGTTGTAGTCGTAAATAAAAAATATTTAACAAGATTTATTGTCAAACAATATTTTTTCATTTTAAAACTTCGGCATTTTTGTATAACTTTAACTGACTTTTACATCTCCATTTTCGAGCACTCTACCTTTGATAATCCGTGTGACACATGTTATAAAATTGCTCGAGTAAGTACCTTCTTAGGTAATTTTCTTGTTGTGGTTAGAGTGCAAGAAGAAAATTGGTTTCTTTCTCTCGATTTATTTCATATGGTTTTACTACTACCTAATTTCTTATTAACTGAAGCTATTTTTTTCATAATTGAAACAATTACCTGGGTTTTCGTTAGAACTCGACCAAAAAAATAGTGTGACATTTTCTTCATATTTTCTTCCTAAGTTTCGGAACTTTCTATCTTTATATTTTAAGTTAATTAAAAATAAGGTAATAAGATTTACTTTAATTAATAGATTGAAAATAAACTTCAACCACCCATTTAGACTATACAAAGAAAAACTTAAATTATTTTATACTAATATTATAAATGGGAAAGTGTGTCTGTCTGTCTGTCTGTATGTTTGTCTTTCTTTCACGGCAAAACGGAGCGACGAATTGACGTGATTTTTAAGTGGAGATAGTTGAAGGGATGGAGAGTAACATAGGCTACTTTTTGTCTCTTTTTAACGCGAGCGAAGCCGCGGGCAGAAGCTAGTTAAAAATAAGGTAATAAGATTTACTTTAATTAATAGATTGAAGATAAACTTCAACCACCCATTTAGACAATACAAAAAAAAACTTAAATTATTTACTCCCACTAACCCATGCACGGCATCGGCGGTGTACTCAACAGTCCGAAGAGCGCCGTCTGGTTCGTACAGCGTGTACACTCCGCGTACTTTGTCTCCGTCCCGGCTCTCCCAGTGACTCTTTCTGTCTCCTGTCTGGTGGTCCGACACTTCGTACTTGTACTCGTAATTGGCCTGTAACATAATAAAAATGAGGAGTTTAATATACCTGAAGGTAAATTGACATACTATTGTCTAGTAATTAATAAATGGACTTCACACTTTTAAAAATGGAATTTTATTATAGGTTTTGCCAACGTCATCACAGTGAATGCAAACGTATGAAAAGTAATTTGTGTTCTTATCAAATTTCATGAAAATCTGCTTAGTTGTAAAAGTACCTGTAAAAGTGTAACAGACGGCGAGAATATGAATAAAACAAATTAAATACCAACTTACATGACTGCCGCTGCCACTTGGAGCTACAGACGCTGGTGCTGAAATAAAATTCGTTAATTAGTAAGAACGTCAGAAACAAACTATAAATAATCGATAAAAAACGGAACATTTACTAGTAATTGGTGCGATCGGCGCCGCCTGCAGCTGATGGAACACAATGCTTTGCGAGGACGTAGCGTGCTGCAACATAGCCACAGGCGACCCACTCGCCAGCAACCAACTGTTCAACAACCACACCATCTGAAATGTCAATATTAATGAAAAACTGGACTTTAGGTGGACATAACATAATTATAGCTACCATAATATGTACATATTTTCCAACACTCTATCAATAATTAAGTCCTACAGAATTAAATGGCGCAACGAGTGGAGGGCCGTAAGAAATGCTATAAGATTTCAAACATTAAAGTGTTCTAAAATCTTTATAGTTTAGAACATAAGGAGTACACGTAATTGAAATGTACATGCCTTAAAATAAAGAAAATCCATAATCCAGTGCTGCTATTAAAGACGTAAATAAAGCAAGCCAACAGATTGAAGGGTCTCGTCTCGTCGAACTGCATTTTATAGGGTCATCTGATCTGATAAGTGGAACAATGTGCTTGTCGGCGGATGTACCCGTGCATCGACAAAGGTCCTTGTCAATTAAAATACTTGATAGCACTGTTTGCAAACGTAAATGAGATATGTAGTAAAACATTACTATTTGCGTTTCATTGTAATTTGATATTCTCAAGTTGATTTTTTATGACTTGTTTTGTTGTGGAAGGAATCACAGTTGAATGCTAGCAAATCGAGGTGGATTGTTTGATGATAATAGAGGTTTATAAAGATGGAACTATGTGACACAAATTAAGCTATTAAAATTCCTATTGACCTATTTGCTTAATAAGTTATCTAAGAATCACTTAAAATTTATGGTATTTTATTTATTGGGTATTAGATACGAGGGTTGCCTTTTAAGGTTTGTCGTTTGTGTGTGTCAATATTCGGATTTGCTTTAATTCAGAACCTATCATCAATTAAAAGTATTAGGTTTAACGCTGTTGTTTAGTCACAGCGTCGTTTTGAATCTGTCAAGTCACACACAAAATGAATCTCACTAAGGAAAATGTCCGTGCCACAATTTTCTATAACTTTCGAAGTGACCTACCACGACTTCAATGTTTCGGAGAGATAATATCTGTGTTCCTCGATAAGGACCCATCTCTGCGAGCTGTTGAGTGCTGGTATTTAGAATTTTAGCGTCGATATACCAGCCTTAGTGGTAAATCTCATGAAAGATGTCTAAAATGCGGCTTCACTGCGAATAATATTTTCGCTGAGAAATAACAAAAATTCGAAGTTCAAAATGTAGCATATCGGAAGATAGGGGCGTTATCGGCCATTTCAGGGACAGCTGTTTAGAAGATCTGGCATAAGGCATTTGGTGGGGAAAAAGCAGGTTATTTTTCCGTTGGGTTGTCGCATTTCTTAACCTACGATCAAAAGGCACCCCGCGTTCAGAAGGTGTAAGAAAACTTTTCAAAGGTTCAACCGAGGAACGTTAATTTTTGTCTACGATATCATCAATTTAATGACAAATCTTAGATCTATGTCTATGATCCTGATTTTAAACAGCCGTCTAAAATTTCGGTTTTCCAAAACGAACCAAAGCCCACTAAAGTTTTTCGCTCTAGAAGCACTTCAAGGAATAAAGTAGCCACGTTCGTTGAGGTAACCAGTCATGTTGCGAAAATTACACATGAAGATCGTACGACGTTTAGTGCAGAGTGGTATACCATAGTTTATTTTCCACAAATCATCGCTGAATTTCGGCAATCTAAACAAAAGCGGTGCATCATCCCACACCACGACAACGCAAGATCACAAAGCGCTCGTCAAACATTGAAGAATTTTAAGCAGTAAAACCTTAGCCTAGCCTTCCTCTTTGTCTCGTAGTTGCAAGTTTGACTACTGAGCTCGGAGTCTAGTTTTGATTCCCAGGTCGAACAAAAAGTTCATTAGGAATTTCTGAGTTATAGCTCGAAAGGTACCGCATGATCTCTCCCCGGTCGTGTAGGATTGTCTCATTGGACTATGAGAATAAGGGACGAGTGGGTGCACCAGTGTTTTACGCATTTACTGGTGTACTATACTAATTACCTTTTGCGTACTTGGTAATCTCAATTGTATCTGTATGAATATTGACTGCCGTTACCGAAAATTAAGAAAAACATCTTTATTTTCTGCATTGTGCTGAGATTGCTTGGCTTTCAAGAATTTGCCCGTCATTGTTATCTTGTTTAAATAGCATGATGGTTGACAGATTGACATGAAAGCAAAACACATGTTGCGCCGACTGCAGTAGTATTAGGTCAAATGGGATGGGGGCAGGAAGAAGAATGAGAGTTGTCCTGGGGCTGCAGCTCAATAGAACAGCTTATTCCACTTTAGAAATCCCCAATACAACTTGTATTCGGTTCAATTAAACAAAAACAAAATATACATCAGCTACATCTGGTGTAAGTTCCTAAAATTATTACACTTTTATATAACTTGGTTACATTCACTTGAACCAGTTAAAGTATTTGCAAGTACGCAACCTCATTGACCAGTTGTTTTAATCATAGTATTGCCGCTAGAGGGCACCAAAATTGTAATATTTTTTAGCAAAAAGTTTTTATACAAGCAGGCTTATATTTATCACTGGTGCATGAGACATATCATCATTGTCTCTGGGTTGGCGACACATCTGCAAGGCCTCCGTATTGTAACAGCTACAGTCGTCGGCGGCCACATAAGTGGTTTGCTATCCAATGACATAAAAATACATAATTTTATAATGTACTTTTAGTAAAACCAGTCCACGAATCCCAAAAATTCATAAAAATCGCGAAAGACAGCTTTCGTTTAGTTGTGGTAGGGTGATGTTGACCG
The DNA here is from genome assembly GCA_033675125.1 of Athetis lepigone. Taxonomy (NCBI): domain Eukaryota; kingdom Metazoa; phylum Arthropoda; class Insecta; order Lepidoptera; family Noctuidae; genus Athetis; species Athetis lepigone. Next base: position 8,405,728 of record CM066229.1, read on the forward strand.
TACTTGAATTCCTTTGTTCAATATTGGGTATAAAATCGAGTCATGCTTATAGTATGCATTGTCATCGGAACTTAAACAACATGCAAAAATTCAACTCGGTCAGATACTAAGAAGTTGTTGAAAATTTGTTTACAATCTTTTAACAGGAAAGCTTACAAACTCGTACGCACATATTAACGGCGCAAGTTAAATACTGTAAAAATAACAAAATGGCTTTTTTTTACTATTACTGCTTTCGGTTCTACGACGATGGTCTATAGGACTTGCCAGTAACCTTTTCTTTTATTTCTGCATTACAAACAACCTTTATTTTAAACATAGACTGGAATTAAACACCTCTATTTCTAATGAAGTCGTAAATTAGTTTTCCCTTGACAATCTTCAAACAGATTCAAATCCTGTTGTGATTGTACTCTACAGCACGAAAGCAAGCTGCCGCCTTCTCTTTTTAAGTAACAGCGGTACAATTTATGTAAATGAATTGATAATTATAGTTCATTAATTAAACTAGCATCATAAATCTATCAAAGATACTTTTAATATTCCAAATGCAAATTATATACAAATAGTTTGCCACATAACACTTAAAACCATGTATGAGTAAACCAGCCAACAAAACCTATTAAAATATTGCAGTTTATGCATAAATGTGGGTTCATGAATACTACTTACATATCTCAAAACGTAATCTGTGCATGCATTGAACATGTAAATTCTTATTAGTGCGACTCGAGTACTTTGCGAAATAGTGTTAAATTCGTTCAAGATTTCCCATACTGAAAACTAAACTAAAGATTTGGCTTATATTATTTGATATTCCTTGAAAAGAACGTAGAACTCCTCCGCAATCATAAAAATATTAATAGGTGGTTTTAATAGTTAGCTGTAAAATATCACCTAAACCTATTTAGGACATATTTTAAGAAAAAACTAACTATAAATTTAATAAAGATCAAAGTATAAATCAAATCCTTAATTCTATTTGAACCAAAGGAAACATAAATCTTATTATGAAAGTTTGCGAGGTGTCATTGTGGGTGTTAATTGGACCGTTCATTACTACTCGCCGGATTGGTCTAAATTGAATTGTCCGTCTCTTGTACAATCACTACTTGCGACACCCAGTGAGAAAAGAAGGTGTACGAAATTACAAATCACCAAATACGTGGGATTTCAATTCGGATTATACATACTTGGAAGTGCAGCTCGTTTTGAACCCATTCAGGTAGGCGCAATTATTAGACCTAAGTATGAGTCACGGCAATCAAAATTTCAATATCGTTGGAAGCTGTAGTTTTACTCCTTTGTTAAGTATTTGCTTTATGCCTACAATGAAGTCGTTATATGTTTCTCAAGAATCATAATCTGCTGAAATAAAAATCATACGAATTTAATTTGCTAAAAAATACAAGCTTAATTTGATTGGTTCAACTTCTTAAAATTCTACTTTCGTAATACACACTTCAATCTATCCTTTAATTACTACTGCAAATAAAACTTATCACATTAAATAAAGATAATAAACGTCGAAACTTGTACAATTGATGCAACGTATAATATAAAACCGCTTACATCAATTAAAGGAATCATAAAACGAAGAAACGTAAGCGCTTTAAAAGAACACGTTTGGTTTACGATCCTAGAGAGTATGTAAAATATAATGATTGTCCAATAATTGCATACATTGACATGCCTATCGTTTGTCGTGACGCAACTTAGAGCTGGTCAATTAAATCTAGATCAGCTAGCCAATCTACTGGCGCTCATAAACGTTGGTCCTTTCCGTCAGGTCATTAATTTCTTTGACACTGATATCTGTGGCGCTAAAATTGTTATGTAATTTGGACCTTTATGTACCATTCAAATTGATTTACGTATGTATCTTTATCTTCGTCTGTCTGTTAAAGAATGTCGTGAACGAGATTCAGGCAAAAACGGAACGTTAATATTAAATCTGTTAACATTTTCAAACGAAATACAATAGACATGTACACTGAAAAAAATGTTCGGTCCTATCACGAATTTTTGTTGATTTTACCAAACTTCTTAAGTTGGCGTTGTACCAAATTTATTTGGTAGATCCAAATAAATTTGGTAACGCCAACTTAAAAAGTTGTAGAACTGTGTCAGGAGAGTCTTAGGTGGATCCACGGATTACTAATTTTAAGTTTCCAACAATTTTTATAAAAAAAATAGATGTTTTGAAAAATTAACAAAACAGGTGTAATCTACCAAATAAATTTAATAACGCCAACTTAAGAAGTTTGGTAAAATCAACAAAAAATCGTGATAGGACCGAATATTTTTTTCAGTGTAAGTAATTCTCCAATTACATTTTTAAAAATATAGTGTTTAACTATTTCAGAGAGAGATAAAAAGTATAGATGCATTGGAAGTCTTCAAATTACAAACCAATCCAGCAACAAATTACTTTACATTCTACCGAGGCAAATGGACTGCCGTTTAAATATTTTATTAGAACATGGGACCTAGTGAACCCATAGGCTAAAAACTCGTATGCAAATACATGTTTCATGCACGACAGCCCACCTGTAACGTGGGACCAGTTCGCAATGCATCGATTGCACACTTTCACCACTGTTACTTACTAAACTGAATCTAGCCTATCTCATATATAATTCACGTCAAAATAATTCATGTGGTCATGTAACAAAGACCAACTAACGTGACACAGATAAAGAAAATGAAATGTAATAAATACAACCGACCTTGTCTCCTCCAACCGGATAACGCTATTACACAATGATAATGAATTCTTTAATCCTGAATCTCATTGTCGTTTGAATACTTCATGCACAATGGATAATGTTTATTATCATTTGTATTAATCTTTAGAACTAGAATCGATAGTTTATCAGTTGACGAAAGTACAGCTGTTTCGTAGACGTAACCTTACCAAATGCCACAGAACATTCTTTGTAGTTCGGTAGATTAGGAAATACAACCTGTGCGAGCAGGTTCTTTGATTGACCCGAGCATTGTGTTACAGCTAATCAATTACCCGCCGCTCCGTGCGATTACGTAGGTAGCATAAGTATGAGAATCTGACTAACACTCTAAAAAATACGGTCTTGATATCATAAAGAGTGAAAAGTCTTGCTCTTCATTTCGGGATATTATAATTTATTTGCATCTGACTTGCATCACAAAATCGCACAAAACTAATGACATTTTGTTTTTTTTTATTATTATTATTGACCTTTTACAATATATTTCCACCTAGATTTCGTGTCCTATTCATCAAAAAACGCCGCTTTGACGCTTCTGTGTGGCGAAGTCATTAAATCTCTGCCGGCCCTTACTTACATTAACCACTCACATTGCAATACTGCGTGCACTATCGTCCAGTCATGATTACCTACGGTATGACTCATCTAAGTATTCGGCATTCGGCCGGTATTGCGATGACTGACAGCTAATAAAGCACCTTTGTCCCCACGAATACAAGCTACTTTACAAATATTACAATGTCTATTATTACACTAAAACGATAAAATCAAATTCAGTATTTATGAAAATCGTTGAGATTAACTGTAGGATGTTAAAACTAATTACTAATAATAATATACTACAACTAATTACACATGGCAATTTTATTTCAGCCAAATTCGTTATGGTTTTTTTAAGCTTAAATACAAATGTTAAACAATTCTTTGTTGCATGTTATAAAAATTATATGTTTAGAGCTACCTTTTTTTAGTAATGTATGAAACAGCTGATATTTTTTTCGAGATTTCAGAGTTGGTTCCATTATAAAAGTTGTTGGTTTTTATGAGTAGAATCATCTCCTAGCGGGTTTTGCAACGTAATTATATATACACATAGTATAGGAAAATCATCTGGACTACTTTATACACTTCAAGAATACATACTAATATTATAAATGCGAAAAGAATTCGGTCAGTCTGTTACGCTTCAAGGGCTAAACCGCTGAACTGATTTAGATGAAATTAATAATTTACTTACCCTACACGCCAAGGAATATTTCAAGGAATTCTATTGTCCTTATAGTGAATTTTATCAATAAACAATAAAATATAGATTTTAAATATTATGTAAAAAAAAGCATTTTGAATGTCGTGGGCCAGCAGGTGAGTTGTGTTTTAAATTAAAAACATTCCAGACATGTTTTTTCACCTATTTTGTACCTGTTAATAATAGAGCTAATTTAACTAGGAAATATATACATATTTTAGCCTTTCAACGACCAAGCGACAGCCGGCTATCGGGCTGCTGTTGTTTTTCTATTGTGTTTCCAATTACGTATGTTCGAAAGGTATTGATTGTTATTAAATGATTACGACTTCGCATACATCCGCGATATATTTAATTTATACGCGGTCAAAATCGCGGGCAAAAGGTGTTAATAAATAATGTCAAACGATTTATAAATGTTCACATGCACGTGCTAAACGCACATTTATTTAAGTATCTAGATAATCTATTGTTGAATGTTGACACATGTGAGCTACTACTGTTTTATAGTAGCCCGAATCGTGATCAAGATATCGATCAAAATATAGGTAGTTAAAGTCTTTATTTGCACAATATTCTTATTCCTCATTCCTCATTGTTAAAAAAGCCTAAACACGACTATGATATATATGCTGTTCCATTTTAACCTTTTAGCTTTATCATCAGACCTTATAAACAAATAATAGTCATAGGGACAACGCACACCGGAATGGCAGCAGCTGGCAGCGGCCGTCAGCGGCCGCCCGCGGCGTCGCTGCCGGCCGCTGCCATCCCGGTGTGACTCGGGCCATAGTGAATCTCAAGACAAGCTTGCGTCGTGAGTTTTTCCGCACAGTGATTTGGGACTCTTCGCCATCACAATAGCCAAACTACACAAAAAAGCTTTCCAATGATATATCGCATGTTGTTATTGGTTCCTGGACTGTTTTCCATACATTCATACCCGTTCTCCATACTGCAAATTGTGGTTTATTTTTGTCAAGATCTCCTCTCACAGTACGAGACGCCCAAACGTACATAGTGTACATAAATTCTCTCGTAGATATTTTTTTATTAACACGTACCCTAACTTGAAATTGTAAAACAGCAAAACAAGGTGTTGGCTGTAGAATTGCAAGCGCGAATAACAACATATTATTGTATGTTAGGTAGGTTATTATCTCATAACTTCGCGCTTACAATTTTAACTTTTTACTTTGGTTTGGAGTCGATGTCAAATGCATGTTTTATTGAAACAAGGTGTCTACTAAGTGAACGGAACTGCAATGCATATCTATTTAAAGATCGCGAGTACTGCTGAGCTTACAAACAATATTGTATTTTATGGTCAAAACACGGTTGCTAAATGTTGGTTTAATTAGTCTGGTTTAATTAGAATCTGTTAGCAAATTCTTTTTAGTATCCCGTAATTTGGATTTGGTTTAGTTTCTTTTGCATATGGAATATTTACATTACCTACTAAAAATTTACAAATAGTGTGAATATACTTACAGCGACAAAAAAACGAAAACCCAGCCTTATTGGATCGGAAGTTTTTAAGAAAATTGCGGAGATACATACTCATCATATCAAACATATGGGGCGAAAATAGATCCCCCTTTTTTGAAGTCACTTTAAAATCATCACTTTAGTAAAAGGCTTATTATTTTGTGAAAAATCACTGTTATTGGTTGCATTCGATGTAATGCTCATCACTGAATATTTAATAACTAGCTTTTGCCCGCGACTTCGTCCGCGTGGAATAATAGTTCCCGTTTCCGGGGGATTTCCGGGATGAAAACTATCCTATGTCCTTTCTGGGGTCCCAGACTATATCTGTACTAAATTTCATTCAAATCGGTTCAGTGGTTTAGGCGTGAAGAAGAGACAGACAGACAGAAAGACAAAGTTACTTTCGCATTTATAATATTAGTACGGAAATAGTACGGATTAATATTATACAACAAATTTCACTCAATAGTTTTGAATATAGAGGGATATAAAACTCCGAGGTGTGATCCTATAGAAGTTCCGTTTATCATTTAGGCTTACAAAACCAAAATAATGTGAATTACAAGTACCTTTCAGATATATTGTCTCTTTGGTTTTGATGATTCACCTCGCAACTCCCTTTCTTTGTACCATTGATGTAGAACAAACAACCAGCCATATAGGCCAGCAGATCATACAGATAGAGTTACTCAACCGTCAAGTTGAGGCACGCCCGATCTGACACCAGATAACAGAGATCCTTGTTATCGCAGATCAACTCACGTTACATAATACCTTATTCGGTAAATTTCCAAACGATTTGAACTCTGTAGGTATCGAGTCGGTAATCGGTAATTGATCTTTGATTACCGATTATTGACAGGATATGTTTAATAAAAGTTATTAAGTTGATACAGTAATATATACTCGTAAAATTAAAAGACCTTCACTACTATTTGGCCGGTATGAATACAAATAATGTTTTTTTTTATTAATGCCTTATTTTATTAACAGCGTTTTACCATCCAATAAAACGCTTATTAAAAACTTGCCTAATTCGAAGCCTACATATGTGAGAATAGCGTTTGACGTTTAATCCTGTGGCAACACTATCAATATATCTGTCCTTTTTCCTCTTACGTACTACGACTATTGCTGTCTCTTTCACACCTGGTAGGGGAAGTGTCAAGCGGTAAGCATAAAAGACTTGACACGACCGCCGCGCGTCACATTGTGTTTCACATACACCAGGCAGAAATAAAAATTGTAGGCTTCGAATTAGGCAAGTTTTTAATAAGCGTTTTATTGGATGGTAAAACGCTGTTATTAAAAAGCTGTGCCGTTATTCGAAGCCTACATATGTGAGACGTGTTTGTTATCGCCTGGTGTGAAAGCAGACGAAGCAGATATATGTCATCGTTATGTATGATTATGTATGTATGTAATGGGTATGTTATTTTATTATAGTGAACAACTGTATTGGAATGTTCAATGTATGTAAAAAAGGATAGGTAAGTATGAGACAAACAAAGGAAATTTGGTAAACATAATCAACATTTATTATGAAAAAGTTATAAAAATAAACTTTTATAATCATCAGTTTGAAGTATTATTAAAAAATAATAATTATAAAGTCCTAACAAACAAACAAAAAAAAAAATATATATATAGATAATATTTTCACTTTTAAACAAAATTAAACAGGAGAAAATAATCTAGTTATAGAAGTTCTTTGTTCTTCCGGTAACACAGCTCTTTTATAAAATTTTATGAATACATTCTGCGAGCGCCAATTACCTCTCTTAAGAATCTCGTCAATCGGGAAATTTTGTATCCAATTCTTTGATGATACTGCTGGCCTGAAGCTTCCAGGGGTCGCCTTTATGCCTGCCTCCTTCAATAATATTTTCAGCCAATTTGCAATGTTGGTTCTGGATGCAGCTTTTGGAGAGCCACATACTGTCAAAAATAGACTGTCTGATTTACACTCATCTCGTCTAGTTTTTGATAGGCGAATCAGAGACTTTACCCAAAACACAGGATCTAGGGAAAGTGAATCTGGATTTGTATATAATCTCCACCCAGACTGTCGGTAGTCTTCATTATCTGTCTTTGATCCATATTTAGGCCAAAAAGTGATACAATTTTCTGAAACAACAAAATTGTCAGGGTGAATAGAAAGTAGAGTCAGGTCATGTACCCGCCTCCCTGAGCAGAGTAATAGTATACAGGCGGTACGCTTAGAACACTCAAATAGGTTAAAGTTGAGTTGAAAATTGTTCGAAAGCCAAGATGATAAAACATCAACATCCCAAATAGGAGGCTTGTCCCCTTTTGGTGTTTTATTAGAAATAGACTTTAAAATATGCTGAACAAGGGGATGAGAACTTAACCTTTCTGTAAGATTTGGATTACACAGAGTTGAAACTACTGATTTATGTAGTAAAATAGTATTTTTAGAGAACTTTTCTATCAAATATAGATCGGATAAGTACCTGGCCAAATCTGATCCAGAAGGAGCTGTTGAAGATACTTTGTTCTTTAGCGCCCAGCTTGACCATCGACGCCACACAGATTGATATGACTTCAGAGATGAATTTCGCCAACTTGATTTCAAAAGTTGTATTTGGTCCTTAGACCATTCTTTCACGGCCTCAGTCCACCCCCACATTTCCACGCTTCCAGCGTCATTTCCTGGACTTTGGGAGGTGGAAGGCTCGTTGACGTATCTACTAGAACTTCCATCAGATTGCAAATGGTGAATGGGGGTACTATTGACCTGCTGCGGAGGTCTGGACGCCAAAATGCCTTCTCCCACCTGGGAGCTATCACTACATAGATTCCTCGAGCACTGTTGAGGTGTGTCAAAACTCGGGGTAGAAGGAATGGTGGCGGGAACACCCACGCCAGAGAATAATTCCATGTTCGGCTCAGGGCATCGTAGAATTCTGCTTGACTGTCGGTTACATCCAAGCTTACATAGCGTGGTACTACATGAGCCGTTTGGGACGCAAACAGATCTATCTCCGGAAGGCCCCACTTCGAGAAGATCTTTTGTGTAATTTGGGGTAGCAGGTGCCATTCCGGTAGTTTGTTTTGGCGGGACAATCGATCCGCTTCCACATTGTAACGACCCGGGAGGTGGTGGAGCGTAAGATTTATTTTGAACAGGTCCAAAATTTGGTAAACCTGTTTCGTTAGACATAACAGGGACATCGACTGGGTTCCACCCTCGTTTTTCAGATATGAGAGAGTGGTCCGATTGTCGGACTGTATCGATACAGTCGAATTCTGCATTTGGGGGGCTAGAGCTTGAAACACCTTTAATATTACCAACATTTCTTTTTGGTTGGAGTGAAGTTGGAGTTCGGGAATTGACCACGTACCCGACATTATCATATTGTCGATTTGAGCTCCCCAACCCAACCCAGATGCATCTGTTGCTATATAATGCGACACTGGGCTCGGATGAATAACTGACTGGCTGTTTAGATTTTGCAACCACCAATTCAGCTCCATTACTCCCAACTCGGGAACAGGAAGTTGTGTATGAGGACGCATGTCTCTCAGCGCTTGGCAAAAGGTCAGCAAGGCCCTGTGATGTAATCGCCCCATTGGAATGCAAAAGCTTGCGAAATTCAAAAGACCTATTAGGGATTGCATGATCTTTAGACTGGCAGTTTTCGTCTGCAGAACGTTTTGAATTTTGCGAGTTAAAGTCAGGCATTTGTCGCTTGGCAACCCTTTTACGTTGTGGAATGAGTCCCACATAATACCCAGGAACTGAAGCCGACGTTGAGGGATCAGGACGGACTTCGAAAAGTTTACTGTCCAGCCTAGGTAAGTTAGTAGCCCAACTGTCAACGAGACATGTTTCTGAAGCATAATTTTGTCTTGGTGGGCTATTAAAAAGTCGTCCAGGTAGACTAGTAAGCGTACACCCTGGCTTCTCAGGGTCTGCGCGACCCAATTTGTCAACATGGCAAATGTTCTCGGAGCAGTGGCTAGCCCGAAGGGCAGACAAGTCATTTGCATCAGAACCCCCTGATAAATAAGGCGCAGGAAACATCTGTGTGAAGGGGAAATTGGAACGTGAAAATACGCATTGGATAAATCTATTTTCGCCATCCAGTCCTGAGGCTGAAGGAAGGTAGGAATTTTTTGAATGTTCACTAGTCGAAATTTGCTTACGTGTACAAATTTGTTCAGACTGCGCAAATTGAAAATTGGGCGCTGAGTACCGTCCTGCTTGGGCACTAGGAACATTTGGGATACGAAGCTTGGTGTTAAAGGGGCTTGTTCTAAAACATTTGTTTGTACAAGCTGGGACAACATTGAAGTCATTTCTTGAGAAGATGGCGTTTGGAGCGGATGGTCGTAAAATGGGGAATGCAGTGGTGGTTTTACTTTGAACGGAATTCGATATCCGCTGATTATATCGATAATCGTCTTGTTCGCTCCTAGCTCTCCCCACCTGTTTGGGTAATTTGCAAGTTGTCCCGCTTGGAAAAAAGAGTCAGAATTTCCGCCCACCACGACCGGTGCCGCGGGGTCGGTCAGCAAATTGTTTACCGGGTTTGCCTTGCGAAGGCCGAACGTTTCTGGAGCGAAATAATCCGCTTTGAGTTGGGCCACGGGGCAAAAGTGTTGCTGGAGACATTAAGGTATTATTGTAAGATGGAAATAGACCTTGAGGCGGCGGAAAATCTGGGTTCATATGAATGCCTTGCGAAGGCATCGTAGCAACGTTGCCACCGTGCGCCGGTGGAATAGAGAACTGATTTTGGCCTTGCGCAGGCACAAAGTTCCGTTTCAAACTCGCATTATTAAAGTTTGTCGATTTTTTAGGTCTAGTTTCTTTAGAAGGCCAAAAGATTTTTGTACTACCCCCATTCTTTTCTATTGTAGCCGACAAGTCACTACTCATGAACAAATGGCTAGAAGACGGAGGGATTTTGCGCAAAGATGATTTAATGAATTTATCTTTAACATGCTTTAATAAAGTGTCCCTTCGCTGCTGTACTAAATCTGCGCGATGACCACATGCCATCTGAAGGAGGTCGTTCGAGACCTTTTTATATTCGCTTTGTGCAAAAAGATCGCATAATTTTGTTTCGACCGCTTTCGTATCGGTCACTTCTACAGAACCGAGCCAAGAAACAAAGGTTCTTATTACTTGCTCTAAAGCTTCGTTTTGTTTAAGCAAGGCAAAAGAAATAGCAGCAAATCCGCGCTCTGTGTAAAGAAGGTTGAGGGACGATTCGTACGGTTTAAACTCTTCGTTTGATTCTAGTTCAACAAAACCGGGGGAAGCACAATAATTTTTCTGCACATCTGCGTATCTAACATCTGACCAATTATCCGATTCAAAATGTTGCAACTCTTTTAGTTTATCGAGGTAATTTTGTGAGGTTTTAGGAACCGCGGGTTCCTTAACGACTGTATTAACAAGTAATGAAAATTGTGTGTCCTTAGCTACAACGTCCGTTGACTGAGACTCAGATTTTGACTCAATAGGAATCAACGCGGGTTCATTTATTTGTTGCGGGTTCGCCGCGTGCTCAATTGTTGGTTGCGGGTTCACCTCGTGTTCAATTATTTGTTGCGGGTTCTCCGCATAATAAATTGTCTGTTGCGGGTTCGCCGCATTTGAAAATGCCCCCTCATTTTCCTCCTCGAACAACTCGCCACTGATATTCGCGTCAAGAACATCATCGTCGTTTTGGTAATCGACGGAATTTGAATCTAAATTTCTGACCGTTTCGAATTGAGAGGGTAGCATTAATTGCGATAAAAAAGATTGAATAGAATTTACTTGCATCACTAAATTATTTAGCAAATTTTGATCACAAAATCGTTTAGGGTCACTATTATTTTGATCGGAATCAGCGGGTGCTTTACGCTTATTATTATTTTCCATCATGCACTATGAAATCACTTTCTTGAACAATAATTTTAGGACAGATATAGAACACAAAGAAAATTTATCGAACGGAAAAAACCGTTAAAAATTTGAATCACTCACCGATTTTCGGACCGTGTTGCACAGGTTGAAAATCAAACACCAATGTGACGCGCGGCGGTCGTGTCAAGTCTTTTATGCTTACCGCTTGACACTTCCCCTACCAGGTGTGAAAGAGACAGCAATAGTCGTAGTACGTAAGAGGAAAAAGGACAGATATATTGATAGTGTTGCCACAGGATTAAACGTCAAACGCTATTCTCACATATGTAGGCTTCGAATAACGGCACAGCTTTTTAATGAAATAATAAATCTTTTCAACCATAGAAAAAAGAATAGAATAGAATCATTTATTTGCCATAAACATGTGTATACATGCATACACACGCAGGTGCATGTATGTAGGATGATAATAAGTACAATGCGATAATAATAATAATACAAGAGGCATTATATGTATAATCACTTCATTGTCTATCTATCAGTCTGACAATACCTTTTTTTTTTTAAGAAAAGCAAAGAACCGTAAAAAATCTGAAAACTGTAAACAACATCACAATCTTGTATGAAACCCTCGTTACGCGAGCCTGACTAGAACTTGACAGTTTTTTTTTATTAAACAATAAAGCTTTAAACAGGTCAAGGTAAAACGTAAATATTATGAACTGAAGATTTATAATTCTATAGGTGTAGTTAGACTGTGAAAGTAAAATTTGACTAACAAAGTAATGAAACTGTTACAGTACACACATATAATGTCACTCTATTCATAAGTAAAATTAGCGTATGCAATAATTTTACTACAACAAGTGAAACTGATACCACACAACTAACGTTACAGAGCGGTTTGTGTTTGCGCAAGCTTTCTTCATATGGACGAAGTTGTTTGAACGTTCATGTATCTTATTACAGAAAATTACACTAGTTTGTTAAACTAGCTTTTAAGTAAAATACCGGCTGCTTATGAAAATTTAATTCTACTTGTCCAGTCTTCATCTCCATAAATTCATTAAGTCTTGAGCCTTCATAATCAGCACTGAGCTTAAAACTTGGAGCTACAAAGACACAGTATTTCCTTTTAAAATATAGGTGAGCACTATAGGTATAAGGATTTCTAAAATTCTGTATCAAAAATTAATAAAAAAAAAAAAAGTTAACCACGGCTAGTAAATAATAAGAATATTTTATATGGTACTGGTCCTATGGTGGTAGACATTCGTATCTAGATAGATTTTCTATCATAGTACAATATTTTCATCTTTAGATAAAAATAAATAAATCTACTTATCTTAATCTTAAAATCAGATCTCGTCATCAATGAGTACCAATAAATTAGTTAGCTAAAAGTAAACCATATCGTACACAGAGCCAGACGTCGGTAGGAGCCCATTATAGTGTCTACTATACTGACATTTGAATAAAGTAGTACAAATTATGGCGTTACACAAAACCCGAGCAACATGTAATGAACTTAAGATTAGGCTCTTGGGAATAATGAGCACATGGCTATATGCCTAAATCTTTGCCTAGTAATTGTTATTGATTCTCATTCGATAGGATATTGGAATTTGACCTAAATATTCGGATACCTACATTTAATTCAATTATTCAACTAACCATAACAATAATGATGTAATTTATAAGCTTGAGTTGTGAATTCTTCCATGCAATAAATCTGTTATTTAAACTTTGTAGTATAGTTATTAGGGCCTAAAGCTGAAATTGCTATTGTGCATTATAGAGAAACCTTCAATTTGTACTTGTACATAATTGTGTAGGGACAGTAAATATTTAATAGAATATTTTCTTTTTGACATTACCACAAGATCGCCCGACATGTAAAGATTAACGATTTAATAAAAGTTTATGCACATAAGGGGGGACGTCCTTATAATCACTTAAAATAACAGATCTTTGAAATATTTTCGTATAAAAATATGTACATATTATTCCAGGTAATGAATCGCTGACTTAAAGTTGATTTGAAGAATTTGAGAAGTTTGAATTCGTAAGATTGTGAAATGTTGCAAAATCATTCTAGGACACGCCCGAAGCCTTTTTATGTATGTACTCAAATTAATTACTAAACTTTTGGATTGCCTTAACGACATTTTTGGGTTATTGATTAGGTACGATACATTAGAATAAATTTAACAAAAGACATTTCATTGTAAAAATCGTAGCAAAATTAAGGCGGGTCTTTATTATAAATGCATAATGTCAGTTATACTCCAATCGCAATGCCATCGTATCGTTAAGATAACCGTTTAAATGTCAGTTATGTTTAATTGTCTGAAATCACGATATGTCTCTCCCTGTCTGTTCGATCAGGAACTAGGACACATTAGCATGCCCAATAGAAATACCCGGGTTAAGAACAAAAGGTTTCTTTTAACCTCACATCACGAAAATAACCCACGATTGAGCTAAAATCGGAGAATATTTTGTCATCAGATTATTGATTGCTTCAATTGATTTCTGAGCTTGATACGGATGAGAAAATAAGCTAGGGATGTTAAAAAATAATCGATTTTTATTTAAATCGATTATTATTTTCAAATAATCGATTTTTTATTGACGATTTTTATATTAATATAAATCGATTTTTAATAAATCGATTATATAAATTAAGAGCTTAAATCGATTTTTTTAGAAATAGCTTATTATCTATTCAACAGACAAAAATGATGATTTTATTATTTTTATTTATTTGTAATACTGTTTTGCATACGAGATTGTCTATTAGAAACCCCTAGAAGATTTAGAAAATATCAATATTTCGATGCAAGTACTAAAATAACTCTACCTAATACCAACCTCTGATAATTTATACGAATAAGAAACGCATGTACTTTTAAAAATTAATAAAAAATCGATTTTTTCGCAGAAATCGATTATTTTTTATTAAAATCGATTTTTGACAAATCGATTAATTTTTAATTAAGAAAAATCGATTTTTATTTAATCGATTATTTTCTATTAAACCACATCCCTAAAAATAACCAACTTCGTAGGTATAGAACTTTTCATCTATTTATTATGTATTTCTCTGATTTATTATGTAATAACTTATCTAATTATTTTTGAAATTGATGCTCCAAGTATATATTCATATTACAATACACATTTGTGACTCCCTGAAGCAGAACAATAACTAAAGACAGTGACGATACCAACGGGTGCAGCTATTAAAAAAATAGCCTTCAGTAAAGTGCCACTAATGCAGCAGATGGATCCTTATTCACTGGAATTAGGATCCATCTGACGAATCGCTTTACATAATGTCTAAAACACGATAACAATACGTATCAAACATGAATTAAAAAAAATCGGTTTGTTTTCTAAAATGTATTACAAAGTCATTCCTGATCTTATCTTCTACCACACAACTGCGCCTACAACACAACACAAACCACATAATTATGGCTCATGCAATTTATCAAGGAAGCTTCATTTCTGTCTCAGCGCCATAATTCACACATCTTAAAACGAGACTACAATGTTACGACCTTCTGCGTCGCGGCTGAGACAAAGATCAAGAAGCTTAAGAAGCGTGTGAGCATTACACATAGACATCACTGTAGATAATTACATACAACAACAAATACAAATGCACTTTTATGTCTTAGCATTAATCTAAGATAGTTTCAAGGTTACGCCAAAAGACTAATAAAAATAGCAGTAAATAAAGAGCATTTTTCGATGTTTTTATTTATACCTAATATAATAAGTAAATCGACCTTGCACAGATAATAAAGGCGACCATTACTTTGGGAACCTCGCGCCAGTTGTTAGACGGTTACGTAAATATGTGTTACATTTGCCATGTGTGTTGTACTTGGTAAAAACTAGTCAATATAACAAACACTGACCGAGTGTTGTTGATTAACAATCAGGTTTGGGAGCGCTACTGGGCATAGGATCGTGCCCGCGAGTGATGACACGGAGTGGTTAACAAATGGAGGTATGAGACCAACTGGAATATCGCATTAATTAATTAAATTACTTTACAACTTTTAAACTTTACTTATATCTTTTTATTTTGAAACCACAATAACCCGGACCCCGGAACATAAAGGGCAACCGAAGGAACATGAGTGGGTTTTAGTCAGTAAAAGTCTGACACGCCCTCTGACTCCGCCCAGGACGTGAGAAGTGTTTGGTGATTTTCTACTCACCAAAAAAAAAACAAAAAAAAACACAATAACTTGTTCGCAGATTTTACTCACTGCTTAATTAAAGATTTATGCGTACTTTATCACTCCATTCGCATATAATCTGTGGCACAGAAGCTCGCAGTTCTTTGGTGACAAGATATAAATCGCTCGTCGTATGCTCAAGACGTTATCGAAGTTCAGATCGCTTGCTGAGTTTACTGCGATGTTTGGTGCATTTACTTTATGGGCTCTTGATTTATCAGATTCTCGTTGAATGTGTTACATCATATGATAATAATGCGGACAATCGCGCTCAGTTTACTCCAGTTTACTTTTATCTAAGGTTTATGAACTGTTGTAAAAGCATACTTAGTAGATATGAATATAATAGACATGGTACTTACATAGATCCTGCACAATTTTAATAGTTACGTGTAAGACTACATAAGCCACAAACTATTAAAACTGGAGCACCTGCGCGTTGATGTCTTTTATATGAAGCTACCAATAATCAAGTATTGCCAAACTAAATTGCATTTGTTTATTATCTATTATGCATCATTTTCTTGCATTTTGAGTAAATATCGAAAGGATGGTTAAAAACTTGATAAATTAAAAAATATAACAATATTACGCATTGATTTTAAAATGCTGATTTATAATCAATGCGTAAATATTGTTACATTTTAATGATAAGTTCAGAGATTTATCAAGTTCTAGGTTTATATTTTAGATTAACCGCTCTAAAAAGGGCACGATGTTACGCATAGATTCCTAACCAAGCTCATATCAGAATCATTTCGATAATCATTTGTCAGATTTATAGATAAAGTCACATACTTTATTCAAAGGTCTGCCCTACTCCGCCCCATGCCCCATTACCGAATTCTTAGTCTATCCGTTATATTTAGCAATATCCGTTTAACCTGTTTTCATTAACACAAACCTTACACCATTTCCATAATGGTCATTTAACCATAAGTACTCGAACAAGTACATTCAATAAAGGTTCTATGGTACCTATAACTGGTCCTAAGGATCGTGTTTTTAGTTAACAGTTTTATACCGAAAATCGACAAAGCAGGGGATTGTATTAGGATTTAGATACCGCGGCCCCAAAACATAAAGGGCAACCGAAGGAACAAGGGTTGGTTTTAGTCAGTAAACGTCTGTCACTTCCTCCCGCCTCGCCTAGGGCGGGAGAAGTATTTGATAATTTATTTTGAAAATAGGGGCTCTATTCTATACAATTTTTATATAATGGAAAACAGAACCGGTGACTACTATTCTGGCAATTTCAAAGAAGGATGTTCGTATTGAAATCTCAATCTCAAACTGTCATAATATAATATATACCTTTCTTGTACACATTACATTCTGACCATAACCACTGGGACTGAAGCTAGTAAGCTTAAAGTTTGATTGGTTAGGATCTCTAGTATAATTAGCATATAATAAGGTAGGGAAAAATTAATGATTACGAACTGTATGGAAGTCCGCCATTTTTAAACTATGACTGCGAAACCTGTACCGTGAAACATCAAATATCTGGACACTAATTATGTATATCTCATTTAATAGTAACAGATCATTAGAATGAAACAATTTTATTTCAATTTCTTACACTAGGCATGCGTGTTTCGACATTAGCATGTAAGCTGTAAGTAAAGAGCTTAGGGGCTTGTTGGCTTATGCAAGCCACAACCCGTATCAACGTTTTAAATGACGTAAATTACCTACTGGCCAGTACATGTGTGGGGAAATGTGTTAAACTTACCGACGCAATTAGAACGAATGCAAAATTCAGTTTACATACTACCAAACTTACACACGCACGCTCTTGTGCGAAAAACATCAATCACTGATTAATGCTGTGAAAAACTTGTCATTAAGTTCATTGTTCAATGGGGTTCCGCAGATGTTGTTGTAATAAAGAATTAAAATCTTAAGCCTGTATCGAATAATCACACTCGAAGCGGCGACTGTGATTTCTCGAGCAAGAGCTGTCAAAATGTAAATGGTTTAGAATCAGTATGTAATAGATATAAAGTGTCATCTTATACGACACAGTAGCTGCGTGACTGGTTGATGAGCTGCGTGGCTCTGGTTCAATTCCTGTACTGGTCAAATATTTATATGGCCTACAAATTGTTGTTCTGAATTCATATACAAATTATGACCTTACATAAGACACAATAAAAAAAAATCCTCTGTAAGAAACATAAGAAAATACATTGTAACTAATTATCAATAAAAACTCAGGTTTAATCTTCTGATTATAGTTTACATTAGTTACCAATTTATAACTATTTTATCCCCAAAATCCAACGGCTTCAATTACTTACTAAAAGTTTATAGCTACGGAATCATATTTAGTAAATCCAATTTAAAGCTGCTTAGAGACGCGTGAAACATATACCATAACGTTCGCTACAGTTTATTAACATATTAGATAAACGTTATCTTCTCGATCAGCTGTCTACACACTGAACTCATTTAATAAACATTTAGTAAAGGACACTCGTGTTTACTTGAGTTTCAGTGACCTGAATTGTTCTTTTACTACCATTGCTATGAGAATATCAATAACTAAGATCATTTTTACTTAATAATCCTTTCTTAACATTATTTTATCTAACCAAATTAGACCCACTAATATTATAAATTTGAAAATATTTAATATTGTGATTTTATTTATTATCCATTATCTTTAGTGAAGAAGGTATCAAGGTAGTAGGTAATTGTTGATAATAATAATAGAAACATTCACAAAGATATCAATAACATACGATCATTACTTCTTAAGTATCGAAAACAAAAACATCGTAACCTGAAAGATTCTGAAAAAATATCGATGACTCTTAATCTGTACTCTTAATTCACTTAGCGATATCATTAACTCGTATAAACAAATCCATCGGTATTAGCATCTAATTGCGGGATTAATTTCGTAACTGACGGATAAATTATGAGCTCAAAGTATCATAAGTACTTATTTACATTGAATGTCGCGTAATGAAGCAACTTATTATCAGCTTACGATTAATGGCGATCATGACCCGACTTAATAATTTTATGATATACTTATTTATTTAATTGCGTGACGTGAACAACTTAAGTATTTTTATGATTATATCTTCATCTAATGGTTAATATTCGTCAATTACCTCATGGTCAAGTAGAAACAGAAAATGAAGCGACTGCAAAGTTTACGATTCGCTCCTTAGTGTGACATCCTTTTTTGGGAAAATGCATCAGAGTATGTCACATAAAACTTTATAATTTTATGCAGTGATTAACTTCTATGCAAACAGTTTTTGTTATCTAAAATTAACATAATATGAATTGTGACGAAGTCTAAATAAAAACATGAAAAATGTTTGTTTATTACCAAGCATTATAATTTTAAATAAATTCTCCATACATATAAATAGTCTAGTTAACTAAAACCGTTATTAAATAACTTAACACAACTAAATCTGAATGTAAATCACATATCCTCGTACCTAATAAAGTGATATTTATAGACGAAACCAAACACTAAGTTAACATAATGGTTTATCTAACGTGTGGTAGTCATACATTTAGTACATAACCCATAGTGCAGCCAGCAGCGCCCGCGCCGCGCCCACCGACGTACTCTGTGATGGCGAACGTGAAAAAGTGTGACCCGTTCTTACACATATGAGATCGCTATATAAGACTTTGCGGACCAACTTTGCTCTCATTTCGATTTACGCTTAAGTTTGGCAAATACACTTTAAAGCTTTCAACAATTTAATGCGATCATTGCCAAAGTATACATTTTTGCGATATTGTTTATAGAGTGCGAATAATAAAAATAAGAATGAAGTTGGTAAGTAGATTGAGTTCTTTTTTTATACATTATGAAATTGAACTTAACAAATGATTGTAAGATTAAACATACGATTTTCTGTTCCAGATAATCTTCATTGTATTAGCACTGCAAAATGCACTTGCTTATCACGACCCTGATCTAAACTATCACTTAAGCCAAGTTCAGAAAATATCGAAGTGCGAAAACGGCTACTCATACGCTGCGCCTGCGGTGCAACTCACCACGTCCGGCGTCAAGGCGGTCGCAGCTCCTACCAACGCATATCTTCCTCAGCCGATCGTGTCAGCACCCTCATACCAATACTCCGGAGGAGCAGGCTATTCTGCGAGTGGAAGCTCAGGCTACGCGTCCGCAGGAAGTTCTGGATACTCGACTGGCATAACATACCAGTCTGCAGCACCGCAAATAACCTATGCAGTTCAACCAGCCGCCACGTATCAAAGTTCATCACTTGCATCGAACAACTATGCTACTCAAGGATACACTAAAGAATACCACGGTTATGCAACGTCTGCTGGCCTTTCATCGGCTGCCTCTAGTGGAAAAACCGTGACTCCACTCGCAACATACGCTCAGGCACCAATCATCGCCAAAGTGACCGCGGCTCCACTAATCGCCAAATTTTCGTTATCTCCTGCAAAGACGTCTTATGTAACACAAAATTTGGTGGCACAACAAGCCTATTCAACTGGATCAGCAGCCAAGGCATCGCTTAACTACAACATTCAGGCCGGAGGGCCAGTGGTGTCTCAAGTATATGCTGCACCATCCAGCGGATACGCGACATCGCCCGCTCTAAGAGTGCAGCAGTATGGTGCCATCGCTGCACCCGCTGTCACGCAGTTTGCCCAGTACAGTCAAGTCCCTGTGGCGGCACCCATTGCCCACGTTGCTCCAGCAGTGGCTCAGTACGCTTCTTCTGTGTCTCACGCGTCTGCTCCATCTTCAAGATACTTCACGCCGGTCGTGTCCCAGCATTCGGGTGCAGCAGTCAATCAGTACTCCCAACATTCCGGTGCAGCTATCAGCCAATACTCTGCACCGGTAGTGACGCAACACGCGGCTCAATACGCTGCGCCGGTAGTGGCACAGTACTCAGCACCGGCGGTGGCTCAATACTCAGCGCCGGCGGTTGCCCATTACTCGGAGCCGGCAGTGGCGTCAGTGAGTCAGTACGCGAGTGCTCCCGTAGGCGTGGCGCACGTGTCGTCGCCTGCCTACGCCGCCGTGGCCGCCCCTGCTGTTGCCAAGGTCGCAACACCCCTTGCTGCCAAGAATGTTCACACCGAATTCTTAGAGAACTATGTAAGTGCTACTTTATTCTAAACTTGCTTTGCTGGTATAGGTATACATTGTGCTTGGGTAAAGGGATGTAACTTTTAAATGGGACCAACCTTAGAATCGCGAAGAAAATCGTTATTCAAAATGATAAGAACTACACCCTCTTTCAGTTTTATATCTATCTAATCATATTGTTTATTCGTAATTATAGTCACCAAGATACGGTTCTCATTTCTTTGTCATAGAGCTTGTGATAATGTTTCACGTAGTAACAAATCGGTTGTTCTTTATTAACATAAACATTCAAATTAAAATATCTCTGATAACTTTTGTTATTAATCTGTAGGTACGTTTAATTAAATGTTAATTGACAATAATTATTGATTGATTTGGTATTTTTATAGTCTTTGTTTCCGTTCAATAATTTGTTTCGGTACTTACTTTTTACATATCTGTTATAGTCAAAGTCCGATACACAGTCTCTTCGCGGAAGGACTGGTTTATCCTAGGTTTGGCCAAAGCCATCAAGCAATCCCCGAAATATATTTCAATTTCGCCCTTTGCCTGAAGTATTTTTAGTCAAACCCAGGAGCTCCTAACTTTTCAGTCAAACGTCGAAAGTAAATTATTCTGTTTCGGTTTTGGCCTAGTCAATCCTAGAAGCGACTGCAAAACTCAGTCAAACGTTGATCTGAACATGTGTAAACAGGTTCATAATGTCTCTCGCGGTGTTCCGACCGATTGTTTTGTATTTTAATTTGGCACTTTAATTACCTAAAAAAATATTAAAACAATTAACATTAAAGTTAATGCCTCACTATGTCAGAAAAATGATTAATTACCCATTTTAATTACTTAAGAAATTATTAAAACAATAAACATCAAAATTTTAAAAATGTTATTTTTTATACCTAATCTTACAAACTAACCTCCGTATATTCCAAAGCATTTATTTATTTATTTTATACTTTATTGCACATCGTACAAAAGGTGGGCCTAATGCCACACGGCATTCTCTCAAAGCATCTCAAATATAAAAGTGAAAATCACGTAAGCTGACCAATCAGGTGTCAGAACTGGCAGAGTTAAGCGGTTCTTAAGACTTGAAAGCTGCTTAAATGATAAAATGCTTCCAAATATACGAAGATAAGACACTTCATACCTATATCGGAGTTTGACTCGTCAAACCCCGATTTAATAAAATTGTGTTTTGACGTTTGCCTGACCAAATTAGTCTCTCCCAGGTTTGACGAAAATTGTTTAGTCAAAGGCCGAAAATTTACATTTGTTTGGGCTTTGACTAAGTCATTCAGTCTGACCTGAGGATTGACCAGTCCAACCTAGGAGCGCCGGAGCTTCGGAGTTTGCCTATAACATATCGAGTTGACACAAACGTAGATGTGTGTAACTAATGCGCCTCAGGACATTGCGGCATACCATGGAATAGGTTACTTCATATCCCTACAAGTAAAGCAGTGACGTAATCAATTTGATTGGCTGTCGAGTTAGATCCAGGACTGGTTCCACTACTGACCACATCGAAATCTTGACCGATTACCTGCTCATTCACTCTGATCAAATGTGAGAAATTGCTATGCGTTCAGCCGGTGTCATGTTTATCTTTATGCACGTTGAACGTTGAGCAATGGTCTAAAAACCCCATTACAGTGTCATTTGATTGATTAGAAGTAAAACATCTAATTGCTTCAATTAAATCAATTCAGTTATGTTAGCTATTAATAAACTAGAGATATTTCACTTTTGTCGATCGGAATTCATGCGATCATTATACTCGTCGTCGACGGGTTAGTCATTAATTTGTCCATTTATGTTGTAACATTTTTTTTTATTTACGGTTAGGTTATATAAGAAAGCTTAAAATCAAATCAAATAAAGCATTTTTTTTTTCTTTTGAAATAAGACCTTATAGCAATACGTTGTCCGTTGATAAGGATAAGAAATCGGCTATTCATTTAATCCTATCGACTTAGCTTAACAATCTAATCAGATCTCAATAAATTACAATACAGGTCTTGGCTCAGCTGACTATAAATAGGTGAAGGTAACTTAATTTACTGTATCGGTAGCGCCTAAGTAAATATTTGTCTTTCTAAACTTTAACCAAGTCGAAGCTTAGTTGTTCACGAAACAGTTTCGTAAACTATCCATTTCATATTGCAAACAAAGCATCTAGGTGCTGAAATTCTATTGAAGATAAGATCTAGTTACTAGCATTTAAATGCTACCAATACGTAAGTGTTGTATTTATAAACGTTATTTTCACAAATATCTTCTTAATCGTGCACTCTTGTCAGAGTGGTCGTGATCATGGAAAGTCCTTAGTAGCTGCCCTTGCGATTTCTCTCCACTTCACAAATATATACGGGGAAAATTTCCCGTAAAGTTCACTTATAAATATTTAACAGGTATATTTAAAACATCGATAGAAACACTTTTAGGTCATGATGATCATCATGAGAAAGTATGGGTTACTTTAAATTGAAACTTATTATTGCATAGGCAAATAAATAAATATATCAAAACAATTTCTAAATCAACAAATCATTCGACGTTTCTATCAAATCACAAAGTAACTATTTGTAGTTTTTTTGGAGAAAGTAGATGCATGTAAGTAAACGAAATTATAAGTGAATATTTCTTCGAAATTATCACGAGGAACGCTGAGTTTCTGTTATTCTTACACTGCAACAGTTAAACGCAGATTACCAAACTTTTTATTGTCAAACCGAGGGCGTTTCGTGCGTCAGACGAGTTAAATCAGCACATTCACTTACATAACAATTAGTATATGTACTCGTCCGTTTCAATCTAGACTACTTTCACCGCCTTGTCGTCTCACCACCCTCTTATCCATGTGATAAGAATCCTTACAGTGGCAGACTGCTTTATTGGAGCTTCACTTTGTCACAGCCATAAAAGTTGTTCTGTGTTAACTGTCGATTGCTTTCACGATATTTTTTCTAGGTTGGTGGGGTAAAGGTAAAGGTATACTTCTTAGGTGTACCACTACTTCTTAGGTACACCTAAGAAGTAGTGGGGGCATAATTAAGTTAATTTGACGATATTTTTGCTTCCCTTCAAAAATCTTAGAATCAAATTAAATGTATAACTTTAGTCACATTGGAACAAATCCTTTTGTACCTACTTATGTGATAGCAAGCAATGTTGATGTGGAATAGTAATCTTAACACCATACACCAAACTGTCTCACTCTTAGCGATCTTGTCCTATACCTAGAACCTTTCAACAACTGCACCAATTAAGGCAATTTCGTTAACTATAACCCTTGGCTTAGATGTATTCTAGGCATCTAACCCGGTTAATGGACACTAAAGTTCATTCAATACTCGCTGTGACCTTTGTTGTAACTGACATTCTCACGACACCTTCTAAATTGTGATAACCCTTGTTGCAGGACGCCCACCCGAGGTATGCTTTCGAATACAGTGTCAACGACCCTCACACCGGTGATATTAAGCAACAGAAAGAAGAAAGGGACGGAGAAGTCGTCAAAGGTAAGATTACACCTTATTTTTTGCTTTTTATTTGGTTTATTGATAGTATCTATTTGTCATTGGGAGTTCATTGCTGTAAAGTTTGATTTATGGACTCAAGGCAAGTCAAGAGTGGAGGTCAAGGTTCACCGGCAAACCAGTCCAATTGCACATTTGCACCTAATAATCCTTATTATAAATGTAGCCACCCGCTATTCGTGCAAATTGAATGCCGCAGTTTCCAAACGCACCTACACAACTTCGCGTCTTTTGTTGTCGTATTGTTATTTGGTGCAGAATATTAATAATTTACGCAATCACGACTATTCTAGGCGTAAACGGATTGGAAGCAAATGATAACCTAAATACATTTACCATTGGATTATTCATAAGCTCTCGTTTATACAAATTGAAGGACGCAGAGGCGTATTTACAAATTTGGCGCCCCGGGCCAGTTAGCTTTGCCGCCCCATATTTTATTTTATTAATTTTGGTTACTTTATACCTTACAAAAAAAAAAATATTGAATGCAAATGTTTTTATTTAGGAATCAGTAGGATTCTATGCATTATTATCTGGGGGCACGTCAGTGCCCTTACCAAATCGAGCAAAAATTACAATCCTTTCATCCATAACATACCATCCTTTTCTGAAAGCCGTTCAGGACATTTTTGAACTCCTATAATTTCCTTGTGGATAAAGCATAAAACTAGAAGCCTAGATCTTTATCAACTAAGCAGGCATACACAGACACACGGTATATTTCTTTCATTCAATTTTAACCAGTATTTTAAGCATTATAACTAGACAAGGATTCTTAATTTTGCCACTCCCTAATTGGCCGATCATCAAAACTAGTATAAGGGGTGACTAGTAATTATTAATGTTGCTAATTTATATCTATACTTATAATTTCAATTTCAATTTCAATTTATTTATTTCAGACTAGTGACTAGTAAACTGTAGAGAGGTCAATTCTGTACATTGAATATATATTCAAAATTTTTATTTGAGGATGATTGGTGATCTATACTGATGCCAAAAATGCAAATAGTAAATTTTTTGTCTGTCTGTCTGTCTGTCTGTCTGTCTGTCTGTATGTGCACGCATGGGTTAAAAACTACTGAAGGGATTTAAACCAAACTTGGTACGATTGTAATCCATACTTCCGGGCAGGTTATAGGCTATATAACGTAACGCTAAGACACATAGGAGCCGAGCAGTAATGAAATATTTGACAAAAACGGGGAAAAAATGTTCCTTTTGAGAGATTTCGTTGCGTGTGCTTCGTAAATGGTAGAAGTTACGCAAAAACCATGTACTAAAGAATTGTTCCTCTTAAAAAGTTCTAATAAAAGTCCGCGACAGCATATGTCTAATATTTATAGTTCACTCACTATAACCATTTTTATGGCAATGAAATTAGCTCTAAGATAATTCATGATTTGCCAGGGTGTTTTAATGAATTTAGTATTAATCCTAATCGATGTAAATTCGTTATCCAATAAAAGTTTTTAATTATGTACAGTGGGCAAAGCAGATAAGTATCCAGGGCCGTCATATACAATTGAGGTTTTCTTGAATACTAATGAATGTTTTTATATGAAATTTAACCTAATCGAAGAACTAGTCATTTTCTACTATAGTTTAATTTTTTATTAGAAAATATCCGAGGGTTTTCGAGAAAACTTAAACTGTATCTGACGGCCCTGGATACTTATTTGCTTTGCCCACCGTACAAAACTGTCGTTTACATCATTAAATTTCAATAAATAATATCTTCGGAGACATCACAGTTTTAAAATTACTCCGCAGCAATATAATAATGGTACGTACGGGCGGGCAGTAACAAAGCTGGCCGGCTTTGCAAGATATTCGTAGCTTATTCATCAGAATAACACATAATATTGTTCTTCATTACATTGCGCCATGAGCCACGGAAGCCAATCAGTAACCAAAAACCTAACATAACGCGGGTACGCGAGGATTGTGCCTAAGTGGTGACCTCTCGCGCCCGTTGCTGGTCTAGGTCATGCTCCGGGGCGAGACTGAACGGGAAGCCGTCACCTCCTTCTGCGAAACAGTCATGCTGAGGCAGCGTCAAGCCATGCGCGGGTCTATGGACGGCGATCGATGGGTAGCTCACCGCCCGACTAGGACCAGGCCCGTGTCGACGGCACGTTCGTTTCACGCGCGCCTCAGCGAGCAGTCAGCACGTGACGGGGCCCTCTAGGGCTAATGCCAACCGAGGTTGCGGAAATAGTTCTAATAGTTACCGTGGCCCCAGAACATAAAGGGCAACCGAAGGAACAAGGGTGGGTTTTAGTCAGTAAAAGTGTGCCACTCCCTCATGAGAAGTCATTTGATCAATTCCCATCCTTTAAAAAACATGACACGGGTGACTGCGGTATATAATTACACATTAAACTCACTGACTAATATTAAACGCGTTTGTTATTTAACTAACTACAGACATGAAACTTGGAAGGTTTATTCTTTGTGTAGAGTAAATAGCCACTAATCATTTAACACCTTCAGGGTTAAAATAGAGGACAGAAGTACGACATCCACGCAGGCGAAGCCGCGGGCGAAAGCTAGTTATTAGTAAAAAGCTTTTTTTGATCCGGAGTGGAAAATCTCTTGTTTGTGCGGTCGAAGAGGGGCCACCCCTGGACCTATTTATAAGGCTCGGCCGGCCTCCCTAAATGGGTATTTCAACGCCCGTAAACATGCTGCAGGCCGCGATAGAGGTAGACATATCTCTTTCTCGCTTTCCGCAGCTTCTGAGACGCAGACCACTGAGTGTCTGAGGATTGCTGCCTACTACAGAGATAAGAGCACGGCGTGGTCTCTCCCAAGCGACACTCTCTACCAGCGTATGCCGCACCGAGTTCTCCCAACAGTCGATGCAGCGGTGACAACGAGCGTCCGGGTCACTGTAAATGAGGAACAGGGCGTAAAAACCTGTCCCGCCATTAAGCCACCACGACGTCACGAAGCTGCAACCGACATATCTATCTTACGCTGCATCGATTGCTCCCCTTGACTTCAGGCCGCAAAGGTACAATGACGCGAGCACAATTCGCGGCCAAATCACAAGCCGCCTCGTAAAAGATCGTGTGATATCCCCTTATTACTGATAACCATCACCATCTAAGTATTCCGCAGAACAGAAATGATGCTGGCCATCAGATCAGCCATTATTACGTAATTAGCTACATAACATCTTATTGTAAGTGCAAAAGAAGTGGGGCGGCGCCACCGCCTCTCGCAGTAGAAGAACTAAGTTGTGAGTCATGGTTTAAATTTGACAATAAGAGGCACCATGAAAAAGCTGAGGGGGTGGCTCCGCCACCCCTCCCAGTAGAAGAACTAAGTTGTGAGTGGTTTAAACTTGACAATCAGAGGCACCCTGAAGAAACAGCCGCCCCTCGCAGTAGAAGAACTGAATTGTGAGTCTTGGTTTTTTTACAGTTAATACGTTACTGTTGAGCGGGATTTAACGAGCACGTACCTTTTTGGTTTTTTGCTTGACATTTCGGCAGAGTTACACCTGCCATGGGCACAAGGAGACTGAGAACTTTTTTTACAGTTTATTTTTATTAGGGTATTTTAAATGTCAATTAATATAAAAAATATTGTAGGTACACTTGACAATAAGAAGCGCTATGAAAAAGCTGAGGTGGCGGCTCCGCCGCCCCTCGCAGTAGAGGAACTAAGTTGTGAGTCTTGGCTTAAGCTTGAAAATAAGAGGCACCATGAAAAAGATGCGGGGCGGCTCCGCCGCCCCTCGCAGTAAAAGAACTAAGTTGCGAGTCTTGGCTTAAATTTGATGATAAGAGGCGCCATAAAAAAGATGCGGGGTGGCTCTGCCGCCCCTCGCAGAAGAAGAACTAAGTTGTGAGTCTGGGCTTAAACTTGACAGTAAGAGGCGCCATGAAAAAGATGCGTGGCGGTTCCGCCACCCCTTGCAGTAGAAGAATTGAGTTGTGAGTCTTGGCTTAAACTTGAAAATAAGAGGCGCCATGAAAAAGATGCGGGGCGGCTCCGCCACCCCTCGCTTTAGAAGAACTAAGTTGTGAGTCTTGGCTTAAACTTGACAATAAGAGGCGCCATGAAAAAGATGCGGGGCGGCTCCGCCGCCTCTCGCAGTAGGAGAACTAGATTGTGAGTCTTGGTTTAAACTGGACAATAAGAGGCGCCATGAAAAAGATGCGGGGCGGTTCCGCCGCCCCTTGCAGTAGAAGAACTAAGTTGTGAGTCTTGGCTTAAACTTGAAAATAAGAGGCGCCATGAAAAAGATGCGGGGCGGTTCCGCCGCCCCTTGCAGTAGAAGAACTAAGTTGTGAGTCTTGGCTTAAACTTGAAAATAAGAGGCGCCATGAAAAAGATGCGGGGCGGCTCCGCCACCCCTCGCTTTAGAAAAACTGAGTTGTGAATCTTGGTTTAAACTTGACAATAAGAGGCGCCATAAACAAGCTGCGTGGGCGGCTTCGCCGCCCCTCGCAGCGTGCCGCCCCGGGCCATGGCCCCCTTGGCCCTAGGGTAAATACGCCACTGGAAGGACGCCGGAAACGCACAGCTGTAATGCTGGTATTAACTATAAATATTTTGATTTATGCAGGTCAGTATTCTCTGGTGGAGCCGGACGGTTCCGTGCGGACGGTGAACTACGTGGCCGACTGGGAGACTGGCTTCCATGCCGACGTACGCAACAGCAAAGACAATCAACATTAGATACGACCACAATTCGGAAAGGCACCACGGTTGGTTCGAATGCATGCCTTACTTGGTCTGGCCACCTGTTAAAGCCTAAATTAGTGACCTAAATGGTCTTAGGTAACTTATGATTGTAAATAAATTAGTTAAACGAATCGAATTGGTCAAAGGACGGAAGTCGATAGCCTTGTTAGGTCAGGTATGTTGAACAAAAAATGTGATTTATGTCAGTCAAAAGCAAATACAACTGATAATTGCTAGACTTTTAGATTCGTAAGTTATACAATATTATCATAAATAATTAGGTAATCACATTCATTTGTATATGTCTGTGTATGTATTTAAGCTAAGGTCGTTACAAACAAACTAAAATAAATATTGAGTTAACATCATACATATTTTGTTACGTATTGAAAAGCTCTGTGTTGGATTATTTTTTCACGATCAATTCTAAACGTAAATACCTATGTACATAATCTAGATTTCAAAGTGCCATTAAATCCGATCCAGCAGTTTTGAATCACGTTTTGTTTTTTATTTTTCAAAATAATGCTTTGATTTGTAGGTAAGTTTTACCGCATGAACGCCTACTATTCCATCCAATTATTTCATACAAAAATCATTAACAATGTACCTATGTAGGTAGGTATACAGGATTAGAGTTCACTAGTAGGTACTGGCTACTGGTAGCAGAGCGCTTTCGTATTTTGTTGTACTTTCGAGTTCGCTGTACTTTTCTTATTCTTTTCTGGTCAAAATAACTTCTTATAGGTAGGTGTTATTTTTATCACCCGCTGCTGACTTTTTTTGCTTTCTGCTGAACAAATTAGTATGAAATTCGGCCCATGGGTTGACTTAAGACCATGACTAACAGACGCTGCATAGGCTCCTACTCGCATTATTAATCACGAATCACGTGTGTAGTATTTCAAATCTATGGAGCTATTCCGAACCCAGTATTTTCATTGAAGTGACCACACAGAAACAGTCAAGTTAAATGATACCTTTATATCGTATCGCGAACAAATGCTAATAAGAGTCATTTGCGGCGTTGAATAGGAACATGGGGCTGTAGCAGATTTCTGTAAGAAATATTGAGTCGGGAGGTCAGGCAAAGATGCTATTTTGTGTGAAAAATATCTCCTATTATAATGTTTTAAATTAAAATAAATCGGAAGTCGGGACGAAACTTTAAAAGGGATTTTATCGTTAAAATATGCCCCGGGGCTAAAGCGACTACGGGGCTATTGTAACTAAATTAAACTTTATTATAATATTAAAAACCCTATAAAAACCCCCGGGCAATGGTATAATGCATAGTTCACCCCGTTTTACTTACTTGGTACGTAGTGTTTTCTGACTACACACAATATATGTTTAAATAAAATGTGTCTGATGATTTTATTAATACTTTTTTTTGTTTACGATAATTTGGTTAATTTAAACAACATAATTGTATCATAAAATTTATTAAAATATAACCTATGTATTGCGCAATAAAAACATATTTGAAACAACATAAATGATTTTATAACAATTCCCACTAATACTAATAAAGACTTTAATTACATTTCAATAATTGGTATACCTAGCCCTATTTACAAGTTTTAAATACTTATCACAGCACCAATTTTTCCCTAAATACGTTATTATGAATTTGTATGTATTGCTTCAAGTATTAAGGCATTTCAAATTTATTAACTTCCTTCCCATTAAAATAGCATTTTGGACAAGCAAAGTCTGGATCTGCTGTCTTGTTTGCCTGAAAAGATAATAAAAACATATTCTAATTATGACGGTCCAAGGTCAAAGGGCACACGCAAACTTTCAATTCGTACCTATAAAATATATTTCAAATTAATCTAGAACTGTAGAACATTATTCGTACATTTTTGGCAGATAGTCTAGCCAAAAGGTACCATGTTAATTAGTAACTAGGTAGTGACATCAACCGCCAAAAATCTTATGACAAGTGTACATTAGGTAATCTACTACTGAATACCCTAAAGCAATATTATATAGTGTTTTAAAGTCTAATAGTTTTAAACTTTTTTCATGAATCAAGTGTGTTGATGATAATACTTACGACTATACAGTAATAACAAAATATATGGTTACAGCCCATTGTGTGAGGTAGTATTGGCTTGTTACTGCAGCAAGCACAGACAGTGTGCAACGTCATAACTGCTGCGGTTGAAGTGGCAGTTGTTTTCACATGTTGGCGCCACCACACATACTTCAGTGCTCTTGTCAATTTACTTTTTAGTCCAAAGATGTTTATTAAAGCTATTGTTGTGCCTATTAGTTCCTGTAAAAAATACATTGTAGATATTATTGCACATGAAGCTTCAGAACTTTGGTCTGATTTTGAAAATAATATATTATAGGCTGTTTTACAATACATTTAATTGGATTATAAATAGTAAACATGCAAGAAACTTACAATAAAATTATGCCACAAAAGTTCTCTGGTCCAAGAGAAATCAGTGAGGTCTTCACGAGTCAACTTCTCTGCACACAGTTCTATGCCTAATATAAAATCTATGAGCAAAGGATATTTGCCAGTCTGTATGAACCTACAGAAGTTTAATATGTCTCCAATCAATTGGAATGATTCTAATTTACTTACAAAGTTTTGAACATTTCTATTGGAAGTAAAACTATATATTGCTCTCTCTCTAAGATACTTTAACCCAACACTGTAACCATAATACCAGAATAATTTACTCCTAGAAAAATTGTCTGTGTTATAACTCAAAGATAGCATCTGATGTCCAAAAGTTTTTTTTTGGTCAAACACGGAATACTTGAAAATCCATGTTCTTATTAAAAGTTCAAGCTCTGGTAAAATAGGCTGAATATACTGGGGCTGAAACACAAAAAGATTTCCTTATGTAGGTATTTCTTGTTAAACGTAAAACAAAAATGTTAACATAATTTGAACTGTTTTCATCCTACCTCTATAAACTTAGTTGCTTGAAGAACTAATTGTTTGAATAGTTCTTCTACTTGAT
Source organism: Athetis lepigone (assembly GCA_033675125.1). NCBI lineage: Eukaryota > Metazoa > Arthropoda > Insecta > Lepidoptera > Noctuidae > Athetis > Athetis lepigone. The sequence continues at coordinate 8,437,701 of CM066229.1, forward strand.
TATCAAGCTGCCCAGCGTCTAGCTGAAAAAGAGTATGTACAATTATAATATTAAGAACAAATAAGTAGTAACTTTTCAGCAGATCATAGTCAGTATTTGTTTCTGTGTTGGGTTATGCATAAAATTGGTGGTGAAATGGATATGTAGGGAATAAATCTTTGGTTAACCCATCCACAAAAACAGGCATAATGTACATAGCCTATGCTTTGCTAAAACACACTGTTATTATAAGATTCTATATGTACGTAGTTTACGCAAACACTTACAGTGCCGCCATCAAATGATGACTGGGTACTGAAAGAAAAATCCTGTAGCACGTGGCACGTAAACCGAAAAAGTAATAGCAAAGCCTGACTTTACCTGAGTTACCCTTGGTATGTAATTAACAGACATTTTTCGTTGATATATTTTAGCTTTTTGCTTTAAATTGGTGTGAAATAGACATTACTACAAAAGACACAAAGTTTTATCAGAGTGCAAGATAGCGATTATCAATTAGAAATCAGCCAATCTCAATCAACAGTAAATAATATTCTGCTGGTCGTGCTCGTGAAATTCGACGTGAACTTCGGAAAGAACTTAAACAACCACCGGTCACTCATACATACTCATCATTGTCTGTCACTGTCGTAAATTAGGGATGCCCAATACGATGCGATATATCGTAATATCGATACAGGACTATACGATATATCGATATTTAAAGAAAAACACTGCTTGCACTGTTTGGACAGGTCCACTCAAATCTGTGTGCTTTTCTCATCAAGAGATCACTTCTGTTATTTATTACCTTCATGATCCTCGTATAATTTGACCAATAAATTGTACTTTGAGCTCTGAGTTTGTTTCGAATGTTTCTTCTCAGAGTAGTCAGTTACGAAACACCGGCTCCATCGAGCGGCTGCCAGCGGCCGCCCGCGGCGCACGGTGGGCTGAAAATCGGCTTTCATAGACTTAGGGATTTCAATTTGCAAGTGCTTGTTTTTATGCCGGATATCGCTTCTATTAGTCATTACTATGTACAAAAATGACACCCGAGTTAATTCTACCCAAAAACGAAGGAAATATAATTTTTTTACGAAAAATTTGTATGAAGCTAGTATGAAAAATCGAATTATCTCCTAAACGGCATGTTTAACCGTAATATCCTTGGAGATGGTCATAGTGCTAATTATTTATGATTTTTTGGTTGGCGATAGGACGAAAAATTTAATGCCGTTTTTTTAAAAAAAATCGTCAAAATATTTTTATTTATTTTTACATGTAAAACGATCCCTTTTAGTGTCTAAGTTAAAAAGTTCGATATGTTATTAACCCAAATATTAAGAACACACGAAATGTTTTGTAATGCATAGTAAGAGGGGGCAATGTAACTCTTGGGAATTGAGATAATCATCACTGGTGTAAATGAATGAATAACCCCTTGAGGCAATTTATGATGTAAATTAAGACAGAAACCTCTCACTACCATTACAAAATTAAAAATTAAATATAATGATCAAATTACACTATACATCCAGAATTAAAGAAGCAAAGAGTCGAGTCGTACCTGTTATTATTGATTGATGGCTGTCAGAGTCTGGTCCAGAACTAATTGGCCTCCGCTACTGCTCATTCAGTGCTTTGGCCCCCCTACGCAGATTACCCTCCTTACTCCAACACCTGTAGTGTAATTAAATACACATGAACACCAATTACCACCACATTTGCCAGGGAACAGGAAATTAAAGGGGGACCATAAATGATTGGTTACAGGAAGTCATTGATATGTCATCTCCCTTTGTTAGGAGAAAGTCTAGGTCAAATCTCATACTTATAAAGTACCTTAACTAAGGATTTTCTAATACCTATGCGCGCTTCACTCACTCTGTCGTGAGGCAATACACTTCTCGCTCTGTCGTGAGGCAATACACTTCTCACTCTGTCGTGAGGCAATACACTTCTCACTCTGTCGTGAGGCAATACACTTCTCACTCTGTCGTGAGGCAATACACTTCTCACTCTGTCGTGAGGCAATACACTTCTCACTCTGTCGTGAGGCAATACACCTTGGCCAAGGATTTTCAGGTGCCTCTTTAGTGAGGCAGTTGGGACTGGTATCAACATACCAGCCCCCTTTGGCAGATTCTTCCCCCTTCCCTTTTCTAAAGGGGGTTAACCCCCCTCTCTTTCAAAGGGGGTTAAAGACACCCTATCACTGCGACTGCACTGCCAAACTTCAACAGTCGCACCTGCGGTTGGGCACCAGGTAGCCCAACAGGCCCTAGACTTATTAACTGAATTACGCTCATATTCAAGAAATGTTATTTCCGTACTACTTTCCGATCACGTTATCCATGCTAACACATATAGATATTAAGAACACATAAGCAATTCGGTCAGAGAAATTAGAATCATGTGGGTACGGCGTGTAACTACAAGGTAGGTACACGGAATTCATAAATTACATAAAATATATGTGAGACAATGAGAAAGTCTGACAGAATGTGTGGTATACTTAGCTTAAACCTCGAAAGCAGGATTGTTGCACTTCCAGATCACCACTAACTTTCAACAGGTCGAATCGGGGCACGCGCCGACCGCCATTTTTGCCGGAAATGTAAAATAGCGTTACCATAGAGAAGTGAAGTTACCTACAGTTGTCTATTCCGGATTAAGTTAGTGATGGGGCATCGCGGCAATCGCGACACTCCCGCCGAGGAAGATTAACATAGCATGGACATCAGGCCGCTCGTCCATTCTCTGATTTTTATCAGAGCTCGAGCAGCCGAAGCTCGCTTTGGTCGTGAGTCGGATGGACTATCTTCAGTCATATGATTCATCTCTTCAGCATCCCTCCAGTTCACCTTCTTGGTTTACTCTCGGAACTTTCTCCATTTCTATCTCCTCTTTATCCGCCGTCCCTTCGGCCATTTCTCTTTCTAATTCTTCAGCCAACGCAAGCTCATCTATCTTGTGCTCAGTCTCAGTATATTCCGCTGCAATGGTTCAGCTAACTTTTCCTATTGCTTTCAGTGAAGGTTATTTCTTGTACTTCCACTTCGCTACCGATAGCCTCCTCTCCTTTTGCAAATCATCATTTACCTTAGATGAATTTAATGTGGGTGAGACACTTTCTTCTTCTATCTCTAAAGGATATTATATTATTTATATTACTGGGTTATTGATCTAGTATAAATAGTGTTGCCAACTTTAACCACTCTACATAAACCATCCGCTCCTTTTAACAGTGAAACTATCCTTCCGACTTTCCAGCTTTCCCTATTCTTGTCACCTTTAATTTGAGCGATCTGACCTTCTCTTGGTGGTGCCGATGCGGTTACACGAGGATTTCTATGCGATTTCCAATATCTTTCGGGTAGCGTAGGGAGAAACGATCGATGAAAATCTCCTTGAATTCATTTAACATGATTCTTGACCTTTTCTAACTCTTTACCAGCTCGACTTTTGTCATAGTTCCCTTAACCATACTGTTCTCAAGAGTATCCTTCATACAATGCTTTACCGTCGCAACCAATCTTTCATAAAATCCGCCAAACCACGGAGCTAATTCTGGTATAAACTTCCATCTTATTTTATTCTCTACACAGTAAGACTGTGACAGTATTTCTGACGTAAGTTTGAACTGTAAAGCATTATCTGAAGTAACCACTGTAGGTAATCCTTTAGTAGATATCATTCTGTGTAATCACAATTTCTTGGTATAAGTATAGAATATCTTCTGTCAAAGGATAAATCTGCATTTCCTATTTTACCTTTGCACCTTATTATGCCATCGATATCTTTAAACAACTTTAAATTACGGCTCAAATCAGTTTGCTTGCCTTTTATTTCCTCTGGAAAATGTTCTCACCTTCCAAAAAATGTTGTTGTATGTTTTCTTTATTTTTATTATGAGCTTGTTTGTCTCTTTAATATGTGTCTTCTTCAACTGTTTCTATTTTTCTATCCTTTCCTTGTATTATACCGTGATCTGTAGTAGTTGCTTCTAAATCCTGAATCATGAGTTGTTCATCATTCGTAAGACCCTCCCCGGCCAACAAAGAAGTGGCTTGACAGGTTTGAGGAGGCCTTAAATCGGGTTTTTGTAGCAGGAAACTCGGTCCATAAAGCCAATATTAAAAAAAAATATTATTCATGTCAATATTTGCGTTTACTGTTCTGGTGGCTACATCCGCAGGATTTAAATGTGTTGGTACGTATCGTACAGTTAAGTTCTTGTTTTGCTTTATTTCCTCTATTCTCCTTGCTACAAAGGGTGTTAAAAGTTTATTTGTACGAAACCAATTTATAACTATCGGACTATCTGTCCATATAATTTCATGTGTAACATCTAGTTGAATGAACTTCTTTATAAAGTTAATCAAACGGCTTCCAATTACTACACCTAATAACTCTAAACGCGGAATTTGTAAATTTTCCTTATTTTTCAAAGGTGTTAGTCGTGATTTGCCAATAACAAAGCTCATGTGATTGTCTTGTACAATGTAAACAACAGCTGAATACGCTTTTGCCGAAGCGTCGGAAAAACAATGTAACTGACAAGTTTTATTTTCTGGATCTACTGTGAAACATCTATTCGTTTTAATATCTTTTATTTTCTCTAGATTCTCTTTAGCTTTTGTCCATCTAATAATCATTTCTTCTGATAAACTTTCGTCCCATTTGACTTTTGATTTTCAAAGATCTTGTAATAATACTTTAGCTGGTAACAAGTGCGGTATCGTATATCCATGAGGATCATAAACAGAAGCTGTAGTCTTTAATATGCCTCTTTTTGTATTTTCGTTGGCGGTTTTGAACGATCTTAATTGAAGCGTATCATCTCCAAGATTCCAATCGAGCCCTAGTATTTTGACTATTTTATCCTTGCCAGTGTCTGGAATATACTTTATTAAGTCTCTAGAGTTCGAACTCCATTCTCTCGTATTCATTGGTATTTCCTTAAAGGTTTCTTTGCACTTCTTATAAGGTTCTATGGCCCTTTCAATGCTTTAAGTTCCAGTTACCATATTGTCCACATATATGTCCTCAGCTATCTTTCTTAAAATTTCGTCCTTTTATTGTTGTAAATGATGTTTAATAGTGGCATTGAGTAAAAATGGACTCGATACTACACCAAATGGAACTCTTGTAAACCTAAAATGTTGGATATTATCTTTGGTAGCAGGTTTATTGATGTCCTTTAACCATAAAAATCTTGTAACATCTCTGTCCTTTTCATTAACTGCTATCTGCAGAAAGGCTTTTACTATGTCGGCTGATATTCCTATTGGGTGGCATCTAAACTTGATAAGAAGTCCTGCTAAATCTTGCAACATCAATGGTCCACAATATAAACATTCATTTAAACTCCTGCCATCCCTTAATTTTGCTGAGGCGTTATAGACAATTCTAGTAGGTTTTCCTGGAACTTTTACTCCGTGATGAGGTATGTAATGAATTGGGTGATCAGTTTCTTCTCTATTAGGTACTTGTTCTATTATGCATCTATTCAACTGTTCCTTTAATGTCTTATCATAGGATTTTAATGCATCCGCATCTAGTCGCTTTAATAAACTTAGTAAGTGTCCATATGCAAGTCCGAAATTTGACGGTAAATTAGGAGGATATTCGTTCCATGGCTAACACACAGAGTATCTGTTGCTCATCAATTCTGTGTGTTCATTAAAATGCTTGATAGCTACCTCATCGCGATTTATCTTAGGTGAGTCCACAATATCAATGGATAAAGATAAAGATATATTTATTTGTGTAAACATGTCTAACATTATACATATAAATTCCCACAAGAAAAAAATATATTTCAACTATCCAAAGGTGGATCTGGTTTGTTTACCTTGTCTTCAATTATATTTTGAAAATATGTCACAACAGTTAATTCATCCAAATACAGATACAAATATTTTTTATTGTGTTACATAGGTAAGCAAATAGTTGTTACACGTTTCCAAGACTGTACACAGCTATTACCCGCCATACATTATGGCCATTCAAAAATTATTGTATGTCATTACATACAATCAATTTCGAGTAGGTCAGTAAAATTTTATAACATAAACATAGCACAATCAAGGAGAAAATTTATAAAATAACAATTCAAAATACAGCACTTTAGATTTACGGTCATTTTCGAAACTAACAACCAAAGTATATTATCATTTGTCTAATAACAATTGAAATAATTGCTTTTTGTAATTATGCAAATCTAAATCTCTAACAGTCTCTGTTATCCATGGATGTATCACCAACTTTTCCGGTTGGCTTATTACTTATGAAACAGCAAACAGCAATATTTGCGCAGTGATCGCGCGATTAATCGCTTAACGTCAAAAAAAAAAGAAAAAAAATCGTATTATGTATGAATCGATTGCTAATCGATCGCTGATTGTTCTAATGCACTTATTGCTACGATGACGATAAAGTAGCAATCGCTGAAACTAATTAAATATGACCTTTAACAAAAATAACTTTGCTCTCAAAACCATACTAAATACGAAACCACCAAACGAAAAATGCATGTTTTATTAACTAATTGCTCCACAGAGGCAGCACTATCGCTAGATTGCTATTTGACTTGACGTATTTGAATTGACGTTTGAGAAGCAAATATTGCGCAATTATCGCGATCGCTCTGCTTCTGCAAGATACGTAATCCCGGTGCGGAAAGGATCCATCCTACCTCTGATTCTACTAAATACAGGTTCTCAACTAACTTTTCTTAGTTCCTTGTTGCTATTTTATTACATTAATTTGAACACATCCCCTCAGCAATATATTTTAATTCAATTTTTAAAACATTTATTCTTTACATCCCCTTAATATATATTCTGAGATGCATCTCCCTAACAAACTTTGCACTGCATCTCCTTCATAACAAAAATGTAACCTCTAAAAATAAATTATGCAGAGCCTTATAACTAAGAATACTAAACAACCTTTCATACACAAGATACTACTGCTAACTTTCTCTACACTCAGCAATTGTTGTAGCTTGCTTTGTTTTATACAAAGCAGAATTATGCGCGTCCATTATTTGACTTTCCTTTCCATATCTTTCCTCGAGGGTTGATACTGCTATTTAGTAATTCTTGTTCGTGGAGTTTAATCCATTGATTAATTTCATCGCATCTCTCTTTAGGGAACCTTTCTGATATAAAAGCTTTTCTACTCCAGGTAAGTTGCGTTGATCTATATTAAAACGAAATTGATCCCAGAACTGATGCCATTCAAGTGATTTTCCTTTGAAGTTAGGCAACTCAGCTTCGGTAATTGTCCGGTGAATGCAGGAGCGCTTGAAACTGGTTGCGTAGAGGTTGATGCAATATTTTCCGCTACAGTCTTAATCTTGACATTCAATTCAGCAAGTGTCTCTTCACCCTTAAGTTGTATTGACGTTAACTCAGAGACCTCATCCACATCAGGGTCTACAGCTTTATTAATTCATCTATAATATGTATGTATTTATAAATTATATAAGTATGTATATCAGTTGTCTGGTTACCATAACACAAGCTCTAAGCAGAACTTAACTTGGGATCAGATAACCGTGTGTGAGTTGTTGTCCCAGCATATTTATTTATTTATTATTATTACTGAGATAGTTCGGCTTCAAATGTATTCAAAATTGTCTGCAATTTAGATGCAGTTATTTTGCTTCTTCTTCTTTATCTGCACTGAGACTGATACTCAGAGCATGATTTACTAAATCATTTATCTCATTCGCAATATGGGAGGTTGTCCCTTATTATTTAAAATAATTGGTCCACTTTGATGTGTGTTTTTGTAAACATAACATATAATCTGATTTTCTGTCATCTCCATACTAGAGAAAATACTGAACTGTACAATGTTCCCAACTTGTACCATATATTAAACATTCACTCAGTTTAAACATGTTCTAGTTTATTAATATAATATATCTAATACACAATGACACATAGTAAGTCTAATACACAATGACATTACTCATTGAATAAATAAATGATTTCCATACTAAATCTGTCAGGTTTATATGGGTTGATTTAATTGTGTTATTACTCCTTTACACACCAAACAAATTAACAAATTAAAATATGTACAAAGTAGTGAAGACCTTATTGCAAGTAAATAATAGTATAGTAGCTCTTGTTAATAAGAGGCAATAAGTCTCTAAACAATAACTATACACTTAGTATTCAATTTCTCAGACAAGACAGTTTCTTTATATGGGTTATGGTTTCCCATGATTGGCTTTGTTGCCACGTATATAATAAACTTGGATTGAACTTACTTGCTTCAACGGGTGAGTTGAATTAAATGAACTTTCAACTATGTGTACTTGTTTCCTTTATCTTATGTGGCTGTTCTTCAATCCAGCACTCTGGGCTCGTGACAATACTTCATAGAAGTGCCAACAAATGAGTCGAAGCATGCTCATTTATTTTAACTTTATGCAATAGAAACTCAAGTCAAATCACAAGGTTCCAATTCAACACTTAAGTATTCATCAGCAGTTGTGAATGGTAAGTATATAATTTGTGCTCTAATTACCTATTGTGTTCTAATAAACACATTTAAAGTGGCACACCCATTTCCTACCTACACTATGCTTAAAACACACAGTCTATTCATGTTATGTATAATTCACTCACTGCCTTATTATAATTTTGCTAAAATGAGTTGTATTATGAATGTACCTCCGTGAATTTAATTTTTAAGAAAGGTATAACTTGCTACTTTTATCTACTTATACGCTGTGTGGTATATAATGTCTGTACTTTGTGGCTGTGTGAACACAGGTAATATGTACTTACGAACCCGCAATCTTACGGATAACACTCATGATTAACTTAAACATGAAAGTTCTGTACTTATTTTTGCACTTAATTTTACGTCTGCCGTTTCGTCAAGTTAAAAGAAAGATTACCTGTATTTGCTTGTAGTTGAACAATGAACTCACACAATTTGTCTCAAATACCACACAAATCCCAACAAGGATCTCACTGTAGTTAAAACTTATATTTTTACTTCGTAAACACTTCGCCATAATTTTCTCTGTCAAAATTTTTTTCCGTTTCCCGCGATATTTCGTTTCATTACACAGATTACACTCGATCAAAAGAATAAATACCTTGCTTTAAATTATATATAATTATCTATTTTTCAATTTTATTATAAAGGTTGTAAAATAAAGTGATTCCGGTTAATTAAAATAGTTTGTTAAATTGAAGGTGTTTAGTGGCGCCATCTCTTTTAGCACTTACGACTTAATAGTAATTTCAAACAGAACTCGTTAGATGGCGTTGGTGTCATCAAATATGAAAGTTTATGATAAGTTTCAAATAAATAAATATAGAACATAGCGTTCCATATATAGCGTACGAATCGACCGCTCGCTTCTTGGATGCATAATGCCTGATGCTCTCTTTGATTTATTTGTTAATCCCAGCATCTCCACCATGTTTTGTAATGCATAGTAAGAGGGGGCAATGTAACTCTTGGGAATTGAGATAATCATCACTGGTGTAAATGAATGAATAACCCCTTGAGGCAATTTATGATGTAAATTAAGACAGAAACCTCTCACTACCATTACAAAATTAAAAATTAAATATAATGATCAAATTACACTATACATCCAGAATTAAAGAAGCAAAGAGTCGAGTCCCAAGTAACACAGAAAGCATTTTAACAAACGAAAATTAAACTTATGTAAAACTTAAGGCCCGTATAAACTTTTATATAAGTTCACCGAGCATCTTGACGCTTTATATTGGCATTTCAAAACCGTTTAGATGCTTTATACTGTATAACGGTTGGATAATGGTATATCAAAATGCTTTTGTGAAGCCTTTGGTTTCAGTGCAGCAAACCACAATGCTGTTGTACAGCTTACAGCTGTTTTTAGTGCATTTGGATTTACAGTAGCATTTTTAAGTAGTAAATAAATGCTCAATGTTGTTTAATAGCATAAATATGAACCATTATAATGCCACAAAAATCCTCTATACAACTTTTAGCTGTTTTTAATGCCTTAGGGTCTACAATAGCATTTTAAAGTAGTAAGATTATCTTAATGCTGGTTAATGGCATAAACTTGTATCATTATAATGCACCGAAATTCGTTAAACGGCTTTAAGCTGTATTTAGTGCCCTTTGTTGTGTAATAGCACATCTAAGTGCTAAGTAAAAGCCTACTGCTGCTGAACAGCATGACCGTAAACCTATGTAATGCTTGTATTTTTAAATATCAACTGAGTGCTATTGTACTGCTAACAGCTCTTTAAACAAATACAAGTGAGTTATTGAAATGTGTAAAGCTGTATATACATTCAATTTACTGCATTCGTAAAACCATTTGTCGACATCTGTGTGTATTGCGTAACCGTGTGTTTAGCATATGTTTATAATGAAGCTGGTCAAGTGCGAGTCGGACTCGCGTAACAAGGGTTCCGTAAAATGGACACCTACATTCATCAACAATATTTGAAAAAAAAAGGGTTTTTCCTATACTTGTGCTACATGACATTGCCGATCAACTGATGAGGCCCAACTTATTGGGATTTCTCACTAATCTGCCGGGTTAATATTCTGTTATGTTTGTGTGTTTTTATACCTAAACTTTGGATATTGAAAAAAATATTATTTTAAATATCCATACAGATTTAAGTTGTACAAAAATTCTGAAATGGGTTTTCGTTTTGCTCAAAGATCCCCAAAATTCCGTTCAAGTAATGGCACCAATTCAGTCTACATCAAGTCTACTGGTATATCGGTAAACTCATATAGAACTACTTTATAGTCAATGGCACTACAGTGGTTCATCAAAAGTCTTCTCTCTGGCCTCTGACCTTAATAATTGTACATGTGTGAGTATTTATACTGCTGGCGGCATTAAGTAGCCTTTTTAAACGCTCACCGGGCTGCAATGGGCTGCCACCATTTTGTAAAAATTTTATAACCTAAAAATATTATCCTCCTAACCTATTTATAAAAGTAATAGACCTATATAATAATGATTAACTTAATCCAACACTTTCCCTTTCAATACTGTTATGTTAATTATGCAAAATTCGTTCTACACCATTGAATTTCTCGAATACACAATTGTTTTGGTTATTTCACACAATAACATTTTATATCAAAATCACAAAATATCAAAGGCGCGTGAAAATTTTCAATGAAACTTATATAGATATTTACAGTAAACTACATTGCGCAGTAATATTTGATGGTATGAAATAAAAAAAGTGTCAAAACCTAACCCAGTATAATAAATTTTGTTTGAAAATGGTGTCAAGCACTGAGTTTTGACGTCTTCGTTCATATTATATTGCGAGTCAAAGTTGATAAATTGCAACGACGCGACGTTCAGTGTATTATAACAATTAGTACCGTGGCATTAGATACGTTTTTACAATGATGTAGGGTTCTAACTGTGAACCCTTATATAGCTCGAATCATTCTTTTACTACATTCTAATGCTGGTATAATGCTTTTGTAATGTAATTAGCATTTTCATTATCAATGTTAGTGCTGGTGTAATGCGATTGGCAATTTCGTAGACCGTAATAATGCTTCTTTAATGCGACTGGTACTTACTTTGACCTCGATAATGCTTCTTTAATGCGACTGGTACTTTCTTTGACCACAATAATGCTAATATAATGCGCCTGTAATGCGATTAAATAACTATTGTGAACCTATTAAGGATCTAAAGCCGTATAATTTGTGCCCAAATAAGCATTACAGTAGCCATATAAACGTTTGTAATGCTACTATAGAACTGAATCAAAATGCGAAAACGATTCAGAAATGCTGTAAGACGGCCGTTATAATGCTTTGATGTGTTACTTGGGGTCGTACCTGTTATTATTGATTGATGGCTGTCAGAGTCTGGTCCAGAACTAATTGGCCTCCGCTACTGCTCATTCAGTGCTTTGGCCCCCCTACGCAGATTACCCTCCTTACTCCAACACCTGTAGTGTAATTAAATACACATGAACACCAATTACCACCACATTTGCCAGGGAACAGGAAATTAAAGGGGGACCATAAATGATTGGTTACAGGAAGTCATTGATATGTCATCTCCCTTTGTTAGGAGAAAGTCTAGGTCAAATCTCATACTTATAAAGTACCTTAACTAAGGATTTTCTAATACCTATGCGCGCTTCACTCACTCTGTCGTGAGGCAATACACTTCTCGCTCTGTCGTGAGGCAATACACTTCTCACTCTGTCGTGAGGCAATACACTTCTCACTCTGTCGTGAGGCAATACACTTCTCACTCTGTCGTGAGGCAATACACTTCTCACTCTGTCGTGAGGCAATACACGAAACAAGAAAAATAAAATAAAAAAATTGCTGTTTTTGACACATTTACATTAATTTAAATAAAAAAAGATTTATATTGAAGTAACATTATGAAGTTATATTTTATACAAAATAAGTTAATTTAAGGAATTAATACTAAGCATTCGTAAAATAAAGTAAAATAAATAAAAAAAATAAAACATATCATTAAATATTACAAAAAAACCCAAACACACTCAAATACAAATTTACAAATATGTACATATATATCTTTTTTACAAATTTTCCTTATCACTCTCGTTGTCAGACTCCAATTCTGAGTCAGCATCCAGATTGGATATATCCAAAAATTCGAACTCAGTTTCCTGAAATTGAATTAAGTCGAGAGTTTCAGCAAAAAAGCTCTGCTTTTTCTTGGCATCTAACTTAGGCCTTTGTGCACTTAGCAAAGGGTCCGAAGAAACAACAAGCATATTTAAAATGTCTTGATTGGAATCCTGCCTGCTTCTTTTCCGCGAATGATGTTCTCGAAACCTCCTAAAATCTTTGTTTCGAGACTCTGAGGCTTCTTCCGAGAGAGTCCCAATCGGCACAATATTATTTTTCTCGATTATGTCAGCCCCATGGATTAGTAACTTATGAACGGTTGACGACATGTAGAACCAGTCGTATAGTAATACGTACTTTTCTGCTGTTTTGCGAGCATAATCTCTAAATTTTATTATATCGATCTGCTCTCCAGATGTAATTGCTTGTAAAATTACAGCAAATCTTTTGATGAGGTCTTCATCCAAACCGGTTATAGCTGCGGTTTTATTAGAAAACTCAAAGAATTTTCTTGCAGTATTCCCGTCATTGGTGGTTCCCGAGCCTTGTTTTACTATATCAATCAACAGATTGAGCTCATCTTTGAATTTATTTTGAATTATTTTCTTTCTTGTCTGTAGCATTTCTTTGTGCTCATCACTTCTCGCTGCCCACCGTTTGAAGTCCAGTTTGTATGCAATGTGTAACAGACATTCCATACAATTTATACGGGCGTGTAGGGATGACAAGCCAAACTCATACAGGTCCGAACACTCAATTTTTGATGTTACAGCATCTAAGCGGTTCATTTCTGTAGGCTTTGCTAAGCACAGGTAGCACGATGCATTTGATCTAGCTTCAGAAAGGTAAGTACAGACTTTAGCGTCGATCATCGTCATCATTAGTTGATGAGTCACCCTATTATTATTATTGCACTCTGTGGGGATAAGGGCCTCAATTTCTTCATCCATTTGTTTTTTCAGCCCAAGGACAACTGCTTCACTCTCCTTTACAAAAGTAAACTGAACTGGACGACAATACAAAACTGAGCATGGTTTTGGGTTCGTCCATAAAATGTTGTCTCCATCTGTCAGTTTTAGTGGCACCAAGGAGGTCATGAAAATGCTTGAATCATCTTCCTCACCCTCAATTTTCTGCTTGTATCGGCTTTGGTTAGAAGCACCGTCAAATCCCCACTTGGATATCAGCTTCAACTGCTTGTTATGCTCTTCGTTAGAAAGGCTTTGAAGGATTCTTGTAACCGTGATATCAAGTAAAGCTTGAAGTGTAATCCTAGCCGATGAATCAGTAACTGTCACTGATTGCTTCGGAGGGTAGCAATCAAGCTTAGTTTGTTGCACTTTATAGTAAGATGGATAAATATCTTTAGCACCTTCTCGAATGGCAGCCTCACGCAACGTAATATATTGCCACTTTGAGAGTTTTAGCGAAAGAAGCAATCCAAGCGCCTTTTCTGGCGTAAATATGATTGTTTTCGCTGGTTTCTTAAGCGTTTCATTTAATTTAGCGGCTGCTTCAGGATTTTTCATCATGTATTCGATGACAGAGGCGATATCTCCATGCCCTTCTTCTTTTAAACGTGCTGCAGCTGCATATGCCAATTCACTGGAACCTTCGCCTGTGTGTTCATCAGATCTTCTCTTTTTTTGTTTACTTCCCAGGTCTTCGAATGGTTTACGGGATCTTTTCGTCATTGTTCCAATGGACGTTGATGTCGACGGTTCTGGAGAGACTGAGGGCGCTCTTGGTATCTCATCAACACTTGGTTCTTGATTAACTAAAGTTTGCACAAAACTCGGCCAATCAATATTTGCTCCCAACCAATTCTCGTACTTTCTCCTGAAATTATCAAGGAATCGGTTGGATTTCCCCCACCTTTGTAAAGCGGCACGCGTAAATCTCCGACAAAATTCTTTGAGAACAACATAATCTTCGTCAGACAGGCAATCGCCTATGCGGGATACAACTGCACTAAACAATACTTCATGATCAAATGAAGTACTCTCACTTCGTAGAAGAACAAACAAGTCTAAATTGGTGATTAAACTTTCCATTTTAAGATTTTATAGTCGCAGATTTAGTGTTAGCAGTTACACAGTTGTGAACAAATTAAATTATAAAACAAAACTTTAGCCCTTTTATTGCAAAACGACAATAATTAGGTAACTACCCTCATTAGTTATCTCCTCATTAGCTAATGAAAATCTATAATTGTCACTAACTATTCTTAGAACTCATAGCACTGCTAATTAACAAATTAGCTTACTTATCAGGAAATGTTAAATATAATCCATTGTCGTGAGATATTGAAAATCATTAAATCACCTATTAAGACTCATTAGAAGACCTAATCAGTGTAGTTACTTAATCACTTCTTTTTGGACTCATTAGAAGACAATTGGTAATTTGGTTGTATGAAAAGTTTTAAAACTCATTTTGTGCTGATAAATATCTAGCTCAAACATAGTTGGCTACGTGTGGGTGTACTATAAACCTCTGCCAACTCCTTCGGAAATATAGGAGTGATGCTATTTTATGTTATGTGTAGTTAAAAGTCCGTGTTCTTCAACATAAACACCAAAAGGAATCGTTTCATACGTAAAAACAAATAAAAATATTTTGACGATTTTTAAAAAAAAAACGGCATTAAATTTTTCGTCCAATTGCCAACCAAAAAATCATAAATAATTAGCACTATGACCATCTCCAAGGATATTACGGTTAAACATGCCGTTTAGGAGATAATTCGATTTTTCATACTAGCTTCATACAAATTTTTCGTAAAAAAATTATATTTCCTTCGTTTTTGGGTAGAATTAACTCGGGTGTCATTTTTGTACATAGTAATGACTAATAGAAGCGATATCCGGCATAAAAACAAGCACTTGCAAATTGAAATCCCTAAGTCTATGAAAGCCGATTTTCAGCCCACCGTGCGGCGCCGCCAGCGGCCGCGCGCCTCTCGTTTCTAGCGATGCCTGGCGGCCGCTGGCGGCCTCGCTGCCATTACGGTGTGCGTTGTCCCTAACCTATTTACAAAATAAAGATAATTTTTTAATATTTTTGATGTGAAACATCTATAGCCGCACGTAAAACTGGCGTGGCGATGCATGCCGTGGCGACGCTCGCCACGCTTTTGTTTTGTTTCTTTTCAATCATATTACTTTTTTTGTTATGCGCCTTGGCCTCACGTTTTGTGGTTTTCGGGGACACTGATGCCGAAAATGAGGTCCATTTAAGAATCCAAGATGGCGGGTAACATTTTTCAACATTTTGGTCATGGGTATCGTTTCCGTGGTTTTCGGTGACACTGATGCCGAAAATGAGGTCCATTTCAGAATCCAAGATGGCGGCTAACATTTTTCAAAATTTCGGTCTTGGGTATCGTTTCCGTGGTTTTCGGAGACACTGATGCCGAAAATGAGGTCCATTTCAGAATACAAGATGGTGGCTAACATTTTTCAAAATTTTGGTCATGGGTATCGTTTCCGTGGTTTCGATGTGTGGATGTCGATGTTTCACATCTGCCAGGCGTTCCGTGACGGCTCACTTTATTTTTACACATTTGTATCTTGAAATGTGTATCAAGTATCTTTCAAGAATTTTATAGATTTCGAGAATACAAATTATATAAGTGACAGAAACGCATAAAGATTACCTACAAATATTTGACATTATTGACATATCACACCCAACACGAACACGACTAGCGTTTGATGGTTTATTAGCAATGTTCATGTGTTATTGGCAGAATTGTGGTGTCTTTTCCACAAAGGCCATTCATTAAGAGTTGAAGTTGACATTTATGTGATTTATGATAGGGATGCCCAAAAAAGTCTGTTGTATCGATATATCGCATCGTAACCATATCGAATGCGTTTGTATCGATACGAGATATTATCGTATCCTTTTGTATCGATATATCGCATCGTAACCGTATCGCTTGGGTAGATGATTAGGTAGCTTATTTCATCGGTAAAATATTATTACAACCCTAAATATATCTGTTTACGATATATTTAATTAAAGAAAGACATATCTTTCTTTAATTTTTGCAAAATATTGTAAGTTATGAATGAAAAAGTATTTAAAATATATAAATGAAAGGTCAGTTTATTCTTTTTAAAACATCACAGTTGCCATTTATCAGCACTTACACAGAGCAAAACCAATAATTTTGACAATCGCTTTGGATTTATTTTGTTACGGCTTTCTGAGTGTGGATCCAGCTAAAGAAAACCGAAGTTCAGTTCGATACGATACGTTAATGCGATATTTTTTCGGAATAATATATCGAGGCGCATCGTATGACTAAATTATCGTATTAATTATTCTGTGAACATCATCACCA
The DNA here is from genome assembly GCA_033675125.1 of Athetis lepigone. Classification (NCBI taxonomy): domain Eukaryota; kingdom Metazoa; phylum Arthropoda; class Insecta; order Lepidoptera; family Noctuidae; genus Athetis; species Athetis lepigone. The sequence goes on from CM066229.1 coordinate 8,454,676, forward strand.
TCGCCAATTCTAGCAAAAGCCTACTTATTAAGCTTAGATCTGGTTATAATAAAAAACGTCAATGTGCCTTGTCTCTGTCAACTGTCTGTCAGTCATGTCATTAATGTCATGAATTGTCATGCATGTCATTAGAAAGAGAAAGAAAACAATTGATCGTGATAGTGAGTGAGCGTCACCATTGTAATCCTATTGATTGAGAAAACCCGTTTAATTTTCTTATTAAACAGCTAATGTGCTACCTCATGTACAATTATTGAATTATGGATATTTAAAGTACGATAAATTCAACTAACGACATGGTTGTTTCACCACAAACCCCCGATAACGAAACCCAAACTGTGCAAGCAAAAAGAAACAATATGGCGTCCAAACAGTCCTCAGTGGCTGACACAAGAGCAGAATTGGCGGAATTGGTGAAAAGAAAAGCCGAAGTGGCTGTAAGTTAATAGAACAGCATAATCTCTTTGATATTTTTCAAATTTACTCAAATAAGCCAAGTAGATAGAATAGACCCATAAAATCAAACGGAACATAAATTCATTTGATTGTTTACATATTTCAAATAATTTTAGTTTGCGCACTACACAATATAATAGCTATAACTTTATTTTAGGAGACTCTTGCAAACTTGGAACGCCAGATTTATGCTTTTGAAGGATCATATTTGGAAGATACTCAGCTCTATGGGAACATTATCAGAGGATGGGACAGATACCTTACCACAAACAAAAGCACCAACTCCAAAGCAGATAAACGTAACAGGAAATTCAAAGAGGCTGAGCGCCTGTTTTCCAAATCCAGTATTACGTCTATGGCTGTAAGCTTCGTAACTTTTAATAATCAATAATTTTTCCCTTAACCTTTCAACAACTAACCGACAGCCGGCTGTCAAACATGTGTGCTTGAAGGATTAAATAATAATTCCTAAAATATCTTAATCCCATTTCATCCCGTTTTCACACCCGCATTTTTAAAGTAGATGTTTTTTGGAATTGTCATTTTTAGAACTTGCTACTTTACTTGGGAAGTGGTGGTTTTGACAAATTGGGAAGTGAAGTTTTTCCTTTAGGTTCAAAACGACTTTCTAAAACATCCACTCACCCAAAAATTACTATTACTAAAATGTATATTTCCCATTTTATCCATTTTCCCAAAGCAACCACAATTTTACAATTCCTCTTTAGAATTAGCAATTTAAATGTTATATTTTTGTGTTGTAAGCTTACTAGATAAGAAGATTATTGTGTTTCAAGCAGGTATTACAGTATCTCTATTTTATTTTTCAGGCAGTTAGTGGACTTGTGGATCCTGCTGAAGCTAAAAGTAAGTTGGAGTTCCTAATTAAATTATAAACAAACTACATTGTTTTTTCATCTTGCCTACATGTTTATTTACAGATGCTTGATTAACTATTGCAAAATTAAACTGTTATTTATTATTTTTCAGATGAAAGAAATAGTGAGACTGAATCACAGACTAATGAGGACTCATCAGATACACAAATCAGTTCTGGACTCAATGTTAGCAGTTTGAACCACACCACCATACACGGCTCTACTGAAAGTATAGCGTCAAAGCCATCTGGCAAACAGCACACTAATGGTGGAATTGAAAAAGTAATAAACCACTCTCAGACCAAGCAAAGTTTAACTCAAAAGATTGCTACCTCATCTGGTATGCTACAAAAAGCCTTTGGCAGTGACAGTAAAATGCTTTCGGCCGTTGGACTAGACAGCAGGCCAGGCACACCCAAAGATAAAGACTCAAGTATGAATATTATGACCAAAGGAGACATGACTCCTAACTCACTCAAGCACAAAATGACTACCAGTAGTACAAGTAGTAATAATAATATGAAGAAAACTAATAATAAGAAAGCGAGACATCGGTAATCAACAAACCCACTGCCGTTACTTAAACCTATTTTTATGTGCATCAGAACTTTTAGGTTCAACACAACAATGTCCCAAAATGCCAATTCCTAAAATATCTATCTTCCATTTGAATTTTACAATAAGTATACCAGATATAATAATAACAAACCAGAGCCCATTATGTAAAGTAGATGTTGGGGGTTTGGGGTTTTAGGAGTAGACATTAAAGTTAATGAAATGGAAAACAGACATTTTGGGAAGTTGTCGTGTTGAACCTAAAGGCGTAAAATGTCCGTACTTATGAGTTAGACCCAATTTTATTAAAAAAATATACTTTTATTTCTTTGGTTGATTGGTGAATACATAGTTTTTTTTTTTTAAATGATGCTTTTATTTATTACGCAGCCTTTAATTTGATCTTCCAAGCGATCGCAGAATGCTCTGCTTAAATCTCGTCTCTGAAATAAATGGAATAAGCAGTTAAAATAACTTTTCATTTTTTTACTAATTGTTAAACAACATAATGGATCAAAATGATAATGGCCCCCTTAACACCACAGGTGCTTCTTATCAATCGATACAGTTGCATGCAATAGATATAGCAGTCGCAATAATGCATGCAATAGATATTACACAACCTGTGTGTAAAAATTGTAATGTAATACGTAATACCAGAGAACAATAAATAAATTTAACGAGAATAAAAAGAGGTTACTAACTAAAAAGGTTTTTAAACCTCATTAGCCATTTACATCGAAAAATATTTTTTTTAAAGAAATAATTAATGGTATCTGGGAATAATTTTTAAGGAATACAGCCTGCACCTAAAGTAAGTAGGTTTTTCATAAAAAAAATGGTTTTATATAGTCCCACCAAAAAGGTAGTAATCTGATAAAAAATTGTGAACAGTAGCTGTAAAATCTTACATCTAAAAATAAATATTAGGAAGCATTAAAAAAAAATAACTTTCCATGTAATCTAAGTTTCCGTGCCTTCAAAACCTAACATTTTGGAAAAAAACTTCACGACACTATCACTGACAAATAAATTAAATTATCAAATTATTAATTCGCGAAGCTTTTAAAAAAATATACCCGTCAGTGAAAATACCAAAACCTCCTTAATGTAACTAAAACTTTTATGATAATCGAATAAAAAATGGTTCATCCCAAAAAGCAGACAAAGATTCATGTGGTCTACATAATTATGTTATAAAGCATGACTTTTTATTAGCCTCACTTAAAACTTTAAGAAAATCTTGCAATTCAAATTCAACCAATTTCTAATAGTATCGAAAAAAACGAAGTATTCAACTTACGTTTTAATACATTTGGCAAATCTCTTATTGGGCTGAAATATCTTAGAACTAAATAATAGAATAATGGTAACACTGATATGATACCAGTGCAAACCAAAAATATGACTTCAGGAGTTCTTCTTATTCTACAACAGTTCAAACTTTTACTCCAAATAGATCTTGTAATATTCATCTGCGAAAGAACACAAATTATTAGGTATACATTTTGATAATCAATATTGATATCATAAAGCTAAAAAAGACTTTGTTTGGTTAAATGAGCTTATTTCAGGAACTACTGGTCCGAATTGAAACAATCTTTTTGTGTTGCATAGCCCGCTTATCAAAGGCTATGTAATGTCACACTATGACCGTGTAAAACTGCAATGGACAGTTAGTAATAGTCAGAGATAACTGCACCTGAGTTACTGTTTGCCTTTGTCCTTCTATTAACTTCATAAGAACACATTTCACCTGTGTGGATGTCAAACTAACATCCACTATTTTACCCCTTAATTTCATGTCTCTAGAACCAGCAGTTTGGGCTGTGCATTGATATATCACCAAGTCCACATATTATACTTTTACAACAATGCAACTTGTTGAACCTTTGTTAGCTTAAATTAAAACTTACAGAATCCACAATATCCATGCAGATGCTATCAACCCCAATAGCATCCTCACTTAGTGTTTTATAGTAATTATCCAGCTTGAGATAAGACTGCATACAGTTATCACAGACCACTTTCGTATCATTTAAAGTTGGGTCATTATACTTGTTTATACAATTCATGGTTCCATTAAATAATTCATAAAAGTGAATTGTTTCATTTGACACTATTGGTGTGTCATTTGTCCAGTTGTAACAGGCTGTAAAGAAGAAAGCACATTCATTTCATTATTGGTCTATGTGAGGGTCTGTTAGTTTATTTGTATGTTAAAGCCATTTAACAAGTTTTGATGAATTTTGGTGTACATAGAGATAACTTAGACTGGCCTTAGCTAATATTTAATCTGCAATTTGTACTGTATTTACTATAACAAACACAGCAACAACGTAAAGGATATTATACATACCATAGCAGTTACCCTTATTCCAAATATTTAAAATATTGACATGATACTCCAAAATAGCATCTAGTCTGTCGCATGACATAAAAATTGACTTGCAGGATGTTCCATTTACAACCGTGGTTAGTAACTCCTGATATTTTGTATGGAAGCTCAGATAGTCATTAATACACTTTTCACATATTCTTACAGGTCTAGCATTAAGTAAGGAACACTTGGTAAATTTGGAAGCAGAATCAGCAAAATCATTTAATATTGCAGTGCAATTCTCAGGAAATGGAGTCACATAGCAAGCCTCAGTTTTAGATCTGAAAATTTCACAATGATTATAATCTAAAAAGTTCAATCACAAATGAGCAAGGTTTGACTATTTCTGTAGTTACTTACAGCAATAGGTTGTCAGGTTTTGATCCTTTGTTTGATGTATCTGCTTTTAATAAATTGGAATGGAAGAATAACAGTAGAGATACATGGTAGTAACTATTCATAATTAAATTTGAACACTTTTCTCGTACTTAGAAATTATTAAACAAAACCAAGGAATATGAGGTCTCCTTGTAGTATTTATTTATCCAGTGTAAATCTACCTTCTGATGGCTGTAGTAGTGTAGGCTTACTGTAGGCGACAACTCAAATTCATCAAAGTCACTGAGCGAAAATACTATCTAAGTTAACGTGTAAGTGAGTAATGTAATAGACCATCACATCAAACACTGAAAAAAATAGACAATAATACATACAAATAAAAAAAATAGGTCAGTTTTGTATGAATGTATGAGTATGACATGACATGACCATGACATATTCAGTGGTCTCGAACGTCATAGAGCGACATCGGTAGAATTGCCAGCTAAAATCGGTATATTTGTACCCAAACTCGGTATTTGACAAAAAAGAAATACAATATTCAATAAAATTCGTTTATTTATTATAAAAAAACTTCACTTGTGCTTGGCTCCTCGTCAGACGACATTTTAACTTAATTATCTGATTTTGTAGGGACTCTTTCGGTTAGGTACTCACTCTTCAAAGTTAAGAACTTAATAAAAAAATAAAACCGAATTACTGTTTATATATATACTACAATGTTTCAAATATAAGAAGTGCAATTTGACGTTTCATACTTTTCATGACGACACAACTTTGTACATGCGTAACTCAAAAATTGACATTTATTTCTTCCGTAAAACCACGTAATTTTAAAGTTATTTTTATTTTATCACAAACTGCACAATTCTTAATCACTAAATTTACATTAAAAAAATTCAAACAAAGCAATATAACCATTGTTGACAATAAATAATATTTTTTCTCGACGTCGTGTCAAAGTCACGTAGTAAGGTACTATACCGTAGTGTTGTGACTCTTCAAATTCACTTGTATACCAATAATCGTTAAAAATTACCGAATAATCGAACTTACTAATAACGATCGTTTTCAATGAAAGCGACATTTATTGTTTAAATATATTTTTGATGATTTCTCAATGTCAACGAAAAAGCATATTTAAAATTAAACATACAGTTATTATAATTTTAATAAGTTTTTGTAAGCAAAATCGCTCGTGCTCAAGTCTTGACAAAAAAATATTTTTTCTTTTAATTTGGCAACACTGGCAAGTGAGAATTTGAGAATTTCTTTCATCTAAAATTCAGGAATTTAGAGTCATAAAATAAATAAATCTGTAACTTAAATCGATTATAAATTACAAAGAAATGAAATCAATATCTCGTATAAATCGGATATTGTAGTAATCGATTTTTTTAACCCAATCCCTATTCTTCAGTAGGTTAGAAGTGTCAAATTGCACTTCTTATATTTGAAACACAGTAGACAGGTAAATTCCTAAGCAGAAGCCCCTTATAACATCGAATTGTAGGACACAAGGGTGTCAAGGGTATTCCCCAAAATATATGAACTACATTCTGCACTAGGTTCATACTATTGAGGGCTTCCCCGTAACATTAAACATAAATGAAAAGGGTTGCCAACTTAAAAGTGTAAAATCGGTAGAAAAATCGGGAGAATTTCCATGTATACTGTAAAATCGTTGAAAAGTCGTTATATTTCGGTATTTCGGTAGAACAGAGCCCATATCGGTAGAAATACCGAAAAATCGGTAGGTTCGAGACCACTGGACATATTCAATATTGACATTTAAACAGTGTTTCCATATATTACTTTACTCTATGGTTTACACTTACACCATAGAGTAAAGTAATATATGACGTACACTACTTTGGAAGAAATGTCACTTTGTTGTTTATAGAAATGTCAATTTAAGGTGAACGCAGATTTGGCCGCACCGCACGCGCCGCAGTCTCCGCATTCGAATTCTTTATATGAAGTTCTATGCCACCTCGCACACCTACCCGCGTCGCAGTCGCCGCAGACCCTGAAACCACCGAAATCCCCAAACCGCAGCTGATGACGTCACCCGCACGCAGCGGACGCTGCGGCTAGCGCGGCGCGGATGACGTCATTCGCATCCCCGCCCAGTAGGGATGCAATATCGCTCTGAAAAATATCGATATTTACACGAGGGATATCGATGTTAAAAAAATATCGGTCCCAAGACCGATACATCGATATTCCTGACGATATTTAAAAATAAATATTAAGTTTGGCCAATTTAATAAAAATAAGTCTACTAGAAACAGTCTACAGTCTAGTCTATTTAGCACTAAACTATTGTTTTAAAAATTAAAATAAAAACACATGTTGTTATTTAAGAAAACGTTTACTTTTTTTGAATTAAAAAATCTAGAGATAGAATTAAGAAAAAGAAGCTTAGATAGCCTTGTACCTAGAAGTCTATTTCTTTCTTGGGTAATGCTCAATGCGTAAGCGCGTGACGGCGACCAAACGTGTTGACAGCTGTGTGATCCTCAAACAACTAAAGAGCGATATCGATATTTTTTACTAATGTCGTCGATACATCGGCGATATATCGTTCATAAAAACATCGATGTTTATATCGATATTTATGAGCGACATATCGATATTTTAAAACAATCGATGTATCGTTTTCATCCCTATGCGTGCGGCGACGGCAGTGACTGCGGTGCGGATAGATGTGCGAGGCCATTAACAAAATGCGATGACTGCGGGGACTGCGGCGCGTGCGGTGCGGCCAAGTGCGCGTTCACCTTTAAGCCTTCAAACTATGAAAAATGGAGAGATTGCAAATCCATAAAAAAATGGAGAGATCACTCTCACAAGGAGGTAAAAGAAAAACTTGAGTCAAATACCTTCGTATGTCTCTCTCGCTCTTGGTTGGCCGATATCTCTTTTTAGTGTAGGCGGACATTAATTTGTGAATGCTGGCTGTTGTACGTTATAGACGTTATTTTATTTAGTCAGTTGTCGAAGACGATTGATGTTATAAATATTAGACACATCCACACATCCGTATATAGGAAAAAATCCAACCGTATGAATGTTTGTAGTGGTAAAAGTGATGTTTTTCAGATAAATTGTAAAATACGTGATTCGCGATACAGTAGAAAGACAATAGCAGCCAGACAGCCGGCTGCCTCTTGGTCGTTGAAAGGATCGGCAATATAAAACACTATTAAATACATTTATGGCCCAAATTGGCAACTATGACGGCAATGAATAGCTCATTGAGTATATTGCACCTTTTTACCATTGAGGTGTATAGTTATCATCGACAAGGAATTCTACTTGTCGATGATAGTTATAGAATTAGAATGCTGTCTGTCAGTGTCAGTACAGCAAGCGTTTTATCTGTCATCTTCTATCATGTTTGGGAATTTGGGATTATTATAATATTTATTATTATTGTCATGTTATGAAAGGTCACTGGTCATGTTGTCGTATTTTAGATTAAAGTAGATTGTGCAAATAGTATAATATTATCGATTGTTATTGTATTGTGTACAAGAATATTATTGTGTACCTACCTTGGAATACCTGACATTAAAAAAAAACAACTTTTTTTTTCTATGTAACGGGTCAAGCAAGTTTGAAAATAGTTTTTACAACAAGAATTTGTTCACATAATAAATTGTTAATAATCTATGAACTCTAAACTTTTCTCTATAAGTATCTTTGTAAGTACTATAACTTAACGGTTTTCCAGTATTCTGTTAGGGTATAATAATTATGTTCTGTGATTCTGGTATATGGTGCTCATGAGATGTTTTTAGTTCCAGAATATATTAAATAAAGAACTATGAGTTTTAATGAACCCACCCCAGAAGCTTTACAAAGAAAATTGTACTTTTTACTTGAACAACTACAAGATATGGCAAGAGAATTACCACCGTAAGTAAATTACCTGTTATTAGTTTCATTGGACGCAACCTAGTCTAGAAACTAACCGCAAATTAATTCATATTGCAGGAAATACCAGATGAGAGTACCAAGTGAGCTTCTCTCAGGATTAGCAAATTGTCTTCTTAATGAGACAGTGTTCGAAATAGTAAAGGGGCTTATGGAAATTCAGCATGTTACAGAGAAACATTTATTCCAACAAAGGCAACAAATCATAAACAAACACACATGTAAGTCAAACTGCTTTTTATTTTCCAACCAACTTAGCAGTTAGCAGTATTAAATTAAGTATTTAAGTTACATCAATCAAATATTAAACGCTATAATCTGCAATGTGTCAAAATATAAATGTTGGTAAAATTGTGATAAAATTTGGTTTATTTTATGGTTGAACACATGTGTCAGAATTGACTGATTTATTTATGTCCTTTTGTTGTTTTTTCAAAATGTTTACTATATTATAATAGGGATGTTGACTACATCAAAAGAATGACATTCTGTTTAGTCCGTCTGTTCAAAAATATGTGTCCAGTATTTTTGGACTGTCTCCAAAAATACTGGACACATATTTTTTGCTTGATCAAATTAATAACAAAATACAAAGATAAAGAGCATCAAAGTTCCGGAGAGTGGGCTTGTGACGTCACTCCTCAGTAAAAATTATACAAAGGTGTGATGTTTCACGAAACTTCAACGCACTGTATTGTCGTCATTTTCTGTTTACGAAAAAAAAGAAAAAATACGTGTCCCAAATTTTTTGATTATCTAACTGACGGACTAATTGCTTTTTTTTGTCATCTTGCCTATTATGGCCTAACCAAAAAAATCACTCGATTGGTTTTATTTAATTGCTTATACATTATTTTTAATTACCTATTCATTTAATTATAAAATTACCTTACAATCTTCCTAGATCAAGAAGTTTGATTCAATTCAATACAAATTAAATTGTTAACTGATTCACGAGGTTATGAGTCATTGCAGTCTGTAAGATTACTTACATTGTGCCAGTTATGTTTAAGTCCTGGACCCCAAGTTAAGATAACAACCTTATTGCCACTACGTAATTCATAAAACTGATATATATGTGGAGCAAAAACGCCACTGTCCATTCGAATGTCGAATGGACACTGGCGTTTTTACTTCTATACCTCACAATAAGCCAAACCAAACATCACTAACATAGAGCAATTCAGTTCAGAATTTCTTTGTATAGGTATTTATGATTACTTTTTGTTTTAGTGGAAATTCAAAATATGATTAACACAACACCAGGTCCAGATCAAGAACTTCAAAAAACTATTTTGCACACAAGGCATAAAGAAGAGTTAAGACACACGGATATGAAATTAGTTCTGCAATTAGATCAAAAAGTAAATATTCGTCAGTTTTTTTTTAATAAGAAATCTCGAAAAAAGTTTAACAAAACATTTTGGTGCTGATTCTCTTGTTCACAAACTTAGCTAAAGTTAAGTGCATCTTTCTCTGTCCCTTTTTAATAAGGAATCAACAGAAGATAAATATTAATTTATGTAAAATTAATTAAATATTTTTTTAAAATATTTGTTTAATATTAGTTTATTTCCTGTCAAATTAGCCAGCGCCTGACATAACTCAACGTATTTTTAGTGGTCATATTTTAAATCGCGTCTAAAATCTATGGAGTATATATGATATATTGGTGCTGATTCTCTTGTTCATAAACTTAACTATATTTAATTTAAATGCATCTTTCTCTTTCTTAAAGAAAAGGACAGAAGATACATTTTAGTTTAATCCTGTCAAATTAGACAGCGCCTGAAGAAAATCGCGTCTAAATTATCAATGGAGTGTCTAAATTTGACAGGACTTGACTAATATTTTATCTTCTGGCCTTATCTTGAGGGTGCGTTCCTAAAAGGGTAAGAATTACACGGAGTAGTGCGAAAGTTACTCTAGAGCGTTCCGAAATGAGCCGAGTGAAACCGAGGGTAACCGAACAATTACTTGACAGCTACCCGAGCAGTATTTTGGAACGCTTTCGGTAGAGTAATTTTCGCACTGACAAGTGCGATTTCTCACCCTTGGCTGAGCGTCGTTAAAAATTACCTGACATATGTCAAAATCATATATGCGCCAATGTTGAAGTTTGATTTTGAAGAATGGATTTACTAAAGTAGAAACGAACAGGTAGTACTTATTTATTTGCAAAATATTCTTAAAAACACAATTTTCCTTCTTTGCAATAGAGATAAAAGGTTATGTTGACAGTGTCATCATACGATCCTAACCATCATGACCCTAACCCGTTCCAAAACAGTAAATCGCTCTGTAGCGTTCAAAAACAGTATAGCCGTTCTCTTTCTTTCGTTGTTTCTATCTCTTTTTAATTTCCGAGTGAATTATTCGCACGTTTTGGAACGCACCCTAATTAAATGGAAAGAGAAAGATGCACTTAACTACAATGTTTCAAATATAAGAAGTGCAATTTGACGTTTCATACTTTTCATGACGACACAACTTTGTACATGCGTAACTTAAAAATTGACATTTATTTCTTCCGTAAAACCACGTAATTTTAAAATTATTTTTATTTTATCACAAACTGCACAATTCTTAATCACTTAATTTACATTAAAAAATTTCAAACATAAAGCAATATAACCATTGTTGACAATAAATAATATTTTTTCTCGACGTCGTGTTAAAGTCACGTAGTAAGGTACGATACCGCAGTGTTGTGACTCTTCAAATTCACTTGTATACCAATAATCGTTAAAAATTACCGAATAATCGAACTTACCTATAACGATCGTTTTCAATGAAAGCGACATTTGTTATATAAATATATTTTTGATGATTTCTAAATGTCAACGAAAAAGCATATTTAAAATTAAACATATAGTTATTATAATTTTAATAAGTTTTTGTAAGCAAAATCGCTCGTGCTCAAGTCTTGACAAAAAAATATTTTTTCTTTTAATTTGGCAACACTGGCAAGTGAGAATTTGAGAATTTCTTTCATCTAAAATTCAGAAATTTACAGTCATAAAATAAATAAATCTGTAACTTAAATCGATTATAAATTATAAAGAAATGAAATCAATATCTCGTATAAATCGGATATTGTAGTAATCGATTTTTTTAACCCAATCCCTATTCTTCAGTAGGTTAGAAGTGTCAAATTGCACTTCTTATATTTGAAACACTGTACCGAGTTGTAACGTAGACGTGATGACGTTACGCAAGCGGTGTGTCCTGTCTTACGCGGTGTCCTGCGTGAGCGATCTAGACGCGAAAGCGAAGCGGCGCGGCGCGAAAACAACAAACATTCGAAACCTATTGAAGTGGCCTACGTGACCAAACGCAGTGCCAGGCCACACGATGCGGCAACGCGCCGCACCGCATTACTCCGCACCGCACTGGCGGCCACACGAGCAGTGCGGCGCCGCTGCGGCACCGCAATGTTCTTACGGCGCCGCTGCGGCACCGCAACAAGCTTGGCGGCTTGCCTACTAGTCAGTTGACGACAATCATGAACATCCCCATGAACTGAGCGGCGCCGCTGCGGTGCCGCTGCGGCACCGCACTGCTTGCACCCCTCCCCGCCTCGTCTGCCTCGCGCCGTTGTCCGGTGAGCCTGCGGTGCGGCGCCGGAGCGGTGCCGGACGTACCGTGTGGCATACCATCCAATTTTATATGTAGTAAACCGTTGCGGCACCGCTCAGGCGCCGCGCCGGAGCCGCAACGCACCGTGTGGCCTGGCGCGCACGTGGGGTGCGGTGCGGAGCAGCGCGAAATGAAGCGAACGCGAGTCGCGATCAGTTGGCTTGATATTTTCGCGCGAAGTGGACGCGTCGGCCATATTTTTGCGCGCGGAGAGGACGGTTCGCGCGCACGTAGGACAGAGTAGCCGCATCGTATTAAATTCGCATCGGATCGTTTCGCAATCGCTTTCGCGTTGAGTCGTCCACGTAGGACATGGCGGTATACAGTTCCATAAATTACAAATCAGTGGTACGCGCACGTTTACGCTTACATCTGAAATTACGCATTTGGTCTGCTTCAGCCTTAAGAGACTCGGCACCATTTCTTCGGTCCTTTTTTATAAAATGGGAAGAACTGAACTCAAATTAAGTTTAGTTTGTGAACAAGGAAATAGGCTTCATTGTATGCCACAGAGCACATACGCAGCAACCATGTGGCTGGTGTCTCCATTTGTATTTCTAGCCATTCTTCATTTATACTTATTTTATTACAGGTCAGTGACCAACAAGTCACCCTAGAAAAAGCTGGAGTACCAGGATTTTTTGTCACAAATAAACCAATAGAAGTGAAAGTTCAAATGTACCTTCTAGATTTTATACTTAGATTAAGCAATATGGATATTCCACATTAAATTAAATAATAAATATAAAAGCAACATATTATTTGAAATTTATATAACCAGGCTTTTTCATCCAGCAATATTTTAAGATCAATAACAAAATAAAGTGCTGTATAAAAAAAAACAACAAGATAAGTAGTACAAGTTTAATAATAATAATAAACATACGTACAAAGTTACAACATCTATGTTATCTAATGAAATGAAAATAACCAACCATAAATACAAGTCTTTAATGGTTTGTAGAACAATGTATCATGTCAATTTGGCATATCCCATGAGAGTCGCACACATCATGTAAGATCAATCTATACTGGACAAAAAATCTCTTATTTCATTGTCCAATCATCATCATAAATGCTGTTGACAGCAGAATTTGTAATAACATTTAATTTTAAAATGGTTTCTAACAAACTAAAAGATACCTATTATGTTACAACTAGTAGAAGCAAAGCAGCCTCTTTTCTAGCATTAAAATGGGATTAATGGCGTAGGGATTTATACCGACAGACGCATCTTGTAAAGTACATATTTTAATGAATCTGTCTACTACCCGTGCGAGCTAACATGCACCTGGCTCGAAAACAAACCTCTCCCCGCGACCCCGCGCGGCGCCCCGCTCTCGTCTTACCCGTATCACTATTATATTATACGGCACAAGTTTAACTAAAATGGCGGAAGTGCAGAAACAGATTTTCAGCTAACACGTAATTTTTTTTTACAATTTTGTTTTTAAGTAGTTTGTTTTGTCACGTTTAAAACGTCGTAGTATGTTATAAGAATCAACTAAGCACAAAATAAATGTTATTATTTAAAATACTAAAATAATTTTCAGAAAGGATGGAGCCCAGGCTAGCACAATGTACACCAAATAAAATAATATATTTTTTATTTTTATATGGTGTTAGCGTATACCTGTCATCTGTCATAGTGTTAGCCAAAAATCGAACGTCTCCTTTTTTGCACTTAGTACTTTAAATGTCACTCATTCAACCCAGGTGCCATGTTAGGTCGCACGGATAGTATATCACATTATGATTAACTCTATGCGGACTAAAGCACATTCTAATGAGCCGCCTACCTCTACCTGCACATGTACATTACATGTTACAATGCAGCATATTTTTTTATTATGGATACAAATCCCCAGTAAAATAGGAATATAGAGAACACTATGTGTTACTCTAATAAATGCATTTATACTGAAAAGACTTAAAGTAGAACGAGAATGCTAAATTTTATAATAATACTACGTACGAAAATATAGATTCAGCTGGGGAAATAAAATGTGATAACGACAGCAATTCTTTACAAGGTGCCCTGTAGGTGGAGGTATCTTGTCACAGATATAGTATACCAATCAAAAGTACAACAGACATATCAAAAATATTGGTACCTGTAGGATTTAGATTTAATTAATAATTACCATTATAAAAAATAAGTAATCATAAAAACCGAAACTAATTTGTTAATACAAAAAAAAATACAAATTCGTTGAATAGGTACAAACTAGTGAAGCTAAGTAATAATAATCTCGCTACATATTAGGAGGAGTTTTGTTACGTTAACCTATGCGCGAGTATTCCCAATCACGCAAATTAGCAGACGATAAAGAAAGGTCCAACCGTATTCACACGAACCCATAGATATTTGTTCTGTGCGTGTTTTACATACTAAGAATATTATCAGTGTCGTGTAAGCACGATGGGATCTTTACAGCATTTCGTTAAAACTACGTTAATGAAAACACAAACGATTACACGATTCAATAAAATTTAGTAATAGAAAAAATCTTGTATTGCCTTAGATTAAAGTCCTTGTGTGATCCATATTTCCCTTTTTAATAATGGAGCGATGGGCAATAAAGATACGACTTATAAAAATAACTTGAGCTATTATACAAAATGGTAAAAAAATCATAAATCTTAATAAACTTTCACACTTAAACAAAACCAAATTGCACACAATAATCAAACATTTCGACGCTTTGTGCTTTGTTGAATGTACATTTTGTGCAATTTAATTACCATCGACTACCTACTTAGGAGTAAAATACATTGCTTTTAGTTTGCAAGTTGCACAAAAAGTTTGCATGTAGTAATATAAACTCATAATTGTTAGGTACCTAGACAACTTGAACATCTACATGTATTTTTGTAGTCTTTTATGTCTGTTCTCGCTTATTGTTAGTAAAATGAAAATAACATGAATGTGATGCAATTCGAGTTGTAGGTACGTACTTTAATACAACTTTTATAAGACCATTGCACCACATAAACATTTACTATTCTAGAAATCAGTAATTCAGTACCTTCACCACAGATTTTTGAGAATAATATATTATAAACATGATTTTATAAAAGAGAAATAGAATTTAACGATATCCAAATGATTTTTTATAAAAATAGTAAATACAGAACGCATTTTCGATAGCAATAATTCATCTAGGTCTATTTATAAATTACTACTATAATTTTCGCTTTGTTCAGTCCTAAATTACACATAATAATAATTATTTAATCGATTAAATTCCGATAGTAACATGGTTTAAGGTTAGAAACAAGATAATAATGAAGTAATCGAAGACATAAACTTTATCGATTACTACTCTACTTCCTTAGATTTGTTATCGCTGTTATAAATTAACACATTATAGGAATAAATTCTACATAATAACAGATAAAGAATGCGCAGAAAATACAACAAATCGAGACATACGCTTATCGTATCTACAAGTGTCAAAAGAATATTTTCGTAACAAAAATAACAATAAATAAAGTGAACAGTCACAGTAATACTTTGTAACAAATCAAACAATGCGGTAGTCTTCAATTTTTTCGTATAAAAAATTGCATTTTTTTTATAAGTTTTAAAGAAATATTTAATATAAATCGCATATAAAGTACAACTTGTAACATTTTATTCTTCACACAAAGCACACTGTGCCTCGAATTTAGTCATTTATTTAAACCATTTTCAGCCAAGTTTTTGCTTTGTGTATTCGTAAACAAAACGATATGGTACATACAATGTATGTGACTACATGATCTAGTCTCTTTTTATTAAAAAAAATTACAGTTTTTAGATATAGAATACGTTGTAAAAGAAATAATACTGCAACAGGCACCTTACTTCTTTTCTGTTCCATAGGAAGATCCTTGACTGATTTTAGACATTCCAATAGACTTCTGAAGAAGAACGAAAACTGAAACAAGGATAATTGAATTAATAACAAATGAACTTGTAAAGTTAGTCTTTAATCTTATACATTCAATTATATCTTTTGCTATCTCCTTCATCAAATAATGTTTTTCGTTCAAAATAATACTTGCGCTTGCAATTTGTCATTGCATCTTAATTAGACTTTGTTCTACTTTATTTACATAATGTATTCAACTTGCATTGTTCTTTCAAGTTCAAACTAATGACTTTGATAATAAAATAGTAGCCGACATACGGGTGATTCATTTGTGACAATGTAACTAATTAGTGCCGGTCGGGCGTTTCGGCTTATTTGAAGGGCCCACCATTTCAGATCAAAGACATTTCATATAAAATAATTATACTTACATGCTCCAAATATAGCGCAAGCTATAGAGAAATAAAGAAGTTTCCCGCTAAACAGAAGGCCGACCAGAAAGTAGAGCATGGGGGTGAGTATGACCACAGCCCAGCCGAGAGCATTCACCAACGACCAAATAGGTGGCGGCACTGTGAACGACTCCACTCGCTCTACACCAGACTCCACGAAGAAATCACCAGTGTTTAAGAATGAATCCTGCATTTTGTCCTGCAATTAATAAAATAAATAAACTATAGATAATGACAGCTTCAGCTTCGTTGCTCTCGTGATAATATAAATATTATTTCTTGTATTGGTCAAACAGTTACTATTGCGTTGCAACTGTAAGCCAATAGCCGGCAAGCCTATATAAGCCCATATCTCGTGGGACTTCAATATAATAAGGTCTACAGGGAGTTCAGCTTCGTCCATCTACCCTGCCGAACATAAACATGTATCAATTCTGAATTCAGAAACGCCCGTATGACCTTGTAATTTAAACCTTATATCAATGACCATAAACATCACATGACGCGCGTTCATAATTTATTATAACGGCGACGACAACATGATTTTATCTAGATTAATTAGTACCTCAATAAAATACAGCAGGTGTTGGCAAGATAAAGGTTTAAGTCGGTATCAATTTACGACTTTACTAATGTGTCCAATCAATAGTTAAGGTAATATTTTTATAAGTAGTAACTCATACAGTGAAGTAATCTTATACAGAGGAGACACAAGTATTGAACAATGTTTTGCTTCAACGATGTCAATATACTGATACTTTTGACCTCATTAGAAACAGCATTTCAACACTAATATCATAAAAAAGTATAGTTCGTAAGCGATTTATCTCCGAAACGAATGACTAAAATTAAAAAAAAAAAATACTGGTAGAAAGCTACTTTATTTCTGCTTTGCTTTCTGGAAGCTATTTACGCACGGACGAAGTCGCGGAAATAAGTTGGCAGCATTTTAAATTTTGTCAAGGCGGTTAAATATGCGGACAGTAAAATAAATATTGTTAAATATGTATTTTATGTCACCACACTCTTTAAGACCACCGTCATGAATACAAAGGTGTCTAGTGCTTAGAGGTGAGATATTTGACACTTTAATGCCATATGTGTAATGTGTATTTATGAAGCGTCAGTTAGCACAACACTCATAGTCGCGCCAATTCTTTCAGGTTTATCGAATCGCAGTATTATATTTTTATAATTGTCAAATTACGAAATTTGCGTTTATAATAATAATAATTATTTATTCATATTAATGTATTTATACACTTAAAAAGAGACGTGGTTCCCTAAGTTTGTTTTGGCAAGAATTTAATGTTATAATTACAAGATATTTCATCATCTCCCTAGCCTTTTTCCCAACTATGTTGGGGTCGGCTGCCAGCCTAACCGGATTCAGCTGGTTACCTGTGTTTTACGTGGAGCGACTGCCTATCTGACCTCCACAACCCCGTAACTGAGTGACACGATAGCTTTTGGTTAGACTGGTCAGAGTTTCTGACTAACCAGTAACGACTGTCAAAGTTCACAAATAAAGTATAATTACGAAATATTATAAAATTAAATTCATTTATAATAATATCAACACCTACGTAGTACTACATGTACTACTAGTAAGTACCTATCATGTTTATATTTAAGTCGTCGATTTATTTATTCTTTAAAATTCTTCCTGATCTAAATTACCATACCTATATAGGTAGGTAGTATTTTGTTCCACGTAGAAATATTGACGTTGCGGAAGTATAAACTCGAAACAATCTTTTCAAGTCAAGGTGGTACAATTTTATTATTTTCAATATTAATACTTATGCAAAGTAAAATCTGATGTCTATAGGTATAATGATATAAGTGACCATTTAATTATATTGCTCATAGCATCTATGTCATCACATCAACATCATCGTTTTTATGTTTATATTGCCGGAAGTGTAAATACTTAGGAAATGTGTAGAACATAAAGGAGACAATTTTTTTTGTTCGGGGATTAGGCCCACCACAAATTGTGGCATTTATTAATGAAATGCACGTTAGTTTATTCCTTATAATCTCTAGATTACAGTGGCAATATTAGCAAAACTCTAAGTAACCGGAATACTGGGAAATACGACAGTCAAAACATGACTCTCATAATGACCTAAAATCTCACAAGAGCGATTATTTAATGAGTGAATAGGTTTCCTAGGTATTTTATGTTAGAATAGTGCACTTTCAATAATAATATAGGTGTAAATGACATAAAAACCTGGCTTTGGTGTGATTTTTTTTCGATTATTCTTTTACTGTGGACGCCAATGCTTTTATAAGTAAAGTTGTTGCACATTTCGTTGAAATCGAGCTGTACAATTGTTACAACAGCTTTATATATTATGCACTGTATCTCCAGAAGCCATTTTTCTAACATCTATTGAATAAAAATACGAAAAGAACAGAAGAAGCACTTATCTGACTATCTAGAAAACTGTTGGAAACTATTAGGCTAAGTTTACATGACCGCGAGAAGCCGCGCGTCGCCGCGTGGTTGAGGCCCTGTCCAGAAGGGGAATTCGCCGCGATTCGACTCGCGCGAATTCACTCGCGGGTAGGCAAGATACTAGGCACCAATACATCGCGTCCACAAGCATCGCGCGACTAATAAACTCGCGCGTGACTCGCGCGTAATGCGCGCGAGTCGAGATACTAGGGCCGCCTTGTTGCGTCCAGATTTCGCGCGAATTTCAGAGCGAGTGCACGTATAAAAGAGAAAGAGAAGGAAATACGACTCGCGCGTACGTACGCTCTATACGCTTGGACTCTGGACGCAACACTCGCGCGTGTTACGAGAATCGCGGCGAATTCGCCCTCCTGGACAGGGTCTGAGGCGTTCGCATGATGATGTGCATACCAGTCCGGATGTCAATGTTGCTTGAAGAGGGGGCAATTTGCTTATGGATTTTATACCGAAGGCTGAGTCGTCGCAGAAAATGACAAAGACAATAAAAAAGCTTTCTTGCATCCTATTTTAAATGAAAGTCTTTCACTTAAAATAGGATGCAAGAATGCTTTTCAACGAACGTAGAACGCGCGGTAATGTCTACGATAATTGCTGCTTACTTTGGTCTTGTACCGCGCGGTTTCGCGCGGTCGTATGAACTTAGCTTAATAATGTAGTCTGTCAGTGTCAAACTGATTGAAACTGTACCACAGAGCATCTACAACGGAATGTTAATTAGGTACGTTTCGTTTCACATAATATATTTAAATTCACGTTGAAATAAATGTAAAAACGCTCCTCAACATGCATTTTTCCGTAATAGTTTTTTACTATTATTTCATTATTCCCGTTAGATATCTATATAATTTTTAGTGGGTTAGTTATAATAAGGTGATGACTTGTTTCATGCGTAAAATTATTAATAAACGTAACCGTTTAATAGTGGGACCAAAAAAAATTGTCTCCTTTATCGACTATTATTTTTTCAATTTTTTTTTATATAACAGCATGTATTTACTTGTATGTTATTATTATAATACATGTATTTCAATAAATCAGACAAAATCATATCTGATTTATCGTTCAGACACACTAAATCGTAAGGTTCGCGTAATCGCGTAAGCAGTTTTGAGTATTATGTAAATTGTATATCGTGTCTATTTTCATAAAGACTAATTTTAGCCTCAGTTTTTGCCCGAAAGGCGAAATTCAAAATACTAAATTCTGCTCAGTATCGCGCAATTTTTTAATCTAGTTTTAGTATTTATTTTTCTGGGAGTGGGAAATCATCAAATGACTGCTCCCGTCCTGGCGTGAGGGAGGGCGTGACAGACTTTTATTGTCTTTTACTGACTAAAACCCACTCATGTTCCTTCGGTTGCCTTTTATGTTCCGGGGTCACGGTAACTATTATAAACATTCCGCACCCCCGGCGTCTAGTTCTAGTTACCATTTTAGTAAATCAAGGAAATGTATCGAATTACCAATAACTAACTGTAGTATGACACTTTTGTATGAATCTGCTTACGAAATAATTTACACAGCACCACTTGGCTTGCAAACTCGTTACGGAAATGGGTTATTGCGGTTGTTAAAGGCGAGAGCGGCCACTGACTTGTATTGTAGGACATAATATGATCTGTGTGGCGTATTTATTTCGCATTAAGACGACAAATACATTACTTAGTAAAATTTTTAAACAAATTATCCTTAATGGCAAAGACACAAAAATATTGTGGATCATAAACTAGGATTGATATCGGATCGCGTTGGACGAAAACTTCAAAAACCACGGCTAATTTTTTAGTATAAATTTTGTTACTAACGATTACATTTTATTACTAACGATTAATTTATTTTCATTTATTTAAAACTTATAAAAAAACAATGCACAACGGCGGACGTAATGCCTTGGGCATTATCTAACAGCCTACATTAGGGTGATGAAGAGTCAAATCATTTTTCAATGTTTACTCTACATTTTATTACTAACAATTAATTTATTTTTCAAACTCAAAGTCTTTATTGCATTCATGTGTATTAGTTGTTACAAATAATATGTATAGGTAAGTTTCAACATGAAGCCCGGTTAGGGCACAGCAATATAATAATAGTAATTTAAATTAATATAAGTACTATATTTACTTTCGCCATTTTCGAGAGATTCGCCACTCACAAAGATCGCAAGTCATTTCGAACATTCGATTATTCAAAGCTGCGGAATTCCGCTAATTATCTGAAATGTGAACTTAATAAACGTACCTTTACGACAAAGAGGTCATGCAGCCACTTGGTAGCTTCGCCTTCCTCTTCCGGCACATTCTCGACCGGTATCCGCTGAATGTACAAATGAGCGTGCACCGGCTTGCCGTACAACAAACTTGTTAACGTTGGCGGCGTCTGAAATTTTAATTAAGTATTCTTAATGCAATTTATCGTTCATACATGGCTACATAATTCTCATTCTAGTTTTCTGTAACAATCTACTAATCTAGCTATGAAATACAGATTTATAATAGGTTTTTTTTTGTTAGCTTGTTCTGTCCCACTCCTGGGCAAAGGCCTTCGTCTGCTCTTCTATCTTTCGCGATACCTTGCTTCCGCTTATTCAAGGCTATATAAAAAACCGGTCAAGTGCGAGTCGGACTCGCCCAACGAGGGTTCCGTAAATAACTAGAAATTTACGGTTTTCAGAGTTTTTCCTTTACTTGTGCTACATGACATTGCTTCTTGCTAAATTTCATGATTTAATGGAAAGTACCCTATAGGTTTTGATTCCCTTGCAAATGTCTAAATATGCAATATAAACAGCCGTCTCTTTTTATTGCGTTGATTTAGAAATTTGAATTTGTCACTGTTTTGAGAGACAGCAGACTTGAGTATGTGATATTAATTTCAGCTTGATATCCCTTCTGAGAAAAAAGGTCTTGACAAACGGACGGACGACGGACCACAAAGTGATCCTATAAGGGTTCCGTTTTTATCTTTCGAGGTACGAAACCCTAAAAACAGCTTAACACTTTGTCCGCCTAATTCAATAAAATGTATACAAGCAGCTGTTTCTTGTTGCTTTATCAGTTATTGTTTAATATCAGTTGTTGAATTATCGTTAAAGATGTCATTTAGTCAGTAATATAGGCCAACACACACTACTACACTACTACAACAACACCACTAAACAACACTATTAGTATTTTTTAAATTCTCCTGTATAAGCTGACTACTCTTCAAAGTTGATTCAGCGGTTTAGGTATGAAAATGGAAGAAACAAACAAAATTTCGCATTCATAATCTATTTAAGGATTAATTTTCCTACCATGTGCGGGATCATTTCGCTGAACGTGATCAGGAAACGCAATGAACTTTAATGAAGTCCCCACAGCTAAAAGGGTACATACCAAGTTCCAACACGTAAAATACATTCCGTTTGCACATTCAGATACCCTGGTAGTGTTATAATCAATTAGGTATTACTATTTTGGTTCGATGAACGCAAACATTGATATTGATATGGACATTCCTCGGGATTTTCGTAATGAGAAATATCGAAGGAACAAAAAAATGTAAAGAACAATCTTATGAGAACGTTAGAATAAGTTTGCAATGGCTATTATCATTTGTCTATTACGAAATAGTTACAGGAATAGTATAAATGACTTATTTATTTTGAAACCAGGGAGGCCGGGACTCTGGGAGCGTCTATACAATGTGTATTTTTGGTCTTGCAAAACCCGCTAGATGATTCTACCCATAAAAACAAACAACTTTTATCATGGAACCAACTCTGAAATCGCGAAAACAATAATGCGATAATGTATGAAACAGCTGATATTTTTTTCGAGATTTCAAGTTGATTGTTTTTATGGGTAGAATCATCTACTAGCGAGTTTTGCAAGACCAAAAATACATCTTGTATTAAGACAACGAATCTTAAGCGCTAAATCTTGCTTTACGTGTCCTATCATCGGTAATTTGTAGAGCCATAAACTTTAAGTATTGTAAAAAAAACAGCAAAGAACATTTCTGTTGAAATATTTTAATATGTTGTATGAAAAATTGCGTTTTTAGTTGTTGACGTCTGTATTCTTATGATGAGTTATGATACGCATTTTAATAAGTCGGAAACGTTGAACATCGACCTCCAAACTGACCGGTACAAAATCTATAATATTTTCTTAGGTAGGTACTCACGCATTGCATTCGTAATTCATGATCATAACACAACTGTTGTAATTTTGTTAGCAGCGCTAAAGATTGTTAGTACTGGGTACCTATTGCTACTTAAATATGTGACAAGCCCATTAATTGTCTTTATAATACAGCAATGTCATCATCTAATGATAAATATATCATGCAGTCAATAAACCAGTGATGATGCATAATCTAAATGCGGAAACATGACATAAGATAAGTACGCAATATTTGACTTTTTTTTTAATATCGAGTATCGGGTACCGCGTATAGTGGTCTCGTTTACAAACATAAACTTTATTGCATAAATAACCAGACTAGACACATTATTATACTTTAAACTTTCGCGTTGCATATTTATACTTCACTGTTAATCGGGATTTAACAGACTAGACACAACTAATAATTCAACAATAACTCATACAAAATTTTCGTCGTGCTGGAATCAAACTCGCAAATAGTGCAGCAGTCGAACGATCAACCTATGTTAAGTAGAATAATTAATTGAAAAAAGTTCAATAAAATTATAGTAGATACCCAGTACATTGGACATTACACCTTAAAATATAATATCAATCAATAAAGATAACCTACACACACTGTTTATCAACTTGGCGAGTGACTTGCGACCGTCCAATCCTTAAATTTACAATTTTAATTAGTGTAATTATCTTTAATTGACAGTATCTTAATTAAACAATAAGACTGTTATATTACGTTATAATACTACGATATTATCTATCTGCGGTCTTTATTGACGTGCCCTTAATGAGTGTTCGTAGACAAAACAATATTGAACCAAAGACTGAAATCAATCAGGTTTAGAGATGGGATTTTACCCGGAAAAAACCCAAATATGGGAAAATATAGGGAAAAAACCCGGGGAAAATTACCGAATGGGATAATATTCGGGTTTTTTCATATTTAGCATATGTAACAACTAGGTAATGTGTAGATCATGTATATATCATACAGTACGTACTATTTCAGTACTATTACTACAAGTTAGAGCTAATCTAACTTTGTTTATTTTAATTTTGCAATATTAACGTTTTTTATATCCATACTATCTAACTAAATGAAATAAAAATTAAACAAAAAACTTGTCTGTTTGTGTGTGTTCCTCCGCCCTTAGCGACAAGTAACCCGAAACTATGCAAGCGGGTTGGGGGGGGCGGGGAAGCAGGTAGTAGAGTGGCGTGCCCGGTGCTGGTGATCTATCTATCTCACACGTTGTTTTGGCTTCGTACTGTGCGCACTCGTGTTAATTTGTTGGTTTAATTGACGACTTGGATTTTGTTTTGTGGACTTTTGATTACCTAGTGATTATTACTTGCGACTTGGATTTTGTTTTGTGGACTTTTGATTACTTAGTATTTAAATACGTGATTTACTTTGGATCGACAACAACTGCTACTCTTACGGACTTCGATGCCTACTTCTTTTTATCAACGTTAATTTACCGGTAAGTTTGAGCTTTAATAATAAAATTGTTATATTAGACTACAAAAGTTTTAATTAATATATTTGTGGATTCCTTGCAAACCTTGTACTTTTATTTATTGAAATTGATATATTTTGATTTTCTAAGTTTATTTACTGTAGGAAATAGTTATTACAAAAGTTGAAATGGCTAAACGCTTGGGCGTTTCAGGCAATTTGGGCAAAGTATAAATTCCTTCTTTTGGCCATTTATACTTATTTCATATTAGTTTCGTAGGTTTACCTACTCTGTTAATATACAATACTTTAGAACAACTCAAAGTATTTCTACTGTTTTCACATTTGTTTTTTTTCTTTAGATCTCATCATGCCCAGAAAGAAGAATACTGATGTATGGGAAAACTATTTTCATTCGGCAACCAGTAAAACAGTAAAATGCAAACACTGTGAAAAAGTTTACCAGTTTGGCAATGTCAGCAAGATGAGCAGCCATCTGTTGAAATGTTATAGATGTCCAACTGTTATCAAGAACAAACTACAGAAAATACCTGTTACGAGCACAACTGCTACAAATCTGCCCTTGCAAGATGAATCACATCGTGGAATGTCACAGGATAACAGTTTGACGGATACAACTTCTAATATTACGACTTCATCAGAAATTTCAACAGAAAATAAACTTTATCTGGATCAGCTCTTATCGAAGGCAATATTTGTTACCGGATCTCCTTTATCCATCGTTGAACATCCGCTGTGGGTACGATTTTTTGACGATTTGCAACCACTTTATAAGTTACCATCCAGAAAAGCAATCTCTACAACACATTTGGAAACTATTTATAACGAAATGGTGAATGAAATTACAGACGAACTGAAGACTATAAATGATTTGCATTTGCAGTGTGATGGCTGGAGCAATCAGCGAAATGAAGGTATCATCAACTTCATTATTGCAAAACCCGAGCCTGTTTTTGTTAAAAGCTTTAATACTCTTACAAACCGACATACAAGCCAATATGTATCTCAAGAGATAATTAAAGTTATAAACGTGTATGGAGGCCACAAATTTGTAACTCTTATCGGAGATAATGCAAATAATATTCAAAGAGCATTTCAGATAGTTAAAAATTCGTATCCACATATAATTCCGCTGAGATGTGTAGCACACACATTGAATTTGCTGTGCGAAGATTGTTTAAAACTAGAACCAATTAATGCAATTATATCGATTGCCACAGATACGATAAAAACAATTAAAAGAAACCAAAGTATGAGCGCTTTATTAGCTCAAATTGTGAAAGAAAAAGGTTCAGGTGAAACACTGAAATTGCCAGGGAAAACCCGCTGGGGTAGTTACTGCAAAGCGTTAAAAAGTTTAAAAAAATCCAAGCTGTTCACGAAAATGCCACTATTTCAGACGAAATAAAATCAAATTTATTGGATTTAAATTTCTGGACCATGGTAGAAAATTGCATAAAATTACTGGAACCAATAACTGAACAAATTTTCAAACTTGAAGGCAATGGAGTATTTATAAATGAAGTTTACATGGCCTTCAAAGATATTAGGTCTACATTTAATTTTGCTTTTCCCGAAATATCCATTCTAAATGAGGATCATAAAAAAGAGATTACAAATGCTGTAATTAGGCGAACAAGTAATTGTTTGAAACCCATTCATTATGCTGCTTATTTATTAGATCCAAGATCGCAAGGCATTGAATTAGAAGAAGAACACGAAGTGGATGCCATGGAGTTTATACATGATGTAAGCCAATCGCTTAATATTGACGTTGGCGTTGATTTAGCCAATTATAGAGCTAAACAGGGTTTATGGAGCAGACCATTTATATGGAAGAATGTTGCTGAAATGGACCCGGTAGTTTGGTGGAGAGGACTTTGCAAGTCCAAATTGCTGAGTAGGGTGGCAGTACGTATTCTAACTGCTCCCTGTACTTCAGCAGCCACTGAACGATCTTTTAGCACGCATGCGCATATACATAGTCACAAACGAAATAGATTGACTACAGACAGGGCAGCAAAAATAGCGTTTATATCGTATAATTGGAACCTGTTACACAAACATAAAGATGATGACAATGACGACGATGACGAGCCGTTATCTACACCCAGGCAATTGTCGAGTCCATTGGGTAGCCCAATAAATGAAGAACAACCTTCAACATCTCGTGGAAATACGCAAGAAATAGAATTTAGCAATATTAATAATATATTTAATGATAATGACAGTAGCGACAGTGACTAAAAAGTTTCAATTGTAAAAAAACAGTTTTGTAACGTTTGTAAATTGTAATAAATGATTGTTAGTAAGTATCTCTCGTTGTTTTTTTTTTGTTAAATATTTTTAAATGTTTCAATAGGTGTTCTTTCTGTTATTAACATTCCATCACAGTACGCAGAAAAAATCTTATTATAAAACAAGAAGACTTCTTTTTGGTGTTGTAATAAATAATGTTTAACCAAAACCTTTAAATAAAATCAGCATATTATTCAATTCAATTCTATTCAAAAAAAATATTTCAGACTAGCTTTTGCCAGCGACTTCGTCCGCGTTCACTCCCGTTTTCACAACATTTTTTATCACTGCTCCGCTCCTATTGGTCATACCGTGATGAAAAGTACCCTATAACCTGCTTAGGAGTATGAAGAATAATTGTACCAAGTTTCGTTAAAATCCGTCCAGTAGTTTTTGTTTCTATAAGGAACATACATACAGACAGACAAAAATTTTACTGATTGCATTTTTGGATTCAGTATCGATCACTAATCACTCCCTG
The DNA here is from genome assembly GCA_033675125.1 of Athetis lepigone. Lineage (NCBI taxonomy): Eukaryota > Metazoa > Arthropoda > Insecta > Lepidoptera > Noctuidae > Athetis > Athetis lepigone. The sequence goes on from CM066229.1 coordinate 8,482,072, forward strand.
ATAGTTATTTTGGTAATATATTTAATGTACAGAATTTACCTCTACAGATTTATTATAAGTATAGATAATATTATGCTGGTTTTATTTTAGTTCCTGAATCAGGCTACACATGACGTTTTGACGTTTTAAACAACAGACGACAGCTAGTGACCAATATAAGCTGGCGCAAAGAGTGTACGCATCACAAAGTACCTATTTATTTAGTTCTAAAACTAAAAATAAAATAAGAACATGATAATTACTTTAAATAATGAAAATACCCGTCTATTGGGTTTTTTCCCACATAAAAACCCGGTTTTTTCCCATATAGGAAAAAACCTAGGTATATTCCCTTTGGGTTTTTTCCCAGTGCCCATCTCTAATCAGGTTATGCAAAACTAATGATTCGAATTATTTATTTTACTGTTTTTTTTATTAGGCTTCTTATCTTGACGAGCGAAAGGCAAGGCTACCTGGGAGTTATTTATCCGTACTAATATGCGAAAGTAACTCTGTCTGTCTGTCTGCCTCTTCTTCACGCCCAAAATAGCTGAACCGATTTGAATGAAATTTGGTACAGATATAGTCTGGGACCCGAGAAAGGACATTGGATAATTTTCATCCCGGAAATTCCCCGGGAACGGGAACTATTAATCCATGCGGACGATGTCGCGGGCAAAAGCTAGTTGCCTATAAATTGCAGTATGAAAAGACCGGCACTATGTATAATCTTGTGGTTTGCAAGATTTGTGAGGTAGTGCGTACTTCATGCTCTTATTTATACTACGAAATTGGCACCACGTTATTTTTCATATCTCCTAAAGCACTTCTTCCGAACTACCAAATGGTGAATACGAAATCAGATATTCTAGACTTCATCGCTCCAATAAATCAGAGATATAGTAAGACAACATACACATTTACGACATTTCCCGCAGCCGCCATTCGGAGATTTGTCCGGAAACCGCAAATGCTTCCGCGAACTTTAGTTTTTTATTTATTTATTGAATGTTGCTAGACCACATAATAAACATCGATAATATTAAGTATGGCCAAGGCCGTAGACTAGAATTAAATAATGGGGCGGGGGATTCGAAGCCGGAATTTACTTAGAGGATGACGTTTGTCAAACAACTCTAGACCACATGTTCATTGTCCATGGTTCAGTGTTTGCAAATATTAGTGTGCTCATTTTCGGAAGTTATTGGACTCTCAATGTCCCCCCCTGCTATCACCCTTGAAATTTAGAATAAATACCATTGTAATGTAACATACCTTACAATCCTTCTCAAAGGCCAGTTGTATGTTGTAAATAACAGGTATTTTCCCTCTGAAGAACTGTAGGCTCGTGGTAAAACCTCTAGTGCGAGGCGTGAGGTGATGCTTGAGAAGAGGCAGATTCTTCTCTTTCGCGAAACTTAACGATGCTTCGTGCTTCTTCTTTGTATACCGGGTGCCTTCGGGAGTCATTAGAAGCTAAAAACGAAGAAATTATTATTTTCTTGTTAAATCAGGCAGCTTAAAATTGTTTTTTCTAACTTAAAATCAGATAACTATTTATAATCCTAGCTGCCAGTACTTTTGAGGAAAATTTCATCGCTTATCTTTCTCAATGCCTATTTAACGATTGAACAAGGCTAACTAACACGAACTATCTGCCATAAATCATAAAATTAAAAATTACATAGGGTGACTGGTAATTAGTGTATGATACTTAAACACGTGATTGTGCTCATCAATATAAACAAAATTTGAAGGGATTTCGAGGCCAAGACCTGATGGTAGGATACCACCAGATCTCGACTTTATTGACCATCTGTAAAATTATACCCTTTCAAATTAGTAGATTTCGAGTATGTACGTTATCGACGAACTTGCATAATAATAAAACAAAGATTCTGACAACTTAAAACCTCCTCTTTTTTTTATTTCTCCAACTATTGTTGACATTTAGTTAAATATCTAAACAAATGGAGTGCAGTACGCATTGCCACGACAACATCGAAGATATTCGGAACGTTAAGTTATGAACTGAAATACATTCATGAAAAAATATTGCACAGTGTAGCGCTGACTTTATCTAAGAATGTAGTGTGTACTATCAGTGATTGCAAAAGCATAGCAAAGGCATAGAATGACCGAGACTGATATTATTGATATTATCGCAGTCTGGCTATAATCACAATGACCTTAAATTTCATTGCTAAATATAATCTTACTTATCAATTCCCTTGAAATGTACGAATTTCTACCGATTTTTCTAGATGCTGTCTGGCATAACGTAGATGTTAAAGGTCACTAACTGTGCGTATAGTGATCAGGTGCTATTGTGATAAACATGATATTTGAACAAACTGAATCAATAATGAGTTATTAACGATTATAAATATGCCTTACTTAAGAGTTTGTCACTATAATTATGTAATGTTAGATATGTATAAAAATAACTCCAGATTATTTATTTTTATCAGACTGTCTGTACACTTTGTACAACGATTTAATGTATACTCACCCACACAGGATCCGGATAGTCACACAATTCTGATATCTGATGTTTAATAGTCTCCTTATCTTTTTCAAAAGACCTTTCCAGAAACACAAATTCGGAGAACTTCCACATCCAACCAATTGGAGGTAAATATTGAATGGATTTTTTCGCATACGCCTTGCAATTCTGAAACAAATTTCACGTGTTAATACTAAGCACGTTTCACAATTCGTAATTTTTATTACTGCGGTTATAATTTATTTCTTCTCGTTAAGTTCTATTTCAACAACTCTAACAAATGCAGAAACTAGCCGAGCGTGGTGCCAACGCACGTTCAAATATTTGCTTAACATGAATAGGTACCAGTACTACGCATATGTAAAATAGATTAAAAAGTTGTCTATACGTAGTTAAGGTTGATTTCGGTTGTTTTCATCTGTAAAACATTTATAAATATGTAATTGCGCAGAAATTTTACGCTCAATTATTTGGAGAAAACATTTTATTTGCATTAAAACTTTAGAGGGACCCAAGGAGCGACTTAGTTAAAACGGCTTTGCAATTAGTTAGAAACTGTAGGTACTATATAAGTGTTTATTTTGGTTTACCATTTGTAAAAAAGGGTTCTAAATAAATATGGTTGCAGTGGAATTTGAACTCCGTGAATGTCCGAAGCGCAGTATACAAGGTACGATGTTGGAGTATGTAGGTACAACAAAATAAGACATGCGTTATTTTTACAATGATTTCGGTTATTCACTGAGACTTAATATTATTATCATCATTATGAGAAGTATTCATGATTTGGTAAAAAAAAAAAAAATACTTTTAGTAGCACTGTCGAAATCTGGTTTCAAAACTACGCAACGCTATATTACTTGCATTGGTAGTTTTATATTAACTTTATCCGTTAGTTAATAGAGAAGGAAAGAGATGTTCTATTCCTATACTATGTATAATTTTCGAACAAACATTGTAGTGTGTAAATTGCGTAATTTGTGAATCGCCGAGTCTAAAGGTTCACGGATGCGCAAGTTATCAACGTTATCATTAGCCGCCTAGCCGGTTTTCATTCGATTAAAGTTTTGAAACAATATTTGATTTACATTATCGCAATAGATGATTCACAAACATAACAGGTAGAATATTTTAATTGAGGTAAAGTTATTCTTAACGTAAAAATAGAGGTCAGATTTATTGTCAATCATCAATATCATCAAATCAATATGACGGAAATGGAAAGAAAATTGGTTAGTGATTGATTAAAAATCATGTCATTATTGGGAATCACTAACCAAAAAGAACAAGGGAATCTGCACCATTGTCTTTCTCTTAGATTATATACTTGTCCTTTCTATTGTGTCTCGAATCTCGACTGGTGAGAGGTTTAAACATCACCTGCTACTAAAGCAACAGTTTTAACGAGTATAGTACCAATGTGCCAATGTAATGTTTTATTATTTAGAGACACTATCACTGCTGATGTACATCATGGTAGCAGCATTGATAATAGAATGGAGGTACCTATATAATTTTATTCTATATACATTTTATCAATTTAGGCAAGAACGTTTCTTTGTTTATAAGACCTTGCTGACCATGGAGCGTTGACCGACCTTATAATTATATTATGAATTTTTAAACACGCTTGTACATTTTCAGTCGGTAGAGAATATTTTTGTTTAAGTAGATAATTTGTTCAATAACTAATTATAGATTGATGGATTACCTAATGCCTAAATTAATATTATGCGTGATCGATTTAAGTAGAATATGAAGTTTTAGAAAAGTGTCCGTGGAGTTTCTTGTCTGATCTTCTCTAAGATCTACCTACGTTTTGGAACAGACAACTAGCGGATTCTGAAACGATTCACCCACAGTCGATTATTCCATGAACGGTTAGGCAACAGAATCTTTTAACCATTAACTTTTCACCCAAAGAACGTTTGGCCCATGAACTGTTCACCAACAGAACGGTACGCCAGTGAATGTTTAGCCAACAGAATCTTTTGACAGAGAACGTTTCGCCCATCAACTTTTTCCTATACAGCTGCCACCCTCAACTATGGTTACCGGGTGAAACTGGTTGCAATCTGGACTTTAGGGCACCCAGACTCGGATAGGTTAGGTTAGAACTGGTTATTGGTTACTTCGTTATAAACTGGTTATCCATACTAATATTATAAATGGGAAAGTGTGTCTGTCTGTCTATTTGTTTGTCTTTCTTTCACGGCAAAACGGAGCGACGAATTGGAGTGATTTTTTAAGTGGAGATAGTTGAAGCGATGGAGAGTAACATAGGCTACTTTTCGTCTCTTTCTAACGCGAGCGAAGCCGCGGGCAAAACCTAGTTTCTTTATAAGCCACCCAGAAGTAGGGCTCCGTCGACCCCGCCCACCCTCGGCCATGCATAATCTCCTCAGTTAAGCGCTACGCTTATACTCTTAGCATGTTAGCAAAAAGTTCATGGGCGAAACGTTCTCTGTCAAAAGATTCTGTTGGCTAAACATTCACTGACGTATCGTTCTGTTGGCGAACAGTTCATGGGCCAAACGTTCTTTGGGTGAGAAGTTAATGGTTAAAAGATTCTGTTGCCTAACCGTTCATGGAACAATCGACTGTGGGTGAATCGTTTCAGAATCCAACTAGCGTCACCTTGCTGAATAACTTACCGACTCTGACAATATTCATAAGTGCCTGTAAATGGTACCTATTAGCCTTTTGACTTTTTGTAGGAGATTTAAATATTCTGAGCTTACATCACGATATTAATAAATGAGATGCATATTTCGATATTTATCTTATTGTTTGGGAGTTGACCGTCAATCATTAACGTACTTAAAAATGTGAAATATACAAAATAGACAAAGAAAATTAGCATGTGATAGAAGAGGACTACAAGCACTTTAAGTTAGTACCTATGGAGGCAACAAGAACACTATAACCAAAATTTATAACATTTTTTAGGGTTCCGTACCTCAAAAGGTAAAAACGGAACCCTTATAGGATCACTTTGTTGTCCGTCTGTCCGTCCGTCCGTCTGTCAAGACCCTTTTTTTCAGAAACGCGTCGAGATATCAAGCTGAAATTAATATCACATACTCAGGTCTGCTATCACTCAAAGCCGTGAAAAATTCAAGTTTCTAGTTCAACGCAAAAAAAAAGATACGGCGGTTTATATTGCATATTTAGAAATTTGCAAGAGAATCAAAACCTATAGGGTACTTCCCATTGACCAAGAATCATGAAATTTGGCAAGAAGCAAGGTCATGTAACACAAGTAAAGGGAAAACTCCGAAAACCGTAAATATGTAGTATGTTCACATCAGGCGTCTGTCTGTTCGTCCGTCTGTCAAGAACGTTTTTCTCAGGAACGCGTCGAGATATCAAGCTGAAATTAATATCACATACTCAAGTCTGCTACCTCTAAAAGCAATGAAAAAATCAAGTTTCTAAATCAACGCAATAAAAAGATACGGCGGTTTATATTGCATATTTAGACATTTTCAAGGGAATCAAAACTCAAAACCTATAGGGTATTTCTAATTGACCTAGAATCATGAAATTTGGCAAGAAGCAAGGTCATGTAGCACAAATATAGGGAAAACTCCGAAAACCGTAAATTTGTAGTTTGTTCACATCAGGCGTCCGTCTGTTCGTCCGTCTGTCAAGAACGTTTTTCTCAGGAACGCGTCGAGATATCAAGCTGAAATTAATATCACATACTCAGGTCTGCTATCTCTTAAAACAGTGAAAAACTCAAGTTTCTAAATTAACGCAATAAAAAGATACGGCGGTTTATATTGCATTTAGATATTTGCGAGGGATTCAAAACCTATAGGGAACTTTCCATTAACGGAACCCTCGTTGCGCGAGTCCAACTCGCACTTGACCGGTTTTTATTTATTATTAATATTTGTATTAACATTTCAAGTTCAATACTTTGTCTTAAGCAAAAACTTAATTGAATAGAGTTTCTGTAAAATTTCTTGCTCGTTCTTCTACATACTTTGGCACTCACAGGCTTGCCTAGTTTGGGGCAAGTGTCAAAAACTATTATGTAATTTTACTGCATTTTTTTATTATGTTTCGTATATTCTTTTTTACATAGAAAACTATCTACGTATTAGAAACTGACATGTAGGTAGCTTTTACTTTCAGACAAAACTAACTAAACAACAAATGGTTACTTTAATTGAAATAAATTAATTGTCTCTGAATCATCGCTCTTTGAAAACGGCCGTAAGGCTGACAATGACAAGATCTCATTGACGTATTTTCGACCTAAATGCACTACTAATACCATATTTTCCATGGATGGCCCGTGATATGAATGTGATGTGACTCGTTAGCCACGTACCTATTAACATGAATTTAATATTACTTCGGCTCAATCAACTGATTGGGTAATGTAGGTATGTCGTTTATCAGACAACCATCAAAGTTGGACCGAACTCATCGATCGTTAAATTAGGTTCTGACGATCATAATTATGCGACATTCAACGCTGATCAAATGGCATTATGTAGAATCAATTGTGAATGCTGGGATGCTGGGATTTAGACTTCCTCTCTGTAAAGGGGACCTAGCGGGGCTGTTGTGCACCTAATACGTACGTCATGTCTCTGAATGCCACAATACGAGAAGGAGCAGGCACCTGGACGCGTTGGTTACCCAAATGAATCTTCATTTAAACTTATCCTTAAATCCTTAGACTCAAGCCAGACTTAAAAGATATGAGAGGTCCCCAAACTTTGTTCGGTCCACTAGCCATTTTTACAAGTTTAAATCGCCATCACTTAAAATTCCGATATTTAAATTATTTAAAATAATTACGATAATTGTCAAACGTAATGAAACGTTGAAAGTCGTGTCGACCATTGACCTCTATTTTCGCAGACATTGATTGACATGTCATACATAGATCCCTTGCTTGGACCTCTCGCTATAGGAATCAATGTGTTCAGCATAACATGCTCATCACTTAATGCGACAAGCATGATAGCTTTACCTCCGAAACGATACATTTTTACGACTTTATTGGCCGTTTTCACTAATACAATAATTAACCTAAACAAAAACCCATTGTAAGATTCTCAATGTACGGCGCTCTTCACCTGCACCAGAAACTGCATTAGTGGTATATTTATTTATTTATTATTTATTTATTTAGGTGTCTTGGTGTCAGTGAAAACGGGCGTTTACGGGCACTAATCAAACATCATAAAAAGCGATCGATTTCTGAAAACCACTCTGATAAATTGATTGAAATTAAAAGTGAAAGCTACCGTGTCGATTGACATTGAATGATGCCAAATAAAGATACCAAATAAAAACTTAACGCTGCGAAATATATTAATACTGAATGACCTAAATATAGGTGTTTCGATTTCGACGGCCCATTATAACGGAAAGAATCGCCTGCTATAAGCGGATGAACCGACGGCCGATGCAAATGATTTCTCCTTAATTTTATGAAATTAACTGCAAGTTTTCTGAATACCTAGGTTCAGTTCAGATAATAGTATTTATGGCAGAAAATTTACCGCAAGCAAACTAACATCTGACTAACTAACTACAATCTGACAATAGGCGAGACGACGAAAAGAAGTAATTAGTCCGTCATTGAGATTGTTAAAAAATTTTGGACACATTTTTCTTTTTTCTGGGAAACGAAAAATTCCGACGATACAGTGCGTTGAAGTTGTGCGTGACTATCACGATCAGATACAATGTTTGCATTACGGTGGCGTCAAAAGCCCCCACTATGCCCCCACTCCAGAACTTTATTGCTCTTTATTTTTGTATTTTTTTATTATTTTGATGAAGCAAAAAATACGTGTCCCTTATTTTTGGCCAATCTACAAGACGGGCTAAACAGAATGCCATTTTTTTTTATGTTGTCGTCATCCCTATTGTTATGATGATAAATGTAAATGTTCATTGTACCACTGTAAGATCAGAAGTTATTAGATGAATAATGAAAATATGATTATGTAATATAATTTATATAAAAATCTTGTACATATAGTAAGGAAATGACCTATTATAAACCATTATGCAAGTACGAATTTTATCAAATAAGCATAGTCATAAATAATTAGATAGTAAAAATTGTGAGGATTTAACAGACTTAGTCTTTGTCATGTTAATACCTGTTAATGTATGAGATAAATAATACAGCACCTGTGCTGTTATCAAAAATTCGACTTGCGGACAACTAAATAGCATAACAGAAATTAATTTAAGAAGATGAATTTAATATGAATACTTACTCCCAAAACTCCTATGGTGTTGCAGAAATGCCATCCCATTAGCCAATCTATTTCATAACTGTGATTCATTATAAGGTATCCGTGTTCTTTTCCATAGTATTTCTCATATTCGTCTTTTTTAATGTATATAGATAATTTTGACTTTGACCACCATTCTGACATAAACACTAATTCTGAAAACAAAATGAGGCTTAGTAACATTCCCAGGAGTGAAAACCAAAATAAACTTAAATATATTTAATTGCATTAAAGTCTTACATTTAACTTCAAAATGTTGATTAAGTTGGACCAAACAAAGGAAACTACATTAAATACAAATCATCAAATGAAAAAACATAGCTGAATAAACATAATATACACCAATACTTACGACTGTAAAATGAATATGACAGATAATAGTTTATCTTTCTATACAAAAATTTATTGAAAGGCCTGAGTCCAAAGTATAAAATAGCTTGTATAAGGGTCAGAATCAAGCCAGACGAAAAGTATGATATAGCAAAACATAGATGAACAATCGTAGATTGCTTTAAAATACGTAGGTTTATCATTTTGGATGTGTCACCTTACTCTTGTAGTCATGAAATCTAGAAAGAAGATAATAACATATATTAATTTTATTTATTCACAGTGTAAGTACAATAAACACACAAACTTTATGACTATGGTAGTAGAACAAAAACAAAAAACAAATGAGACCTACACAGTAAAATAATTTATTACAAAAAATTATACTCTTTCAGCATTTGATAAGTATCAACCAACAAACACAAAAGTACAAAAGAAAACAGTTTGTTTTCAATATAGTAATTAATTCATTAGGTAAATTTAGGTAAATGTAATAACTTTCTTTGTTTATGTATCCATTCATAAGAATAAATTAAATTTATATTGGCTTAGATCTGTATGTACCTAGGATTTATTAGAAGTTTTTTTTAGTTTACATTATGTAATGAATTTTTGAATGAATTCAAATTTGCAGCAAATACACAATAAAATCCTCACATACTTTGTTTGTTAAGATCAGTAGTAGAAGGAAGTACGTGTTTATGAATAAACACTAATAAAGTCCTTGGAATTATGAACTCACTTCATACATACATGTATGTCATTATTTCGCAGCACATGGTTCATAGATAATACAAAATAATGTATCGTCACAAGAATTTGAAACCTTATAAACCCTATTTCATTATTTACTAGCACGTCGTTTAAGAATTTTATATGTAAATCTACAAAATATTCGATTATTGCCAGAATAAATCGGTTTCCAATTACAATTTTAAAAGCGGCATTTTTTTCCAATGCAATCGAAATCGTTTTATGAAATTATATTTACCATATCAATTCCTTTAAAAATATATGCCTGCAGTTCACACCACACAATTCGATTAAAATCAAAATAGAACAAAATCGTGTCTACTGTCTGTCTATCCTACTCGAACACCGCTATTTTTGAAGGTTGAGTTCAGTGTGACCAACTTCAAATTAGAGATCCTGCCCCACTTAGGCAAGAAAACTGATTAATCCTGCCAAAATCTAAAGCAAAAAAATGCCAAAAAAATGTCAATATAATTTAAAAATTTAAAATAGATAAACACATTAGTTTTTGTAGTTTTATGTATAATAATTGATCTAAGTCTAAAAGTGAACTGAATTAAATTATACATTCATCATGCATCGTATTCTTCTTGATCACTTTCTTTATACAGCGCTTTTGTCATTTGTTTAATCATTTCTTTAGTTGGCTGAAATGAAACGCAGTCACCATATTCACTAATGCCCTGTTTAACATGTAAAATATTTATTACATGTTTATCTATTCCGCGTTTTTGTTTTGATGAGGTTGCCATAGGCATTTTAAAATTCCTATTTACTTTTTTTCCCTTTTCGATACTGCATCCTACTCTTTTTGTGGACTGTAGCGGCTATACTTCCAAATCTGTCAGCATATTGCTAATACTGCCAAATACTGCCGGATTTCTAAAACGTCAAACAAATGTGCCAGAGAGTAAAATAAAGGGCTAAACCTGCCAAAAAGGCAGGATCCTGCCACATATGGTCACACTGGTTGAGTTGAGGTTGACTGACTTTTTTTTTTTTTTTTTTTCTTCTTTTGGCACCGTATTTAACATTGCCAGTGTCAAAGTATTTATAAAATTTGGTAGCATTTTAAAGGTAGGGAAACTGGGATAAAATGAAGAAAAGGAATCGGAATTTGGAAAAAATCAGGAGAGTTGAACTACATAAATATGATTATATACATCAATAATAATTTAAATGGAATATACAACTTAACTTACAACTTAATATTATTTACAAAAATATAAGAAGCTATACACTTATAAATTAATAAATTATTGGTACACAGTAAGGAAAGGGTCGAACAAGGAAAAGGAACATTTAAAGAAATAAGGTCAGAAATGAAAGGAGAACGATCATAGAGAGGGCAGGAAAAAAGAATGTGGTTGATATCAGAGAAGTCGGATCCACATTCGCAAGCTGGGCTATTCACAATGCCAAGTTTGGCAAGGTGGGCTGGAGAACATACATGGCCTAATCTGCATCTTATTAAAATAGACGTTTCTTTTTTGTTGAACTTAACTTTTGAAAACCACGGTTTGGTTGGAATATCGGGTTGAACCTTGGAATAATATAAACCTTTAGACAGAATAGATTCCTCCCACGCTTCTCTCCAAGACTCCCGTAGAATGATTTTAGACAAAGAAGGAAGGTCATGTGAAAAATGTTTAAATGGGAATATGTCACCACACTCCACTGCTTCGTTGGCAAGCCTGTCAGCAACTTCATTTCCGTGAATACCGGAATGACTAGGAACCCAGGCGAATTTAATAGAACTCCCTGCCAAAGTAACTTTATAAACTAATTCTCTAATTTCTAAAATAACGGGAAAAAACTTTTTTAATTTAAAAGGAAATTTACTTAAGGCTTGAAGAGCACTCAAAGAATCTGTAAAAATGATACAGTTTTTCAGTTTATACATACAAACATATTCCACTGCCTTAAACAAACCAAAACATTCTCCAGAAAATACAGAAGACTCCTGAGGAAGTTTAATTTTCTGTACTATTTTATATTCAGAATGAAAGACTCCTACTCCAACACAACCCGTTGGAGATCTTTTGGAAGCGTCTGTGTAAAGATGGTGATAGCCTTCGTTTTGTTCGTCTAAGAATATATTAAATAGAAGTCCACAATTTGGGTCAGACTTATCAACGCAATCATATATGACTAAAGGGGAAAAAATTAAACTATCATAACTATGGTTGAATAACGGCAATTTGTTAGAACGGTGGGAGGGAGAAGAGAGAGAAGTCCATTTTTGATAGCTCTGAACTAAGCATGGAATAGATTTATGAGACCAGTAGGAGGAAGTATTAATGAGAGATGCAAGACATGCAAGTTTAGGAATAAGGGGATGGTTGGAAAACTGAATAATGCGGAAAAGAAAATTGTCCGATAGGAACTGTCTTCTAATGTGTAAAGGAGCATCGCCACATTCTACTTGAAGAGCATTAATGGGACTTGATTTCATAGCTCCAGATATGATGCGCAAACTCTTAGACTGAATTCGATCCAGTTTTTGTTTGGCTGATACATTTATAGGCTCTAAAATAAATAGGCCATAATCAAAAATACTTCTGATTATGGCATTGTACACTAATTTAAGAGAGGTAGGGTGAGCACCCCACCATACACCAGAGAGACATCTAAGGATGTTGATATTACGTTCACATTTAATAGAAATAAAGTCGCAATGGGCGACACCGTTAAGCTTAGAATCAAAAATAACCCCCAAGTACCTAAACTTGTCAAGAAAAGGAATAGGAATATTATTGTACAAGACGAGAGCAGGAGGAAGAACACGTTTCCTAGAAAAAATTACAGAAGCACTCTTAGAGGGAGAAAGATCTAAGCCATTATTGTGTAGCCAGGAAGATAAGGATTTCAAAGCTGAGGTCAAAAGAAGGCAGCTTTGATCAATATATTGACAGGCGTGATATAGAAGCAAATCATCAGCGTATTGCAAAACTTGAATATCTACTGTAAAGCATTGATCCAGATCATAAGTATATATATTATACAATAAAGGACTTAGAACTGAGCCTTGTGGTAGGCCTCGCCATACGAGACGAGTTAACTCCCTATCAGAAAGTGACAAGCTAACGGAACGTTCGGATAAAATTGTTAGAATGAAATTAATAAGATTTATTGGGATATTTAAGGAGATTAATTTACTTTGTAATATAGATAATACAACATTATCATAAGCAGCATTAATATCTAAAAATGCTGCAACCACTGACTGATTGTTAGAGAAAGCTAGACGGATATCTGTTGTAAAAATGGCTAAACAATCCGATGTACTTTTTCCTTTTCTAAACCCATACTGTGAAGTCGCCAACAAGCTTTTGCTTTCGACATACCACTCAAGTCGATTTTTAATTAGATGTTCGGCCAATTTCATCAGGACCGACGACAAAACAATGGGACGAAAAGAGGACGCGTCAGATGGTAGTCTGTTGGGTTTAGGGATTGGCAACACTACTTGATGTCTCCATTCCTGAGGTACAGTCGCGGTCTGAAAGTGGTTACCACCATAAGGATCACAATTGCATGCACACATTAAGGCCACAAGTTCTAAATGTCTATTTCATGATAATTTGATTGATCATAGATTATTTTTTTCGAATGATATGACAATCAATCGCTTTAGGTGATGGACTGACTACTAAAAAGGTTTGATGTACAGAAAACCTACTTTGAAAAACATTTTTTTTTTAATAAGAATATGAAGAAATAATAAATAAAAGTTTAAAAAAATCTTTATTCAATATCTGGTATAACATCACTCCGCAGCTATGACTAATTTAGTTTTTTGAATAAGAATATGAAGAAAAAAAGCACTGAATAAAATCTTTGGTAAATACTATCTAACCCCCGCGGTTTTACCCGCGTAGTTCCCGTTCCCTTGGAATTAAATAAAAGACTTTCCTATGCCCTTGCTCAGGCTATAGACTAACTCAGTACCAAATTTCATTTAAATCGTTTCGGTAGTATTGGCGCGAAAGCGAGACAGACAGCCAGTTACTTTCGCAATTATAATAGTAGTATGAACTAGTACGGATCCACAGCTACGACCAATTTAGTTTTTTTAAATAAGAATATAAGGAAATAATAAATCAAATCTTAAAAAATCTTTATTCAATATCAAGTATTTAACATTACTCCGCAGTTACAGTGCATAGATGCAACAAGACACGCGCATAGATCAGTATTTCTGGTATCATTTTCTGGTATCACTCGAGCACAGCGTGATCTATCTCGTATAAAGGCATCATCACTACTTCTTCCTGAATCATTTCCATGATCTATTATTTGGTCTTCTTCGCCGTGACATCTTATGCAAACCTCACAGTAAATCACAATAGTTGTAATGAATTTCGTGATAAGGCACTAATGATATAAAACTATGTCCATGTTCAAAGATTGTCCCTTGCTCCAGGGTTAACTTGCCATTTTATTTCGATATGAAAAATAATATTTCGTAAAATTTTACTCTTGTCTAAACGACGTTCAAACGATATTTTTTGACAAATGTCAATTCAACAAATTAAGAAAAGGGTTTACTTTAAAAGCAATTACTTTGGCACTATACCTGTCACTGTTACACAACTGCCAAACGTCAAGTGCACGATAGAGACGAAACATGGCTAAGCCGACGCCGTTGCTTAGTAACGTCTTTGTTATTCTCGTTGTCTCATTTTGCATAATAACTTCTAAAAGGTAACAAGTCACATGATATGGCATTTTAGATTTTAATGAAAAAAGTGTGATATAGAATGTACTTTCAAAATTGGTAAACCTTTTCAGACCGCGACTTTACATTTCCAGACGTCATAATCGAATTAATTAAATCTAAATAATAACAGAGAATACTATCACTAACATTTGTAAAAAAGGAATATGGAATGCCGTCTTTACCTGGTGTTGAATCTACTGTGTGATGGACTATATTTTTCAACTCATTTAATGAAAACGGGAGAGCTAGGGTGCAATCGGAATCATTGGAGTTTATTAAGAGATTAGTGTTGGGGGACGAAATTGTCTGAATAACCTCAGGTACCCAAGGTGGAGCCAATTTATCTAGAAAATCATTAGCAACCGAGTTGGATATTTGCGAACAATTTGATTGATTAAATGCAGATCGAAATCTTCGAATATTTTGCCAAACTAAAGTAGGGTGAGTATTGGGGGAAATTGAATGACAAAAATTTCGCCACCCAGCTATCTTCTTTTTTTTAAACAATTCTCGAGTGTCAGCCAATATTTTCAAGAGGGACTCATAATTGGTCGGCGACATGTTCTCGTTGTAGGCAATCTCTGCTTCTTTTCTTTTAAGAACTGCCTCTGAACACTCTGAGTCCCACCAGGGAGGAGATGGAATTTTGTTGTAATGGTTACCGTTTTTTACAGGAAAGACTTCATTTGCTGCAGAAATCATAGCATTGGATAAAGCCTCTGCACACAAAAGTTCATTACCTTCAGATAGAGGAGGAAGAGAAGAAAATTTTGATTGAACTAAGGATTTAAATTTTTTCCACGAACTATCAGTTTTTTTAGGAACTCTATATTTGAAATAAGATTTTCTAACTGAAGATTTTGCTTTAAAAGAAGGAAGGGTTATGAGTATAGGAAAGTGATCACTACCATAGGAAGAGGAAAGAGTAGACCAAGATAAAGAAGATGAGAAGTTAGGAGTACAAATGGACAGGTCTACTGCACTCTGATTTTGGTGAGGCTCAGATCTGCGAGTAGGAGATCCAGTATTTAATGTACATAAGTTGTGAAGGTCTAAGATCTGTAATAAGTCTTCACCATCGGCATTAGAAAAGGAACTGCCCCATGACTGATGATGACAGTTGAAATCACCAAGAACTAAAAATGGTTTAGGAAGAAAGGAAAAAAGATTATTAATTTCTTGAAGGATAGAAACAGAAGGATGAGATATATACACAGAAACAAGACACATACTATTTACAGTTATAGCTACAATAGAAATCTCCTCACTATGAGGAGGTAAAGAAATAACAGTAAAAGGGATAGAATCTTTAATGAGAATGGCTACTCCACCATACCCATCAGATCTATCAGATCTCACTGTTATGTAAGAGTGAATTTTAAATATGTTGTTAGCTTTAAGCCATGTCTCTGCTAAAGCAAAGGCAAATGGCTTGTATTTGTTGATTAAATGAATAATATCACTTTTTTTATTTATTAGGCTTCGGCAGTTCCATTGCAGGAGATGGGATTCTTTGTCCATCACTGGAGGTGGAGGGAATATGACTATTAGTAAAGGAAGCAGCGTTGGACGGTGAAAAATTAAATTGGGAAAGAAGTTCTAAAAGTGCTTTGGTAAAATCTTCAATAGAGGGGACTGATTTAGGCTCTGTATTTGCATTTAGGGCACAACCATTAGAAGGTTGTGGTATCTGATAATCCTTTAATAAAGCATTGTGAGCTTCTTTATTATAACCACCCTGGACAGGTTTGCGTAGAGGAGAGCGTGGTTTAAGGAAGACAGTTTTTTTGTAAGAGTGAGAAGTACTCTTAGAAGAAGAAGAATTATTAATGGCTATGGGGGAGTGATCACTAGTATTTCGAGAAGGAGAGGACAAGAGAGCATCAACAAAAGACTTCTCTACTGGAGGGTGCACTTTTAGGGCTTCTGCATATGACACACAATTGTGAGCCATATAAGTTTTAATTTGTTTTTGTCTTGAATATTCAGGACATATATTGTTTATTGCAAAATGAAAACCTGAACACAAACAACAAGAGGCTTTGTCCTCTTCAATGTTGCAACTGTCACCAGTATGGTTTTGTCCACATTTATAACACCTAGCTTTTGAGCGACACTGAATCTTGGTATGACCATACCGGCAGCAATTGTAACACTGAACAGTTGGGTACACATATAAATCAACAGGTAATGAGTTATAAAACATGAACACTCTTTTAGGTAGGATCTGTCCATCAAAAGTTAGAACTACTGTTTGTGATGGTTTCCACACCACTGTACCATCAATAAATGTTTTGAAATTTATGCGTCTTATTTTAATTATTGGACCACAACCTATTGGGACATTTATGTTGTCCTGAACTTCTTCAGGAGACCATTCTGCAGGAACTCCGCGAACTAACCCCATACGAGTAATATTAAATGTTGGTATAAATGCTTTGAGACTTTGTTGCTCTAAAGCACTGCTTTCTATGAAACTATTGGCACTTAAATAACTACTAAATGACAAAGATACTTTATTACGCCCTATTCTTTTAACACTTCCATCTATAATATTTTGAAAGTTGTTAACTTTTAAAAATTTGCCGACAACTACTGGGTGAAGTGTGGTACCATCATTGGCTTCCTTTTGAAGCTTTTGAAGGTGAATTACATAAGGAGCACTGTCGTGTTTTTCATATGTTTTACGTCCAATGGGACTTGGAAGGGAAGTAGGGGTAGGAGGTGTCGATACAGTAGCCAGAGTAACATCTTTTGCCAGAGTAACATCTTTTATCTCGCGCAGAGTAACATCTTTAATCTCGCGTATAGAATCAGAACAGTCGCAACCGGAAGGCTCCGAACCGCGCCTATGTTTTTTGCGTCTCTTATTGCAAGTTTTGCAAACATGGACCCGACTTCTTTTGAGATTTCTGCCCGATATGGATCCATCAGTATCCATACCGGACTCGCCAGAAATTGTTACATAGCTGCCTGCCGGGGGCACGATGGCCCCCGGGTCTGGCGGATCGTTCATCGCCGCCCTATCAACTATAAAAATATGAAAAACTTACCACTACGAAGAAAAATACTATCTACACTAATGGAATATATACATAAAACTAAAAAAAACTGTAAACTCTACTGATATTTTATGTAAAAAATAATCAGAACCAAAAATCACGTTCGACCTAGTTGAAGTTTCCCGCGCTTTTTTCGTTGACTGACTTGACGACTTGACTGACTTTTTTTTTTTTTTTTTTTTTTTTTTTTTTTCTTTTTGGCTCCTTGACGATGCGCAATTGCCAGTGTGCAAGTTTTTTCATTGTTTCTTTGTTGATTTATTTCGTCGTAATCCACTTTTTGTTTTCATTTTCTTTACAATTTCAATAAAAATTAGGGAAGAGAATTATTATTTACAGGTATTTACATGGAGCGCGGAATTTGGAAAGGGAAGGATCAGGAAAGTAAGTCGAATATTATTAGAATAGGTACCGATAACTTATGAAAATATTGAACTAATAATAATTATTTACATATATAATAAAATATTAAATTTTAATATTATTTTCTATAATAAAATCAGATAATATTCTATAAAGGGATGGGTCTTCAGATGCTAATAAGCAAGAAACATTTGTCGGTAATTCTATATGTAAGGCAGTCAAGTCGTCGTAAAATTTGCTGATGTCGTTCAGATAGCATCCCAAAAATAAATGATTGATGTCAGAATCATCGCAACCGCAAGCACAAACAGCATTATCTATAACACCAATCTTGGCCAGGAAAGCCGGGCTACATACGTGTCCCAGCCGAGCTCTGATCAAAACCGTTGTAGCTACCTTGCCAAGCTTGATTCTACAAAACCACGGTTTTCGACGTGTATGGGGTTGAATAGCGAAATAATGTTTTCCCTTTGTTTTAGCACTCTCAAACCAAACTCTGTCCCAGGATTTTTGAAGAGATATCATAGGTAAGCATCCTAGATCATGGGAAAAATTAACATATTGATTAATATCTCCACAATTTATGGCATTTTTTGCTAACTCATCAGCCTTTTCATTGCCTTTGATTCCTGCGTGTCCAGGAATCCAAGTTACTACAACAGAATAGCCTCTCTTTTTGCATTCCAGCAATTTAGTTCTTATATCGAACACTGTTGGGAAATGATTGCGGGAATTAAATGGATACCTTTGTAAAGCGGCTAATGAACTTTTGGAGTCTGTGAAAATGATTGTGCTACGAAGTTTCATCAGTAAGACATACTCAACCGATTTAAGAATACCTAAGCATTCTCCTGTAAATACTGTCGATTCAGGTGGTAATTTGATTTTTTGAACTATGTTATATTGCTGATGATATATTCCTACACCAACACACCCTTCCGCAGAAAGTTTTGAGGCATCGCAAAAGATGAAATGAGAATTCGACCATTTAGAATTCACAGAAATTTTGAATTCGACTTGAGCGTTCAAGGTATTTTTATCGATATCCACGCTGTCAAGAATATCTGGAGTCAGTGTTAAGGCCTCAAAAGGTGCATTAAACAACGGAACTGTAGGGGATCGGTAGGCTGGTGATTCCATAGTTAAATAATTTTGCATACTTTTGATTAGGCAGGGTAGTGATTTATGAGACCAGTAATTTAGGGGAATATACTGTAACAGTTCATTAAGTTTGGTTATTAATGGATGAGTTGAAAGCGATAAGGTGCGGTAAAAGAATCTGTCACACAAATATTGCCGTCTCAGGTGGAGGGGTGGGTCTGCACACTCTACACGCAAAGCATTTGTAGGACTTGATCTCATAGCTCCTGTTACAACTCTTAAGGCCTTTGTCTGAATGACATCCATACTCGCCAGAGCTGCTTGACTACAAGGCTCTAATAAGAAGGATCCATAATCCAGGACACTTCTAATTAGAGCATTATAGATCAGTCTCAACGAATAGGGATGTGCACCCCACCAAACGCCCGAAAGACATCTCAATAAATTGATGGAGCGTTCACATTTCGTAGTGATATATTTGGCATGAGGTTTTCCAGTCAGTTTTTGATCTAAAATGACACCTAAAAATTTAACCTGTGAATCTACAGGTAAGAGCACATCGTTATATTTCACAGTTATTGGGGGAGGTAATCTCATTCTGGTAAATAGAACTACTGTGCATTTGGGTACCGAAAGTTCTAACCCATTAGAATCCATCCAGACCTTAAGGTGAGACAATGCATTAGTCAATCTATCACAGGCTACATTTATATCTTTGTTGCAAGTGTAAAGAACTATG
The DNA here is from genome assembly GCA_033675125.1 of Athetis lepigone. Taxonomy (NCBI): domain Eukaryota; kingdom Metazoa; phylum Arthropoda; class Insecta; order Lepidoptera; family Noctuidae; genus Athetis; species Athetis lepigone. The sequence continues at coordinate 8,501,903 of CM066229.1, forward strand.
TCGTCAGCATATTGTAAAATGTCAGCCGTTTCTTCGAGAGAGGATTCTAAATCACTGGTATAAATATTATACAGCAAAGGACTTAATACTGAGCCTTGTGGTAAACCTTTCCACAGAATTCGAGAAGACGATCCTAATTTAATCAATCTTCCTGATAAAATGTTCATTATAAAATTAATAATTAAAATTGGAACCTGCAAGGTGATTAACTTCTTTCTTAAGATAGGTAATACCACATTATCGTAGGCGGACTTAATATCCAAAAAAGAGGCTATTGTTGATTTATTTTGTGACATCGCCGTCCGTATATCTGTCATGAGAATAGCAATATTATCTACTGTGCCCTTACACTTTCGAAATCCATATTGAGAACTGGACAGGAGTTTATTATGTTCAATGAACCACTCTAGTCTGTTTTTAACTAACCGCTCCGCTATTTTAGCGACAACAGAAGATAGTGCGATGGGGCGGTATGACGCCACATCTGAGGGGTCTTTATTGGGTTTCAAAAGTGGCAATACTATTTGGGATTTCCACGACTCGGGGACGTTACCTGTCAACATGACAGTATTGATCAATTGTAAATAATATTTTAGGCTATTGTCGCTAAGTTTTGAAAAGAAAATGTATGGAATATTATCTTCCCCAGGGGCTGTATCTCGAATGTTTGACAGTACACCTTTCAATTCTTCAAATGAAAAAGAAGCGTTGAGACCGGAATTTGATAATTCCATTGGAAGACTATGCATAATCATGAGCTCCTTTTCAGGAACGGAAGGTGGAGCCAGGCGATCTAGGAATTCCGGACAGCGTGATGGAGGAATAGTGGTGAAAGTGGTGTCTGACATACCACATCTAAACCTTTTGAGGTTATTCCATACAACACTGGGCGGCGTGTTGGGGGAAATACTGGAACAAAAGTTTCGCCAACTTATGAATCGTTTTTGTTTGAATAATTGTTTTGTGCTTCTCATCACTTCCATTAAATTTTCAAAGTTTTCATCGTTGATATCATGGTTATATTTAAACTCTGCCTCTTTTCTGCATTTAGCTGCTTGAGTACATTCAGCATCCCACCAGGGAGGTGATGGTCTATGATGTGAGACCCTTCTTACCGGAAAAACCGAGTGAGCTGAGTCTTTTATTAGTTTTACTAAGGAATTGGAACATATTTCTTCATTTGCATTATTTATAGGTGGAAGATCATTTAACTTTTTATCCACATTTTCTGTAAACAGGTTCCAATTGCTAGTTTCTGAATATTTATATAACCTAGTGCTGTGAAATGGGATAGGTGATGGTTGTTGATTAGAAGTGGGAAAGGTAATGATGATTGGAAAGTGATCACTGCCGTGTGTTGAAGACAATCTGTGCCAGGATAGTGTGGAAGCTAAGTTTGGGGTTGAGATTGCCAAATCTATTACACTCTTCCCTTCAGTGGGATTTGTACGGCGAGTTGCTATCCCAGTGTTGAGTATACACAGATTTTGATCTTCTATTATATCTAGTAGGTTTGTACCATATGAATTTAATTTTGAACTACCCCATGCAGTGTGCTGTGCATTGAAGTCCCCAACAACAAGGAAGGGCTTAGGAATTTGTAACAAAATATTAGAGAGTTCTTGAAATATAAGAGCAGAAGGGTCAGGTATATAGATGGATATTATACATAAATTATTTATTACAACAGCTATCATAGAAAAAGTGTCACTGTGAGAAGGAAGAGGGAAATGTGTATAAGAGATAGAATTGTGAATGAGTAGGGCATTTCCAGCATACCTATCTTGTCGGTCAATGCGGAGACAAGAGTACCCACTCACTTTAAATGTAGATCCCGGCTGAAGCCAGGTTTCGCATAAAGCAAGAAATGAAGGGTTATATTTATTTAATAAATAAGTGAGCTCATTTTTTTTACTGCGAACACTACGACAGTTCCACTGCAGCAGTCTGTTTGAAGGATGTTGGTCCATTATTAATTGTATTATTTATTGATTGAATTATAGTGGCAGCGTGGTCCGGTGTAATAAGATTGGATTGACAGAGAGAGTTAATAAGATTAGTAATAATTTGAATAACATTTAAAGAATCGCTTTCGTTGTTGTTGGGTGACTTCAAAGCAGAGCCATTAGCCGGCGCGGGCATGTCATAGTCCCGAACTAAGGCTTGGTGGGCAGCATAATCATAATGGTGGGTATTAGAAGGTTTATGAGAAGACCGGGGCTTTAATGTTACTGTTTTTCTATAGGAAGTGGTAGGACTATGTATTTTATGTTTGTTAGGAAGTTCATTGTGCTCATATTTAGTGACTGCTCTACCATTAAGAACATCCACATAAGACCTATGAACAGGTGGATGTAATTTACTAGCCTCAAAATAGGATATACAGCTGTCTGCCATTGTTTGTTTTATTGCCCTTTGTCTAGATTGTTCTGGGCAAGATTTGCTAGTGGCAAAATGTAAACCAGAGCAATTACAGCAAGTTGCATTTTCTTCTTCAATCTTGCAGGTTGACCCATCATGCTCTTGGCCACATTTATAACATCGAGCTTTCGAGCGACATTGGGTCTTAGTATGGCCATATCGACAACAGCCATAGCATTGTATGGTAGGAAAGGTATATAATTCTACTGGTATTGCATTGTAACAGATGTATATTCTCTTTGGTAGGGTTTGCCCATCAAATGTTATTACCACTGACTGTGAGGGTTTCCATGTGGGTGTACTATCAATAATTACTTTATAATTTAAACGTCTAGCTTTAAGGATTGGTCCACAACCTATAGGTAATTTAATGTTTTCTAATACTTCATCAATTGACCAATCTGATGGTATACCCTTAACAATACCTATTCTAGTGACATTGTAGGAGGGAATGAAAGCTTTAAATTTATGTTGTTCCAAACAAGGGTGCTTTAAAAATTCATTGGCATCAATATGTGTTGAGAAAGAGAGGCTCATTCTGTTGCGTCCTATTCTTTTAATGCTACCATTAATAATATTTTTAAAATTATATTTTTGAATCATTTTCCCAAATGTTATAGGGTGCAGTGTATAATCTTTATTATCTGATTGTTTTACAATGTGAATTAAGTACGGACTATTGTCTGTTAGTTCGTATGCTGTGCGGCCAATGAAAGGACGCGACTGGGACTCTGCTGACATAGAATTGTTAGGTGTAGGAATTTTAGATGTAGGTGTGGCTGTGGATGCGGCAGCGAATGAAAAGACAGGAACTGATGGAAGGTTAGGGGTCACTACCGATGCAGTCGTATCCGACTTTTTATTTTCCGGAATAGTCTCGCCTTCAGAACTACAATCGCAAATGTGTTGACTGTCAGCTTCAATGTTTTTAGCCTTACAGTACTTTCGTTTACGTTTGTGGCAGTGTTTGCATTGTTTTTTTTGAGCTTTTACTCTTTTAAGGGACTTTGATGAATTTCTTACAGATGAAGCATCTGAATCCATACCAGATTCATTCGTTGTATAAACTGTTATATTATAACCGACTGGAGGAGGGCTCCGTCCTTGACCAGAGATCTGGCCCTGCCCAGAGTCCTCATCCATAAGGTCACCATCGCCGCCGCCGCCGCCGCCGGGGTCCGGCGGCCTCATCTTATTTACACTCTATATATAAATATGTACAAGACTTACCAAACACGAAGATATAATAAGAATAAATTAGTGAATAGAAATATACATAAAATTTACAACCCTGATCACTTTTTACACAATAAATTATTTTTTATAATTTGCACCGAAAAAATTTGACCGTTCGCGCCGAATTCTTCCCGCCTTTTTTTCACTTGACTGACTTGACTTGCTATTCATAACCATAGAGGAGTAAAGGTGAACGCAGACTTGGCCGCACCGCACGCGCCGCAGTCTTCGCATTCGAATTCTTTATATGAAGTTCTATGCCACCTCGCACACCTACCCGCGTCACAGTTGCCGCAGACCCTGAAACGACAACAACGAAAATGCGATGACTGCGGGGACTGCGGCGCGTGCGGTGCGGCCAAGTCTGCATTCACCTTAAGAGGTTTCTCGCGTTTTCGTTGTTGGTAAGAATCATAGACATAGACGATATTTTTTCAAGTGTTATAGGCACCCCATAGACAGTCAATCCTATAATAGATTTAAGGTCCGTAGACGTCACTCAATTCTGAGACGCTCTCAAATCTTTTGCTGTCCTTGTCATTCTAAAGGGAAAAAATAAGGACAGCAATATATTTGAGAGCGTCTCAGAATTGAGTGACGTCTATTAATACGGGCCTTAAAAGCTAAGCTCTAGGCTTAGCTCTAGGTAACTTAGGATCAGATGACCGTGTGTGAGTTGTCACAGTATATTATATTATATCAGTCAATCCGCGATCGAAATAAATAATCGCGATTCCAGATTGCACGTGTACGAATTAGATTGATGAAGATTTTCGTCGTCATTCCGTCAATATAATTTGGCGATTTTAATACCGGATTGACTGTGTACGGGGTGCCATAGAAACTTTGCCATTCGACTTCGACTTCGACACCAATGAGGAGACATTTTATTTTAAAATTGGTGTACAGAAAAATGGAGTAAATAGTGAAAAGATTGGGCTACTGTCCTTGAGGAAATCAGTAAACTACTGATCATAGTTTTCAATATCCAACAAATGAATTGAGTTGAAACTAGACATAATAAAGCCGGATTTACATTACGAAACAAGTGTCATGCATGACAAAACTAGTGAAACTAATTTTAGCACATGTGAAATTAGCACGCGGAGATAATAGCCCTGTCAAAATCAAAGCTGTAGGTATTTTATGATGCAAAACGTCGTTGTAGTAATGATAAAATTAGTTTATAATAAAATAAAACTTATCTTGGAAGTAAAAACTACTTCCGAGAAAACTTTTTTCGTGTTGGTGGATTCGAGGATGGGTTGAAAAAAGCATCTTGGTGCAATCCAATAAAATACCACACTTCCACTCTGTGCAGGTGCTGTCGAGACACTACTAGTTTCGATTCGCCGTTTCGCGTCGCATTTACTACATGATGAAATTAGTTGCATGACATTATTTTTACAAAAAATATGCGCATAGCACGAAACTACTCCAGTGTCACAAAAGCAATACATGCATTGTAAAACTGAACGTTTTACACGTCAAATTATGAAATTACTGATCAAATTAAAAAAATGTAAGTCCGGCTTAAAAACCGAGAAGTTTTGATTTTTTTCTATGGAAAAACCGTTGATATTTTTCTATGGCAACTTTCAACAAGAATGTATGTCAGTGTAATCATACGTCAATGTCAAACCCAAATGTCAACTCAAAAATGGGTTGTCCAAAAAAAAAAAATGCAAACAAAATGCAATGCAATGCAAATGCAGAGATTATTATTTTAGACTGTGTGATTTTGCTGACTAAAACAATCAACTTTAACCGCTCTGACTGAAAAAAACAATTTTTTTAGCTTCGTGAAATGTTTATGAACGAAGGATTGAGAAAAGATTCCAATATTTTTTGAATGTTTTGACTACAGCAATCCGAAACCTAAACATTCTAATTTTGGTTGTTACAGCAACAATACCACGAAATTACGTAACTGTTTCAGAATACAAATAGGTAACTACCTACCTATATAATCAAACGAACCATGCTTTTTTTTCTAAAACGTTCTATAGGGATTGTAAGAGCCTACGCAGTGGCTTACAGTACCAGGTCTACGTATTCCCGCAGTTCTGTGATATTAGGAATAGAAACCTCTTGTGACGACACTGGTTGTGCTGTTATTGATGGCAATGGGCGTTTACTAGGAGAATCTTTATATTCACAAACTGCTGTGCATATAAGATACGGCGGAGTTAATCCAGTTTTTGCTTACGAGTTACATAGAGATAATATAGAGAAAGCAGTAGCTAAGGCCTTAGATACAGCTGCAAAATCCATCCAGGATATAGACGCTATTGCAGTAACTACAAAACCTGGTTTGCTTTTGTGCCTTCAGATTGGAGCAAAATATGCTAGATATCTGTCAAGAATACATAACAAACCATTAATACCTATTCATCACATGGAAGCCCATGCGTTAGTAGCAAGAATGTATCACGACCTTCAGTTTCCTTTCTTAGTTCTGTTGATATCAGGAGGGCATTGCTTACTGTCACTTGTAAAAGATGTTAATGATTTTTTATTACTAGGAAAAAGCCAGGACAATGCTCCTGGTGAAATTTTTGACAAAGTTGCTAGAAGAATGAAACTACGAAACATTTCTGAATACTCGCAGATATGTGGAGGACGAGCAGTGGAGTTGGCAGCACAGAAATCTACAAATTCTGGCCAATTTGTATTCCCCTTGCCCCTATCAAAATATAGGGATTGCAACTTCAGTTTCAGTGGGTTAAAAGATTCCTTGGTCCGCAAGCTGATCCTAAAGGAAATGGAACACAGTGTAATGGGAGATGAACTAATACCAGAAGTGTATGATTTGTGTTCAGCTTTTCAGCTGGCTGTTGCAGAACATATAGCACATAGAACACACAGAGCAATAATGTTTTGTGAAAAAAATAAGCTAATAAACCCAGACAATAGGGCAATTGTTGTGTCAGGAGGAGTTGCCTGCAACAATTTTATATTTCAATCAGTAGAATATATTGGAAGTAAGTTGGGCTACAAGACCTATCGTCCACCTCCTGCTGTGTGCACAGACAATGGTGTAATGATTGCTTGGAATGGCTTAGAAAAACTGAAGAAGCAATGTGATATTAGGACAGACTTTAGCCTGAAAGAACTAGACCCAGGAGCACCACTAGGCAAAAATGTAATCAATGAAGTAATAGCTGCAAATATCCAAACTAAAGTTACAAGATTAAAAACATAAAATGAGATTTCTGAGTTTTCTTAACATTCACATCACCTACAATTACTTCTAACACAGAACAAATTATTATATCAATAGCTCCCATGTAAACAATAAAAAATAATCGTCCAATTCTTTACATTGCAGCTTTTACATGATTCCTAGATAGGCTAATACATTTTACAACTAGTATGATTAGTTGAAAAAAATAAAATAAAATGAATAACAATAATTTATTGACAAACTTTACATTAGAAACTAATTTATTTGTTGATAATCATGCATGCTGGTAAACGATCCCATTTTCTCTACTTGGCAGCTGCAGTTGTCTGATCTGTAAGTTAAAAAAATATATTAGATACAGATAATTGTTGAGGTAAGTCCAGCAAAAACTTTTCAGACATAACACAAACAAGAGTTGTTAGGTAAAAACAGTTCCACTATTACATATTTCACAGTTGTTATTGTTTTTTCTAAAATCTGGACTCATTTTGTTAGTGTCAAACACACACATTGCAGTACTAAACTAATGATTATATTTTACTAAATTCACTATATTAGTGTTTCATCAAACTAATTTCATTTCAAAATGAAATTAGATGGACAAGCATTGTAAACTTCTGTTGTTTGTAGGACAAACCTAATTTAGATCACCCTTGTTATTCCTTTTCATCTGAAAAATCAATTGATAATTTGATTTTACACATTTTCGAAGATTGCCATGCATTTAATTCAATGTTGATAAATAAGTATGTCAGTACTATCAGCAAGAAAATATGGGGTACCTAGTGTACCAAAGATATTGGGATTGAAACTGGAAAATACTTTTCTCGCCTTTCGCTTTTCTCTTAGCTCGCCTTTGTACATGATTATTTTATTTGCTACCATTATGTATTTTATTTTTCTTGTTCGTGTGCAATAAAGAATATGAATACTTTTTGTTTATTTTAGTCAAACATGACCTAAATTTTTTTTTGTTTATGTTCCTTCATAATTTTATTTATTGCTATTTACTAATAATAATATTTTTACATGGTCACGAGTGAATCTTCTTTGCAAAGAATCATTTATCAGCGGTTTGGATACTGGTAAAGCTAATTCACTTCTAAATACTTACGTGCGGGCTTGCCGTTAAGCCATGGAGTAATACGGACATTGGAAACATCACGCTTTAGAGCATCAGCACGAAGCTCTGGTTTCAAGGCCCGCCGAAGCATCTTTGCGGCGATGTTCGAGTAGTTTATGTAACTAGAATAATATCATAACCTTTAATAATTTTCATGTATCTTAAAACGTAGTATTTACATAATTATTGGACTTACTTAAGACCGGCTGCTCTCCACGCACTCATTTTGTGTTTTTAAGTTATCAAAACCTGCAAAGTAGAATACTTTTTTATCTTGGGATCCCGAAGGAAAAATCGAATTTCGAATGTCGTATTGAAGTGACGTAACACAATGGAAGGTAGTGTTGTAGCATTTTGACTCGAATATCTAATAAATTCTAATATTACATACTATGCAATTATTTTATTAAATTGTTGTCAAAAATATAATTTTAGATTCAAATAATATTATGCACTATTTTCATTTGTGTGAGTTTTAGATAGAACTAAAAACTAATGTTTATTTTCCTGTTCAAGCTGATTTGGTGTTTAGTCGATTTAAAACAAGTTAACAACAGTTTCTTTTTTTTTCAAGGGAAACACTTAGGCCCGAGTCACACCGAAATGGCAGCGGCCGGCAGCGACGCGGCGAGCACTTTCAGTGTGAAATAATTTTAAACTTTAACTACATACTTCAAAGACCAGTATCGCTTGAAATACTTAAAAAGGTCACGAGGCCGCCTCAGTACCACACAGTTAGGGTTTATTTATGTTCTGTGACCACACACCTCTATGATGCTCTATGATGTCTATGATGGATTGACAGCTTGACCTGGCTTGATGGCTTGACCACAGACTTAGATTATTGACCTCTAGATGTAGCCATGACGTTGTAAAGAAGTGTGAAAGTGAGAAGCATATATACGAATTTCGTAAGAAAATTGAGACAAAGCATGCTCTGTCTCGTTCGGCGTGGCCGGTTTTCGCTTTTTGAACATTGAAAAGTTAGCCAAACAAAGAGATGTCACTGTCATTGAATGATCGGCTCGTATTAGTTTTTACAATTTTATAACAATTTCGGTAATTAAACCAATAGTTTTAACGTATATTTGAGAAATTGACTCCAGTAGTTAAGTGTTTAGTGCTTTTTCTGTGCTATAACATGGGAGGATGCACTATTTTAGGCTGCAAAAGCCGCACAGAAAGAAAGCAAGATAAGAATGTTACTTTTCACTCGTAAGGATGCAAATATTACAAGTTATTGTGCATTGATTGAATAAATACATTTGTGTGTATGTAATTACATGGCTTTCGATCAAAATTAAGGACATTGGTGCCGATTCTCTTGTGCACAAACTATCGTAAATTTAAGTTAAATGCATCTTTCTCTTTCCGTTTAATTAAGAAAAGGACAGAAGAGCAAATATTAGTTAAGTCCTGTCAAATTTAGACACTCCATAGATAATTTAGACGCAATTTAAAAACATGGCGTCTAAATATACGTCAATTGTCATGAGGCGCTGTCTAATTTGACAGGATTAAACTAAAATGTATCTTCTGTCCTTTTCTTTAAGAAATGGAAAGAGAAAGATGCACCTAACTTAAATTTACGTTAAATTGTGCACAAGAGAATCGGCACCAGTTTCTAGCGATATCGTTTATATTTTTACTAGCTTTTGCCCGCGACTTCGTTCGCGTGGAATAGCGACTTCCGGCAGATTTTTACTATTTATTTACATTTTTCCGATGAATTTTCAGTACTGAATTGATGCCGACTCTTGACCAATAGATGGCGCTGTATGTCCGGAATAAATTTTTTTATTTTATTTTTTTGTAATAAAAACTATCCTATGTCCTTTCTCAAGTTACAAACTATGTCTGTACCAAATTTCACACAAATCGGTTCAATAGTTTAGGCGTGAAGCAAAGACAGACAGACAGACAGACAGACAGACAGACAGACAGAAAGACAGACAGACAGAGTTACTTTCGCATTTATAATATTAGTTTGGATTTACATAACCTATTACTTGTTTTCAAAGTGTTACCATACCTCAGCTCTATTTTTCCCATAACTTGATAATAAAATGGCAACTAGTTAAATAAATAAAATTAATCAGATGATTAATTAGTTCTTTGATGCCCTGTGAGGTATCCTCTCCCTTTTAAAAGGAATTTAATATAATTTTTATAGTTGGACATCACAGACATCAGTGAAGGAAAACATCGTGAGAAAACCTGGACTCGTAACTTAAATAATACTTACGATATAAATAATTTTGCACTCTTAATAAGAATTATGATCCGCAACTCAGTACATGAATGTAATAAGTAGTTGTTGCAACGGAACACCTCACGGTTTTGGTCATATTTCGGGAAAATTTTACGTAATGACAACATTGAAATTTTATATAGGTGTACCAGTAACTGATGACAAAAATGGTAAATAAAATATGATGAGAGCAACACTGGGGAAAAAGGATTAAAATGTATTGATACTTGTATTTCTCCCTTAAGAATTTATTACACTTATTGTTTATTAACAATACTAATATCAAAAAGAGGAAAGATTTGTATGTATTTTTGTTTGTTACTCTTTCATGCATTAACTACTGAACGGATTTTGATGTAACTTTACAGAAATATTACAAAATATTAAAGAATTATCGCCTATGTCTTATTAGTTAATATATATCAGAATAAGACATAGGTGATCATTTGTGCAGTTTATTCAACAGTGATGTTTGATTAGTTGTATTTTTCTATGAGCCGATGAGACGATTGAATAAGATTCGGTACAGATATAGTCTGGGATCTGGGACCCAAGAAAGGACATACTCTATGTTTAGTTTTGGTCCCGGGAATCCCCCAGGAACGGGAATGAAGTCGCGGGCAAAAGCTAGTATAAAATAAATTAAGATAATCCCAATCTACATATAAGTACTTTATTTACACAACAAAAATGAAAGAAATGGTTATTCGCTTTGTGATTGGTATCCCAGTTTGTTTAGGGCATTGACTATGGTAGTGATAGTCACATAAGGCAAGTCAAACGTCTTTAGGCGGCTCATGCGAATCTGACACCAAGGCTACTGCCTTCTTCATCTGCCTTCTGCAATAATTTGTCGCATAGTATTAGTACACGCCCCTGTAATAAGCCAAAGTTATATGTTTCGCAATATATAAACGAACTCATATAAATGGATATGAAACAAAGTATCAACTTTAGCGAGTCATACTAACCAGTCAACGCAAGCACGCGGTCTAAAATCGAAAATGCGTGTAAGCTACACCTTCTTCTTTACAGATTTATCCGTACACATTATAAACAGTGCTTCTGGATTGTGACCGCGGTGGTTTCTTAGTCATTCTTTCACTTTTTACTAAAGATTTCATGAAAATAACAAATGTAAACAAACAAACTAATGTCACTTGACAGATGACATGACAACAATACCATATAAAAATCATTATTTGTTTTACTTTTTTTTTGTCATGAGTTACTGGTACACCTATAGTGCTGTCTCATGTGCGGCCACGCGGTGGCTCAATCTAGAGGTTAATAATCTAAGACCACAGAGCTCACAGAGCTTGACACTGACAGCAAAAGGTATCACAATCACTCACTCAATAGGTACCTACTAATTTGCAGGTAAAAAAAAGGAAAAAATGACTAGGTATTATCAAAATAAAAAGAAAATATAGGTAAATCAGAAAAACTCTCCATCGAAAATAAATATTCATTTTGAAGTTCACATACTTTGAATATTTTTATAAGGTAAGTACGTATTCTATGAAGAGTGAGCAAACTGTGACAAATATGTACTTTCACTAGAATTAACTGTGTTGGCATAAATTGATTAGAATATGCCCACGTTCTATATTAATAATTTTCCCAAATAATTATCGTATGATGCTATTTCGCAGTACTAATTATAATTAAGTTATGAATATCGTTTAGAAATTCTGAATTCAGTATATTATGTTGCATTTCATTTACACTGCAGCTGTTACACCATTATAATCGGTTGGCGTTTGCACTTGCAGTAATTCAATAATAAAATGGATGCTGCTGATCGTCTGCTAGGTAATGAAAAGCTGGCGACTCATGGGAATTTAGAAGAGGAACTGTTTGTGAAGCCCCAATCTTCAGGGGTCAATTGTGATATAGTCAATGAGTGTAAGGTTTTCATCAAGACTGAGGATGGCGGTGGTGATGCGCCAGTGACTGCATTTGGTGCAATGTTGCCCCACAATTCAGGTACTGTATTCTTTTTAGGGATCTGTATCTAAATAGTATTTAAATTTAAAAGTTGATAGTAGTAATAGCTCTTTGTGATGGAGTTTATCTGGGAAAATATTTCCACCACATTGTATTTCTACTGCTTAGCAGTGTTGTGATTCATTTGAAACATACATTCTTTGTCTTTCGGATGGCAAGCATTTGTAAGGCTTCTGGTATTGCAGATGTTAGATGGATTTGGCCATTTAAGATCAGTTTAGCTGTACACATAAAGCTTACCATTAACCTTTCAACGACCAAGCAACAGAAAGCTGTAAATCACAGTTCCTATTTTGTGTACCTACTGGGGCATAAGAACCGGTTTTTCCCGGTTCCTAAAGAACCGGGAATTCCCGGTTCTGAGAGACCCTGACAGAACCGGTTCTGTAAATCGAGGAACCGGTTTTTCGGTTCTTTCGGTTCTCTCTTAAAATAAATTAAGAAATAATATTATCTCTATAATACTCTCTATTCTAAATATCAAGTTATTATCCATAGGACCTAACCTACATTGGGCTAATTTTTAATTTGCCGGGTAACAAATAAAAACACATTATTTTAATAGAATACAACATTATAAACGTTTTTCATTACTATACCAAAGTTTTAAATAAATTTTCTGAGATTATTTTTAGTATTGAACATTTAATCTCTAAGTTTCACTCAGTGTAAATACAAAGTTTTTTGATTGTAAAAAATGTTATTTATAAGTGTCAATCAATTTTCTGAGATTATTTTTAGTATTGAACATTTAATCTCTAAGTTTCACTCAGTGTAAATACAAAGTTTTTTGATTGTAAAAAATGTTATTTATAAGTGCTGTAATAGTAGTCAGTTGCATTTTTTATTTCTCGTGCATTGTAGAAATCTCGGAAAAAAAATGAACGAAATAACGTCTCCTTCCTTTAATATGGGATGTCAGACTAATATGATTGTATATTTATTATTTATTTATTTTAGTTTACACAAAACGGTGAACACCAATTACATTGAGTAAACAGAGACAAGTTTAAATAGGTATAAAAAACACACACACACACAGGAAAGTAAAAGAAATTAAAATTACAATAAAAGATTACGAAGTAAATAGATGTCTGTGTTCAATTCTCAGATTATTAATTTTTTCGATTCTTAATAGTTGAAAATCCGTTTTTAATCGTCTGTTTGTGTTGACTTCTACCACCAAACGGCACGTGGTAATGAGGCGTGACTTGTCTGCTTGTACCGTAGTCAGACAAGTCACGTACTTTTCATTTGTCTTTTTTATTTGGGGCATATGCATGAAAGTTATGTTGCGTGTCTAAAACAGCGATCCAGAATACCTAAATACGTTGGCCCTGTAGGGCCAATCCCTGCTGGGGATGCGGAATTGTTCGAAAGAGTTACCGTGCCCCGTAACATGAAGAGCAACTGAAGAAGCATGGGTGGGTTTTAGTCAGTAAGTCTGTCCCGCACTCCCGCCCCAAGTCATTTGACGATTCCTTATCCATAATCCTTTTTTACATTCTTACTCGCACATTTATACAAGAAATGTAACAATAACTAGGTTTTATTCCTCTAACGAATTACATATTTTGAGTTTAAATATTTTCTCACAGACTTGACTTAGAACTTCGGTGTAGTAATAAAAAGGGTTTATTTTGCTCTATGCAAATATTAAGTTTACTTTAGTTGGCCGGCATTTTCAAAATTAGCCCAAAAATGTTGAATCTTTAAGAAACTAACCATGTTTTTAAGGGACATTAAGGTAAATGCTCCACGATACCCCAAAAAATTCAAATTTGACAGTTGTTTTGCAATTTGCAGCTCAGTCTCGGATAGTATGGTAATAAAAGTTGTATTCGCGTTAATGACACATACTATCCGATAGTAAGCTGGCAATTGTAAAAAAACGTATGACTATTTGAATTTCGGTGTTGACTGTTGAGTTGTTGCCAAAAATAGTTAAAAACAATGTTTTAATTTGAGTATAATTAAAAAAATATATAAATATGCTTAACCAACAAAGTGTGTTTTACTTAGACCCTTTTCAACTAGAATTTATGAAAAAACCCGAAAGAACCGAAAGAACCGGGTACCCGGTTCCGTCTAGAATTAAGAACCGAAAGAACCGGTTCCTAAAATAGGGCCGGTTCTCGATGCCCTAGTACCTACTACAGCTACTGATTTTTAAATTGGTTTGCTGGCTTATATGATCACAAGTATAAAAATATTATTATGTTATTTACAGTAGGTGCTGATAAGCTGGCTTAATATATTAAAATGGGGTCAAGAAGGCCACCATAATTTATTTTAAGTGCTTAATTTTTCTCAATTCCTGATTGCCCCTGCCCTGGCATCAATTTTTTTTGTTAAGGTTTAAAAGGCAGATAGTGAAGGTAGAAATTATGATAAAATATATACCTACCTACTGGTGGTCATTACTTAATGTTGCTGCTACAGACTGGCTTATGATAAGGTCAACCAAAGTGTTGGCCACTTTTATCACACATAACAAGATAAGAAATTACAAAACTATATGTTTTTCTCACTTTATGTTCATTATACATGCGCACTTATTGTAACAAATGAGATATTGTTGTATACAAATTGTGAAAAGTAACATAGAACTAATTTTCAGAAAAGAATTGAGGTAACAATTACATTTTAGTTATTTTAAACCGACTTCAAAAAAAAGTAGGTTCTCAGTTCGACCTTTATGTATGTTTGTCTGCGATTATCTCGCGTTTGGCTGAACCGATTTTGATGCGGTTTTCAGCAAAGTGTTTGTTACATTCTGGGGAAGGTTTTAGTATATAGCACTAATGGGTAACCCGTGATGTTGCTCGCATAGATCACGTTTTATATACTTGGATTGTATTGTGGAAAAAGCTTTTTTTTTGCAGTGAGATGCATTAATTTGTAATTAATAATATTAATTTTATTTCCAGATACACCTAAATTCGCCACTTCTACACCAGATCAAAAGAAGGAAACACCATCAGAAAATCAAATTGTAGATTCTAATCCAGAATGTGACATGGAGGATGGTAAATAATTTAAGCTTAATCCTTCAAAAACACGTGATTTGAGACACAATAGAAAGACAATAGCAGTGTCCATGAAGTTTCTGGCTGTGCTTCTTCATAGAAATCAACCTTTATGGAACAAGCAACTAGCTTCTACTTTCTTTCTGACTAACCAGCCAACTCTTTGATAATTCATAAGTGCCTGTAAATGGTCTAAGTGAAATAAATGTTTTGACTTTGAAGTTAAAAGATTTAATTTTCGTTTCCTGTATGTAGAGCAGCACAATTGGAGAAATAAATCATAGAATGAAATGAAATATCATTACCATAAGCTACAAGCACTAGAGGACAGGGTGTTGTCAATTATTGAAGTTATTGTTTCTGATTCCCAGGTGTTTCTGAGCTGCCTTTGGATGATGGTCTTCCAAGCACGGTGACTGTACTAGATGCACCTGATGGTGGCAAGGTGTATTTAGTGGGTACAGCTCACTTCAGCATACAATCTCAGGATGATGTATCCAGGGTATGAGTAGTATAAAGCTGTTTGTGATATTGGTGAACTAATGCCTATTTTGTTTAACAGTTCTAAGGTACAATTTCGAAATTATTGTGATTTTAGGTAATACAAGAAGTGAATCCACATATTGTGATGGTGGAATTGTGTGAACAAAGAACTAATATTCTGTTATTGGACGAAGAAGTCATACTACGAGAAGCTAAGAACATTAACATTAAAAAGATCAGGTTTGTATTTAATTGTATAACAATTTGTACACTTTTTATTAGCATGCTACTTTGGATAAATATGTTAAAAAGTAATAGGCAATTTTGCATTTATAATATTTGCATGGCAAAGAAGAAACAGAAAGAAACAAATTCCTTTATTTAGGTGCTGGATGTGGATGCTAGAATAGGCTACAAGATAGTAAAGTTACTGTTGTTACTTAGCTAATTTTGTATATACTAGAATCATAAATCAGAGATATTGGCAATGACACAAACAGTAATGTTTGTTCTTCATCTGGCTACAAATACAATTATATTGAATGTTTCTTTATATGTCATTGTTACAGAGCAACAGTGGCTCAGAATGGAGTGTTTAATGGATTGATGTACATATTGTTATTAAACATGTCGGCTCACATAACTAGGGAGTTAGGAATGGCGCCCGGCGGTGAATTTCGACGAGCTATGGCAGAGGTAATATTTAAGTGTCCAAGTTTCCTTGGAATATAGTTACTATAGCTAATAATTAATAGATATTACTATTACTGAACATCATACGGCCCTACTTTTCTGAGTTTTTGGTTATAACATTGAATAAATAATAAAAATCATTAAAGGAACAAAAACAGTACAGTCATGAAAAAGTTTAAACAATGATTGCACATTGGTGTCTTAACTTAGCATTGATTGATTGGTACAAATTAAAAGTGATATTTGAATCTTTATTTTCAATTGAAGTAGTGTTGTGCTTGAATTGTCTTTGAAGCAAGTAATATTTCTTGCCACTTTTTTGGGAGAAAATATTTAATATTATTTAATAAAACAAATGTGTTATATTTCAGGCTAAAAAAATCCCTAGCTGCATTGTACAGTTGGGAGACAGGGCTATAGATATCACTCTGCACAGAGCCATAGCGTCTCTCTCTTGGGGCCAAACAATTAGGTTCATCTGGCATTTGCTCACATCTAACCAAACAATAAGGTCAGTTTTCAACACAAAAGCTTGTATAGTGGCTCTTATTTTAGCGTTTTTGGTGCATAATATACCAGAATATCTGTCATAACAAATAATAGAAAGACAGACAGATAATTTTGCATTTATAATTTTAGTGTTCAAAAACTGTTATTGACAAAAAAAAAACTTTTTTTTTGTACAGCCTAGAAGAAGTAGAAAAATGTAAACAGAAGAAAATGTTGGAGGATATGCTGGAAGAAATGGCAGAAGAGTTCCCTGCCTTGAAGAGAGTGTTTGTCGTCGAGAGAGACATGTATCTCTGCCATTCATTGCAAGTTGCTGCCCTGCAACCACGTGAGTATGAAAGTTACTATCACTACTAAAAATTGTCATTGCCATAATCTTCAGAGCAGGTTTTTTTCATATTGTTCTTCATACAGTTCATTCATCTTTGCCCTCTTCATATACCGACATTTATGTGGCTTTCAGTTTTAATAAATACTTCTAGTATTAATTGAATAATATTTTAGTTCTTGATGTTAAAACACTTGTGTTTTGTTTTTCAGGTCGGGAACCTTGCCGCATTGTAGGAGTTGTGGGAATCGGCCATGTGGCTGGCATCGTCGAACACTGGGGTAAAATTAGACCTCAAGATATTCCACCACTACTTCAGTAAGTATATTAGCTACGCGCCATAGAGCGTATATTCTCTGCGTTTCACTGTATGTATTAATACATTTTTTGCGTTGTCAACAGAGTTCCGCCGCCGTCGCTTTCCACGCGTGTGATTCGGGTCACTATCCGCGTGGCATGTGTAGGCGCACTTATCTATGCTGGGTACAAGCTCAGGCCTCGACGCTGGTTTCCTTGACGGCTAAAGCTCGACCTCAAGCGGTAAAAAAATATTTTGATAATTAAACCATTTATTTTGGTACACATACAGAGACTGAACACAAAATACACTATCACTATACTTTCACAGATTTACGTGTCATATTCTCTCTGAATGATAATATACGAATATAGTTTGTTTTTCAGGATTATGGATTCTGTTATGAAGACTTATGTGGCGAGAGTATGATTGATGTCACTTGATTCTGCGAATGTTTTAGTGTAAGATAGATCTTGCAATGAAACTCTCAAAAATGCAATTTGATATAAGGGATAGTAATTATTATGGTTACTCAGTAAAACATATTTGGCCATATTATATTCATCAAAAATATTTTGCATCTATGTAATTCAATTAGTAATTATACTTATAACCTGTAAGATTGAGAAATGTATTGATAAAAATACTAACCAATATGAAACATTAATTTTATTACTGACTGAGCCCTTTTAAAATTAGAATTCTTGTGTTAATGTGCTAACTATCCGATGTTTCCTAAGCACTTAAGAAATAATTAAAATTCATTAAACCCCGAACTTGAAAATTCATTAAAAACGATGGGATTAATGATACAACGTGCTTCGACTACACAATATCAATGCTCAATTTAATTGGTTTGATGTCAATATAATTAGTTTAGTAAATAATTAATTCTATTTAATTTACTAATTATCGACTAGGTTAAATTGATTTATCAAAGCTTTCCTAATTGGCACTTACTGGTATTTATATATAAAAAAAATGTGGGATCCCATTTCTCAATCAAACATAATAATACTTATATGAGCGACGTTTATCGATATCACATAACAACTGTAACTAGTGTAGATTTTAAAACTTGTTTTTATTGAAATGGTGGACTTTTTTCTGTTTGTGTTCTTTATTATTATTTAATTTTCTTTTTCTTGTTGTAGTATAAGTTAGGTGTTTTTTCGTAAGATAGCAGGGTTTATTAAACAATGTTTGATTGTATAAAAATAAATTAAACATCTCGACTTAGCACCAGCGCTGTTGTTAGGGTCAACAGTATATATGTTATAGTCAAAGTCCGATACACAGTCTCTTCGCGGAAGGACTGGTTTATCCTAGGTTTGGCCAAAGCCATCAGGCAATCCCCAAAATACATTTCAATTTCGCCCTTTGCCTGAAGTATTTTTAGTCAAACCCAGGAGCTCCTAACTTTTTAGTCAAACGTCGAAAGTAAATTATTCTGTTTCGGTTTTGGCCTAGTCAATCCTAGAAGCGACTGCAAAACTCGGTCAAAAGTTGATCTGAACATGTTTAAACAGGTTCATAATGTCTCTCGCGGTGTCTCATCATGCCAGAATAAAGATTAATTTTTCATTTTAATTACCTAAGAAATTATTAAAACAATTAACATTAAAGTTAATGCCTCACTATGTCAGAAAAATGATTAATTTTCCATTTTAATTACTTAAGAAATTATTAAAACAATAAACTTCAAAATTTTAAAAATGTTATTTTTTTATACCTAATCTTACAAACTAACCTCCGTTTATTCCAAAGCATTTACTTATTTATTTTATACTTTATTGCACATCGTACAAAAGGCGGGCCTAATGCCACACGGCATTCTCTCAAAGCATCTCAAATATAAAAGTGAAAATCACGTAAGCTGACCAATCAGGTGTCAGAACTGGCAGAGTTAAGCGGTTCTTAAGACTTGAAAGCTGCTTAAATGATAAAATGCTTCCAAATATACGAAGATAAGACACTTCATACCTATATCGGAGTTTGACTCGTCAAACCCCGATTTAATAAAATTGTGTTTTGACGTTTGCCTGACCAAATTAGTCTCTCCCAGGTTTGACGAAAATTGTTTAGTCAAAGGCCGAAAATTTACATTTGTTTGGGCTTTGACTAAGTCATTCAGTCTGACCTGAGGATTGACCAGTCCAACCTAGGAGCGCCGGAGCTTCGGAGTTTGCCTATAACATATATACTATAATGGCTTAAAAAAGTTTTGTTTTGTAAAGTAGTGTTCTTATTAAAGTAATACATTGAGTAATACATAGTAAGTTTACACTACGACACAAATTCCTAAATTTAAGTTAAGTGCATCTTTCTCTTTCTTTTGAAGATAAAATTTTAGCTAAGTCCTGTCAAATTAAGAAGATAATTTACGCGACTAAAAATACGCTAATTTTCTTCAGGCGCTGTCTATTTTGACAGGACTAAACGAATTTATGTATCTTCTGTCCTTTTCTGAAATGAAATGGAAAGAGAAATATGCACAGAGCATGTTATGCATTTCGACGTATTTATTAGTTGTTACTTATCAAATATTTCGTTTTCATTCTGTTTTTTTTTACAATTCCAATTCTCGATATTGGGCATATTTTTATCACAGAATAAGTGATTGTTGCTATCTCTTTATTTTCCTCCTTTTCGCTTTAACTTCAGAGAGTTCAGCCAACATGACTTAACACTTCAATACACAATAAAATTAATCAAAATAGTTCTTGCGAAATTTTAAGCTACATGCAGAAAGATATTTATGAACCTTGATGGAATTTCTAAGAACTACAAAGTGTTCAACGAGCGATTGACCAATTTTTAACTAGTAGTATTGGTTTGGTTAGTGTATAAAACATTGTAAGGACTGTGATAGAAAATTATAAATTAAATTTCCATCCGTCTTAAGAAGTAAGTCAGTTGAAAAATATTTATGTATGTACTTATAATAATATTAAGTATATGTAAAGAGTCATTGAATTTGTAAAAGTAAATAGTGCTTATGACTTAATTTTTGGCGTGATCGCATAGGCCGGCTGTGTGTCTAGATTAGATTAGCAATCGTTATATTTTGTGTTCTATAAACATATATTTGCATATAATACTATAACTAATAAATACTGTTTTTTGATTGAAATAAAAATTTTACGCGATAAATAATAATGACAGCTTTATTTTCTATAGAAAGCTGTTTAAACTCTTGACACTGGATGCATTCTACGGTCAGGCCAAAATATGGGCTACGTTCACTGACCGCAGTCCGCACCCAGGGTCACAAGTTTTATAGCTTACGCTTCTCTGTCGGCCTTTGCCATCCAGTTTGCCATCGTTTTTTTATAGACCTTTATGCTCAGAAACAAAATTAACCATTGTTCATATTAAATAAATAAATAAATACATTACTATAAGAAAAAAAACAGTTTTTTATTTCTCAAACTTACCTATACTTTTAAGAAGCTTACAAGGTCAGGGGCTAGTAAAATAAAGACGTCGTGGTCACGTGGCTTTCTGTATATAAGTGATAGCCAGATTTATGTGATTAGCGCCAGCGTTGAAAACATTGCACTGGAGTGGAGCTGGAGCGCTAACCGAAGACGCGGGGTACTAACAGCTTGTATCGGTCCTTTATCCGAAATAACTTATACGTCAGAATAATGAATAGGCTTTATAACATCACCCTCTAACCCACGGGAGCAGTAGCCGAAGACCTGACATAACGCGGCAGTTAGTACATATTAAATATTGATTTTTTATATGCACAAAGTGTTAATTAAAAATTTAAACAACCTCGAAGTTATTAAGATCGCGACCGCAGCTAACAAGAGTTGATAACTTCTAAACACCTGAATCGATTTCTATGAAACATATCTAAGAACCATTACCACTACTTTCAAATAAAAAATCTGTGAAGGAAAACATCATGAGGAAACCGGGACTTGTAGTAAATACGAGGCCGCCGAAATCGCCAATCCGCCTTGAGCAAGCGTGGTCTGGTGATTGCAATATGCTCGTGCCCTCTCTGTATGAGAAGAGGTCTTTGCCCTGCAGTGGGACAGTACCTAATAGGCTTGTATTATTATTATATTATATCTGAATCGGTTCACCTGATAGTTCTTAAACATGTTCCACAGACGGACACATACATAGGGTCAAACTAACAACACCCCTCTTTGCGACGGGGGTTAAAAATCCAATCAAAGTTAAGATGAAGTTCAACAATCTAAGTTTAATAAAATCTTTAGGTTAAAAGAGCTTTTTCCAAAAAAAAGATAACCGACTTCAAAAACTATAAGCACTACCTATTTTTGTGCTTTTAGTTTATGAAGTCGTTTATCTTTTTTTTGGAAAAAGCTTTTTTATTTTTTACTTTTTAGGTAGTCCCAATGTCTGGCTACGTCTTTCAAAATAGAACTTCTACATAATAATATTATAAAATGAAAACGGCTCTATGCGCGCTACGTCACGGGATTTCCATTAGTGTTTTGTACTAAAACCTTCCCCAGAATGTAACAAACATTTGCTGAAAATCGCTTAAAAATCGGTTCCGACGAACGCGAGATAATCGCGAACAAACATACATACATATAGGTCGAATTTAGAACCTACTTTTTTTTTAAGTCGGTTAAAAACTACTTTTTATGAGCAGCAGCTGTCACGGCAACTTATGACGTCAATAAAATAACAACTCTGTTGACTATTTATTGATTTTAAAGCAACAAAAAATCTAGCAAATTGAAAATATACTGAATCTTTAAAAGGCGTTTTATAGAAATTGTATCTAACATTTATTGGTAAACTACCCGTGATATACAAATCATTTAAAGTAGGTTGTAGCTACTCGACAATAGATGACGCTAAAAAGCGATGACGATACATTCGCTGGACGATCTTTGTTACCTACCTAATTGTGTTTTTTTTTCTGTGTACATTTTGTTCACTTCAGGTGTTTAATAGAAATAGCTCAAATAGCACCACGTACCGTGGAAATTATAGGTAGTCTTGACATAATAAACTAGTTGCTAATTCGTAAATGATTTTATACTGAATTAAATTATAATAGCAACCAGATTCAAGTCAATAGTATTGTGACCACAGAACATAATTAATATATGTATATACCCTAACGATTGTGACCAGGTGGGTTACCATGACGTTTAAAGTACAAGACTGTTTTATTCCTGGGCCCCAAGTCTGCTAATTTTATAAAATCGGTCATACCAACACGACGTCATTGTCATTTTGCTAAAAGTTCGTAATCTGCTAATTCATAATGGTCGGTCAATGGTCTCAATAGAGAATTGTGCCAGAATGAAATTGCGGGTATTGCCATTATTATGAAACCTGTTGGTAGAAATGGTTCTCGAAAAACTACTACTACATTTAACAATTTATTCATGGCAGATTTTATTAACATTTCATTTTACATATTATTAACAGTGTCATAAGCAGTCTGAAGTAGTAAGAAGTTCGTAAATACCAAAAAACATTAAATGTTCGTGTAACAAGTATAAATGTGAAACCGTCAATGTCAGTCTTTGACTCTGACATTGACAATTTGACAGAATGTAAGAATGTCACTTCACAGTTTCACATCTTTCATGTTGTTGAATGTTTAGCATATGATGTTGTATGCCTGTCTTATTCTTTCACCTACAGTCTGTTTAAGTTAGAGTAGGAAAGGTATACTCTATGTATGCTATATTTGCCATTTAATCCGACCCGATCCACGAAATCTACAGGAGATTTCCGGACAGACGAGAGGAATTATTTTGTTGTAATTCGGCCGGTGTTTCATTGTACCTATGTTTGTTTTTATTTAAAATGGTGCTAATAGAGCAGATTTCGGCACTCATTGATTACGTTGAGTGCCACCAAGAACTGGCGCTTGGCCACTGCAGGCGCATTAATGAAGGACGAAGTTTAAGATGTTGGATGGAGTGCGCCCAAATTCGATTTCGGTGGACTGCCTAAAACGCCGGCTGAGTGGCGCACAGTGAGTACCTTGTTACATAATGTAGGTATGCATTATAAAATGAAAGTCACAGAAAGTCCGCAGAATTATAATGCCTTCGGATTCTGAGTCATACTAGTTTCATGAAGGGTGCAAGAGGTAATTTTGACTTTAAAATATTAGTCAAGATAAATGAAATCTATTTTAGCAGGACTCTGTGTTCAGCATTTGTTTATAAATGGTTGTAAAGATAAATGATTAAATGAAACTTGTTTATAAAAAGAGCATTATAAAATTTATTCTTCATATTATATACATATTAAAATCTCCTTTTCTTTCACCTTGTTTTCTTCGATGCCATGGACCTGTAACAAAGATTTATATTTTACTTTACCAGAATATTAAGCTGGGTTTACCTTACATACCTGCTAATTTAATTTATGCATTTCTCCACAGTCTGTCAACAAGAGCCTGCTGCAGTGCTCGACCTTCAAGTAGATCCCGGTTCACCCTTCGATGATCTTCATAATTAGGTGCTGCATAATTATTTTCCTGCTTAAATTGAAAGGCTGATTAGTGATTAATATTGTTATTTTATTATAAAAGTAATTTTTTTTCCTCCTGTAATTGAAAGACTGATTAGTGATTAATGCCAATTAAATATTGAAGAACTTTATTGTTGTTTTGTATAAAGACTGATTATGAGACGTAAGAAAGAGTAATAATAATATTTGATGTTGATTGTTAATAATAAATGTTGATTTTTTAACATAGTAGTATTATTTATATATTTCATTGAACATATTCCAAAATAGTGGAATAGAAATTACATACCTGTTGCAAGCGAAGTGCTTCTGCATAAACCTCATCAGGTGGTAATGGGTCCCTTGCTGAGTTGGCAATATTATGCAAAATGCAACATGCATTTACTATTTTGCCTGCAGTTATAGGGCTATAATGTAGAGCACGCGCTGCAAGCAAACACCTGAAAAAAATAACAGTTTACTTTTATACAACCCCATTTAACCAAACATCTTAATCTATAAACTTTAATATATCATTAAGACAAACAATTTGTGTATGGTCCAATTTACCTAATTTGTGATACCTATTTTTGAGTATGTTAAACAATTGCCTTAAAATGTTCATTACCTGAAACGTGCTTTTAGTACACCAATGCAACGCTCCACTGTATTGCGTGCAGTCACATGTTTCACATAATAATGGTGCTGTGGTGTCCCTTCCACAGTATTGAGAATGGGAGTCATCATAGTTTTTCTTAGTGGATACCCACTATCACCTGAAAATTATAATCATTTTGCCAACAAACACTAACACATGAGTATGATAAAAGAGAATATTTTTGAACAAAAATATTGTAAGTAATACCTAGTAAAAATGTCTGTTCATTACTATTTTCTGTTATTGTTTTTAAATGATTACTTAGTGGATGACTCTGCCATACTGTGGAATCATGAGTGGAACCTGGGTTGCTTGCATCCACACATAGAATATTCAAATCAGCATCGCAAATCTGTAAATGAATTAAGTATATTTTAATATGTGTAGTCATCATTACAGACATTATATAGTTTATATAGTATACATTTCTACTATCTACCCAATACTTACTATCATAACATTAAGGGAGTGGAAGCCCTTTCTATTATAATAGCGCTCCTCATGTATCTCCGGCCTTATTATTGCCACATGGGTGCCATCAATACAACCCAGGACACCGGGAAATTGAAATTTTTGATAGAATCTGAAACATTTTTAATAACTAAACAATTCTGCTTAGGTACAACAAGCAATGCAAACAAAATAATCAGGATATATTTAACTACTTACTTAGCCTTTAAAATGTTTCTTTCATCACATTGTGTGGGCCATTTAACATATTTATGATACAATTTATTAAGTGCCTCTGTTACTTGATTAATGGCTCTTGACACAGTAATTTGTGAGACATTATGGAGGGCACTCTGTCCAATTAAAGTTTGGTAAGAACCAGATGCATAGAACGCAAGTGCAATGAGAATCTGCAATAACAAATATTATATTAATCGACCTTAGACGACCCACTGATCGAACTATATGTTTATAGATATATAGAATAATGAAGCAATGTCAAATTCTCACCTTCATTTCTGTCGTAATGCCATCATTTCGACGTCGTTTAGCCATAAGGGGAATGAGTTCTTCTATTAACCCCCTTACTGAGTTCTTTCCGAGGCGAAAAGTTTTGACAAATTCCTCCTCGGGAACATCAATAAAGGGGTTAATATTAGTTCTCATCAACCGACGGGCTAAACGACGCCTTCTGGACTCCCTGCTTCTTCTTTCTCTATCATCCACTGCGTCGGCTAGGTCCAGAATCGCAGATCGCAACGAATACATCGCAGTAATGTAATTAATAAGACACTTAATCAAAAACTAGTATTATTGTTCGAACACAACGTGATTCGAGACACACGGCTACCGGCTTAAAAGCAATTACTGCACTATGAAATTCAAATGGTACGTCAATGTTCAAAGGAACTGTCAAAATTTTAGCAGATTACCGAATTCGTCAGTCATTCTAGTGTCATTATGTACGAGATTACCAATTTAGCCATTTTTTTCAATGAAGTGTCAGTGATCGACCTTATCAAAGTCATAATGACGCCATTGTGTTAGTAGATTACCAAACTTGCCAAAATCGACCACTATGATATCAAGATGAAGCCATTCTGACACAATTGTAATAGCAGACTTGGGGCCCTGTTCCAGAGTGTGCGAGTGACAGCGTTAGACCGTTGTCTAGCGCCGTCTCTTTCCCACTGAAAGTAATATCGAAGTAAGTATTACTGCTATAAGAGCTTGTGGTATAGTAGGCCACTTGTGACACAATTTTTCTATTGAGTTTCTTGCCCATTCTTCTCCACATGAAACATTTGGAAGGGGCATTAACTAGATTCATTTTTAAATTAAAATAAATAATTTGAGAACATTTTAAACCTTCGAACCATGGGCGTATTTCGAACACACGTAATTCGAGACACAATAGAATCACAATAGAATCACAATAGCAGCGCTGAAGAAAGATTAATAAGAATGAGTTTGATTTTGAATGACTTTTATTTTTTGTCATAATTTCTTTTTTTAATTGGCTTTTGTGAAAAGCTAAACAATCCTTTTTATTACATCGGTCTTCTTCAAAGGAGTTCAGATTTTTATGAACATGACTTTATTTAAAATATTATTGTAACTGGCTGGGTTTAAAAAAAAATTAAAACTGTCCGATAATATCAATCGGACAGAAGCAAACGATAAAAAATGGACATCGTGGAGTAATGTGAAATTCTAAGTTATTTCGTAAATAATGCGAAAAAATTGTTTATTCAAAAGTCTAAGTAAATTAATATGAAATACCAAACATGCCTCCTAATTAAACGGTTTTTGAGCAAGACCTTTGAAGTTCCAGTAAAATGTAAACCAATTGCATTAAATAGCCATCCAGGAAACAGGACAACCCGTAAGTCACGACACGTCATTAATTTTGAATAAGTATTCTGACGGTGACCTATTTAATATAGCGTGATGTGTTAAACTCTCTCGGCTTTTTCAGCGATATGCTCAATATTTTCAAGAAGTTACTGTAGCGGGGAAAATATAGATCTGCCAAAATCCGCAACATATCTACAACGTGATCAAAACGGTACTGTGGTGCTCTTGGGAACAGTGCATTTCAGCAAAAAGTCAGTGGAAGATGTTTCCCAGGTACTATCATTGCGTTATGTAACCATCGTAAAACCTAACGCTATAAACCAAAGTATGTTTGTAACTATATAAAACTTAACTTTGTCTATCTATAAGAAAAAACAACCCTCCTTTCGGCAGTCGGGTAAAAAGAATAGTGTTTTGCAAATTACGAATTCGATTCTCGAGAACTGCTGAACCTATTCGGCTTGTACTTATCGACCTCTAGGCAAGTTTTAAAATAATTTTAATTGCACTGGTGAAAACACGAGTTTGTGCAAAAATATTTTGGATCGAAGATCACGTAAAAGTAGCTACAAATACCTACTGCAAAAATCTACTGCATTGTACTCACGAAGTACCTCGTGTCGGTACTTCGTGAGTACAATGCAGTAGATTTTATCTGTAGGTATTTGTAGCTACTTTTACGTGATCTTCGACCCAAAATATTTTTGCACAAACTCGTGTTTTCACCAGTGCAATTAAAATTAGTAGTAAGGTATATTCCACACGGACGACATCGAGGTCATATGCTAGTTCATAGAGATTAGGAAACCTAAAATGGAATACGTACACTTAGGCCGTATGTTCACCGCTGCAGTCACCATCATGTCAACAGAACGAGATCACGGAAAGTCAAGTTTAGTAAGATAAGATGAGTGAAGTGACGTGACGTGCGATAGACATGCGGCGATATCAAATGTATCGCCACTTCTGCTCCGTCATTTCGTTCTCGTTGACGTGACGGTGACGGTGGCGGACAAATTTAGCCGTACGTTCAATGGAATGCAAAAACATATATACCTCCATTTTTTTTATTTCCAGATAGTGAAAGGGTTACAACCAAACGCTATTCTCGTTGAATTATGTCGCCAACGAGTGTCACTCCTGGAGTTGGACGACAAAAAGTTTTTAGAAGACGCCAAAAACTTTGATGCCCAAAAATTAAAGTACTTTAAATATTTCTTCTGTATAATATATTGTTATAAAAACCCACAGATTACCAGAAATATTACCACATCCCAATATGTTAATTGTCAAAAACGTAGTAGGAAAGGATCTCATCTCAACAGAGTATCATAAGTTCACAACGCTTCTTAAGTATTTTGTGTTTTTTAAGTTTAAAACATTCAGATGTAGCAAAGAGCAACTAGCTTTTTATCTTTGTTTTTCTCATGTATAGAATAAAAAAGATTCATGAAAATCATTCCTAAAATGTTTTTCCATTTAGGAGCTACTTATTTATCTGTATGCACTCGGCTAAGTATATAACACTAGTTTTTGGAAGGTAGGTAGGTAATGTTTTTAGATGCCAAGCCTATTTTTCTACAACCAATAAAATTACTTAAATATTCACACAGAGAAGCGGTGAAAGGTCAGAACTTTGTGTCTGGTATGTTACATGCAATGCTTTTGAAAACTTACGCTGACATCGCAAAAGAATTAGGTGTCGCCCCTGGCGGGGAGTTTCGGCGAGCGTACCATGAGGTCAGTCTTGGATTTTGTTTTAACTAACTAAACTAAGTACTTGTCTGTAGTCTGTTTAAAGCTACGTAAATCCTATCTGAGTGTTTATAAAATTTATTTATATTGCATTTTTCAGATGTTAAAAATACCTGGGTGCAAATTGTTTCTTGGCGATCGACCAATTCAAATAACTATCGCTCGCGCTTTTCAGTCTCTGAGCGTTTATGAATTGGGACAAGTCTTATACCATCTGACGTCGACGAAGCCTAAACCATTAGAGTAGGTACATTTCGTTTGCCTTCCCGGTATTTTCTCATTGATACCCAAGGTGGATCTGCAACAAAAGTCGACTGACCCTGTTACTTTACTCATATTTTACCTAATTGGACAAGCAAGTTAGACGTTGCATTGATTTTCAGCATTTCAGGTAATATCTAAGGAAACCCGTAGTATTTATGACTTTTGTTGTTGACCGTACCATTTGTTAGGCAACGTGATAACTCGTTTAAAATCGATGGACGTCGGCTGCACGCACGAAAAAACATGACTTATTGTCACGTTGTGCCTGCGAGACAAGCAGGAGCACGGTACAAGCGAAAGAGAGGCACGATGACGTTATGACGTAAAATTACCGCCCGTAAACCAATTCATGCAATATTGATTGTTAAAATGGGTGTTAAATTGTAGGTAATGCGATTTGGTTAAAAGCCAAAAGTCAAATTGTTTACTTCCATGAGACCATGGAGGCACTTTGGAAAGTCAACTACAATAAAAAATAGTTGATTCTGGTCGCCTATTCCAAAAGGTTGTTTGAAGTATATGGAGAAGGGGGCAAGAAACTCCCCCCATGTGTTGTGTACCTACTCTTTTAAAGTAAATGTGTTACCTACAATACAATTAATTAGTATAAGTACATCATGCTTACATTCATTACGGAATCTTATTCAATGCATGACCTAAAACGCAGTGTAATTTTTTTATAATTATTATTGAAACCATTATTAATTATTATTAATATTATTTTTTCCGCTGTAGCAAGGAACAGTTAGAAAAATATAAAGACAGAGATTTTGTACAAGCACAGTTTGAGGAAATAACTCGAGATGTTCCGGCATTCAAAA
The DNA here is from genome assembly GCA_033675125.1 of Athetis lepigone. Lineage (NCBI taxonomy): Eukaryota > Metazoa > Arthropoda > Insecta > Lepidoptera > Noctuidae > Athetis > Athetis lepigone. The sequence continues at coordinate 8,531,748 of CM066229.1, forward strand.
AGATATTCCATGTGTTTGTTGATGAGCGTGACAAATGCCTCGCCTACTCGTTACAAGAATGTGTGCGTTCTGGTAAGTATTTTATGTCTTACTAGCTGACATCGGTGGTTATTCCTACACATCTCATACATAATACACCGTGTTTGGAAAGTCGAGGAACATATTGAAAGTAGGCTGTTCAGTATTCGATTCTCATTCCAAATATATACAAAAATCCATACCTCATTTTATTACAAATTTCTCTTAAAAATAATCTGTACTCTGTTCCTAATATTATAAATGCGAAAGTAACTCTGTCTGTCTGTCTGTCTCTTCTTCACGCCTAAACCACTGAACCAATTTAAATTAAATTTGGTACAGATATAGTCTGGGACCTTGGAATGGACATAGGATAGTTTTCATCCCGGAAATTCCCCGGGAACGGGAACTATTATTCCACGCGGACGAAGTCGCGGGCAAAAGCTAGTTAGGTATGATATAATTTTCCAAAAAATACTTACTATACTTGAGCCAAATTCGATAAAGAATAGAGGTAAACAAACCGTTGCTTGGTTTTTCGAAATAACGAGGGTTCCGACCAGTTCAGTCATCGGGGTCACTTACAGAGTTCTTGTAACTCACGTTACCCTGTGGAAAGTCCCCGGAGATAGGGCGGAAAGCGTCACACCGTGTTGGTGGACGGCGGGTCGGGCTCGTAGGGAAGGTACCTGTGCGAGACCGAAACTCGTAAACGTTGCTCAGAGCACAGATAATAATAAATAGTGAGCGTGAAAAGGCGATAATCATGTAAATAATAGAAGATTTGTAAAAAGTGAGTGGTGATAACCCTATATTGGTTTGTTTACCTGTATTCTTTATCGATTTTGGCTCAAGTATAGTACCTATCCAGCTGAATCCGGTTAGACTAGAGCACCAAAGCTTCGGCTTTCAAAGAGAGGAAAAGGCTAGGGAGATGATAACCAGGTACCTATATTATAATTTAATTTTCTTTTTTAATAGTCTCGTCTCCTCGCGTTCTCGCCGTGGTGGGTATGGGACATGTTGATGGCATTGTGAAATATTATGGTAAAATGAAGCAAGAAGATATTGTGCCGCTATTGTTGTAAGTTAACCTAGTCAACAGATTAGATAGTTCATTCGATTTAAATTAATTCTAATCACGGGACTCTTAATAAAAGCTGGATTTTTCATCTCGACAGCCCCCTTGTGCTTTGTCTTTAGTGTGACCGATGTTTTTTTCTCTACCCAATCTGTATTTTTCATTTTTTATTACTAAGGCTATAAGCATGGGCGTAGCCAGCTTTTGGCTAGAAAGGGGGAGGGAGGCAAGTCGGGTGTTTTAGGCCGGCCGGGTCTCTGAATTTGCATACGCCCATGGCTATAGTGTGGACCAGTAGAATTGGCAACGACGACACTTACTTTTTTTTTATTTTCAGTGACTAGTTTTTTGTATGATCAACAATTAATCACTTATTATATGAATAATAATTTGAAAGTTCATGAAGGTGAGGAGCTACCTCCCAAGTAACACATCAAAGCATTATAGCGGCCGACTTACAGCATTTTTGTATCGTTTTCGCATTTTGATTTAGTTCCATAGTAGCATTACAAACGTTTATACGGCTACTGTAATGCTTATTTGGGCACAAATTATACGGCTTTAGGTCCTTAATATGTTCACATTAGTTGTTTAATCGCATTACAGGCGCATTATATTAGCATTATTGTGGTCAAATAAAGTACCATTGGCATTAAAGAAGCATTATTGTGGTCAAAGAAAGTACCAGTTGCATTAAAGAAACATTATTACGGTCGACGAAGTTGCCAATCGCATTACAAAAGCATTACACTGGCAATGACATTGATAGTGAAGATGCTAATTACATTACAAAAGCATTATACCAGCATTAGAATGTAGTAAAAGAATGATTGGAGCTACATAAGGGTTCACAGTTAGAACTTAAATAAACCCTACATCATTGCAAAAACGTATCTAATGCCACGGTACTAATTGTTATAATACTCTGAACGTCCCGTCGTTGCAATTTATCAACTTTGGCTCGCAATATAATATGAACGAAGACGTCAAAACTCAGTGCGTGACACCATTTTTAAAACAAAATTTATTATACTGGGTTAGATTTTGACTCTTTTTATTTCATTCCTTCAAATATTACTGCGCAATGTAGTTTACTGTAAATATCTATATAAGTTTCTTTGAAAATTTTCACGCGCCTTTGATATTTTGTGATTTTGATATAAAATGTTATTGTGTGAAATAACCAAAATAATTTTGTATTCTTAGTATAGAACGAATTTTACATAATTAACATAACAGTATTGGTTGGGAAGTATTGGATTAAGTTAATTATTATTATATAGGTCTATTACTTTTATAAATGGGTTAGAAGGATAATATTTTTAGGTTATAAAATATTTACAAAATGGTGGCAGCCTATAGGACCCCCGTGAGCGTTTAACAAGGCTACTTAATGCCGCCAGCAGTATAAATACTCACACATGTACAATTATTAAGGCCAGAGGCCAGAGAGAAGACTTTTGATGAACCACTGTAGTGCCATTGACTATAAAGTAGTTCTATATGAGTTCACCGAGATACCAGTAAACTTGATGTAGACTGAATTGGTGCCATTACTTGAACGGAATTTTGGGGATCTTTGAGCAAAACTAAAAAACCCATTTCAGAATTTTTGTACATCTTAAATCCGTATGGATGGATATTGAAGATAATATATTTTTCAATATCCAAAGTTAGGAATAAAAACACACAAACATAACAGAATACAGATATAATTATTCCCCCCGTAGATTTGTGACAACTCTCAATAATTTAGGACTCATCACTTGATCAGCAATGTCATGTAGCACAAGTAAAGGAAAAACTCCGAAATCCGATTTGCAGTTTTTTTTTTTCAAATATTGTTGATGAATGTAGGTGTCCATTTTACGGAACCCTTGTTGCGCGAGTCCGACTCGCACTTGACCAGCTTCATTATTAACGTAAGCTAAACACACGGTTACGCAATACACACTGATGTCGACACATGGTTTTACGAATGCAGTAAATTGAATGTATATGCAGCTTTACACATTTCAATAACTCACTTGTATTTGTTTAAATAGCTGTTAGCAGTACAACAGCACTCAGTTGATCTTTAAAAATACAAGCATTACATTGGTTCACGTTCATGCTGTTCAGCAGCACTAGGCTTTTACTTAGCACTTAGATGTGCTATTACACAACAAAGGGCACTAAATACAGCTCAAAGCCGTTTAACGAATTTCGGTGCATTATAATGATACAAGTTTATGCTATTAACCAGCATTAGGCATTATCTTACTACTTTAAAATGCTATTGTAGACCCTAAGGCACTAAAAACAGCTAAAAGTTGTATAGAGGATTTTCGTAGCATTATAATGGTTCATATTTATGCTATTAAACACCATTGAGCATTTATTTCCTACTTAAAATGCTACTGTAAATACAAATGCACTAAAAACAGCTGAAAGCTGCACAACAGCTTTGTGGTTTGCTGCACTGAAACTAAAAGCTTCACAAAAGCATTTTGATATACCATTATCCAACTGTTATACAGTATAAAGCATCTAAACGGTTTTGAAATGCCTATATAAAGCGTCAAGATGCTCGGTGAACTTATATAAAAGTTTATACGGGCCTTAAGTTTTACATAAGTTTAATTTTCGTTTGTTAGAATGCTTTCTGTGTTACTTGGGCTAGTAAAAATATGTCATAAAGTTTAGTGCTAGGCATAAGGTGCAATTGTTTTATTTCAAAAATCCGATTTTGGTCTTGGTGATAATCCAGGCATTAGGCATCCCTTGCCTTAATGTACTTGTTGAATTTTTTTATGACTAGTCCAGCATTAAATTTTTGCCATTATAAGTAACAGTAGCCTTAGCTTTTTGTTTAATTTTTGATTAAAAGGAAAAGTTTATCTTTTCCAGAATGCCACCGAAACGAATCTCCGGGGTTATTATAAGAAAAGGATTGAAATTTGCATTTTATTTCTTAATCTTTTCTTTTTTCTATAGATTGGTTTTTGGGCGTTAAACATAATTAAGTAAGCAATTTAGCATTTACTCCTATAAGATTTAATAAAAATTACTTTTATGTCCACATTTTGTTTTAATGTTCCGTACATCCCTTAAGAACTTCCCTCAGAAGAGTTCCCCGATATTCCCCCACGAAAAAAAAGATTACTACCACACACACATATAGAATGGTTCTACATATAAATATACCATGCTCCAGGGCCGTCTTAAGTCTATTCAGCGCCGGGGTGCGGGACTCAGCCTGCGCCCTAGTTTTTTTTAAACAAATTTAACGACTTTTATTTTGTACTTGCGCTTTCACACACACGTATTTTTTTTTAATACTTATGGGCTCGCTCTTGGTCCCAGACAAGCCCGAGGGCTTAGACGGGGCCTACGATGGAGCGAGCTTACCCAAAAGAAGCCTATGCACCCGGTTACTTATATGCATTTGGAAACACAGACTTTTGCGCAGGGAATTCCACTCTTTTGCGATGCGCATAATAAACGATTTTGAGAAACGCTGCGTGCGGATACGAGGAATATCGACCAAGAAAGGGTGGTATCCCGCCGTACGTCTAGATGTCCGGTGGTAAAACAGAGACGGGGGAATGAGCTCGTGTAGCTCAGGAGCACACTCACCGTAGTGCAATCTGTAAAATACCGCCAGACAGGCAACTTTACGCCGATATGCTAGAGGTTGTAGTTGGGCCACCAGCTTCTTGTCCCCAATCAAGCTCCTGGCTTTGCGATCTGCCGAATCCAACGCGGCCAGTTGGTATTTGGCTGAGCCATCCCATAGGTGACTACAATACTCCATACACGATCGGACTTGAGCTTTATAAAGTGTTAGAAGCTGTCCCGGCGTGAAGTACCGCTTAACCTTGTTAATGATGCCCAGTTTTTGCGCCGTAGTCTGTGCTTTGGACTCGATGAAAGGAGGCCCACAGACACGACACACGATTCAAGGCAAAGTTCACTCGCTCTACCATGTCATCTCTCTGGGAACGTTTAACGTCCCTACTGTCTTTTGCGCTGGCCAGATATCTCTACAACGGTACAGTCATCTGCGTAACCGACTATGCTAGGGTTTAGCATATCGTTTATATGGAGCAGGAATAGTGTTGCAGAGAGGACAGACTCTTGAGGAACACCGGCATTAATGGCCATAAGGTCCGAAGAGCAGCTGTCGACGACCACTCTAATCGACCGTCCCGTCAAGAAGTCCGATACCCAGCGACAAAAGTCAGCGGGGATGCCATAAGCAGGAAGCTTGCTAAGGAGACTTTTTTTTTTGGTGAGTGGGAAATCATCTAATGACTGCTCCCGACCTGGGTGCGGCGGGAGGGCGTGTCAGACTTTTACTGACTAAAACCCACTTATGTTCCTTCGGTTGCCCTTTATGTTCCAGGGTCAGGTAACTATTATAACATTTGGCCCTATTGGGCCCCGTCCTGTGTGCTAAGGAGACTTGCGTACCAAACCCTGTCAAAAGGCTTTGAGATGTCGAGCGAAACGGCAAGGGATTCGCCGTTTTTCTCAATGGATTCGCCACAGCAATGTGTAACATACACTAGAAGATCCCCAGTAGACCGACCACGGCGAGAGCATATTTTTACTTATTTTATTCGAACAATGGAGCCGGTGTTTCCTAGCAGGGCTACTCTGAGAATAAACATCCGCAACAAACTCAGAGGTCTAAGTCTTTTTTGAAGTCCATACAATATTGTATTGGTCAAATTATGTGAGGACCGCTTTTAACACGCTTCTATTAGCTTCACTTGTTACTATTTGGACGTAGATAAGCAAAAAGGATCCAACCCACAACATGACCGAAAATGAGATAAGTATACCAAACTGCTCGTCAAGGTCTATATTTTTGATAAGCAAAAACAATCCAAATAAAATACGAATATTTTGACATTAAAAAGGCACTGGTTACCAAGCCACATGTATGGCGAACCCCTATTTTAGTTTCGTAAAAACAATCCATTCTCCTTGGATCATATTGTAAAACGATCGGTCTAAGAAACTGACACAAAACTAAAATGTTAAAAAAAATCCAAAGCATGTGGATCCTTTTAGATTATAACATTAACTTCAAATTTATGCAAAAGGTAAATCACTAAAAAGATTCAGAAAACATGAATCATTTTTGTTAAACTAATTTTTCACTTAAAAAATGCACTGCACAAATTACAAAAAAGATTCAGGACGTTTGGATCTCTTTTGTTAAACTAATATTTTATTTGAAAAATGCACCGGTTAAATCACAAAAACGATTCAGAACATTTAGATCTTTTTTATCATACTAAATTTGTACTTTTAAAATGCACTAGTTAAATCACAAAAACGATTCAGTACGCTTGGATATTTTTCGCTTAACACATCTCTGTGCTTCTGATGCCTCTGTAGGTATTGATGAATATAACGAAAGGGATCCATATTTACTGAAAAAAGAAGAGAAGTACGTTATATTCATGAAAACTCAAAACGAAGACCAGTTTCAAGAATTGAATATAGAGAAAAAGATAAAAGGAAAATCTTTGGAGATATCAGAAAACGGTTTTACATTACTATGGCCAAATGGGAAAAAAATACCACAAGCAAAATTAGACGATTTGGAGTCAATCTTTGACTATACTACTTTTTTTTTTTTTTTGGTGAGTGGTAAATCATCAAATGACTGCTCCCGTCCTGGGTGCGGCGGGAGGGCGTGTCAGACTTTTACTGACTAAAACCCACTTATGTTCCTTCGGTTGCCCTTTATGTTCCAGGGTCAGGTAACTATTATAACATTTGGCCCTATTGGGCCCCTTCCTGTGTGCTAAGGAGACTTGCGTACCAAACCCTGTCAAAAGGCTTTGAGATGTCGAGCGAAACGGCAAGGGATTCGCCGTTTTTCTCAATGGCTTCGCCACAGCAATGTGTAACATACACTAGAAGATCCCCAGTAGACCGACCACGGCGAGAGCATATTTTTACTTATTTTATTCGAACAATGGAGCCGGTGTTTCCTAGCAGGGCTACTCTGAGAATAAACATCCGCAACAAACTCAGAGGTCTAAGTCTTTTTTGAAGTCCATACAATATTGTATTGGTCAAATTATGTGAGGACCGCTTTTAACACGCTTCTATTAGCTTCACTTGTTACTATTTATGTATGAAAATCTTCGAATCAAATATAAAATTTAATCTTGTTATTTGTGTAGTGTAATATTGCGGTATGACAAGCGCCGAAGCGTAATTAAAGTAAAATAAAATATTATTATTGTTAGGTACACTACACAGTACACATTTTGTCGTAAGTACTTAACAAGTAGGTATATAAAACTGTGCAATGACGTCAAATTCAATAAAATATCCAAACATTTTGAGCTCAATAGGCGCCCCAGGGCGCTCTGCGCCCGGGTGCACCGCACCCCTTGCATCCCCTGGTAAAGACGGCCCTGCCATGCTCCCAGTGCAAATGCCAGTGTTTTATATGTATTGTATGCCTTTTGGACATCCGCAACCCAGTAATTAGGTAACACGACAGCTATTCGTTTGTTAGAACCATTGATTTCCCGAAACGTCTATCAAAGATCTACGAATGGTAACCGGGACCAAAGATTATGCCTTCCGAAGCATGATGATCAGTGATGTTCAAGATAAACTTCATCTAAAAAACAACGTCCTGTACTTTTATGACTTTAACGATAGGGTCACTCATAACATAAGAATTAAGTCTTTCAAACAGATATGGTCAATTAAATTAAAGGAAATACAGGAAATTTTAACTATTCGTTTAATTGAAGTTAAATTCTAAAGATTTATGGTTTTCCTTTAACATTTATAATTAACCATGTTTGTTAGAGAAATTTGGTCCTTATGAATGACCCTAACGTTTAAAATAATAAAAATATGTACTACTAGCTTTTGCCCGCGGCTTCGCTGGCGTTAGAAAGAGACAAAAGTAGCCTATGTTACTCTCCATCCCTTCAACGATCTCCACTTAAAAAATCACGTCAATTCGTCGCTCCGTTTTGCCGTGAAAGAAAGACAAACATACAGACGGACAGATAGATAGACAGACACACTTTCCCATTTATAATATTAGTATGGATAAAAATGATGTTTTTTGGTAGCAGGTTCGATTTCCGACTGTAAAAAGCGAATTTATGAAATGCTATAAACGCAGTTTTGTTTCTTTTTAAAAATAAAGGCATGTTTTCTTTTTCCACCCTGTTATTTAAAAGGAACCTTGGTTTAAACTAGATACCTACCACAGGTTATTACAATTACTATCATCCTAGTTAGTTTAATAAAAATTAGGTTGTACATAATAATAATATTTTTTTTACTCTGATTAAACAATATTGTGATACAATCTCTACAGCTAAAAAAAACTATTTATTTATTTAGTAGCTGTCCCTCGCGGTTTCACCCGCGTTATGTTAGGTTTTGTGTCACGGCTCCGCTACCGTAGGTCATAGAGCGTGATGTAGCCAATGTCGATTCTGATGTATAGGTACGTTACCTACTGTAAAGTCAAATACGTTCGTGAGCGCGGCATTCTTGGTGTAAAGTACCACCCCAACACTGCCCACTGCACCACCCTGGGTAGACTGGTAGAGAGTGCTTAAGGCATTAAGTTCGTCATTGTATAATAAATAAATATCCTGGGACAACTCACACATGACCATCTGATCCCAAACTAAGCAGAGCTTGTAGTATGGCAACCAGAAAACTGATAAACATACATATATAATTTATAAATACATACATATCTACTATATAAAAATAAGTCGGGGTTTTCTTCCTGACGCTATAACTCCAGAACGCATGAACCGATTTCCACGGTTTTGCATTCGTTGGAAAGGCCTCGGGCTCCGTGAGGTTTATAGCAAAGAAAATTCAGGAAAAAAATTTAACATCCACGCGGGCGGAGCCGCGGGCGACCGCTAGTTATACATAAATCACACCCAGACACAGAACAAACATTCGTGCTCATCCATCACACAAAGTTTGTCCTGGGTGGGAATCGAACCCACGACCTCTGGCTTAGCAGTCAGGGGCACTAGACCAACAGAATATTATTCCCAATAGTCCCCTCTAGCCGTTCTCCAGGGTGACAGCTGGGAATTGTCTTCCCACTTGTCACTGGGGTGACAATTTGACGGGCCCGTCGAATAATAAAAATACAAAATAAATAAATAAATATCCCTGGACAACTCACACACGGTCACCTGATCCCAAACTAAGCAGAGCTTGTACTATGGTAACCAGACAACTGATATACATACTTATTTATTTTATAAATACATACTTATTATAGATAAATATGTATGTAATAATGTGCATAAAACAGCTAAATTCTTTTATTAAATATATTTCCATTAGGGACAACGCACACCGGAATGGCAGCGGCCGGCAGCGGCCAGCAGCGGCCGCCCGCGGCGCCGCGAGACCGTCAGCGTCGCTAGAAACAAGAGGCGCGCGCATTGCGCGCGGCCGCTCGCGGCGCCGCGGGCGGCCGCTGACGGCCGCTGGCAGTCTCGCAACCTTTTCAAGCTTTTCAAGCGATACTAGACTTTTAAGTATGTAGTTAAAGTTTAAAATTATTTCACACTGAAAGTGCTCGCCGCGCCGCTGCCGGCCGCTGCCATTCGGCGGGGTTATTACCTATGAAACAGCAATGAGCAATATTTGCGCAGTGATCGCGCGATCACCGCGCGATCGTCAAAAAAAATCGTATTATGTATGAACCGATTGCTAATCGCTCGCTGATTGTTCTAATGCACTTATTGCTACGATGACGATAAAGTAGCAATCGCTGGAACTAATTAAATATCACCTTTAACAAAAAAAACTTAACTTTGCTCTTAAAAACCATACTAAATACGAAACCACCAAACGAAAAATGCATATTTTAGTTAACTGATTGCTCCACAGAGGCAGCACTATCGCTAGTTTGCTATTTGACGTGACATATTTTGAATTGACGTTTGAGCAGCAAAATTTTGCTAAATTATCGCGATCGCTCGGCTATTGCAAGATACGTAATCCCAGTGCCGGTTTGCGTTGTCCCTTACAAACTACGCTATCTAGCTTATTCACGTACTTTAAAGGTGAACGCAGACTTGGCCGCACCGCAAGCGCCGCAGTCTTCGCATTCGAATTCTTTATATGAAGTTCTATGCCACCTCGCACACCTACCCGCGTCGCAGTTGCCGCAGACCCTGAAACGACAACAACGAAAATGCGACGACTGCGGGGACTGCGGCGCGTGCGGTGCGGCCAAGTCTGCGTTTACCTTAAAGCTTCAGTAGTCTTCAGTTTGCAACTGTCATTGTATTTATTTTGACACTGGCAAATGTTAAAAACGGTGCCAAAAGAAGAAAAAAAAACTGTCATAGTGTCATTGCTGTCGAAGTGTCATTAAGCCACCACAAGTGTCAACGTCAACACTCAACTGTCACTCACTTTTGACTTCACCATTCACCAGATGACCCAGGTCCCCTGGGAGTTGCATGTTTGTTTATTTGCCAAGTGTACCTATTTTATTTTTATATTCTACTAGTATGTCAGTGGTGGCTTTATTAACGTGTTTTATATCATATGGTCAAAGTTACCTTCTTAATTCTATCTGATTATTAAAAGAATCCTTATTTTTCTTATAATAACATGGTCTGTATAGGTAGGGGTTATTAATTTTAAACTGTCTAGGGTACCCTGCCTGGAATTTTTCCTTTTGTTAGCCCAATTATTAGAGTTTTGTGTGTTATTCAATTCAAAGCAGGTTGCATAAAATCATGATAATTTTCATAATATTCTGTATTCTCCTACCGGTTATAACTTCTAAAGAATCTGGATGTGGCTGTAATCTTAATCGTGCAGAAGGGGCAAACTTGGCCAAAGAAAATATCTTCAGCACTCCATATAACAATTTAGATCAATGCCCTGTGGGAGGCAGCGGGAGTGGTAAATACGACACTGATGAAGAAATTAATGGAACAAATGGAATGATACTAGTGCCTGCTAATGTATATCAGGTGGGGACGGATGATATTGTTATAGAGAGTGATCGAGAAGGCCCTAAAAGGATTGTGAAACTCAAAAGATTTTATTTTGACAAGTATGAAGTCTCAAATAAGGATTTTGCTCATTTTGTAAATAAAACTAAATATAAGACTGAAGCTGAACTATTTGGAGATAGTTTTGTGTTTTCTGCATTTCTAAATAATACTTTTAAAGATCAATTGAAGGATTTCCGGGCTGTCCAAGCTATCTGGTGGTACAAAGTGCTTGGTGCAGACTGGAGGCATCCATATGGGCCTGATTCAAATATTCAAGGTACTAGGTTTAAAACTTATTGCTTTTGTACTTCACACCATATACTATCAACATTTGCATAATAATTAAAAAAACAACCTGTGCTCCATTAGTTTCTTAATTAATTCTTTATATCAATATTTTATTTAACTTTATTTTTTTAGAATTAATGGAACATCCAGTAACTCATGTGTCATGGAATGATGCACGTGCATATTGCAAGTGGAGAGGTGCACGGCTGCCAACAGAAGCTGAATGGGAAGCAGCATGTCGGGGTGGCCATCAAGATACAACATACCCTTGGGGAGACAAACTGTTCCCTGGCCGAAAACACATGTCAGTATCACAGATTTATCAAACAATCAATTGGTACTTACAGTCATATTTGCATGGTGTCCTCATTTTGCTGATTGATAAATTGACTGGCCTGCTGGTCTAGTAGTTGGTGGCCCTGACTGCTAAACTGAAAGTCTTGGATTCAATTCCCACTCAGGAAGTTTTGTTTGATAACACGATTGTTTGTTATATCTGGGTGTCTTTCCAAATTATACAGGGTGTCCCACGGCAATGCCACATGAAGGGAAAGTACCTTAAATATTGTAGATAGAGCATTTTACTGAAAGAAGACATTATTTGAATTTTGAAAACATTTTAAATTGCATTCATAGATATTTAAATAATTACATAGTTGAACCGGGAATCGAACCTGTTACTCGAGAAAATTAATCAGCCTGTAGTTTTATCCTACAGATGGAAAGGCTTCATCACAAGGATTATTTTTTGCTAAATAACATAGTGTCAAAAATAAAAGAAAGACCATGAATTTTAACATTTTAATACAAAATTAGTCAATTTTCCAAATGCTCAAAACTAGTCCCTTCTTCTTGAATACAAAGTGATAACTTTTGATTATTTCGTTCCCTGACAATTTTTTGGTCTTGTTGTGGTGGATATTTATTTATTTAAATGATGCGTACTTCAAGTGGGTAGATTAATTAGCAATAAGTAGTAATGATTGTCAATTGTATGTCCTTACGGCAATGTAAGCTTTTAACTTTTCAGAACAAAATTTTCACATCAAATGTTAAAATTCACGGTCTTCCTTTTATTTGTGACACTATGTTATTTAGCAAAAATAATCCTTATGATGAAACCATTCGATTGGTATGATAAAACTACAGGTTGATTATTGACGTGACAACGTCTTAAATTAGGTTGCGGCTGGGAGTCACTTATGAAAAAGTGTAACGCTCGGTAACGTTACGATGAGTCACCGAACGAGAGAGAGGCCCGCCGAATGCCTTGCGTCTCTCTCCCACTCAACTATGATCGGTAAAAGACGTTGTCACGTAAAATCTTCGCCCGTAAAACCGACTTTACAGGCAACCATTTTTTTTTTTCTCGAAAAACAAGTTCGATTCCCGGCCCAACCATTTCATTATTTAAAAATCTATGAATGCAATTTAAATTGTTTTTAAAATTCAAATAATGTCTTCTTTCTGTTAAATGTTCTATCTACAAGATTTAATGTACTTTCCCTCCATGTGGCATAGCCGTGGGACACCCTGTATAGTACTAGCTTTCCTCACGGTTTCACTCTTGTTACGTTAGATTTTTGGTTACCAATTTGCTCCCGTGGGACATAGCGTGATATTATATAGCCTATGTTACTCAGGGATAATGTTGGTTACTAATGAAAAAAAGAATTTTTGAAATTGGTCCAGTAGTTTTGGAGTTTATTTGTTACGTACAAAAATACAAATCTTTCCTCTTTATAATATTAGTATGGATATACATCAGTTGTCTGGTAACCATAGTGTAGGTCTGCCTGTACTTGATATATTTTATTTATGATTAGCTGTCCGCTGCGGTTTCACCCGCATTTTCGTTTACAACTCTGCTCCCGTAAGTTGTTGAGGTGATTTTATACATATAACCTTGCATAAATTGGCTATCCAACACAAAAATATTTTTTCTGTTCAAGCTTGACATCAGTATTCATACAATACTATGCCTTCTCAAAACCTTTCCACTAATACTTATATTGAACTTTTTTTTTTGTTAGCCTTCTCTGTCCCACTCCTGAGCAAAGGCCTCCCTCCAGTCCTTCCATCGTTCGCAATCCTTCGCTTCTTCGATCCAATTGGGCATAAATCCGTCTAGTTCAACCCGCCATCTCCTTCGTGGTCTGCTGCGACCCCGTCTTCCCGTCTCAAGGCTCCAGCTCTGTGCTACTTGAGCCCACAAATTGTCCGGCATGCGGCAGACATGTCCTGCCCAGTCCCACTTCAGTTGAGCAGCATATTGAACTTAATGGTATAGTATTAAAGTTTTAATTGGCTTTTATTATCATTATTAATCGTTTGTATAGAAGTGTATTTTTAGACTTTTTCAGGCATTTATTAAATTATACTCTCGCGAAAAGCGCATTCGGTTCAGCTGTTCTCGAGATTTGCGCGAAGCAACGCTTTCAGCGATTCATTTTTATATTATAGATTGTTAATTTGTTTTTTCAGGGCTAACATTTGGCAAGGCACATTCCCTACTCATAATTCAGCTAAAGATGGGTATGTTGGTACTTGCCCAGTTAACACATTTTCTCCAAATGATTTTGGCCTATATAACATGGCTGGCAATGTGTGGGAGTGGACTGAAGATGCTTGGGCTGGAAACAATGTAAGAATACTATAATACTGATATAATAAATGCATTAGGTATGTCAGTGAGTTAATTGCCATAGTGGCTAAACCACTTAATACATTTTGATGTAATGTACCAAAGAGGCACATAATATTCTATGTCATTTGCAACTTCACATCCATCCCCAATAATAGACTTTTAACTTTGTTACTATATTGTTTATCTTTCACTACATATTTTTTAATTATATTTTGGAAACCTTTTGACCATAAAATACTTATGTATTATTTGCTGATGAGATTTTTTTTTGCAGCCTAAAGAAAAGGTGAAGAAGGGTGGGTCATATTTGTGTCACCTCTCCTACTGCTTCCGTTACAGATGCTCATCACGCTCTCATAATACTGAAGATAGTTCTGCAGGAAATTTAGGATTTCGATGTGCTATGTCAGCCCAATAATTTATTTATTCTTATATTGGATTGTACTGTACTTAGAAATTATCAAAGAAAAAAGGAATGAAGAGAGAGAATTTGTGAGATTCTCTTTGTACTCTTTTTTCCTTGGTAATTCTGTTCCTAATGTCATATACATACATTTTAGTGAACTACTTAAAGCATCACAATACTTACTTGTATTTGAAAGTTGACAATTTTGGAACTTTATTTAAACCAGCAAGAGTCAACATTTTTTACCAGTAAACCTTGAAAAGACTAAAACTCCTTTTAAACATTTTAACTGTTAAAAAAAAAAATAGGCTACTTGGGGGGAGGCAGTTTTTATGGCTTCTATGTCACCGTCGATTTTTACACAACATAAAGTTCAATGTTAATTTAAAAAGTATGTGAATTTGCTACTCTAATGCTTTGTATCTATATTTGAATTACCTTTGTCAAAACAATAATTATGATCTCATTATTTATTAAATAAAATCGTAACGAAATCTTAACTGCACAATGAATATTTAAATATTACCTGAAAAATAATACTTGATAAAGGTTGGTTCAACACAATAACAATGGCTGTATATTAATTATCAGTGATATCCCCCCTTTTTCATCTTTCATCCCACATGAAAAACAATTTGCTGCTATATAACGTCCATGCGGACATTAGCTAGTGTTTTTATAAAGTGACGCAGTTAGACTGCTATGTCTATCAATTCCTACAAATTAAAAATAATAAGCTAGGTATTGTTTTTCTTAATTATTATCGACGATCACAGCACACAGTGATGACATGTCAAAGTTAAGTTTTGGACTGTATTTTGTGAATCTTATTGTTATACCTATATTTTTATTATGAATTAAACTTTTATTACTTTTTAGAAGTGCATCTCATTTCTTTATTATCTCTTATGTATAAAATATTTGTTTATATCAAAACAATTGCGTAATCGTGATTGGGTTCCAAAAAGGTTCCGTTAAAAATGTGTAAGTGGTTGAACATGAACAGTGTAACTAGTGATAAATAGTTGAGTAATATGCGAGTCGTCTGCTAACACATCGCCCAGACCAGAAGAAAGTAGGCAGAAGTAATAACTGTAATCGTGAGGGAATTAATGTAATTAAAGTAGATAATTAATATTACACTTACATTTTAATTGCATATTTTTGTATAAAAATTACAATAGGTACATAAATTGATTTCTATAAGATTTATGAAACAACTTTATATTTACAAAACGGTGAGCTTCAGCTGTTTGGCTGCTAAAAAAAGCAGAATATTCGGAGTACAAAAAGCACCTTTAATTTTGGTAAGTACAAAAAAAAACGGAAGACTAAAGGAAGTTTGAAAGCTACTGCTATTAAACCCGTTATCGATTTGATCTTATATACATAATTTTGGTATAAATAAAACATAAATTAAACAAAATAAATAACCAACACAACCACTTTAGTGTCAAGTAATCTAAACCTAAATTGAACATTCTGTTGAAATTAAAATACAGTTGTTGTACTTTTTATAATAGAAAAAATAATCACGTCGAATTACAACAAAAAAGTTGCCATTAAAATAAAATTAACACCTGTGTTAAAAAATACACAAAGAGGCAAACGGCGTTGACATTTATTTATATTTTATATATAACTGGCATTTGCCGAAAGGTATAAAACCTATTTTTGATCTAATATTGTGCAATCATGAGCTTGTAAAAATACTGATCAATACTTAAAAACTAAACACGGAACTTCTCAAATATACTTACCCTGAGGTAAATATACTTTACTTAGCACATACTTTGATAAGCTACGTACCAGACTATCTTACCATCGTAGTTTGACATTAAGCGAAAGTGCACTTGCTAAGTAAGGCGTATTTATCTCGGCCTGAAATGTTATCAAAATAGCACTAAAATTGGGGCTATTTTCATAATATTTGGAACGTTATGGACACTTCAGACATTCTTTATGTAAATCTGTAAATAAATTTATCTATCTATCAATCTAACTAGTTGCTGTCGTTAATTTCAATACACTTTTTTACCATAAGTGGGCTGGATTTAGAGAAAACCAGACAGCACCAATGATTTTATTAATGCACATATAATACAATTTTAAAATTATCAGTCACAATATGCTGCCAGACTGCTTACAAATAAAATTCTAAAATTTTAGTCCATTAATGTGGCCAATTTAGATTTTGTTTAATGATTAATAAGTTTCGGAACAAAAATTTGATAGATGATAGTTTTAGCGTTTACAAGCTCATCATCATTACTAATATATTCAATTAAATAAGACCATGTATAACATACATGTTTCTGTAAGGCTCAATTCACACGTACCACAACCACACCACAGCGACAACCACACCACAACGCCGCGATGTGGTCGGGCGTAAATTTTGTATTGAAAATGAATATTACAATTCACACGCACCACATTTTGTGGTTGATATCGACCACCTGTGTAATACGACTACATCGCAACCACATCGCGACGGCAACGCGGCGGCAGCGCGGCCACATCGCCACGACATGACGTCCACGCGCGCCTAGCTGGCGCCTGCGCTAACCACATCGACATTTTGTGGCTACCACAACGCAGCTGCAAAAAGCCGCTGCGACACTATTCACACGTAACCACATCTTGACCACATTTTGTCGCTGCGACGTGGTGTGGTTGTGGTACGTGTGAATTGACGCTTAGTATTATGACTGTATTCTTTTAGAGGTTTTCTAAACTCTAAAAGCAATATATTGTCTAATTATATAATAATAAAAGTATAAAACGCTATGCGATCACAAATCTAGCTATACATTTACATCAATAAAATAAAATTTACACCATTGATACCGCCTAACTGTATGTACACTAGACAAATCACAAGTACCACTACTTCTAGGGTTATTATTGGCGAGGCGACGTGGCGAGAGGCCGGACCTGCGCTCGCGCGTGCCTCACATACATCCGACACCGATACCCCGAAGGTCCACGCATTAAATAAGAAATATTAACGTCCCGTGATAATTTCAGGCTATGAATCACAGAGTACTACGGAATGCTAAGGTGGGCGCCCGGTCCGCCGTCAGTTGCCGGCCGGCAGCACGGTGCGCGCGCGCGCCAGCGTGCCGTTCGTGTGCCCGTTGCTGAAGCCGTTCTTCACTGAACCGTTTTTGTATGTGATGTCTTTTATTTCTGTCGTCTCTGGCTGAGGAGACCTGGCGCGGACCTGTTTACAAATTGAATAGTTTTTAACAGGATGTTCTCACAGAAAGCATTGAAAATTGATTTAGGCCCGTATTAATAGACGTCACTCAACTCTGAGACGCTCTCAAATCTATTGCTGTCCTTATTTTTTCCCTTTAGAATGACAAGGACAGCAAGAGATTTGAGAGCGTCTCAGAATTGAGTGACGTCTATTAATACGGGCCTTAGAATTTCAGGCATGTCATATGTTTCATTAAAAAAGTAATAAATAAAAAGTATACCTTAGGCCTAGAGTAGGACTGGTTGTAAAAGTCTTTGAAGAGGAAGAAGAACATGACGGCGTGCATGCCGATCCACCACACGAAGGCGCGCGG
Source organism: Athetis lepigone (assembly GCA_033675125.1). Classification (NCBI taxonomy): domain Eukaryota; kingdom Metazoa; phylum Arthropoda; class Insecta; order Lepidoptera; family Noctuidae; genus Athetis; species Athetis lepigone. Next base: position 8,549,800 of record CM066229.1, read on the forward strand.
GTAGTCGCAGTCTATGAACAACAGCTGGAACGCGTGCACCATTATTCCTACGAACTGCACCTGTAATAGTAGCAAGTGTAAATCAAGTGTAAATAATTCTAATAATAAATAACGACGTAATGTCATGTGTTTTTTTCAGTTTGAAGAAAAGTTTCCTTATTAGGTGAAACACAATGATGTTATAGGTAAAGTGAAACGGATGTTGGGCACGAAAACTAAGTGCCAGGCCACACGGTGCGGCAACGCACCGCACCACACGAGCAGTGCGGCGCCGCAATGTTCTTACGGCGCCGCTGCGGCACCTTATGATCTACATGTAATTATTATCAACGAGCGAGCACTATTGCCTATTCCGTATAAACAACTGAGCGGTGCCGCTGCGGCACAGTTGTTTATACGGAATAGGCAATAGTGCTCGCTCGTTGATAATAATTGCACCCCTCCCCGCCTCGTCTGCCTCGCGCCGTTGTCCGGTGAGCCTGCGGTGCGACGCCGGGACGTACCGTGTGGCATACCATTCATTTTAATATGTCAAAAAAAAAAAACCGTTGCGGCACCGCTCAGGCGCCGCGCCGGAGCCGCACCGCACCGTGTGGCCTGGCCCTAACGGCGAGATAAATAAACGTTACTAAGCACTGACTTAGCACTATACCTGTCACTGTTACACAACTGCCGTCAAATGCACGATAGAGACGGGAACATGGCTAAGCTAAAGCCACTGCTTATTAACGTCTATTTTTCTCGCCTTAAAGTATTTGCTGTTTGTCGGTAAAATATAATAAGTTATAAAGTAGTTTTTTATGGGTTTATATTGCAATTCAGAATTATTTCGAAACCTCACAGCTTATTTAAAAATATTACTTTTACTTACCATCTGTAAGGTCGTAAGGTATTTCTTCCACCACAGATATCTCCTCATGTGGGGGCCCATGGCTGCCAGCATGTAGTAGGAATACATAATGATATGCACGAAGGTATTGAGCAATCCGAAGAAGGTGGAATGTCCGCCGGGCGTGAACTTCACGCCGAACCACACGGACATCGGCATCACGCCGTGGTGAATCACGTGTAACGTTGATACATGATCAAACTTCTTTCTTAATACAAAGAAGATCTGAAGCAAAATAAACATATTTTTGTGACTATTTAAGTAAATATGTTGAAAGTTTTTAATTATGCAAAATGTTATTTACAGGTTTTAACTGTAGGTGCACGTAGTACTGAACTGTTACGCGTACAGATTGTATTAAAAGTACGTAAAAGTCCATTATTCATTATATAAAAACTACACTCTTGGAAGCCGTTGCCCAGTATTGGGCAAAAGCTTCCATACGAGGGTATATCAAGTTTTTGTTACCCCGCCGAGAACATTTGTCTGTAATGTAATGTTGGTACAATTTGTATTATTAGCCACAGGGAGCACCTGCTTAAAATGTAACACTACGAGTGCCTATACAATTTCAACATTGCTCGAAATAAAATATTGGCAATAAATTGCAGGGAAACGCTCCGGTGAGGGACTGCCTTTAGAGACGCAAATTTGTTATCAATAAAGTCTGCCTACAAGTTATTGGACATTGCACCATGTGAGTGTTTATAAGTAAGCTATCTACAAGGTTAGTACAAACCTTTTTTCGCGTATAGATTTGAGTTTTGTGATAACCGGTTATCACAAACTTAACACGTTGTGATAACGTAGAGCGTAAATTAACTGAAAAAGTAGTACATACCGTATCAAAGAATTCAGTGAACTTGGAAAAATAGTACCACCAACATGCGTGAACCATCTGAAAATTGAGAAGTACATATTATGATTTATGGATTGGAGCGTTTATAATAAAATTTCATTGTAATCCAGAATAATTAAAAAGTTTTAAAGAAATTATTTATAAATAATCTTAAAAGATTACAGTAATTTAAAGGGAATTTTAAACAACAACAAATCATAAGCAAGCAATCTATAGGTCTACATTATATTGTAGGTAGGTGTTAGGTAAGTGTTATCAATATTGATGGTCATGCGTCATGAGTCATGATAGATAATGATCAATGCCGAAAATTACTGATTATGTTAATTTGATGGGCGTGCGTGGATGATGATGATGCAATGCGTCCTTATCAAAACTGCTACACAGCTCAGACAAAAGCAAAGGCCTAGCACAACGAGGGTGGACGCGATCGATTTATTCAAAACTATTACAATTGGAATGTAGTCTTTTTATCCCAAATAATAATAAGTATATAAAAATATATTTGGAAAAACCAAGTTGTACAATATTAAGGGGCCGTAAATAAAAACAATTATCTATTTTAATTGGAATATAAAAAATAGGTTACTCATTTGTGTCACTAATGAATAGGAAATTTTATACACAAAATACTTTTCATATTATTTATAATGTAATTTGATGCAATGTGAAAATGGTTAATTTAGTCTCTAGTTTATTAACTGTAAGGTTTTAGTGAAAATGTATGTTTCAGTATTTGTGATTTAATATATTGTGATTCAATGTGAAAAGAAAAAGAATAATAAGAACAAGAACCCACAGAAACAACTTGAGTAAAATAAAACAAAGAGGCATAATGATAAAAGCTCAAAGACAGCTTTTCACACAGATATCTATGTTGTAGTGTAATCAATTAACGGTATAGTGTAGCTTTGGGATGTTGGGACTAATGTAATAAATGGAAGTGATAATTCACCCTCATTGTTTGTGGATGTTTGGAGTGGTCGACCGGCTGACATTGAAAGTTATACCTGCCTGTGAACCAGCCCGCGGCTCCGATCTGAAACAACATGCCGACACCAGGCCCTTATATACAATATTCGCACATCACCGCTACCGCGCTGTTCATTACGCAGCTTCAAATGTTAATATATTCAAAGTTTAGCGTAATAATGTTGGCGCAGATTGATACTTTACAATGTGACGTAATACTATATGTTAGTAGCAGTACAATCCAACACGTATTCATTTGGATACTTATCTCTATGCATAATTACTAACTTACAACTAACTGTTACCATCTGCACCAAGTAACTATAAATACGCATACTGCAGCATTCCTAAAATTTAAGTCAAATGATGATTGCTATATACAGCGAGCATGGTTAGTTCTCTGCTCTGACCTCAATGCCCCAGCGTCAGTCGACGCCTAAACATCACTTACTCTAATAGCTTTGGGGTTGTCTGTGTAGTCCACAGGTTGGCATCTAAAGCTGTAATGATTCAGCCAGCCCCCCATCATACTCTGAGCATAGCATGGCAAAAAAAGAAAAATATTGGTATGGACATTAGAAAAGGCATTTTATATCTGAACAAACTTGAACACAAGCAACAAGATGACTATCACTATTAAGTGAGCTTTCAGAAACTACTGTAGTTGGGATATTATTTACAAATCTAAGTTTGTTATGTGTGTTTACTACTTCTATATCAGCAAGCAGTTATAAGATTCAGTGGGAACAAAGATGAAAAAAACCCATTAGGCCTACTGAAATGTCTGAAAATTATCTTATTAGTTATATTGTCATTATCAATTATTTAAACATCATTATCATTAGTTACTCAGTCAAGGTTGTTTGTCTAATGAACTCTTTGTTGATAATATTAAGCCTTTTATTTCTGCTTTATCATCAGCAGTAGTTATGGAAAGACAATCATATCTTGGGCCTGTTAAGCTGGCCACTAGTTTTCTGACAAAAGAGTTAAAAACTCAACCAAAACAAAAATAAATTCTCTAAAATTATTTAAAAAATAAAGACTGGTTGCATGAATGCTATCCTGTACTGCGGAAACAAAGCTATAGTGAAAGAATATAAACTTACAAAGAACATTAGTAGCATAGAAGTGCTTACAAAATATTTACCATATAACTCTCTGAAATAAAATTGTATAAGAAAAAAAAAATTGTTAATATTTTTTTTTAATAATCTTTGTGTAAGAATGCTAATTATTTGGTGTACCAAGATATATTACACAAATGTAGTTTTAAGCAAATTTAAACAACACATTTTTATAGTTATAATTATGAAACTCGCTCTTGACCGGATGGTGAAGACACAAAACAACATCAAACAGAGGTTATCATCTAAAATATTTTTTTATATAAATGCTAAAATGTTACCTCATAAAACAGCCATGCGCTGAATACTACTTGTAAAAAGTTATATAGTATTAGAACATTTTTTAGTTCATATGGTTTTCTATTTTCCATAAATCGTGGTCCCAAGACCTGTAAAAAGAAAAAAAAAAACAAATATTTTTTTGTGAAAAAAAAAAAATAAAGTTCACATTTAATAAAAAGTAAATAGAAAATACCTTGACTAGATAGACATAGCTTAGACATATTAATAATGTAGGAAAGGGGGAACTCATCAGGAACCATGGATTTGTCCTAGGATCTGAAATTAAGAAATATAACTATTATTTTTTTATCCTCTTCTTCTTTCTAAAATGTGAAATGTTGGAGTAGGAAAAGAATTCACAATATACCTACATATTACATTGCTCCATATAAAAATCTGCACTAATATTATAAATGCGAAAGTAACTCTGTCTGTCTGTCTCTTCTTCACGCCTAATCCACTGAACCGATTTGAATGAAATTAGGTACATATAAAATCTACCGAAAAAGGACATACAAAAAGGACCCGAAAAAGGACATAGGATAGTTTTCATCCCAGAAATCCCTTGGGAACGGGAACTATTATTCCACGCAAAAGAAGTCGCGGGCATAAGCTAGTACATAATAACTTACAAAATGTGATTCCATTAACTGATAATACAAAATATTCATGTTTTATATACATAAAATCTAAAAACAAAAAATATGGTTACACAAAAAGAATTAGACATACATAACAAGCTTTCTTAACTGCATCGATAAATAAAAAATGTTAAGGCAATAGTAACAAATGCAGTGTTTATTGTTATATATAACTAAATGCCCCCTGCGGTTTTACCCGCTTAGTTCCTATTACTGTGGATATTTTGGGATAAATCATCCTGTGTTTTCTCACTTTTCTCAGGCTATGGACCAACTCTGTACCAAATTTAATTTAAATTGGTTCAGTAGTTTTGGAGTAAAAGCAAGACAGACAGGCAGAGTTACTTTCACATTTATAATTTTAGTATGGATTTATTTAAAACTAGCTTTTCCTCGCGGTTTCACTCACGTTACATTAGGTTTTTGGTTACTGCTTCGCTCCCGTGGGATATAGCGTGATATTATATAGCCTATGTTACTCGTAGACAATGCAGCTTTCGAATGGTGAAAGAATTTTTAAAATCGGTCCAGTAGTTTTTGAGCCTATTCATTACAATCAAACAAACAAAGTTTTCCTCTTTATAATATTAGTATAGACAACTATTTGTTGTTTTTTTTTTAATACATATTGAAACAATAGTATTATCATTGTTTACTGGGACCACATTTGTCAATTAACAGTTTGTATATATAATCTTTTACAACATAATTAAGATTTTCCCACCATTCATTATAGATAATATGTAATGTATTTAGACAAATGAGCTGCAAAGTGTAAATGCCCAGCTGTTTAGTGGGTCATCTAAAAATATCTCTATGTTATAACTGGAAGTCTCTTGGCAGTGTCTTCAGATAACTATGATCAGTATCATGAGATAAATTTGTAACACTAGTCATCTTTACACATAATATGAGCATCTTATGTATACTGACAGATTATATTAACAATCTATCTGATTTCAAAATCTTGAATGAAACAATTAATTTACATTTATTGAAATTAAATATGTTTATGGTATTATTGTTAAATAAATAATTAAGGCACCTAAAAAGTGTCTATAAGTTGGAAGTTTTAGTTTCCCCATGAAGGCTCAGCATGTAGATTAAATATTTTATATATTATATATATAAATAATAATTTTGCTTTAAAGTATTCCATCGGTCTCTCTACAATTAGGAGAATTGCATCAGGAAGACCACGGAAGAGATGAGTAGTACATGGATGATAATATTCAAATACTTAGGTACAATTTAATTCAAATTTTCAAGATTTAATCATATGACATACCTCCGAATTTGTCCATATAATATTGAAAATCGCTTATATACTGTAGTATTAGCGCCATTGTGAGGATTTCTGAAAAATAAATATGAATTTAATTAAAACAATTGAAATAACCACTAGATGTCAAGATAGATTCAGTTCCGCGATTATGGCAGGCAGCACGAAATTAATACTGACCGAGTAAGTATAAACACTACACACTGATTAAAACATTATTTCTTTTATCATTATTTAACCACGATAAAATGTATTTTTATTCATCGAAACGTAATTTAGGTTAGCAGGCTTTGGCGCACTGACCACCACAGAGTATATAATATAATATTATTACAGCTTTTAGCATTGATGACAGTAGTGACAGTTACGAGTGGTTACGTAGAGAGAGTTAGAGCAGGAAAGAAAGGAACGGGCCAATAGGTCAGCATCCACAATTCGACACAGGGAACTGGGAAAATCGCCAAAAAAGAAACGACAGATGGCGATGGCGCAACGATAACGAGTAAGAAAGAAAGAAGTACAAAATTGCAATAAATTTCAGATCCCTCCCCGCTGTATTGTAATAATCAAATAAAATAAGAGTGAAGTAGAGCATGTACTTTAATTAATCTTTTTTTTACTTACAATTCTATAAATTGCACAACTCGTTTCCAACATATCTACCGATTCATGTTCGATGGTTGAGACGTTGAGTTGAGAAACAGATTATGAATAACATCTTCTTTGAAATGGTTGCCCTAGGTTATTTTTTATACAAAATACGTTTATTTTATTCAATATGAACACGGTTAAGTTTATAAATTTATTTCTTCCCATTCGAATACTTAACATGCTTAAGTATTCGAATGGGAAGACAATAGGAAACCTAGACAATTGTAGGACACTAATAGTAGGTGCCAATGCTATAAAATCAAAAAGTAACATAGGTCATCAACGACGATACCGACGAACGCCACCGATAGACGGAAGTATTCATGTCATGTGACAGCAGCATAGCAGTGACAACATTTATGCCCGAATACTGAAACGCTACTCAAATATTTAAGAGCTGCTTCTGTCCTACATTATCTATTTAAAAACATACGGGACTTTTAGTGTCGCAGGGGTGCGGGCCAGGCGGCACATATGAGTGCCTAGCCCGCACTAGTCAGGAAGTTAATTACCTTATTATTTTTTAAGAAAATATGTACCTAGGTACTATTTTCATGATTGATAATATGAAGCCGTGTTGTCAAATCAGGCCATATACTAGTCTAAACAAACAATTATTAGAACAATTTTGTTGAGTGCTGGAGTCTTTCAGTAAGTAGGTATATAAAGTCATCCGTATTCTGGTATTCTGTACATCTCAGTAGACCACTGATCAGTAGGAAATTAGGAATAACCAGTATTTAATACCGTTTTTAGCGCGTTCATGTTTAAAATATTACCATGTAAAATAAAACCAGCCAAGTGTGTGTGGGGCAACGCGTACAGGGTTCCGTAGCTTCCTTTTTTGTGGTGACCTTGATTGGTCACTTATAATCAGTGTGGACTTCCAAATTGCAAACTGAAATGATGATTTTGACTGGGCTCTGGTAGAGCAATAAGACCGATAGTTGGTCCATATGACTACCAGAGGGTTTTGAAAAAAAAAATCACAATATTGCATTCGCTTATAAAGTAATACCAATAAGTGAATGAACAAGTTCAGGTGTGTACTGCAACTTGATGATCCTCTTCCACTGTCAAATTGAATTGCCCCCCCATGTAGACTTCACATTGAGTTTTCCTACGGATAGGTAGATAGATAGCTAGGTATCTGCTTATTTTATAGTACCTATGTAAAATACTGTATACTGTATGTTCAATATAGAAATAGCTACCTCAGTAGATGCTTACATTGTTGATGACACGCCTGTGTTTGTAAAGAATTGGCTAATTGACATTCTTCAGGTCAATTGTCCATTATACAGAAAGTCCTACATTTGCAGGGTCAAGGTCAAGGTCAAGGTCAAACTACATATTTTTAAAATGATTCATATAGGTAAAGCCTTTGGCCAATCTGTCATAAGTTTCGGCAAAAATAGTAAACACCTTTATTCATAGTAAGGTAACCTTTCAAAGACGTGATGTGAAACTTTACAATAGACCGTTAAGATTCTTACGTAATACAATGAATGAAATTAAAGTAGGTAGGTATCTACCTGAATAGGTATTGGATACTCACTCTATAAAGATGCCTACAACTTTTATTTTTCTTCTACACGATCAGGTCACACTACTTTTACCTATATACTCACGAATTACTTAGCTTGACACATTGTGTTTTAGCACTTTTATAAAACTTTGATGGCTTAAACTTACTGAGCAAACAAACCTGTCTATCTATCTGTAGATAGGTACTCTTATCAAGGAAATAAATATAGATATGTATACCTACACCCAGATAGTCAGCAATGGGTTGGTCACCGGCCCTCGTACAAAATAGAGTTAGCAAGTTTGATTCTCTTGTTCACAAACTTTCAGAAAAACAGAAGATACATTTTTAAGCATTTTAGTTTAATCCTGTCAAATTAGACAGCTTCTGAAGAAAATTGGTGTTTATTTATTCGACATGTTTTAATCGCGTCTAAAATATTATCTATGGAGTGTCTAAATTTGACAGGACTTAACTAATATTTTATTTTCTGTCCTTTTCTTAATGAAATAGAAAGAGAAAGATGCATTTAACTTAAATTTATTTAAGTTTGTGAATAGGAGAATCTGCACCTAATGGTGGCAGGCTCTGGCTTACGTACCTAATGGTGGCAGGCTCTGGCTTACAACCAGGTTACAAGGTAGACATTAAAAAAAAAATGTTGCTTCATTCTAGTTTTTTTAAACCACGCCACGTTTTTAACTACAATAAATAATTTTTTTAACTACAATAAATATAATTAGGTACTGACCTTAAACTATAATTTTTCGAGGCAATTTTGTCTTTTCTTCGCTTATCTGAAAAAAGAAAAACACATTCTACTTAATTTTTTTTTGCAGATAGGTATTAGTTATGGAGTTACCTAGAAATACATATAAGTAACTAGCTTCTGGCCGCGGCTTCGCTCGCGTTAGAAAGAGACAAAAAGTAGCCTATGTTACTCTCCATCCCTTCAACTATCTCCACTTAAAAAATCACGTCAATCCGTCGCTCCGTTTTGCCGTGAAAGAAAGACAAACAGACAGACAGACAGACAGACACACTTTCCCATTTATAATATTAGTATGGATAGTATGACGTGTTTCTGAAGCAAGTAGGTACCTTCAACATCAAATAATTCCTATCTAAGATAGCAACGTCAGTGGTGGTTGCTATGCCAATTGCCAGCAGACAACATACATAGTAGGTACTAATCGACCAGTTTTCTCGTTAAATATCTACAACTGCCGCGAGCCCTGATACACAAGTAGCAGATCTTTCGTCCTCTGCCTATGAAATACATAATTATAAATGTATCAAGGGTGATAAATTCATGTAACCAGTGGTTCCCAAACTTATTTTGTCTACTGCCCACTTTGAGAATAAACATTTTTTTAGCGCCCCCATTTTTTCACCTATTTAAAAACCACTATAACTGCAAATTAAATTAATTTATTATTGTGACCTATATATGTATATTAATGAAGAATTGTAAAGAAACTTTTACTTTATCCCGCAACTTGAAATCTGAGCGCAGTTAGTAGGTAACATACAACGGCGCTTAGGTCTCAAGTTAACTCTTACGGGCAGAGTATCTTTTATTAAAAATATAAAACTAAAATAATCGATCCTTATATAAAAACTAATGTGAAGGATGAATCTGAAAGCAGCAACGACGTTTGATAGTTGATGTTCACAAGTTGTTGTTGAGAGTCGAGAGCTCATGCAGTCGTTGTCTAAGAGGCATTCTAGCTAAATAAAATTACAAATCCCGGCCTCTACACAACGCCCCCATTTTCTTTCTGGGTCTCTTACCGCCCCCCTTGAAACCTGCAGCGCCCACAAGGGGGCGTTATCGCCCACTTTGGGAAAGACTGATGTAAACGATCTTATTATCTACTTAACGGTATAAGCTGAAATAACAAGACTATAGAAACGTGATTTTTGTAGGTAATTTTCTAATATATCTAAATAATATAGCACATGGACACAACGGAAATTCAAACAAATTGTTTTAAAATCATGAAAGTAATGATTAACTACACAATTTACATGGTTGCGTTCACTGCAATGTCGATGAATGACGTTATTCATTGTTTCAAGGAATCTCGATGGTCAATAACGTGCAATTAACAGACAGGTACATGTTGTTAGCAGTGTTACGGTCTCTATGCCGTATTCAAGTTTAGTGCGAAAACGTAACACTATGTTCCAAATCACGTTGTATTACGACCTTCATAGAATTCATGTGGTGGTCGTTTCTCTACGAGCAAGAGATTTTGTTGCACATTACGTGAGCATACATGTATATTCCGGTGATATTTTTCATGACCTAGTTAGTCTGTCTACTTGATGCCTAATGATAAGATAATAAAGTTTAATAAAACGATACACAGGTCGGGAGGTGTAACCGAGTGGTATCGTTAAATCGTGAGCCTGGCGTCATACGGAGTCATTTCATAGCGATAACGCAGTGTTATCTGTACGAATACACGATACATTTCACAATAAATGTAAGACAACATTAAAAAGTTGTAGTGTGAACAAACTAGTTTTAATTAAATGTGTATAATAATAATACTTATTCACGGTTGAAGTACTTACTTAGGTGTTTATTAGGTTATTTCGGCGCAGTTGGGTAATTTTCAGAATAAATATAATTATGGTTTCGTAGATGGTTGTTAACTTGTTAAGCAACTTGGTGAAATTAATTTTATTTTAATTGGAGTGTTTGTTTATTAATTAGAAACAACAATGATCGTTTTATGTTTTAAGAAAATTAATTACTCAAAAAAGTAGAGTTTACTTACAATCAATTATCTCCATATAAAACAATTTTGTAAGGAGAGTTTGTTAATATATACGTTTAGTAGATAGAGCTCTACATAAACGTTACCGCTATGAACATTATTTTCAATACTTATATTGGCTCGATTACACAGTAGAGCCGTGTTGTAAGAAACCAAATAAGAATGGCCTAAATTACTCAAATTGGCAGTTTGTTTAATAACTCCTGCAAGTGAATGACAGACACGTAGATAATTATCTCCGGTAGAGTAAACATTATAAAAGAAATAAAAATATACCGCGTGTTGAAATAACTGGGTATGACATTGATCGTACAACTTAGTTTATTCATTTATATATTTATTTAATATACTTCACCACCAGAATAATAATATAAATAAATATTATTTATAACAGTTGAATATTTGTCGGGGCTGATTATGTTGTAATCTTCAGATTTTATCGGAAGTATATAGGGGTTTGACATAAATAAGTATATGTATTAAAAAAACTTAATATCCAAGATATTTGATTTTTAGATAAAAGTTATCTAACGATTGAAAAAATAGGTCTAGAACTATCATACTGTACTACTGTATACTGAAGTTACATAATAAATTAATAAATGCGAAAGTAACTCTACCTGCCCTTTTGACTATTACGCTTTTAGGGCCCTAACCACTGAACTGATTTTGAAAAAAAAATCGCCCTTTATCGACATTCAAGTAGACAAAATCGCAGAAAAAATATAAAAGTAAAGGTAGGTACAAAACATTTATATGTTTTTTATCTATTTATTTCACTTACTGTTATTTTAAAAATAAACACAAGACTTCCGTGTTATTGAACTATTGGGTTATTATTTCACGACATTGAACTCTTGTTAGGTACATTTTTTGCTGTTTATTTATGGCTGCTTTATATTTATAAGTAAAAATAGCTAAACCTTGTTGGTGCCCGCGACTTTGTTCCTATAAAGTTTAGTCCATGCATATATTAAAAAAAATTGCCATTTGTTTTTCCCCTCGTCCGTTGTCATTCGCTTTCCACATTTCCGTTTAAGTTTCACTTCTTACATGTGTCCCAGCACATTATTTATAAGTATTTAGATAGATGTACCTATAAATCATTTAATAAGTGAAAAAAAACATGTTTGTTGTTTAACCATCGGTTATTTTTATCGGACTATAATGATATTAAACTTTTCATAACTATTTGGTAGTATTAATACTTAATTATAACTAAGTAGGTTGTATTCAAATCGGTGGAAGAGTCGCTTAACAAGCATTTTTCCTAATCCAACCAAATATGTGTATATCAGTTGTCTGATTACTATAGTAAATGCTCTGCTTAGTTTGGGAACAGATTGTCGTATGTGAGTTGTCCCAGGATTCAAAAATGGTTAAATTAGATTTCCGATATGAACAGATACTGGAGAATATATAAAATTCCTACGAACTTTGATCCCGATTATCAGAGATAGTAAAAGTAAGACATCGTACGATTGATGCTCTATCGACGCTAAGGCGGCCATGTTATCACATGATATTGAAAATGGTTTAAAACAATCTAGAATACCGTTGATTTTCACTAGTTAACATTAGAGAGTAGAGTCCTTTCACTAGTTTACATTAGAGAGTAGAGTCCTATCGTAAAACCACAGAAAATTGGATATAGTTATCTTGGGTATTACAAGTAATTAAACATTAATAAAATTAATTAAGCCTAGATTTATTCAATAAATCTCTTACAACTGATGATAACACGATTAATTGTGATCAATCGTTGTATTAGTGACCATTACTAGCTAATTATGATAATCCTTCCGTATCAAGAGGCGCTATGTAATTATTCAATATGTAGAATAATCTCAATGTATCGGCAATATGATATTGTGATAAGGAGATATTATATTATGTATTGTGTAAGTAGGTGGAGGTGTTGTAAGAAGAATGCGTTCGTTGCAACACTCGTGAGTCGCGACGCGACGCTCTGTGGCTCGAACAGAGCAAGTTGCAGCAGATCGCCGATGACGGCCGAAGCTGTTTGTTTATGTACCAACCGGCTGTTGCCCTCGACTTCTTTTATGGGACTTCTTTAATGTTTAAATAAAAATGCTTTGTTTTTTTTCAAAACGTAAAGTCCTGGTCGTGGTCCTATGTTTGTATATTAGTAGGTATAAGAGGTATGTCCACGAGTTCGTCAAGAACTGCGAACATTTTTAATCAATTTACTTATGCAAGTTAATAACTAGTTCTCTAGTTCCAATTCCAGTGTGTTTTTTTTTATCAGGTGTGAATTGAATGCAATCAAAATACCTGCAGAACGCTTGTCGGTGAAGGTCGCGCATCCAAATTCAAGGCTGTGTCTATGAATGAACGATTGTAACATCAACTGAACAGTAGATGGTTTTTTTGAGGCTTTTTAACTAACCAAAACTTTTTTGAACTTACAGTAGAGATCAGTAAATTCTCTATTATTTTTTAATTATGAGTTAGCTACGGTTGTCCGAAACGCGCTTTATAGCTGAATAAAATTTAGAGGTGTATAATTTGTTGTTGTCATTAGACGGAGCAATCGCCTCGTGTCTAAGTGGGTCATTGGCTGCACGTCGAGTTATGTAATCCTAGCTGGGCTTGCTGAGGTTCTCGCCAGTGCACTATGCGATTATCCTCTCCTTATCATGAGGACGTTTGCTATTTTAATTATATTTATACCAGTTTGATTATAAGAATGATTAGATAGTTTTGTTGTATCTAATTGTCCAGATTTCAAATTAAAAAGCATCTCTTCAAGTCAATTCTTTTGTCAAAGTGCCGATTTATTCTAGACTTGGTGATAAACTTAACTATGTTTTGTTGGTTGGTGATAGATGATCCATCATTTACATATTACTTACTCAAATATGAAACTGAATCGTAAATTTTACGATTCACTTCACTGAGCGATTCTTAATGATGAGATATGAATATTTTGCAACTGAAGCTAAGCTGTTTAATAAACAAGAATTTTCAGTCATAATAGGCAGCTACTGTATGTTGCTATGTTTAGTTAAATTATGGGTGTGTGCGTCTTCAATCTAAGGACTGCCTATATAGTTAAGGAGGCCCGAGTGTACCTTGCAGGACGTTGTCGTCAGCCTGTCATGGTCGTCGCGTGGGAATACGCGTACTTGGAATTATAAGTATATTTACATTCTTACTGTGTTTGGCGTTACATGTACTTATTGTGGCGTAAAGTGTCTTCGAACAACAAAGAAGCGATAACATAATAGGAATTCTGTGAAAGAAGTGGAGATGACATCAATACAAAGATGTTACCGGTCGATTGTATTCACAAGGAAAATGGATTGACGCTCACTGACGTTAAGATTACAAGACTGGCACGGAGTTAAGTGCCAGTGATGAAACGACTAATGACTGCACTATTTGTAAGTGAGTCCAATACAGGACTTTTTATAGGTAAGTAGGTATACAGAAATGAAACCGTACTATATGCGAGATTCTATTTTGATTATACAATGATTGTCTCACTAAATATGCACATAATAATTTTGGCAATAGTGCTTCCCTGCGAGCAAAGTCCAGCCAGTTTTAAGAACCATGAGTCATATATTTCCTACCGGCCGTTATCCATAATAATCAGTTGATTGACCTATCAACAGAATTATGATCATTTGGGACACAATGGCCTTTTAAGTGAACGTACTTCACAATTACTCATGAAGCTGGAAACAATTGTACCTACGTAGACGGTTGTGGGGAATACCGCACTATTGACATTCTAGTGGTGTTCCAGTGCGTACGATTAACAGCCAGCCATGTTTATTATTTATAAGGTTATTGTGGTATTGATTATTATGATTAATATATGACCCAAATTAAAAAACAGACACCAGGAAATTGATAATCTATATCAATTTCCTGGTGTCTGTTTTTTTTATAAGTGCCTACTTTTATGAAAAAAAATATTTTATATTAAGAAAATCCTAGTCATAAATGTGCTGAAAATGAATAAAATGTACTCTCAGAATAATGTCCAATTACTACAATTGGAATACGTCAAGGCACTTAATTTTCTGCGCCAGCCTGTGCATACAATTCTCGGATATAGGTAACTAGCTCTTGCCCGCCACTTCATCCGCGTGGTATAATAGTTCCCGTTCCCGGGGGATTTCCGGGATTAAAACTATCCTATGTCCTTTATCGGGTCCCAAACTATATCTGTACCAAATTTCGTTCAAATCGGTTCAGTGGTTTACGCGTGAAGAAGAGACAGACCGACAGAGTTACTTTCGCATTTATAATATTAATAGTACGGATATCGAATCGAGTCTGAATGATTGCAGCATTCCTTGTTTTTTTTTCTAATTGCCTCAGTTACACGTTATCGCTTTCAGTAGTACCTGACCTTTGTCATAGTTTTTTTTGCCTAATTATAATGTACAAGACAGAATATCCCAATATTCCCAATGAACTTAAGGCAATTATTGATCTATTAGGTCTTGGTAAATTCCGAGAAAATAAAATGATTTAGGTATAATATACCTTATACACCTGTCAGTATTATAGATAGATGCCAATTAAACTGAATTGCATTATTATCTATAATTTGTTACGTACGTGAACTTAGTGGTAATTGCCTAAACAAAGTTATTATTTCTTCAATCCGTGTAAATACAATGTAATTTTATGTGAGTTGCTGTAGTTTATTAGGGAAATAACAGAATACTCCTATTCAATTCTATCCAAAAAAATCCTATTTAATTTAAATTTTATAGAAATAATATCATAAAAAAATCTCAATTTGTTTTATACATTTTAAAATTTTGAGTTAAAAGCCCCTAGAGCCAGACTCTAGCTAGTGGCTTGACTACTTAAGATTTTATAGTAAGTTAAATGAGTATCTATAGTAAGTAAATAATTCATTAGGCCTATGGACGTCATTAAAGTCCATAGGAAAATCTGTGAATGCTCAATAAAATATAAGTAAGTAATAAAACCCATTTATAAGTTGCACTACACATAATATGTTGTAACGTTGACAGAATAAGTAATGTGTGGTGTTTTAATCTGCAGCAATTGTATTCAAATAGTTGCACTGCTGGTTGCTGTATCAGTTGCGATCGCTCGACATTGACATTGGCGACGCGTCTGCACGCAATCGCTAGCCGTCGACGAAATTCCGCTTTGTAATTGAAAATAACTTTCATTGAAATGTATCGATGCAGCACTCGACGCGAGAAACGTGAAAACATTTCAGTGAGTCTGTTGTAGCGAGTTTTCTGTGACGCTGCTTACTATTAGAAACAACGATGTTGGATGCGGTCACTGAATATTTAAGTTTAGTCTTAGTTTGCTGAAGATTATAATCTAATATATTGCTATGTATTGAATCCACGAAGTATGGGAGCTGCAGTACTCGTCAGATGTGCGTGGCTCTCGACCTCATTATTGTTTGTGTTGCTGTGTTGTCGTTGTCGCGTAGTGGACTCATTTGTAAATATTTGGTGTTAATATAATGCTTGTACTACTCTTTCTTCTTAAAATATTTGGTTTTAAAATTTTGCCTTAGTATTTTGAATACGTAGTTTAGCTAGCAAGTAGCAACATATCTAAGACATACTTTTCTGAGCCTCCGTGCCGACCTTAGCAACAGACAATATTTTACTGTAGTAAATATTAAAATAATTTGTATGCACCAAACGTCGTTCCGTGATTTTGTAGCTCCACAAAAAGCGGCCTTGTTGTAGGTTCATCCAACTAATATCACTAATCTTAAATTATCGTAATCGTAGTAAATTTTGCTACAGTCATACTTTAATTTTTTTGTAGTGAGTTATTATTTTATTAAGATTCAATAATCGTCTTACGCTATTAATCAATGTTATATTAAAGGCGTAGGTCTCTTTATTCCCCGGGGAAAAGATACTTCCGCATGAAGCTGACACATACGAGTAATAATAATAAGTCTTAATTATTGATTTTACATTTATATAAACGCATCTCGTAAGTTTAAATTACAATATTAAAGCAATATATTATATTAAGACGTTTTATTTCCTCTTTATTAAATAAATACTTTGATTTTGACTTTTTTATTTATGACTTGACAAAGATTTTAGATAGAATGTAGAGTTTTAAAGTGAAATATTATTTCACTAAACAAATAGGTATACAAATATCTCATGAGATTAGCAAATTGTGAGATTCAGCCATAAGGCACAGTGTAGTCACGATCATATAGTTCAACAAGAAGTTCTTACTATTTACATGTATAATGGAAAATTTTACGCTCCGGTTACAGTCCGCGTGTTCTAGGGTGCTACGCGACTGCTACGCACGCGGCTCGGAAACTGTAGCGAGCGGTGCGGCGCGGGCCCCAAAGGGCGCGAGGCCGCGGCCGAAAGCACGTGTCGACATAAGCAGTTTAGCACCACTTTAGACCACGCAAAGCGTGAAGGCTGTTTCTGGCCTCGAGTAATATACGTGCACTAGAAGTAGATCATATATAATTTTGCAAAGAAGCTGGGTTTCATTGTTCAATATAGAACGAGGAAACCTATCTCACGTATAGGAAGAAAAGCAAGGTATCATTTATATTTTAATTAATCGCGCAATTTAATCAAAGTGTTTGTGTTTGGGATAAAAACTATTTTTTGTCGTTTTTGACTATGAACTATCTCTGCACCAATTTTTATTTAAATCGCTTCAGTAGTTTTGGCGTGAAAGCGAGACAGACAGACAGAGTTACTTTCGCATTTATAATATTTGTATGCATTAATACATAGAATTATAGGTAGGTAGGTATTCAATTACATAATAAGCTGACAGTAAGTTGGTATTTATAGAGGTAAATTAAATAACCCTGAAAATTATTTGTAAACCGCTGGTTAATGATAATTTTCATTGTTCGCGCCCAAGTTTACGTCGTATTAGACATTGTAAATGATTGTTAAATAATTGTTTTCATTGTTGTCAGATGATTACATAAATATTAAATGACATATGTAAACAACGGTGTGTTTTATTTAATGGTTGAACGTTTATGTTAATGTAGAGACGAAGTAGGCATTGATAAAATATTCACAGTAAAATATTGCCACTTGTTACAGTTTCATGCATCACGCTTTAAACTTTCAAACACACGTGATTCGAGACATAATAGAAAGACAATAGCAGCCCGGCAGCCGGCTGTCGGTTGGTCGTTAAATGGTTAATAGAATAGTTATTCGTTGTAAGTCATTATTATTTGTAAATGCAGATGTCAATAACTGTAGCTGTATACGGGTTCGGTTGATGGCTGAGGAGTGACCTTTCTTTAAACACGCGAGGCACAATGTCGGAGTGCGCGTCAAACGATCGCCGATTGTTTAATCGGTAGTAACAAGTTGTCAGCTGTCCAAAAGTCAACCAGTCCGTCTTTATCGTGGAGGTCAGACCCAGTACTTACATTCGCGTAAATTATTTCTTGGTCGGTATCCGTATCCGGTTTGACTGGAAGTCGACCCCAACATCATTGGGAAAAGGCCTAGACGATGCATATTTTATTACCTTATATAATAAAGTCCAAGGTTTCTGTCTGATAAAGTATGCAAATCTAATCAAACACGTTTCGTAGAGACTCTTTTTTTCTTATTTTAAATAAAATATTTAGGTAGTAATAAACGTATAGCAAAGATAAATAAGGTAAACGCCAGACTAGATCGAGACTTACACGTCTACGCAATAAAGAAATGACATCATGCTCTCCAAGAGTAATGATGAAACACGTATTTGAGTGTCTTCTGCTTCTTCCATTCAATATTATGTGCACCTGTATCATTCCGTGCATGGTAATCAATCTTCGGCAATATCCATGCCAATCAGAAGCAGTAGCCAAATATAGCAGAGCAGTGATGTTCCCGCGGCCAGTAGCGTATAACGTAAACTGTTCGGACAGCAAGGTCGGTAAACGTTGATAACCCTGAATCATATGTTCCACAGCAGACATATACGGGTGACGAGATGACAATGACCATGTCATTAAAAAGCAGTTTTTGACTTAACTTTTGACATTTTTTTGCTGTAGCTACCTTGTAGGTGAGATCTGTGGAAGATGGTTAAATGAAGATAGAGAGTCGCACATTTGGTGGCGAAAGAAGTCAAATCTGTTTTGTTAATATTGTAAGTAGCGGTGTAAGAACAAGCACGACTAATCGAAAAATGTTATCTCCAAAGTTCATGTGTGAGGTGTCTACTAAAATGGATTACCTATATTGATTTTTTTGTTTTTGACATGCTTAACTGCCTACTTATAGCCCACTGACTGATGAGTCGTAATAGGAACCACAATAGGAAAAATCTGCGATTCTGAGCAGTTATCAAATTCTATTTTATTGGTGCGTATACTGGACTGGACCCATTGCATCGGTTCTGGAAACAATATATGCCTTCGTTTCTTCAATTTTGTTTCCAACTCAAAACTCAAATAATTTATTTCTAATTTAAAGGCATTTTAGAACGTCAAAACAAGGAAAAATGAATCTAGTTGCCCATTCCAAAAAGTTGATTCGTATGGAGAAGAATGGACAAGAAACTCCATAATTAGATTACTCTTTTAAAATAATGTTGTTACAATATTATTTGTACATTGTTAAGTATAAAGAGAAGAATGTATATAATGTCAAAACCACTTCCGTCAAAAAGAGTATATAACCATAATAATATATACCATGACCATAATAATATATATACACACACATCAAAAGTGTCTAGGGATATTTCAATTAAACCTAAATTACTAAAATTCTATTAACTTTTTGTTAAAACATGTACACATTAAAATAAACCTTGTTTAATAGACTATTTAATCTGATAATAAACTTTTGGATAAAGTTAAATTTAAAAAAAACTTAGAAGAAGAGGAAAAACTCAAACAAAATTTCAATCTTAACTTTATTTTTGAAACATCAAAACTTAAACAAAACAACATTTTTTTTTATAAAAATTCTTGAAAACTTAAAATTAATATTCCGTGGATCCACCTAAGACTCTCCTGACACATCTGCAGCGGTTCTGCATACTCAAAACAAGGGTGTCAATATCCTGTTGTGGAATACTGTCCCATAATTGCCGTTTCTGAAGCCATGAAGACCAGTCAGAGCGTTATATCCAGGCTTTGGTCATGTTATCGTGTCACGGAGGAAGTGGTGGAACGGCACCGAGGACCTCAACGCATTACAACACATGTACAGGACCGATTCATAGTAAATGCTGCACGAAGTCAACTAAATGCAGCGGCGATGCAATTGGTTCAAAGGCTACAGAGAGAGTATGGTTTGCTGGTAAGCGGTCAAACTTTGAGAAGGCGACTGCATGAAGTCAATCTACGTGCTCGTAGGCCATTTTGGGTATCAGCTCTAAGGAGAGGTAATCGAGGAAGAAGATTACAATGGGCTATTGCACACGAAAACTGGAACCATTCTCAATGGTCACTTGTGCTTTTCACTGATGAATCTAGGTTTGGATTTCATCCTGATTCGCGAAGAGTACGCGTTTGGAGAAAACCTGGACGTTGGAATCGACTGCAGCACCCACAACAAGTTCATGCATATTAAGGTGGCACGATTATGGTTTGGGCAGGAATTCGTCTCGGCGGTAGAACGGACCTCGTTTGGATACAAGGCAATATGACTGCTCGAAAATACCGAGATGAGGTGCTAGAGCCTGTAATCTTGCCCCACAATCAGCAAATGGGACAAAATTTCCAGCTAATGCACGACAATGCCCGTCCACATACGGCGCGTATCGTTACAAGTTGGTTACAACAGCATGTTATCCAAGCTGTAGACCGGCCTGCACAATCCCCCGACTTAAATCCTATTGAGCATGCCTGGAATATGATTCAGAGAAGAGCTCGTAGGAATTTCCCTGTTGATATTGTGCATCAAAACCAGCTTTTCTTGCATCTTAGCAGGATTTGGGACAGTACTCCACAACAGGATATTGACACCCTTGTTTTGAGTATGCAGATTCGAACCGCTCCAGATGTGTCAGGAGAGTCTTAGGTAGATCCACAAATTATTAATTTTAAGTTTTCAACAATTTTTATAAAAAAAAATTGTTTTGTTGTTTAGGTTTTGAAATTTCAAAAATAAAGTTAAATTGAAATTTTGTTGAGTTTTTCCTCTTCTTCTAAGTTTTTTTTTTATTTAACTTTATCTAAAAGTTTATTATCAGATTAGATAGGCAATTAAACAAGGTTTATTTTAAAGTGTAGGTGTCTTAACAAAAAGATAATAGAGCTGGAAAGCTAATCAAGTTCACAAACATTTAGTGTAACACATTCACAAATAAATCACTTTCCTCAAGCAATGAAAAATAATGTGTGAGCCAGCGCTTCCAACAATTATAAAAATAATTGTATCTAATTATAATTGTATAAGTAGTTAATCATTATCAGTTTAAATTAGCCACCAGTTTGGTTTTGTCTACACTGTAGATTAACCATGGAGCAGGACCAGCATGCTTTCAAGCATTCTTTTCTTGGATATAATCTTCCAATTTATAATATGCTTGTTGACATAATTTATTCTTAATATATGTTTTAAATTTCCTTTCGTTGTTTAGTTTTAATATATCACCAGGAATTTTGTTATCACATTTAACACAATACCCCATGAAAGATGTATTTACTTTGGACAGTCTAAAATATGGTTGTTCTTTAACTCCAGCTGCAAGGACTATTTGTTGTATGATTGTAGGTTGTATGATGACAGGGCGCTTTCGAAACTATGTAGATTGTTCATGACGCTTTTTATTAGGGTCCTTAATTTAACTCTATGTTTGCCAGTCATTAGGTTTTTGTCTTACAAACTACACTTTAAATACCGGCGACGTCAGCGATGATGATGCGGTTAAAGATTGTAGTGTTTATTCATCATCATTAGGTATATGTGTTTGTTTGTGCTTTCGATAAAAAAATTAATGGAAAATCACAAACTGATCAGAGCAGCTCCTCAACATATTATAAAGAACAAAACCGAATCATTGTTTGTTTACCTATAAGTATTTGAAGAGCTCAGTTATTTATCCTCTTGACAGTCAGAGTTAAGTAAAGTCCTCAAATTAACATGAGATCAAACAAACGGCAAACAGCATTAAGCACAACGTCAATAAGATCAAAATATTAAAGGGATTGATAGGTCGTGGTTTAATCGATGATGAGGCCTTGTGCCTCTTACATACAGCATTAAGGCCCACTACGCGTAGAGTCAGCGACCGATTCCGTAATTCGGCAAGATTCGATAGTTCACTATAACCGCGTGGAGGTTGTCGACAGCATGAATGATCTCGACTCAAGGTAATAAGATATTTTGAGAAAAATGATCAAGGCGAGCGAAGTATTTTCCATGTTTGGTGTTCGTTACGAAAACCGAGGTGGTGGAAAGTCTGTGTTACGGTGCACGCAGAAAGTGGAGCGGGCAGTCGAGTCCCGCGGCGGCGCCTGCTGCACACTACACAGGTACCACTCGTTATACAATTGCGATAACATATTTCAACAAAAGTGACAAAACACGCGCCGCTAAATAAACCGCCATTGACGAAATTAGAAGGGATCGCGCGTATTGTAGTATACATGGAGGTTCGTACGCACATTATAATGATTATTAGATTGCAAAATGCAAGTATCCACTACATGGCACTGCATAGATGGAAAATTTTGGCAAACCTGTTCTGGTAGGATAATCAAGTGGGTGATCGTTTAATATTAATAAATAGAAGAGGCAAATACAGACAAAGGTAAATGTTAATATGAATTAAAATGCTTCACACAATTACCTAGTTATATAGTCTTTTGTTTGTCTGATTTGTATAAAACATTACCAAGAAAATGGATAAAAGTAAACACAATCAGAACAGATGAGATCATAAGGGAACACAAGTAATAGTCACGTAATGGAAGCCAATGTGCAGTGATTATCGTTTACATGCGACATGCACAACAAACACCACACTGTGATCAGACGCTGCCAGACGTTATTTACTTTACAATATCCGTAGGTTTAACTTTCTGACGCATGCAGAAGGTAGGAAAAAGCAATGAAACATCAGCTGGGCTGGACTAAGTCAAGGTGAGACTCATCATTAACGCCAGAAAATAGCGTGAAGGTTTTTCCTAAAAGTTCTCGAATTACTTTTCACAATAACTTAGTTTACGCAAAGAAAAACCAATTAAAAATTTCATATATATAGGGTGTTCCAAAACAAAAAAATGTGTTCTTTGTTAGTGAAAAGGCTGCGCTGCGATGCGTTTGCGCAACACCCGGAGGCAACACAGTCGACCCTGAACTCAATTCGGCCGCGATCATTTTGCAACTAATCGTTGGTCGCTGGCGGCGCGATGGACGTCGCCGGCGCAAATGTAAACATTTGCAGGCGTGAGCCGAACACGCGAGGTCGATGTGGACGTGCTCTAACACTTCGTCCACCATTAAATGACTATCCTTGCTGAACGTAACGCTCGTCGCCATATTCAAATTAAATAGCTTAATAACCGTATTAAACTATTTAAAAATCAAAACTGTTAGTAGTTATCTATCTTCATTAATAACGGATGTATCAAGCAAGAGTCACAACTCTTGACATTTTTCTACGGGTCCTTAGGTACATTCCGGTCAAGGAGATATTGAATAAATAAATAATAATAAATAAATATCCTGAGACAATATGCAATAATCAAAGATTCAATTTATTTAAAAGTTTTCTTACAGAAAACACGATTTAAATAATTTAATTAGATTTGAAATATTTCCATGACCTTTGCACCGCGTTGCAAGCATCCGCAAATATTGCGTTTTTAGTGCAAATAATAGTGTTACGGATTAAATTTTTTCACACCAAAATTTAATTAAAAAGTAACTTTGTTTTCTGTAGTCAGTCGCCGCCGATGCGCTGTTTGTTGATTTGACATTGACCTATGAAAGTTATTTTTCTGTTTTTAGTTATTCATGGTGGTAAGAACATCCAATATGAAACGGTTTCACTAAAATTAACCAATACCCAGCAAATGTGTTCAATCTTCAACATGTGTATGATTTTATTAAATGTATATGTACCTACTGTTTCTCGATGAGGAGTTCAAATGGATATCTTCTGAGACTCAGATCAGGTGACCATGGATATTAGCAATTGAGTTTTGGTGCAATTACCGGATCATAATCATTAATCAGAGTGTAATCTTTATTGAAGAGTTTCAATGTCTACCTCCGAATCCAAATCAGACCTTCACGAAACGAATTTTCTAGTCATTAGTAAAAATATAAAATGATATTGATTCTGTAAATTGGTTAAATATAACACATTTTGTTTTTCTTATTTAAAGTGAAAGATAGGGACCAGTGTTTCCTAGACGACTGCTCTGAGAAGAAACTCCCGAAACAAATCAGAAGTCGAAGTCTGTCCTTAAATTCTATACAATTGTATTGAATCATGAATGTTAATGACTGAGGTGCTTTCTTGATGAGAAAGCACCCAGTTTTGAGCAGACCTATCCAGACAGTGCAAGTAAGTATTTGTCAGTAAACGTTTAGCTCAACTAAAATCGTAAACAGCCCCACGTCCTGACAAACAAGACAAATAAAAGGACAGTTGGGTAGACGGCATAACTACTGAAATGGTCAGTAAAAAAAAAATACTCGTAGGATCATGATCTACATAATCTTCACATTTAAAAAATATTGGATTTAAAACTAACAATAGTAATAATATATAATATACTTAAGTGTAGTACCTAGCCTACATTATATCAATATCATGAGTACAACCATTAGCATGTCAATGGATATAAAAAAACACATAAAAGTAAGCAATTATATGCCCGGGTATATAATTGATTTTTCTTGATGACTCAATTCCAAGCATTTGAGTCATCAAGAAAAATAATCTCTAACAGAGTAAAAAGGTTTCTGGTATTTTATAAATTATTAAATCTAAATACTAAGTTTTTGAGTCTGAATGGCTTAAAAAGCATTGACATTTAAACGAGTCACCTATTTTCTTTAGCCAAGCATATTTGTCCTTGCTCCTATTATGGAGGCCATACACGCTAGGGTTTGCATGATGGTTATAACTGTGCATGCAAAACCGACAAGCATAACCGAGTTTCATTTGCACCGATAACTGTACAGTTTAATCACATACACGCTAGGGCTTGCCTGTCGGTTATGCATGCACGGCTAAAACCATCATGCAAAACCTAGCGTGTATGGCCTGCATTAGGTATATTTATGCTATGAACTTTACGTTTTTTTTTTATACCGAAAAATATTTTTAAGCACATTTAACAAACATAACTGCACTGACATGGTACAGTTATAGTATTGATTTCTTCAAATTTGTCTCCAAGGGAGTGTCGGGGACTCAATTTGTAAATTGAGCGAATCGCACTTTTTTGCAATACAAATATCGGTGACATTTCTCCACAATAGAATACCGTACGACATCAAACTGTGAATATAGTTAAAGTAAACAACGAAAACTAAACAACGGGCTGTATCCAAATCTATTAAACGACGGGTTTTTCTACGGAGTATGCTGCAAAACTAAGTTTTTAACATAGTATTTAATCTATATGTTTTTGATTTAGTTTGATCTTTGAAGTAGCTACCGATGACTGTGATGATTAGCTTCATTAACATAAAGCTGACTTTAATGACAACTGTATTTTTATATTCTGTATTCAGAATAATGAAAAAAAAAAAGATAGTACATAAGATTCTCTCATAACGAAGAGATTTTGTACGTGTACCTTGCCATTTATCGTAACAATTAGCACATGGGAAGTTGCCATTCGCCAATCGTGGACATTATCCATTAGATTAATTTGAATTTTCAATTGACATAGTAGTGTAAGAAGCGTATATCAACATTTTAACACTCATTTTAGATGGTTCATACGGTTCGTGATAATTCAGCGTTATGATTGGGCGAGATAATATAAGGCAGAGTCGTCTCTATAAATTATTGTAATTTTCAGATATTTTTACTGATAACAGAAAAGTAATACTTAAGTTGAATAAATACTTATCATGTCAAAATATATAATTTTATATGAATAAAACGACTTCCGACGATTGTATCAAGATATCGATTTATGAATTACCCGAATATGCATTTGATGTAGAGGTCTAGAGGTGCCTACCGATTACAATTATTATTTACAATCAAAGTTGTTTAAGGCGTATTAAATGACTATTAATCCTTCGAACACATGTGATTTGAGACACAATAGAAAGACAATAGCAGCCCGACAGCCGGCTGTCGGTTGGTCGTTGAAAGTAACATAATTCATGATCAAAACCAAGTCTCTACTAGCTGCCATTCATAGTATATTTAAATAGACGGTATAATAATTTTAAATTATTCGTCATTTTAATCGGTATTGTTCATTGTAAGTAAATGATATTAATTAACATTGTAAGTTTGAAATTATACTGTAAATTTAAACAATAGTTTAAATTTAATAAACAATAGTTTAAATTTATAGTGTAAATTTAAACAATAGTTTAAATTTAGTATAACTAAACAGTTAAATTTACAGTATAATTTCATATTACATTACAGCAACTGTATTAATTATAGCGTTATTAGGTACATTCATTTGAATATTTTTAATGTAAAAACTCAAGTTCATATGATGACCATGTATTTTAACAATACTGAATTAGAAATGAATATAAATAAAAATCACTAAAATTTCGATATAATGATGCCGATTCTCTTATTTACAAACTAACGTAAATTTAAGTTAAGTGCATCTTTATCTTTCCATTTCATTAAGAAAAGGACAGAAGATAAAATATTAGTTAAGTCTCGTCCAATTTAGACACTCCATAGATAATGTAGACGCGATTAAAACATGTATTCGCTAATTTTTTTCAGTAATTTGACAGGATTAAACTAAAATGTATCTTCTGTCCTTATTTTAGTGTCTGTCCGTCCGTCCTCGCTTGATCTCTGTGACCGTTAGCACTAGAATGCTGAAATTTGGTACCGATTATGTAATTATGTATATCAATCACGCCGACAAAGTAGTAAAATAAAAATAGGTAAAAAATGATTTGTTAGGGTAGCCCCCTTATATGTAAAGTGGGAAGTGTTTTTTTTTATTTGAACCCTAACGTCTGATATATTGTTGGATTGGATAGGTATTTAAAAATGAATAGGGCTGTACTAAAATCATTTTGCAACCATAAGTTTGCAAAATATGAAAAAAATCTGATAAGTAGAACTTTATAAGGACTTTCTAGGAAAATTTATTTGAACTTGACGGAAACAACAGTTTTTGTACAAAAAAGACAAAAAGGTTGTACTAAATAATTTCTGCGCACCTAGTATACTCAACGTAACAAATAACGTAACAACAGCCTTTTTTAAACTCATAAGTGGGAACACTCTTTGTAACGGACTCGAAACTACGGAACCCTACACTGAGCGTGGCCCTACACGCTCTTTGCCGGTTTTTAGGGTTCCGTAGTCAACTAGGAACCCTTATAGTTTCACCATGTCTGTCTGTCTGTCCGTCCGTCCTCGCTTAATCTCTGTAACCGTTGGCACTAGAAAGCTGAAATTTGGTACCAATATGTATATCAATCACGCCGACAAAGTGCGAAAATAAAAATTGGAAAAAAACGTTTTATTAGGGTAGCCCCCCTATGTGTAAATAGGGAACTGGATTTTTTTAAATGACAAGCCTGACGTGTGGTATATTGTTGGATAGGTATTTAAAAATGAATAGGGGTTTACTAAAATCATTTTTTGATAATGTCAATAAATTCGGAAATAATCGCTCCAAAAGGAAAAATCAAAGCGTCCCCCCCCCTCTAACTTTTGAACCGTAGGTTTAAAAAATATGGAAAAAATCTGAAAAGTAGAACTTTATAAGGACTTTCTAGGAAAATTATTTTGAACTTGATAGAAAGAACAGTTTTTGTACAAAAAAGACAAAAAGTTGTACAAAATAATTTTTGCGTACTTAGTATATCAACGTAACAAATGGCTTTTTTTAAAACTTATAAGTAGGTACACTTATTGTGACGGACGGGAAACTACGGAACCCTACATTGAGCGTGGCCCGACACGCTCTTGGCCGGTTTTTAAGATATGGAAAGAGAAAGATGCATTTAACTTAAATTTAGTTAAGTTTGTGAACAAGAATATCAGCACCATTATTGTATAAGTAGAAGAGTCAGATTGGTCAGAGGCATAGCATAATATAGCGTAATAGTAAGTAACTAAGTATCATTGTACTCGGTATAAACGATTTTGAATGTCAATGCCAACAACCTCTGTAACTTGAAAAGGAAATTCGACCTTACAGGATGATTTACAAGTAAAACAAAAAGAGATACGACCACGAAATCGACATTGAATTTTAATCTGAATTAAATAAACGATGGTCGATCGGTTTACATAAGGTTGAGTAATATTGGCCAATTATTATTTAACCAGGCAGATAGTATAGACGCTGGTCGTCTACCTCTACAGCATTATCGCTTCTCAGAGCTACTACGTCCCGCGGGGTTAGGGGGCAACTGGCCTCTGGCCCGCGGCCCATTTTACACGGAGTAGGAGCAGGGGGCGTACCACAAGCCCTTATAGCAGTATTACTTTGATATTACTTTCAGTGGGAAAGAGACGGCGCTAGACAACGTGTCTAACGCTGTCACTTGCACACTCCTGCAACAGGACTAAAACAATCTTACTTTAAACGTCATGGAAATGGGGCTGTAGTGGAAAAGTGGGCCGAATGCGTGGACCAGAATACCATAGGAAAAAAAATCGTAGTCGAATCGACCTATTGGGATTTTATCTCATTAAAATGAAATAAAGTGCGAAATAAAACATAAAAATATCTAAATATTTACTATATACTTTAATACATATATGAATATTTGTACAACATTATTATTTTACTCTTTTAAGGAAATGATTTTGTTTAAATTAATTTTATTCGCAACTTTGTGCGCCCGTCTTTCTATTTGAATACATAAATGCTTGCGGCAATAAAATATACCTAATTGTTGTTTTAATCAATGTTATTACTGTAATGTCCATTTATTAACGTTTTTTCTAGAACTGGTCATGTGTAGATAACCTAATCTGCTTAGTATTATTATAAAGATGCAATAAAATATTGCGCTCACTTTTATAAAGTTATTGATTACCTAGCTGTTATGTTTTTTTTATTTATGAACCATTTATAAAAATATGTTTTTGCTTTTTGTAATTTAAAAGCAGCTGGTAGATTTTATCTATGTAGACATGATTATTTGTAACCATATATATTGTGTGCACGGAGAGGGCACCAAAAATAAAAAAATCCGTACTAATATTATAGATGCGAAAGTAACTCTGTCTGTCTGTCTTTCTGTCTGTCTGTCTGTCTGTCTCTTCTTCACGTCTAAACCACTGAACCGATTTGAATAAAATTTTGTACAGATATAGTCTGGGATCCGAGAAGGACATAGGATAGTTTTCATCCCGGAAATCCCCCGGGAACGGGAACCATTATTTCACGCGGACGAAGTCGCGGGCAAAAGCTAGTTATTAATAACTGCCAAGTTTAGATCATTGCATTAATATATACAACAACTCACACACGGTCATCTGATCCCAAGTTAAGCTCTGCTTAGAGCTTGTGTTATGATAACCAGACAACTGATATACATACTTATATAATTTATAAATACATACACAATAAAGATAAATCACACCCAAACACAGAACAAACAATCATGCTCATCACACAAAGTTTGTTCTGGGTGGAAATCGAACCCACGACCTCCTGCATTGGGCGGCTTCTAGTTTTTTTTTAAATAAAAATTTACATATAGTTTTAAAATTATCAAATTACAATTTATATTCTACATTGCATAAATTCAGAGCAAATTCTCGTAAAAAACTTGTACGAACTCCGCAGGATCACACAAATCAAACAGGATTTGTCTCATTATGGTGCAGATTACCAGGTTATTTTCACATTACCGGTTCCTATATTAGCAGTAACATCGTATAAAGACCAGGAGTTAGCTAGCACGCTGCTTATTTATGGCTAGTTTTCGCATGCAGCTTCTACCGCGTGGATTTTATTTTACCGCCCTTTTTTTTTTTTGTGAGTGGGAAATCATCCAATGACTGCTCCCGTCCTGGGTGCGGCGGGAGGGCGTGTCAGACTCTTACTGACTAAAACCAACTCATGTTCCTTCGGTTGCCCTTTATGTTCCAGGGTCACGGTAACTATTATACACATTCCGCAACCCCGGCAGGTGTTGGCCCTGTTGGGCCCATAATATTTTACCCCCTTAGGGGGTCCTTTGCGATATTTCAAGTTTATAAACCTTATAGTTTAGGCCCTGCTTTGAAATGTCAGTAAGTTAGTCAACTTCTCCTTTGTATGTACCTACTCGTAAATAAATTATACGTCATTCATTCGTCGTCATTATACGTCTATTTCAGAGTTTTTAATTAACTTGCAAGTAGGCAATATTTGTTTTGCCATTGTTTCTTGTTTTTATTGTTTGTTGACGTTGTATTATCTCACTAGTATATCGGACTGTCTATTGCAAATATAATAAATATAAATTACGAGAGTCTTATTTACAAAGGGTTTTATTTTATGATGGCAATAAAATATTATGACTAACATTGTCATTATGTTAGAATTCTGAAATCAAGTTGAATGATTTTATGTTAATAATTTTTATTGAGAAATTGTTTGATAGAAATAACGGTGGAATACTCAAAGGAGGTACGTCAAACAAGGTAAAAAATTGTGACGTTTGCTTCGTCATGCAACTAGCTAAGTCTACCTACTAACTAGTCTGACTACTACATTATATGTTTCCTTTGTTTCACTATTAAGCGGACTCCATTGTTTTTTCAATAAGTTGGAAATTGAAAACTCCTTTGATTAATAACAAATCTCAGCATAGAGTAACGTGCAGCGTAATGTTGATCTTTTTCTTACGTTTTGCAACATTGTTATTTTAATACGGTATTTGACACTATTAACCAATAAATCTAAGACATATTTTTTATAAAGCCTACCTTTTTATTAGTCCTAAGCATCGGATTTGTTTATAATTTACTGTAAAATTGGATTTTTAATTGCTTTAAAATCAATAAATAGTTAGTCAATAGGGTTGCTAGCTTGTGACGTCACAAGCAGGTATTGGCATACAAAGTCTATTGGAGAATTGCATTTTGACAGCTCATAAAAAGTACGTCAATTGATGATGGTGTCAAATACCGGATTGGATAGAATATATTAATTATAACATACACAGTTGTTATATTAACCGTTGGCAAATTATGTCAATGAGGTAGACGAAAGTTGTGAAGAGTCACAAAAGTTGGGTCCGTTGAATGACCAAGACGAACAAAACTAAATTAGATAAGTATGATCTATTGGAACGGAATTGTTAAAGTCAGCTTATTAATTCTTAACTTCCTTCACGTATTTGGTCGCTTGAATGCAAAAAATGGTCTCCACCTGGTAAACAGAATCACGTATGTATTTATAAACACAAGGAGAGCAACTTGGAGCAGACATAAAATAAAAATATGTAGCAAATTTTAACCAATGTAAAAAATCAAGTAGGCCTTATATTATAGGTAATGACATTTATATACGTATTCGATAGGGCCTTGGATAGCCTCACCGGTTTTAAAGGCAATAATTTAATGAGTAATGACATTGTTACCTGAATGTAAAATGCAATATGAAGCTGATCTATCAGCAATTTAGTAGCAGGTCATAAAATCTGGGTCGTAAAATTCAGTTCAGTATCATCAAGCTACTGACTTTGACACCGATCAATGTAAAGAAATGTGAAATGAAGTCAGATCTTTGTCTTGATCTCAATATTCTATTAGGGATTAATTCATCGACTGTTTATAATTGTAATACAATAAAAAAATATTATAAAGTCCAATCTTTTGAATACTTCAATGATGATTGCGGTAGGTTTTTGTGAAATAAAATTTGTCTTTGACGATGAAATAACAAGATAATTATCATTATATTTAAAGCGATAAATAATAATAACTTTTACAATAGCGGTAAGTACCTGAATAGTAACGAACTAACGAGCAATACTTGAAAAAATTTAAAGATAAGTAGTAGTTCCTTTATTTTTATTGATAGGTCAATCGAGTTTAATTAGATTCAGCATACTTATAAGACTACAAGTAGCCTTTGAAAAAAAAAAATTAAAATAAAAAATGAAATAAGTATGATGCGGTACCGACAGAGGTTCCTGAGTCCTGACGTCAATGGCGATACTTATATTGAACAAGTTTTATTCGCGGCTCTTTATTTGTGCTTAGCTGGTTTATTGACCTTCGGAGATTTCCGATGTAAGCTTTCCTTGTCCAGTTCAGATGCAATAATTACGAAGGTTTAAGTAGGTTTTTTCATTGTTTACTGACCTTCATCTGCTGACTGCAGAGACACTATAGAGTTCTTCACGTCAAACTTGTCTTTTTTGTTCTTTTGGTAATGAAAATATAGGTATTAAAGGTCAAAATTCCGATTTACTTTTTACGTTCATTTGTGTAAACATGTTTTAAAGGCTATAGCTTTAAATATTCCCATGGCCCTTGCGCGCTATCGTAAACAACAATTTTTCACATCGAAAGAAAAGTCACTTCTCAGTAATTATTTTAGTTCAATGATCCTATTAAATTTGATGCATGGAAACTCGGCATAAGTAGAACGTGACACTTTTTCATGCGTGCGGCAGATTCATAAAGGTGTGTTCACATTTTATAACATAACATGTTACAAAACATTGTTATATAACACGTTCCAGTAATGTTGACACTAAATGTGATAAAATATGTACAGAATTGTTATATGTTGCAATGTTGAAAAACGAATTGAACGAATTCACATTGAATGTGAAGAATATGTGGACGTGTTATAAAACACAAATTATACAATAATCACCAAATTTGTACATCTTTAGACGTTATCACGTAAAAAATGTATATTTGATGTATCCATTTGCACTCTATGTGGATTGTGGACACTTCTAAAGACGGGTATACCTATTACCGGGTATTATTTCAAATTGCAAATATCAAAAAAATATACATACTTTGGTACATTTTTAGGGTTCCGTAGTCAACTGGGAACCCTTATAGTTTCGCCATGTCTGTCTGTCTGTCTGTCCGTCCTCGCTTAATCTCTGTGACCGTTAGTAGCACTAGAAAGCTGAAATTTGGTACCAATATGTATATCAATCACGCCGACAAAGTGGTAAAATAAAAATTGGTAAAAAAATGTTTTCTTAGGGTAGCCCCCCTATATGTAAAGAGGGAAGTGTTTTTTTTTTAATTTAAAACCCTGACGTGTCATATATTGTTGGATAGGTATTCAAAAAAGGAATAGGGGTTTACTAAAATATTTTTTTGATATTGTCAAAAATTTCGGAAATAATCGCTCCAAAAGGAAAAATCAAAGCGTCCCTCCCCCCTCTAACTTTTGACCCGTAGGTTTAAAAAATATAAAAAACATCTGGAAAGTAGAACTTTATAAGGACTTTATATAAAATTATTTTGAACTTGACGGAAGGAACAGTTTTTGTACAAAAAAGACAAAAAGGTTGTACAAAATAATTTCTGCGTACTTAGTATGCCAACGTAACAAATTGCTTTTTTTAACTTATAAGTGGGAACACTTATTGTGATGGACAAGAAACTACGGAACCCTACATTGAGCGTGGCCCGACACGCTCTTGGCCGGATTTTTGAAAATGTATCTCGCAAAAAAAAAATTCCTTATGTTGAATTTGCATTTTTATCCGTTATCTACTACAAGAAAATTTATTATAAATTAATTCCTAAAGATGCACATTGTAACACGTAGCATCAGTATAGTCAAACACGTTATTTTAGTTTTTTATTTTGGTCACGTGATAAACATTATGTTATGGGAAGGCCGCGGCGTATCGGCAACTTTTATTAATCATTTACCTTTTAAATATGTTTGGAACGTGATCAATGTGTTTGTTCGTTATCTTGTTTTGTAGATGTAGATAGCGATAAGTGTGCACTATTTATCGTTAAGGTTTTCACGTCCGTGATGATGCGGAGCGTGCGGATGTGGCCAGCGAGGCAGCGATGTCCCGGCGCTACGCTACGTAGTGGTAGTGGCTGTGGGCCCGCGGAGTGCTCGCTAGGAAGGCACGTTAATCTCGTGTCATGTCAGTGGCCAGGCGCGGTGACCTTACGTCACGCGCCTACCGCTTTGCGCTGCCACACGTGTTGGGAATACTAACGCCACCAGAACGCCTTGGTGGATCCTTGGCTTCAAAACCGAGCTCCTTTCTGAGTGGACTGTTGCGTCTGTTGCATGTTTTCTACGATTCAGTCCACAGTTAAGTTAATGTTTGTGGTAGCAACTGTCCGTACAATAGGCATACGGCATGTTGAGTTGACACGCACATCAAAGAAGCGGATGTCGTTCACTGTTGACAAACTTTTCATAGTTGAATTTGCTGTGAATGTCACATAATCAGAGACGCCTAATCTAGGTTAGTGTACACCTTTGAAAGGTTCATCTAAATTGACTTCGTTTGATCTCTATGATTTGACCCCTGATTGGGACCCTGAGGCTCGCTGAGCCCAATTAGCGCCTCTCAGAGGCATCTAATACGTACGTAATACTATGGGCACGAAAACGCGGGAATCATCGTGAACTTGACATAATTATTTTGTTAATTGTAGTCAAGGAATTAATTGCTAGTGAAATAGATCCACAAGGGCAAGTCCTGTCTTTGTTTAATTGAATTTTCACAATAAGATCGATTTTATCTTACATTGGCATTTTTAATTAACATGAATCAATCGCAGATAACCTTTAACAGGCACGTTCGAAAGTACGTGTGTAACTAGATTGAATTTTCAGTAAATCACTTGTTATTCTATATAACCACACTGCTAAATTTCTGTACACAGGCTGTAGAAAGGCTGAGGAGTCAGACTATCAGAAACTCAAATATAACCTTCTTCGAGTTCATCACATGATTCAGCCGACGACGCAACTCGTTTAGATAATATGATTAGCCTCACCTGAGTGATCGATCTATCAGACCGGCGAGGTCCTATTTTGGAAGTAAGTCCTCCAGGCCTGGCTGTCCAAGTGCACATTCACTGTATGTAAGAAGCGGACAGCTGATGCTCTGTCCAGATTAACGTGTGTATGGGTGGGGGCGCGAGGCTGCGTGTGTGAGTATCGTGTTCGGATCACGTCGCGCTGACGGCGCCTGCGCACAGCGGACAGGTGAGCTCGGTACTGGCGGCGCGCGCTGCCCTCGCGCGCTTTTATCACATCGCACTTCACACGCCTTCAACTTGACTCCTCATGTCATCCATTTGATAAATTACTAATATCGCACTAATATCGAATAATGATAACGAGCCAACTTTAATCATTACTCTTAAATTCCTAATTTCATATTTGCCAGCTTTAGCGTGCAGTCGTCCGGTATCATCGCGTTGACTTCCCAATCCAGAATGAGTGTTTTGCGTGGATGGTTTGTGTGGGTTGATAACTAAGTAGATCCTACAGTGGAGGTGTGAACATCATCTTGCACGACTGTTTGTTTGTGTTTACATCAGAGATATAAACGCAAAATTTTAAGACGATCATACTATAATTATTTGTGTAAACACGGATAAGTGGTCACATTTTGACTACTTATAGAATTTTCCGTCTACTTATATTGTGTAAAATTATACTTATCTGAAAACAAAAACAAAAAAAGGTTAAATCGTCTTTCTCTTTATCTGGATGACGTTACAAAATGCTAACAATGTCCAAACTATGTAAATTAACACATCTCCTTAGCCTTTTAATATAGCCCTGGCATTTTATTGTAACTGTAATAGTTAGGTTATGACGTGTTATAAAAATTATCAGGCTGCCTTTGGATCGATAACATAAGGCAAACCAGAAACATCGCCCCGCGATATCAATATTGGTTTTGACAACATTGTCTTCTGTTAAACTTGATAACGGTGACAATTCAGGAGTATGAGCAAACATATATATAGTTCGTGTATGCTTACCGGTACTACCTTTACAATTACTCAGTTCAAAGATCAGGTCAGTAGCGACGAGTTATTCCCGTTATAAATCTACTGAATCTTAAAGCTGCAATCTGATTTTCCACGCAAGAAAAAATCATAAATATACGTACCTTGTTCAGTGCTCCGTGCTCCTCCTGAGGTGGGAATAGTAAAAAAAATCCTGTCTCACTATGCATTGCTGAAATAACGGTCTACATCACTTTTTATTATTATAAAAATAACCGTTACTATTTCTCGCCATCAATATTATTTTATAATGATGTTTTCAATTCTCAGTTGAACGCAGATGTGATTTATAATTCGATCATCCGTTATTTGAAGTGATTAAGCACGGCCAATGTGGTTCTGTTAATCGGAATGACATGACAGAGTCTTGATGTATAAGGAACGGCCGCACCACACAGTGCAACTAGTTCTTTACCCGATATATGTAGCTTTTCAGTGTCGAAAATTATTTGTCCAGGCCCAGGATCTCCTTTAGAATTTTCTAAATGTCTGACACACAAGTTTGCAACGCAATAAAATTTTGTAAACTGACTGATTCGTCAAAATATAAGCATTTCTTGTGTCGTCGAGAGTTTCTTTTCCATATTGTATGTATATCGTCTGTTTTTACTCTTGTTCAAATGGTGTTATAATATAGACTTAGTTTAAGCGATCTACTGAGTTTTTGACCTCTAAGATTTTATTGAGATTCAAAGTCCGGTTCCTCGAGATCATCACAAATATTGTCTTGTTTGAATTAATATTGAGCCCAACTAAGTAGGATGCTTACTACTTACAAGTTTTTGCATTAGTCGAGGCTGTGAAGGTAGCTGTTAGGTAACTTCTATTTCCAACATACATGTTTTGTACAGATAAATGAACTTGGAATTTATAGAGGGTTTATCCTGATACCGATATAATTTTAACTTCGTAGCTTCTTTAAGAAGTATACAAATCCTGTTTTTAGTTGTAAAGATGAAGCTCATCTTACAAATATAAGCATAAAAATATTAATTTGTTTAAAAAATACAGTGATATCCATAATATAAATACAAGAAATAAGGACAAATACATAGTTCCTTCAACTAGGCTTAAGAAAATAGGTGGCTCGTTTAAATGTCAATGTATACGCTTTTATAATAAACTACCCAGACAAATTCAAGAACTTAGCATTACTAAATTTAAATTATTTATAAAACGTAAACTTTGTCAGAAAGCTTTTTACTCTGTCAAAGATTACATTGAGGATTCAAATGCTTGGGATTGAGCTGTTTCGATTAATACATTGGCCATTATTTACTTTATTTACATTTCTTTTCTCTTTGACATTTCAATTATTATTTTGACATTTATGTGTACTTTTTAAAGTATTTAATCTTTTTTATGTATTTCTATTTGACATTGATGTGTACTTTTTAAAGTATATAATCCATTTTTTATGTATTACTATTTGACATTGATATGTACTTTTTAAAGTATTGTGTATATGTTTTTGTGACATTTATTTTTGTGAATGTGAGGACTATGGAAGTCGTTGGTTTTTTTATTTTAAATATGCGGTCTGACGGTTTGAGTATTTAATGCGGCCTACCCAAATGTCCTTACTTTGGTACTGTTCGTCAAGACGTTGGGCTCCTTATTTTTTTAGTTGAGCTAGACGACTACTGACAAATGCTTGCACTGTCTGGACAGGTCCACTCAAATCTGTGTCCTTCTCTCATCAAGAGAGTGCCTCAGACATTAACCTCCATGGTTCTCGCACATTTTTGACCAATACGATTGTATGGACTTTAAAAGAGACTTTGACCTCTGAGTTTGTTTCGGATGTTTCTTCTCAGAGCAGTCCAGCTACGAAACACCGGCCCCATCGTTCGCTTAAAATAAATAAAAAAAAAACAAAATATTGACGTGTAAAAGTGTTATATATATAACCTATTTACAAAATAAATATGATTTTATGATTTTATTTTATTTTATGATTTTAAATACAATTATACAAAAATCTTTATTGCAACAACAACTGTATACATTTCATTTGCAAGCCCTGTTTCCCAAACTAGCGTGAGCTGTATGTTGGGAATCAGTTCCTTCCAATTGAATGGGTTAAGCTAAAGTGTTACAATCATATTCTGTAATCTATTTTATTTTTTTACTAAAAATAAGTTTATGTACTTATATACTTAAGTTTGCAATCTATCAAATATAAATAATATATTTCGATCGAACTGTTTTTTTTAATCTTTTTTATTTTTATTTTTTGGTGAGTGGGAAATCATCCAATGACTGCTTCCGTCCTGGGTGCGGCGGGAGGGCGTGTCAGACTCTTACCACAGATTAATAAATAGTGCTCTTACTGACTAAAACCCACTCACGTTCCTTCGATTGCCCTTCATGTTCCAGGGTCACGGTAACTATTATAAACATTCCGCAACCTCGGTTTTTTTTTAATCTTAGGGATTTTATCAGCAGACGGCAGATCTTCTAGACAAATCTTAAAAACTACTGGCTGCATTGAACTTGGCCGTATGTTCAATATTTCACCCATTTATTATTATGAATGTTTCCATTTCACAAAAAAGTGTTCCACCATATCCTTTTCAAATTAGGTAAACCCTACTTGCGTTGCCAATCTGACATACTTGGAAGTTAAATACATAATTATAATTGGCGACCTTGCACTTAGGTACTTTCTCGCAAAATATGCAACTTTGTGCTGTAGGTTGTACGAAACAACTGCTTAAACTTATTAGTTCCGTTCTTTCTGGGGAAACTTATGGATAGTTGATAGCCTTATTCATATGTTAAGTATTAAGGAAACGCACGTTATTTATAGTTACTTTTCTTATGAATGGAAGTTTTTCGTAATTGACTGCGATATTTCCAAGAATTGCTGAAAGTAAGCGTAACAATGAGAGGCACTTGCAAAATACTTAAAAAGTGCTAAGATGGGACTTTTGTTCTATGAAATCAGCCATAACATTTGTAGACTATCACTTTATTATCTTATCTATTTTTGTCTGTTTAGTATGTATGGTTCTGTAACTTTATTTCACTGGTTCAGAGGCATCTCAAAGTAAATATTAATTTATAGCTATTGTTTCTACCTCAGAACACAAAGGTTATTGGTGTTGAAAGGTTATATTTATTGCGTCATTAAATTATATTATTGCTTAAAACAATAATAAAATTTTAAGTAATCATTGTATAAGTGCATTGTGTAGTTAGTACAAGTCCGAAGTCCGAGCAAGTTTAGCTACAATTTTATT
This sequence comes from Athetis lepigone, assembly GCA_033675125.1. Taxonomy (NCBI): domain Eukaryota; kingdom Metazoa; phylum Arthropoda; class Insecta; order Lepidoptera; family Noctuidae; genus Athetis; species Athetis lepigone. Next base: position 8,589,187 of record CM066229.1, read on the forward strand.
TTTGATGCAACTGTAAATAAAATATTCCTATGTTCCGTATTTAGTAATACCTACATAACAATGATAGGTAATTTACTGATGGGTCGTTTGAACGTAATTTTTCCTGCGTTTCCTGAAGTTGCGCATGACCAATAGTGACATGAAAAATTATGTACAACACATTGTTCGAACAAAGTCGGTCAGCGAGGTTATACGTTGACTCCGCGATCGATCTCTAGTAGGTGATGAGTATTTAGATGTTTACACCTCGAGGCCCCTGCCCCTAAAAGCGTTACGTAAGATAAGTTAGACCATTTATGTCACTGTGATTGTCACATTATAGTCCGAAGATATTTTGACAAATAAAATGACCGATTGTTAAGTTGATTAACCTAATGGCGGGGTAATTGATTTTTAATTGTTTCGTCGTCGGCATATTTTAACAGCTACTTCCGTAAACATCAATATTATAATGTCCGTATTTATGTTATACCACATTGTTCAGGAAAAATACTAACGCCACATAGAGTAAAAGTGTGCTGGTAATTGTTTTAAAATTAACTCCTAATAGTTCTACACATAGTTTTACGAAGTTTCGTGTCTGTTCATGTAATAACAAGTAAACGAAATCATAGCGCGATCAATAAAGCAAACATTAATATTTTTAGTACCGCTGCGCTCGATAGATGGCGTTGGCGTCGAATTGCATCGCGCTATGGTTTTGTTACCGCCGAAAGTATAAGGCAATATTTTTATTTTGCATTTTTGTGAGCAGCAAGTCATATCACTGTGTCTGAATATTATACGCGCTTAGTATTTCAAGTCCAGTGTTTGATTGACCACCCTCTCCTAGTCGACCTTCGTTCATGGTCCTTCGAGACGGATTGGTTCGGGAGTGTTTGTGGTGGTTCCGGTGGTGGTAGAATTACCACCCTTCGCGTCATTACTGGGCAGTGGATCGCTGTCCAGAGCAGACCCCATTAAACCGGGGTATACCAGGTGAGAGGTATCCTGGACCTGGAGCTGGTGGTGGAACCTGCTGGAGCTGGGAGCAGCCTGGAGCAAGGAGCAGTCAGTGGAGCGTGGTGCAGCGCTACTGGCAGCTACAGCCAGAGGAACGACGCGAGGGAGGAGACGTGCGGCAGAGGGCGCCACTTGTGGTGCAGTACAGCGCGCCGATACGGTGCAGCAGTGTGTGTGAGTGAAGTGTGGGTGAAAAAATCGTGAGTACATTTACATCTTTATTTATTTGGAAGAATTCAACTGCAAGTTTTCAAGAAAGTGAATTGGAATTTGAACTTTAAATCTAGTAGAAAATATATTTAGTCTGTTGTAACAATAATTTGGACTTGTATTAATTTTAGTAAAATTTGGATCCGACGGGGAATCTATGCCCGTTTTTGGACCAAATATTTAGTGTATAAACACTTGTGAATTTTTTACTTTCTTCAACCATTTATTTTTGTGACTTGTACTAATTTTAGTGAAAATTGGTTCCGACGGGGAATCCATGCCCGATTTCGGACCAAATAATTAGTGCAAAAACACTTGTGAAATTTTCGATTTTCTACAACCATTATTTTTATAACTTGTTGTATTTTGCTTGCGTTTGTTTGTTTTCAAAATATTTGTGCCAAAATGGAGTATTTGTTTAACATCCAAGATGACATTAGCTCAAAAATGTGTAAGGCTAAGACTAATTTAAAGAAGGCTCCTAAGGAGAGATTAACCCACGCATATTTAGAGACACGTCTTGAGAATTTAGAACAATTGTGGAATACGTTCACGGTCACACACACTGAGATTTTGAGTAAAGTTAAAAAGGCTGAATTATCTAACTCCAGTTATGTAAAAGATAGTATTTATGATGAAGTTGAGGAATTTTATGTAGATTTTAAAAGTGAGTTAAAAGATTTATTGGATAAAGGTCATACAACTACGCTAAACGTCGATTCTAAGTCAATTTGTCAGGACCAAAAGAGTAGAGTCAAGTTGCCAGAAATTAAAATTCCCTCATTTTCGGGGAAATATTCGAAATGGCAAACCTTTAGAGATTTGTTTGTCGGATTAGTGCATGAGAATTCGTCTCTTGATGACGCACAACGATTTTTTTATTTGAAGGCTCATTTATGTGGGGAGGCTGAGCAACTTTTAAGAAATATAACGGTAACATCAGATAACTATAAAATTGCATGGTCTAAATTAGATAAGATGTACAACAATAAAAAGTTCCTCGCAAACGGTATTATGAAAAGATTACTTAATCAGAAGACGTTGTCCTATGAATCGGCAACCGAGATAAAGAGGCTTGTTACGACTACCTCTGAATGTTTGGAATCGTTAAGTAATTTAGGAGTGCAGGTTTCTTCCTGGGATCTGATTATAATACACATAATTAGCGGTAAATTAGACAAAGAGACCAGAAAATATTGGGAACTCAAAGTAGCTTCAGATTCAAGTAATGAGTTACCAACATTTACACAGTTTTCCGATTTTTTAACTAGTCGCTTTAGAGGTTTGGAAAATTTAGACAAATCAGAAAACAGGGAAAAACCTACACATCAAAAAGGAACTCAGTCATTTCATGTTTTGAAAGACAAAAAGTCAGTAACATGTGATTTTTGCTCAGCCGACCACAAGATTACGTCCTGTCCAAAATTTTGTAAGGAGACAAGTGAAGTTAGGCGTAGTTTTGCTATTGACCATAGTTTGTGTTTTGTATGCCTTTATAACAACCACTCTGCCAGACACTGTAAAAACACTCTCAGATGCCAGGTGTGCAAACGCCGCCACCACTCTTTATTACACCCAACAGGGGTTTCTGGGTCGGTAAATGGTGAGGGTAATGGCGCGGCTCACGCGGGGACCTCATCAGCCGTTGCAACGTTGGTGAAGGAAGATATTAAAATTAATAATAGGGAAATAGCCGCGCAAGCGGAGGGGTCAAGTGAACCACTAGTCGCATGTTTCTCGTCTGGAACTGGTCGCAAAACGGTTTTATTGACTACAGCGTTAGTCAAAGCGAAGTCGAGAGATGGAAGCTATCGATTAGTAAGGGCTTTACTTGACCAAGGATCGCAAGGTACGTTTGTTACGGAGTCCACGGTCCAATTTTTGGGATTACGTAAAACGCCATCCAGGCAGACTGTGATAGGCGTAGGCGGAGCAAAAAGTGCGACTGCTAAGTCAGCTGTGATATTACAATTGAGGTCTAGAATAGATCCGACCTTCCAGATTAAAGTAAATGCGTTCGTCCTAAAGTCGGTCACGGCTCTTCTCCCTGCTACGAAAGTAACGCGGGTAGAATGGGTAGATTTATGCGATGAGGATTTGGCTGATCCTGAATACGACAGGCCTAATAAAATAGACGTTTTATTAGGTGCTGAAGTGTACAGCCAAGTGATTCAAGAGGGTATTAAAAACAATGTAAACGGGACTCTCTTAGCCCAAAAAACTGCTTTAGGATGGATTTTATCGGGTGTTACGGAAGTCGATCAAGCTATGAATTCTCATACCTCAATTACTGTGATGCATACCAGCGTCCAAGATGATAAATTATTGCGAGATTTCTGGGAATTGGAGGAACCATCTGGAACAAAAAGAATGCTAACGGAGGAGGAAACTAAATGTGAAGAGTTGTTTACCACGTCGACACGTAGAAATGACGAAGGTAGATATATAGTTAGATTGCCGCTACGTGATACAAACCTGAATAGTGGGTGCGGCGAATCCAAAGGAATAGCTGAAAAAAGGCTTAAAGGGTTAGAAACAAGATTAGCGAAAAATTATAAATTAAAAGAAGAATACTCTAAGGTCCTACAAGAGTATTTAAAACTTAATCACATGACAGAAGTAACACAGCAAGAAAAGAATAATAAAAAGGGTGTTTACTTACCTCATCACGCTGTCATCCGTGAAGATAAAGACACAACCAAAGTGCGTGTGGTGTTTGACGCTTCATGCAAGCGAAGCAACGGGAGGTCGCTTAACGACGATCTAATGGTAGGACCGTCCCTGCAAGATGAGCTTCGTCATATAATTATGCGTTGGAGAACTCATAAGATCTGTATAGTAGGGGACATTATAAAAATGTATCGGCAGGTTCTTGTGAGCCGAGAAGATACTCCATTGCAACGTATATTATGGCGAGATAGCCCTGAAAAGGAAATCACCGAATTTGGATTGCTAACTGTTACCTTCGGCACAGCCTCGGCACCATACTTGGCTGTTAGGGCGCTGCAACAGCTAGCAGTTGATGAATGTCAAGAGAGTCCGGACACAGCTCAAATAATTCTAAACGACTTTTACATGGATGATTTGATGTCAGGAGCTGCAACGGAAGAAGAAGCGTTCAAAATTTACACGGAGTTAACTAAAGTGCTAGCTAAAGGCGGATTTCAGATGCAAAAATGGAAAAGCAATAGCCAAAGGCTATTAGATAGAATTAGAGATACAAATGATGAAGCGTTACATATAAAAATAGATGAAATCACAAAAATTTTAGGCCTTACCTGGAACTCCCGCGACGATTGCTTCAAATACTTTCTGGAACTGAAGCCCATAGATGAACCTGTAACAAAAAGAAAAATTATTTCGGATATAGCCAGATTATTTGATCCCTTGGGGTGGCTAGCACCAAGCATAATCATAGCCAAAATCCTGATCCAAAGGCTGTGGTTAGCAGGATTACAATGGGATCAAGAAGTGCCAAACAACTTAGTAAGGGAATGGCTTACTTACCGTCAATCCTTAGTCGCATTAGTTGACATCAAAATACCACGCTGGTTGCACACAGGTAGTAAAATAAAACGCGAGTTACACGGGTTTGCGGACGCTTCAAAGGTCGCTTATGCGGCAGTTGTTTACCTTAGAGTAATTGATGAGATGGGAAATATACACGTTTCTATAGTGTCTTCCAAAACGAAAGTCGCTCCTATAAGGCAAGTTTCAATTCCTAGGCTCGAACTTTGTGGTGCGGTTCTTTTAACTAAACTCATTTTGGAGGTAGCCGAAGCTATGGTAATACCAAAGGAAAATTTGTATGCATTCACAGATAGTGAAGTGGTATTAGCTTGGCTGAATAGTCATCCGAGCCGCTGGAAGGCTTTTGTGGCGAATAGGGTTTCCGATATTTTAGGCAGTTTGAATACATATCATTGGGCTCATGTAGCTTCGAAACAAAATCCTGCAGATTGTGCATCACGTGGTGTATGCCCTGCAGAGCTTGCCGGCGTATCTCTCTGGTGGAAAGGTCCAAGTTTTTTAAAAGATACTGTAGTTGAATTGAAAAGACCTAAACATATAGCTACACACTTAGAAGAGATCAAGGTACACACAACAACTTTAGATACAACAATTTGGAACCGATTTTCTTCGTTATCAAAATTGATTAGAGTAATAGCTTACTGTCGCAGGTTTTTGAATTTAAGAAAAAATATATCTAGGGACGCTCGTGCACGCTCTCGGCAACTAACCCCACAGGAATTAGAAGAAGCATTACAATGTTTCAAATATAAAAGGTGCAATTTGACGTTTCATACTTTTCATGACGACACAACTTTGTACATGCGTAACTCAAAAATTGACATTTATTTCTTCCGTAAAACCACGTAATTTTAAAGTTATTTTTATTTTATCACAAACTGCACAATTCTTAATCACTTAATTTACATTAAAAAAATTTAAACAAAGCAATATAACCATTGTTGACAATAAATAATATTTTTTCTCGACGTCGTGTCAAAGTCACGTAGTAAGGTACAATACCGTAGTGTCGTGACTCTTCAAATTCACTTGTATACCAATAATCGTTAAAAATGACCGAATAATCGAACTTACTAATAACGATCGTTTTCAATGAAAGCGACATTTATTGTTTAAATATATTTTTGATGATTTCTGAATGTCAACGAAAAAGCATATTTAAAATTAAACATATAGTTATTATAATTTTAATAGGTTTTTGTAAGCAAAATCACTCGTGCTCAAGTCTTGACAATTTTTTTTTTATTTTAATTTGGCAACACTGGCAAGTGAGAATTTGAGAATTTCTTTCATCTAATATTCAGAAATTTACAGTCATTAAATAAATAAATCTGTAACTTAAATCGATTATAAATTACAAAGAAATGAAATCAATATCTCGTATAAATCGGATATTGTAGTAATCGATTTTTTTTACCCAATCCCTATTCTTCAGTAAGTTAGAAGTGTCAAATTGCACTTCTTATATTTGAAACACTGTAGTAATATGCATTAAGAGGTGCCAAGAAGATGAATTGGGCAATGAGTTGAAAGAATTAGAAAAAGATACGTCTGCAAAGAAAAACTCAAAATTTAATTCGTTAAACATATTTTTAGATCCTAAGGGAATAATTAGAGTAGGAGGTAGACTCGAGATGTCTCAGTTAAATTATGGAAGAGTGCATCCTATCCTGTTACCAAAATATTCTTTTCTTACTAAGCTTTTAATCGCTGACGCTCATGCAAAAACTATACACGGGGGCCCGCAATTAATGATTACATACTTGCGATCAAAGTACTGGATTATTGGAGCTAAAACGTTGACAAAAAGATTTGCTAGGAACTGTGTGAAATGCATTCGATACACCGCTAAGGTTAAGACCCAACTAATGGGACAGTTGCCGGCCTCTCGTTTAACACCGGGTAAACCTTTCCTTCGTAGCGGGGTAGATTATGCAGGCCCAATAAATATTAGAATGTCGAAAGGTCGCGGAAATAAATCATTTAAAGGCTATATAGCCGTTTTTGTTTGTATGGCCACCCGAGCGTTGCATTTGGAAGCCGTAAGTGAGTTAAGCACAAAGGGTTTTTTGGCGGCTTTCAAACGGTTTGTGGCTAGGCGTGGTCGATGTGCGGAACTTCACAGTGATAACGGGACGAATTTCGTAGGGGCCGCACGCGAGTTGCTTCATTTATTTAATGAAGAGAAATCAGCCTGTAATCCCGAATTAGCAGAGGAATTAGGAAACAATGGAACGACATGGCATTTTATTCCCCCTCAGTCGCCCAATTTTGGAGGTCTTTGGGAAGCCGGAGTAAGATCTACCAAATATCACCTGAAAAGAGTAATTGGAAATTCGACACTTACCTTCGAGGAAATGATCACAGTATTAGCTCAAATAGAGGCATGCTTGAACTCCAGACCTCTGTCATACATCGAAGATCAGGATAAATTAACTATTTTGACACCAGGTCATTTTCTAGTCGGGGAGCCACTAATTGTACCGCCAGATACAAATTATGAAAAACACAACGTTAGTACTTTAAAGCGGTGGCAATTGCAACAGCGGATGGTGCAGGACTTTTGGCGCCGGTGGTCGCGCGATTACCTTCACCAGTTTCTGCAACGCAATAAGTGGCAACATAAAATCCCGGAGCCGTCTATAGGTGATGTTGTTTTAGTAAAGGAGGATAATATGCCCCCTGGCAGGTGGTTGTTAGGTAGGATTGAAAAGAAACACCCGGGTTCTGATGGTCTAACACGTGTGGTAACGTTAAAAACCCAACAATCTATGGTTAAAAGACCTACATCCAAACTATGTATATTACCTGTGACTGATTAATGTAGATATTCTTTAAGTATACAAACATTTAAAAAGACTTGTGTCATATTATGACTATTGCTAAGACTTAATTGTATTGCTTTTCAAGAGAAAACCTTGTTTGTTAAAAATAGTTGTTGTCATTTGTTATATTTTTATTATTATTGTACTTAGCATAGTTTATCCGTAATATGTGTGTTTAGGGTAAGCAAAAAGTCGATTTGTAGTTGAAGGACATTTGCCATAATGTCCTTGGTGGGCGGCATGTTCATGTAATAACAAGTAAACGAAATCATAGCGCAATCAATAAAGCAAACATTAATATTTTTAGTACCGCTGCGCTCGATAGATGGCGTTGGCGTCGAATTGCATCGCGCTATGGTTTTGTTACCGCCGAAAGTATAAGGCAATATTTTTATTTTGCATTTTTGTGAGCAGCAAGTCATATCACTGTGTCTGAATATTATACGCGCTTAGTATTTCAAGTCCAGTGTTTGATTGACCACCCTCTCCTAGTCGACCTTCGTTCAGTGTCAGTAGTACTTAGAATATTGTACCGCTTGATAAATTGTACTATTTCAAAATATCATACTAACTATTAGATATTTTTTTCTTTATTAGAAATAGAAAACCAGGTGCTGAGAGTGAGTTTGAGAGATATAAAATGTTTTTGTCGATGTTTCATGGAAATTTAGAATCAATTTTCTAAGATTATTTCTCATATTAAATTAAATTGATAAGTTTCAATGTTATAACATAAGTCTTTAGCTTTTTAAACTGAATTAATGGGTTTAGGATTCTTTTATGACTAACATTTCTGTCCTAGTAGAAGTCTTAACTTTACTGGAACCATCAGCAGCGTGTCCTTCTTACGCCAAAAAACACGGCTTGCACTAATTAAATCAAAATTGCCTGGGCTAGATATTTTTGAAAGACGGTCGATATTTTAACATCAAGGACAGAAGAAAATATCTATAAGAATGACCTTAAATCCTCAGAAAATTTACCTTTTTCCAAGGGTCTAAGTAAGGTAAATATGTATATTTATTGTATTTTATTGGTTTCATAATATTAGTTTAATGACAAAGTTTTGATTTAATTTTGAGCTCACCCCCTTCACCTATTTTATAAATTTTACATAATTATTTAATGTTTATTTCTAGATTTTGTATATATTTAATTATAGATTTAGTTATATCTACATAATTCATTAAAATATATATCTGTTTAACGATTACTAAACAGTTAACAGAAGTTAAACTTTTGATAGCATGTTTTCATTAAATGATTAAAATAATGACAGTTTATTTTGCATTTCTATTTCAAATAACTGATCAACAGTCTTAAGAATATCATTTAACTCTTTGTGGTGCAATTTGCCTTGTTTTCAGTATAACGACTTTTTGGGTAAATTGTATCCACAACTGCATGTACTCAATTCAAACCTTTTCTTATTGGATAAATAGCTTGTTAAGATAAACTCTCATGTCTCATTCCTCCCTTAATCATCATCATCTCCCTAGCCCATTCCCAACTACGTTGGGGTCGGCTTCCAGCCTAACCAGATTCAACTGGATGCCAGTGTTTTACGTGAAGCGAATGCCTATCAGACCCCCACAACCCAGTAACTGGACGACACGATACCCTTTGGTTAGACTGGTCATACTTTCTGGCTTTACCAGTAACGGCTGTCAAAGTTCTACGAATGACAACCGGGACCAACAGCTTTACGTGCTTTCCGAGGCACGGGATGCCAGTGATGTCCAAGATAAACTTTAGAAAGTACATATGAATTGAAAAAGTCACATTGGTACTTGCCGGATTCGAACCCACAACCTCTTACACTAGAGGCGAGCGCCTGATCCACTGGGCCATCACGACACTATCCCTCATCCCTCCCTTAATATAATAGAATACGAAAAACCTTCATCAAAAACCACTAAGAGGAAAATAACATTTACTTTCAGAAGTCAGTGACTTTGGTTCGGTTTGTTGACATCGACTTCCGAAAAATTGTTTTAAGTACTTGTTTTTTTGTGTGTGTAGGTCTTAGTCAGATCATTACACAATTGTAATGTGGCAGTGCTTTGGTACATTTTCAAATCAAAAAGAATCGTTCATATTTATAATTGATGATGATATTATATCGTTACAAACACAAGAACAAAGAAACGTACTTGTTAAACGATGAAAAACTTATGTAATTAGGTATGTTAATAAGCAATTAAGGATTGGCTACTAAATCTGGTACATATAATTAATTAAGCTAATAATACTACTGCAAAATATAAAACCTTTTAATATTACTCTTGCCAGAATCTGTCTGATGTAAATCTATTTTTTATTTGTAAAACCATATAGTAAAGGAACCAAAAACTATTTATAAATATGTATGGTTATGTCTATATAGTGTATTTATTTGAATAGAAAATTAGCTGAATGACGCACACTTGCTGGGTATTTAAGTTTCACCGCGCCTTTCAGTGCATTTTTGATAATTGCCATTCTTTTTAGTTCCACTCTGCTGGAAAAGGCTCTTCTTACGTGAGAATGCATGAGCAAATATTATGTGCCTTATTAAGCTACTAAGCCGCGTTCTCATTACTCGAATACTTTCGTGGTAGTTATAATAATTTGGGATTTTCCGTCAGAAACTTGTTAGCAATAACCCGGAGGTCGGACTAGGGCCTGGTTATTTTTTTAATTATTGAAATATGAAAGACTTACGGTTTAAAAACTAAACTAAATAAGAAACTATAGAAGACAGGAAACCAATTACAATTCTTCGCGTGTAGTTATGGATTGATTTTCGCCTGTTACATGGGACTTAGATAGTACCTATAAAGTTTTAGGAAATTCCTTTATTTACAACCCTACGAGGAACACAAGCGTGACAACGTGGTAATAAGCAAACATTTACATTTTGTTTGCTCAAAATCACGTTAGTTTTATCAATTATCAATTATGTGCCGATATTCTTAATGTAAAAAAAACGTTTTAGGCATTTGTATGCGAAAATGGTTTCATTAGCATTATACAAAAACTTTTTATTAGTGGACAATTATATTATGATTATCTTTCTGTTTTTTTTTACTCACAAGATCACGCAATATGTGTATACCTACATAAGTAGGTGTCGTGTAAGGTAAGTATATACTATGAAGTAATTCTTTGGTACATGTATGTACTTATTGGTTCGTTAAATTTTAAACACCACTTTTTATCATAGTTCCAACTGGTTGAGCACAGTTTTTTGTATTGGCTTTCGGGAAGTTTGACGTTCTGAGGTCTTAGTCTGAGATATTAATAATCATAAGAAACTTAAGACTGTCGCGCAACTAAAAAATAAACGTCTTGATCTTTGTCTTAGTTTAAAGCATCATTAATACTTGAATCTATATTTATTTAGACTGACGGTTCTAAAGCTAAGTCGATCAGTCCATAGATATAATTAAATACATTCAAAGATACCTGCTGTCACTTTGCTTGACCTCGGAGTTTGTTTCGGATGTTTCTTCTCAGAGTCGGATAGGAAACAGAGCGGCCCCATCGTTTGCTTAAAATGTTACATTTAATCAAAATATTGATGAGTTAAATACAACCACAACAACAAAAACAAATATTTACAAAATAAAAATAATTTTATCATTTTTATTTGGACACTTGCTGTAATCCAATTGTCCTGTGGTTTTGACCTTGGCCAGATGCTTAGTATAGGAGTAGTTTTTTTTAGTTGCCGACTATGCCAAGAAATTTTGATGCCATTTTGTTAGTCCTATCCTATGGTCCTAGCGATAAGACTTAATCAAGCGTCAAGTATAGTATTTCCGTTACAATCCAGATTTTGGTAAATTTTTACCTCACGTCATCGCTGTCATTACGCATAAATTGAAAGAAACAAGCCGTGACATAATTATCTGCGGACGACATTATCATCACGGTCAACAACGGAACTCTGAAAAGCTACTCGTATGTATTCATAATATATAAGTACTCATAATACATGTACATACAAGGATTTACGTATGACTTTGTCCATGTGTGAGAGCACTTTGCGTGAATTACTTATTTGTTCTCGCGAAGTTTACCTATGTTAATGTGCTGTTGGAATTATAAATATGTCCATACATAATAAAATATAATAAAAATAGTCTGATCCATTTATCGGTTTAGTTTTCTTTGAAGAATATTATTTTAACATATATTGTTACTAAGATTTCTAGGATTCTAGCCCTCTATGTCAATTCGGATTTATTTAAGGTTTAAGAAATCAGAAAAACAGTTGGTTTTGTATACATTATAAGAAAAGGTAGTCTTTTAATAATTTTAATATTATAAAGTTAGTTTAAGGACCCTGTTTCCTGATTGAGCTTAATCATGCTTAATTTGATAATAATACAATTTCGTGTAAGCATGTTCTGACCCTACAACCAGGTTTGATTCCAGATTATAAAAGATAACATTAAGTTAGAGCATGAAAGTATAGCTTGTTTTATTTGATTTTTGATTGGCTTATATTTAATACAAGTTTCATCAAAATCACTAACTCACACGTGTTAATGTAAAGGCTTGGATTAATATAATGGCGATGTAGTTTTTAAGCATAAAACTTTGTCAAACTTTAGTGTTAACGTCTTCAGAAACTAGGTTAAAAATTATACGCTTCTGAAGTACCATTATATTTTAAATTGTGAATTTAGACTAAGTTGTAAAACGTGTGCCTAATCCTATCTATCCTTGGGTTTTGATTTACTCATAATAGGTATAATACACTTCTGGACACATCTATTGGCCCACCTTGTATTTTCAGTTTCGTTTGGTCCTAGCAAAAATTTTATATTAGGTCGAGCAAAAAGTTTTTATGCAGTTTTGAACCTGGCACATTCACAATTTCATTAAATAGTCTTTTTTTGAATTTCGAACACAGAATTTAAAGAAACAAAAGACAATTTGGAGCCTGTTTGTTGATATCAAACAATCGAATACTAAGAAAACTTGGTTTTATTGGTTTACTTGGATTTAATTCTTCAAAAGTGATTGATATCTTTGGTTTTGCAACCAACATTACTTATTCTTAACATTAAGGTGAGGTTCTATCAATAATCTATGGATACTTCACCTGAAATCGCCGCCCAAGTTGTGGCACTTATTCAGGCCGGACACAGCCAAAGAAACGTGAGTGCTCAACTTAGTTTAAGTCGATCAGCGGTCCGAAATGTTTATCGGAGGTACCTAGAGACTGGCGGCTTTATTCGTCGCCAAGGAAGGCAACGATCTTGGGTCACAACTGAAAGGCAGGATTGATTCATCGTGACGACCAGCTTGAGAAATCGTCACCTTACCTCCATTGAGATACAAAACCAACTTCGCGACTTCCACGGAGTATCTGTGAGCGCTCGAACTGTTCGGAGAAAGTTAAAAAAACGCGATATGGTACCACACAAGCCAGCTAATGGGCCCAAACTAACGCGAGCCCACCGAACAGCGCGCCTTCATTTCGCACGCAGTCATTTAAATTGGACACAGCAAGATTGGAGCCGTGTACTCTTTTCTGATGAGTCTAAAATTGTGTTACATGGCAATGATGGAAGGAAGAAGGTCTACCGACGTAAGGGAGAGCGTTTCGCACAATGCTGCTTTGAAGAGAGGGTTGCTTATGGCGGTGGCTCATGGACTGTCTGGGGCGGTATATCCGCGAGCGGCAAAACTCAACTTGAGGTTGTTACAGGACCACGGCTGCCAACATTAAATGCTGAAAGGTACATTCGTGAGTGCTTAGAACCTCACGTCATACCATACGCGGACTATGTGGGCCCAAAATTCCTTTTTATGCATAATAATGCAAGAGCCCATGCGGCCGGCATCGTCAGGGAATATCTTCGGGATGTGAACATCACAGTTATGGACTGACCAGCCAGAAGCCCAGACATGAACCCCATTGAGCACATGTGGGACGAGCTAAAAAGACGTGTTAGGGCTCGTCAGCCAGTTGCACAGACGATGCAGGAGTTGGAAAACTGCCATAGAAGAGGAATCGGAGATGATCCCTCAAAATTTCATAGAGCGGTTGATAAACTCTATGCCTTATCGTATGAGAGCTGTGGTAGATGCCCAGGAGGTAACACACGTTATTAAATTAAACCTTTATTTGATAAAACATGTTTTATATTCAAAAATCAATTGCCTTTAACAAGGCTCATATCCGACTTGTTAGGCGTAGCTCCATGTCGTATGGTATTCTTAATTCAAATTTAAAACAATACGATCGAAAAAGATGGTAAAATGCAGGTTTAAAACTGCATCAACAGTTTTTGTTCAATCTAGCAAACATATTTCGGCAGGGGCCATCGAAACCTAAACTTTAAGGTGGGCCAATAGATGTGTCCAGAAGTGTATTTTATAAATGCAGTGATTAATGGGTTCTAAACACATTATTAAGGTGAAACGGACATCTTTTTAATTTTTGACATCATAAATTAATTAGTAGTAAATGTTAAGCATTTGGCCTTTAAATATAAATCTAGTAGAAGAATATAATATAGTAGAAACGGAAAAGCACTAAATTATTATTAATGTCTTCTTTATGCATGTTACAAGAGACCTAAAATTGGCGTCGCCTTGAACTAAGTATGTGTTCAAGTTTATTCCAACCCGGTTACTGTGGATGGTAATTAGTGTATGAAATGCAGAATTGTAATTTATAAAATAGCTGCATTCGTTTGTGTAATTCCGCGGTTATTAAGGCCATCTTTAAACGTTATTATCATTTGTTTGTTTGTTTTACTGTGTGTAATATAAATGTACCAAAAGTTAATTTATGATAAAAATCTAAATGAGTTGTTGTAGCGGGTCGTGAACCCGGCGGCAAATGTTTAATTTAGATAACATATTAGATACATCGGCAATAACGTACATGCATAATAAAGTACATTATACGATTGTGTTATAAGTAAATACTAGCTGACACGGCCACGCGTAGCTGAGGTTGTTATCGAAATAAAATATGGCCTATCTTTCAAGTCGGATCGAACTACACACGGTGTGCAAATTATAAATTGGTTTAGTAGTTTAGGAGTCCATCGCGGGCAAACAACGTGTCGCGTAATTTATACATATTTAAGACTAGATAACTCGGCCACACGTTGCTGTGGTTGTTATCGAAATAAAATATGGCCTATCTTTCGAGGTTCAACTGCACACAGGGTGCTTTGAAATCGATTTAAGGGTCCATTGCAAACAATCAACGTGACCCGTAAATTATACATATTAACATTTATATGAACATACTTGCAAAAGATAATTACATACATGAAACAGTCGGAGATCGGTGTATAAATAGCCTGCAAGATACCTGTTGGTCCATTGACGTCTGTAGAACTATTAAATAGACTGAGTCTTCGCTAAACGAATAGGCAGTAAACCTACGTAACTGCACTAAGATAAGAATCAATATAAAAAAGGAGTTAGGGAAATGTAAGTTAAAGTGTATTCGCATTGCAAGGCAGGTGGAGCGTAGCGGCGTAGGCGAGGCGTAGCGGCGTAGGCGCGGCGTAGCTGCGTAGAAGCACCGTAGCTGAGTCGAGCCGTATAAGATCTATCGTTGTTTCTATAATGCAGTATTTAGTAGTATTGTTATCTGAATAAATCCTTATTTCGCTTTCAAAATAATTAAAGTGTAAATCTCATTAATTAGCTAATTCTAATTTTTTGTCTTAATTTTACTCTTCAATTGTTTAACTCGTGTTTTAATTTCAAATGTTTAATTGTTCATGTGTTGTTTAATTTGATTGTTTAATTTTATTTTAATTTTATTGCCTCTAACTTATACAATTCTAAATGTTTAAAATGATGATGTAAATGATAAGCATGATGTGTTCACCTGTGACTGAAGGAGCACAAATCTTTATAGAACGCTGTATAACAATGCATGTAATGTGTATCCTTTGTTGGAGTTCCTTTCCGAATAAAATAAAATAAAATAAATTCTTTCATGACCTTTAGAAAAATACAAACTTAATCCAGCCCAGCCGGTTTGTTTCCCTCTAAAACTAAATTGCTCTCAACAAGTGGAGGGGTTTAGCAGAGGTAAGCGCAGTCAGTCTCTTCATTTTCGAGAGCACTTGGTCCCGGCGTGACATGTTCCTTGAACTTCTTGGTTTCGTACATGTTCATCCGGAGACTGTTCCGTAGATTTGCAACAGAAGTCTAATAGCGATCAACTAGGCTAATAGGCTTTCCATGCAAATCATACTCCGATTCAGCTAGAATAACGATGCTAACGACGAAACACCCATTTGAAAATGTGAGATCTAGTCGACATTTATGTTAAAATCATACCCGGCAAAATCTATCGTTATAAACATATCGTCCGACGAGTTAGTAAAAAAATAATGGGGACATTACGTCTTTCGAATCAAATATTAAAACATTTGGTTTTTTTTCATTTAAATTTATTTAAATAAGTTCTCTGGTTTATACACTGTGCACCGGTATGTTAAATATCTTAGGGCAAAATACTTAATTAATGATTTGATTAATTAAACTGGAATATCTTTAATGTTACCCACTAGCAAAATCGTTCAGAAATTCAAACGCGGTGTGCATCTGAAGGTATATTAAATCTTTGAACACACGTGATTCGAGATACAATAGCAGCCCGACAGCCGGTTGTCGCTTGGTCGTTGAATGGTTAAAATCCACGAGGGAGGCGGCTGCCGCACCTTGTCCCCCCAGTATATTTTATTTTATTTTACAAACATGATACATAACATTCTATATCGGTGAAGAAACTTGCAGTCAGTGCCGTCGCTGCACCGAATGCGAAGGGACCCTTAATCTTGTCTGGCATTGACGTCATAGGCCCGTCGCCCGTGGGAAAGAAATAAAAAGCCTGGTTCATACACCTTTACTAAAATAGATTTGTTTGTCGTGGAATATTTCAGGATCGTAGTTCATTTGGCTTCTTACAAAACAAAATATTTATAGTCATTATACATTGAGTCAGTACTTTGTGTACAGCTCGTAATTATATAGGTAGGAGACGCCGTATGGGTATTCCGTTGTTTTTATATTACATTTTTTTTGTATATAATTCGATGCTTCGGAAAAACACGGACACTTTTTATTAATATTATTAAACTTATAAGTTAAGGTGACCATAAAAATCTGACTTCCTAGATGGAATGGATCGTGTTGATTAAATAAGGATTTTCCACGAATACAGGATATTGTAAGTGTGGAATTTTACCACAATTGACGAACAGTATCGATGACTCGTTGCATAAATTACATTAACTAAGTACCTGCCTTATTAAAAAGGTGTGGTTTTTATAACTAATGTTGTTTTTAACATGTAACTCCAATATCATAATGCCAATTGTGTTTATGACGTGCATTATTTTTATTAGGTCTCTGTGGTTTTTAAATGTTGATTTACCTCCTTCCTCGGTTATTTCTAGTGCAGTAGTTCGACAATTCACAACAAACATTTCAGTTTTTAAAAGTCTTTTAAACAATGCTCTAAATTTGAAAAAATAAACTGCATTTTCTTATTCCCGTTTGCTTAAATCTGCTGTATGTTCCATAATCTTGTAGGTTTAAGTGACAAGTCGAGGTTCCAAAAAAAAAGCTTTATATATATACAATTCTAATAGGCTCACTGACTTATCTGCAGGTATTTACTGGATATGACTTCGATATTGATGCACCGTTGATTTTGAAAATTAGAGAACATTTGAAATGACATTAGATAGGACAATAGCAATGTCAAGAAAGTAAACACCTTAAAGTTAATACAAACGTGATTCTAGTTGTACATAAAATAATCCATGGACCTTTGACTCAAATATACTTTACATTTATTGCACAAATTGTAGTTATTGCGTATAACGTTAACATGTTATTTATAATGGTTAATAACATGACATTTAACTAATTGTCGGGTGGAACGTTTTATCATTTTTAAAGTTCCGTACCTAGAGGATACCAGCGGGTTTAAGCCTTCTCCGTCCTTTTGTAAGAAGACTGTATCTCATGAACCGTAATAGGTAGAGTTGAAGTATTCACAAGATATCTATTTCTATTGCTTCGTTTGTATGGATGGTGGTCACTCGGACGTAATCTTTGAACAAAACCAATAGTGTTCTTTTTTTTTTTTTTTTTTTTGGTGAGTGGGAAATCATCCAATGACTGCTCCCGTCCTGGGTGCGACGGGAGGGCGTGTCAGACTCTTACTGACTAAAACCCACTCATGTTCCTTCGATTGCCCTTTATGTTCCGAGGTCACGGTAACTATTATAAACATTCCGCAACCCCGGCAGGCGTTGGCCCTGTTGGGCCCCTTCCTGTGCTGACTCCTTCTCTTTGAGGCGCGCGTGGAACAAAACGCGCCGTCTACGCGGTCCTGGTCCTAGCCGGGCGGCGAGCTACCCATCGCTCGCCATCCGCAGAACCGCGCCTACGGTCTTGCGACTCTCGACGTCTTCGCCTGGGTCTTAGTCCGGGGCGAGAGGCTCGTCGTTGCCTCTCGCGCGCCGCCGCTTCCTTCACTAGCATAACTGCTTTGCAGAAGGAGGCGACGGCATCCCATTCCGTCTCGCCCCGAAGCATGGCCTGAACCAGCGCCGGGCGCGAGAGGTCACCGCCGCCGATCGCCTCTACGAGGACACGTCGATGCTCCGCCCATGCGCGGCACACCTCCACCGTGTGCTCGACCGTGTCCTCCAGGCGACCGTTGCTGCAGTGGTGACACCCAGGCGACGCTTCCGCCCGAATCCGACACAGGAACCTCCCGAACTGACCATGTCCGGTGAGGACCTGTGTCAAGCGAAACGTGAGAGTGCCATGACGCCTCTCCAGCCACTCCTCAAAGAGGGGTCTTACCGCCGCTATAACGGCGTGCCCAACCAATAGTGTTCTTTACTTTAAGCTTCCGCCATACAGACTGGCTAACACAGTTCTTTGTGGCAAAGGTATAGGTACATATCTTAAATTCTGTTATAACCTTAGGTCACAAAATGATTATAGAGAGAGAGAGGATAGTGGGGTCTATTCGCTCGCTTCGCTCGCTCACACGTCCCGCCATCCCCTTCTAACCTAACCTGTCCGAGTCGGGGTGCCCTAAAGTCCACAAGTCCAAGTCTGATTGGAACCAGCTTACTTAGAGATTATGAATATGATAATACATGAATAATATATTAAATGAATAATAAGTGAAATGTGCATTATGGGAAATGTTCATTATATCATAAGAAATTAGGCAAAATAAAATTATATCAACAATTTTTTATCTCAACTGATCATTATATTAAACAAAAGTTTATTAACTGAAATTAGGTCAAGTGAACGTTACATTTTTTGTTATTATATCAACCCATGCACGATATCACATCATACACACCCATGTACGATAGAGATGGGAACATGGCTAAGCCATCAAAATATACTAAGTTAATATGCTATTACTTTAATGTAACACCCTGTCTCCATGTTGATTGTTGTTGTTTCTAGAAAGATTAGAAATTCTATTTTATTCCCCCTCGTTCCCAGGCTTATGGGAGATAGAACATTGACAATCTTGATATAATTGTTATAATAAAAGTCGTACATCATGAATAAAAAGACATTTGAACTTTGAAATGTATTTACAGGTGGAAATATTTCATAGAAAAAATTATTTACTCATGAGTTCATCGTTAAGTCAAGAAAATAGCAAAAACTTTAATAAACAATCCTTGTTCATGTGTAGGTATTTTAAGGTGGTATGATATGGATGGAGGCATAAATAGGAAATGCCAAGTTACATTTAGCTTGGTCGAAGGTTACATTTATTTATGTCTTGTGTAAAAAGGGTAACGAGTTTTACTTAACAAGAAATAGATGACTAAAGATTTACAAAAAAATAATGGCTCCACAATTAATTGTTCCGTCTTATATTGGTTGGATCTTTGATTGACAGTGTCCAAATCCTTTGAATTATGTGGAAATTAAAATTACTCTTTGAAATATTATATATTGAGATAACCAAGTAAGAAATCAGGAATTTGCTACGTGCTATTCACCTTGTAGCAACGCCGCAGTATTCGGAGGGTTGAAAATTATCGAACTATATTAGGTATAAAAGAGTCCTTACCTGGCCAGACAAACGAGTAAGGGATGATTCTTATTAGAGCGGGCCGTGCCCGGGGCGGGGCCCAGACGGGGCATGGTTTTCAATCAATTTATATTACACAGTACATGATCCAGCCCGGACGGGACACGGATGGGGCACTGTGTAATATAAATTGATTCATACAAAATATATGTAACAGATTAAAACCGTGCCCCGTCCGGGCCACGCCCCGGGCACGACCCGCTCTAATGAGAATCATCCCTTATACTTTCATTTTAGTTACCAGATAACTGGTAATAAATCTCAATACAGTGTGATGACAGTGAAGTTTTACCTTTTATACTTATAATTAAAATATTTTCTTTTAGAAACTTTACTTATAGCTTCTTTATTTAAATGTCATTTATTTGTACTATCGACCAAATTGAATCATGACCCATTTCGACGACAAATCGTTTGAAGCTGTCAAAATAATAAGACTAGACGTGTGACATTTTTAATGCATGTTTACGCGATTGTCGACCTGATTGTATTTGATTGTCTGTAGGAAAATAAGCCTATGGTGGGTCATGATTCCATTTTGTCGATTGTACCCACTGAAAATTTAGCTTATATAAGGCAAAATTTACGTAATTGCTTTCCGTAATGATTTTTTTATAATTAAAGACAAACATTGAAGTTATTTACTTTGCCTGTTCATTCTCTCAAGATATCACAGTTGTCGTTCAATTTGTTTTAGCATTAATTCAGTGAGGATTTTCAGAAACCTGAAATGTTTGTTGTATTAAAAGACTCCGCGAAATTCATAAACAACTCAAAGCATTGTCCGTGTTGATTTTGGAATTTACAATATAGCCCTATAAGCATTTTTTAAATAATCCTGCAACTATGATAACTAAAAACTATTATGAATTGCAGAATTACTAAAAAAAACCTAATTTCTGAATGTTCAAGCTATCTCTATCAATTTCGGCTCAGCGGTTATCCGCCAAAATATACCAGACAGATTGAATTTTGCATTCTGGGCCATTCAACCACGTAGGTATAGTCCTCAATCTTTATCCATGTATACCTACAAATTCAACGATTTTACTTATGTTCTACATTTAAAAAACAACAACAGTAACCGATGACGTGTGAAAAACAGGCTTTTTCTCAAGGGGTATTCCCACAGCAATAAAAAACATGTCATTAAATATATTCAAACAAATTATTGCCATTCGCTACAGATTGGCGTGATGGGTATTTTTGTTTTTGTATAGACCAACGGTAAATGAAATAAAAGTGTAAATAATAAATATGCAATATAAAAAATATTGTTCTTAAAATAGAATTAGATGTTTTTGTAAACTTAAAATTATAAAACTGATTGTGTTTTTCTCGGCCAAAAAATAGTATGCAACCAGCAACAGTTTAAGAAGCGTTACACACTATGCTCACTAAGCGTTTACTAACTAGGTTTTATTCATTTTTTTATCGAATCTCTTATAAGAAGTTAATGTATTTGTATAATATACACTAAGCATATATTATCTTCATAGTAATTCCCCATTTTTTTATATTTACTTAGTTAAGGCTATTTAACAGGAATATTTGATTTAAAAACGAGCGTAATTATAATTTTTAATTATCAAGTGTAAGTAAAAAATGACCGACGATAGTTTTTTTGGTCAAAAACGTTTGTGATTTAAATAATTATTTGATTTTGCCATAAAAAATACTTAGGTATATCATAGGATCTGCAATAATATTACATTCTCAAAGGTGAAGAAAGCAGCTCCAACAGACTTCAGCTTTTATCATCCTTAGATACATTCAGGGTGTCGCAGTTCCAGTAAAAAAATTGAGGAAAAAATGTAAACGTACAACTCACTGGTGTCACATTAGAACTGAAAAACAATCAAACGTGAAAGGTTAACGGCTTATTAAATATTTAAGCACACACATCGTATTCCACCTCAGTGAACATTTTGTCTAGAAAAAATATAACTACGTACAGCCGTTTATTTTATTAAATCATCACCATAAAATAGTATGTACATACCTGCTACCTATACCACCTAGTTTTATAGTTAAATTATTATGTAATTTTATTTATAGTATTTTTAAGTTTTACATTAATATGATATTGTAGATGTTTATATGGGCCTTGTAATAAATGGATAAATAAATAAATATAAGATTATAAACTAACTAATTTTTTTAAACTACAAATATTAAAACTGTGGTTACGTAGTCACTTTTTAGATGTTATCAAACGAATATTTAGAGTTGCAATATACTTTTGTACGATTTCGTAAATACTAAGATTATCACGCGTATTTATTTATCAGATGGTCTCATTAATTTTTTTTTGGGTTTTGAAACAAAAAAAATTATACCCATATTGTATATTAATTTGACAAATTGTTTTTGTTGTCACTCTGTTAATCACCGCGAAACAATAACTTTTATTATGTTTGTAATTACGAGACAGACAGGTATAACATTCATTTTTGACTCTAAAACTGAATAAAGTCAAACTCAATTCATTTATTTTCATTAGCCTAAAAAAGCATTTAAATACGTCATTTGCAAAACAAAAATGAATCTAGTTGCCCATTCCAAAATGTTGTTTCGTTTAGAGGAAAATAGGCGAGAAACTTCATACTTACTCTTTTAAAAATAAATGAGTAAAATGTAAAAACCATATCCGTCAAAAAATAAATATATCAAACAAAAAAGTAACCACTTATTTATAGAAATTAGGAAATGGAAGCTATGTTATGTTCGCGAGCATATTGTTAACTAGTTTTCAAATAAACCACTTTCCTCGAACAATTCAATGACTAGCGACCCGTCCTAGTTTCACAAGGGCATTAATTTCATTAATTTACTGTAATATGCATGTATTAAACACGTATAATATTAAAAAAAACCGCATTATAATCCGTTGTGTAGTTTTTAAGATCTAAGCATACATAAGTACAGAGACAGAAAAGCTATTTTTTATACTTACTATGCAATGATCAGCTGCGGCGAGTGCAAAAAAATATAAAACCCGAAAAGTTAAATGCAATTTGAAATTGTCAGTAGATCTTAATAATATTCAGAGTCGGATAGACAGCAACATGATAACATAAATATTTGCATCGCAGGTTTCTGTGGCATCTATATTTATAAAACCTTTGCAGTTTAATTGTTGCACCAGTAAAACATGAATTTTAAACTGAATCAGATTTAATTAAAACTATTTCATGAAAACATAAGAATTTTACATCAAGAATAGATTAAAACCAGAAGGATATAAGTATGTTAATTGCATGTTATTGGCAGTCTCATGTCTAAACCAAACCCTTAATGTGTTGTTGTATTTCTAAGTATTTTTTAGCTTTTCAGTTTTCTCAAAGAAAAGCTGAGATTTCCAGAGACCGTTTTAAAAAATATGACGTGTATAAGTGATTTAACATCCTATTTGTTAAAAAAAACAATTTCATTTCATTTCTTTAACTTTGAAAATCCTGTAGTATATAAATTAAATGAATTAAATCGGTTTCATACTTCAAAAGATTTAATCGGTCACTAAATGTACAGACAGCATTGCAGACAGGAAATTTATTTGACAATATTATGTAAACATAAGCTAAGTTCAAACACCTTTAACAATGCATGTGAAAAAAAAACTAGTTATTAAAAAACCTTTATTCATAGACGCGTGTGACTTAAAATGCTCTACACAGTTGTGTAGTAGTATGAAGAGTAGGATCTTTCATACAGAAAAAAAAATCAAAAACATATTGGAAATAAATAAAATGCTTAATAAAACAACAGGTCGTTTATTGGTTGATTCTTAAGCTACGTTAGTATTACAATCTTTCTTTCTATCTGAGGGAGAGGGACAAGAAGTATGAGAGCCGGTGTGGAAAATCCTCATATTCCATCCAAACGGGATGATCCTCCGGCTAGACGGGAGTTGTGACCTCTATTGCCCGACAATGGTTGTTAGGATTTTATAAGTATATCTAATATCGAGGAGAACTTTGATTGCGCATTTAGGAAACTTAATTTTGCAAAAAAAAAACATAAACAAATAGATAGTACGTATTAGCATTACTTGTAATTAAAATACGGATTTTGTTATCGACATGTAAAATACATGACGCTGAGGTAATTCGTAATTAGTATAAAATAGTAACTACTAAGTTAACTAAATGCAGCGAAAAATTGGAAAAAAAATCTTATAATACGTTCCAATTTCACGGTCAATTGTTATTTTCTTACTATTCTACCGCACTCATAATTAAGATTATACCAAGTTATGTCCTTGATAAACTATTAAGACTACAAATCTGCGTTCTAGTTTTCAAAAAACAAAATATATGTAGACCGAATAATTTATTTATTTACAATGTAATTTATGTATTTACCTTGGTTGACTGGTAGCGATATTATATGTATATTTTAGCCGGTGTCACCTCTACGTTTTTACAATCCGATGTCGAAAAAAAATTGTACTTTAATAAAAATTGGTAGAACGCTTACAGTAATTTGTGTAGGTACTATATTTCATTCATGAAATCATTTTGTACGTACTAGAAATATATTCTAAAAGGTATTTTGTACATTGTAAGTATTTTTGTTGAAATAGAGCAAGTATTTTGCCCTGCCTTAAGTTGACATGTAGCTCAATAGATGTCGCCAAACCATTGACAGTACAACAATGAAAAAAAAAACAAAAGAGTACCATAACATTTTAATGAATTCCTCTCAATAGCTGCGTATTTTGCTGCAATATTATTATGTTTTTATAGTCCCTGTCGTTTTCCGCCTGTACCAGTTTATTGCCAAGGTATATAAAGTTTAAATTAAGATATAATTGTGAACAATTAACTATAGCATGTAGTACGTACGTGTTTTATGTCCGTATAAGTCGAGATTGCAGATAGACTGTGAGTAAGCACATACCGCGTACCCGTAGGTGTGTGTTTAGGTAGTGTTATGATGACTTATTCAAATATGCAGTTACATGTATATTTGACATTTTGCTGGTGAT
The DNA here is from genome assembly GCA_033675125.1 of Athetis lepigone. Lineage (NCBI taxonomy): Eukaryota > Metazoa > Arthropoda > Insecta > Lepidoptera > Noctuidae > Athetis > Athetis lepigone. Next base: position 8,613,872 of record CM066229.1, read on the forward strand.
ACGGCAGCAGGGCCGAAGAAAGCCTTTGTTTTTCTTTATTGGATTATCAAAAACGTACATCATTAATTTGTCTGTAAAACATCATGTTCATAAAATGTCCCAGTCATAAAAGTTGCTGCAGTAATTTCAATTAGACTTAGGTATTAGTCAGAATCTAATCTTAAATTATAACAAAATTAAACATTTCAAATATTTAGAAATGGCCTACGATTGGTGCAGCGAAATATTGACTGTGTGTCTACACAGCAAGTAAAAAATGATCTTTGCCCAGTAGTAGAGCTTCCTAGTACAAGTAGGCAAAAATAAACTTATGATGAATAAGAAATTCAACATTTAGGTAAAAAACAAAGTTTCCAACCACAAATCAAGTGTTTCATATGGTCATACTAAAACAGGAATTGAATATCTTCGTGGTCATATAAATTGTATTTCCCCTACGCTAAAAACCACATTAACAAACTTGAAAACCACAAATGGATATTGAGTAGATATACATAATCTTATCTTGATTAATTTAATTGAGTAGATATACATAATATTAATAGGATATTGAGTAGATATATATATGGATATTGAGTAGATATACTTTATCTATTATATGTATGTATTTATAAAGTATATAAGTATGTATATCAGTTGTCTGGTTACCATAACACAAGCTCTGCTTAGCTTGGGACCAGATGACCGTGTGTGAGTTGTCCCAAGATATTATTATATATATTATAATGTAGGAATGTAAATTATCCTAGACCTAAGCATAAATACTATTATTATTTAAATATAATGCCTACATTGCCCACGTTAAGGTACTGTTCCAACTCATAATGATTGTGTTAAATAAACTTCTCTAAATGTGCACAAAAATATGTTTTATCTTACTTTTAAACTTATTTTAATGAACATCTGACAGAGGTTACACACATCATAATACATTGAAAATCAATGTCAAAAGCTTTTCAAAAATGAAGGTAAATGAGAGCTAGTTTAGACAGATTGTGATTTTCTGCCCGAGGCCGAGACAAGACGACTACCGGCCACCGTAGGCGCGGTTCTGCGGATGGCGAGCGATGGGTAGCTCGCCGCCCGGCTAGGACCAGGACCGCGTAGACGGCGCGTTTTGTTCCACGCGCGCCTCAAAGAGAAGGAGTCAGCACAGGAAGGGGCCTAACAGGGCCAACGCCTGCCGGGGTTGCGGAATGTTTATAATAGTTACCGTGACCTCGGAACATAAAGGGCAATCGAAGGAACATGAGTGGGTTTTAGTCAGTAAGAGTCTGACACGCCCTCCCGTCGCACCCAGGACGGGAGCAGTCATTGGATGGATTGGATTGGATTTCCCACTCACCAAAAAAAAAGTACTTATCATAGATATTATTCATCTATATCCTGCCAACGTAGCTTACAATAATATATAGGTAGCTAAGCCGTACCGCATGCTAAACACAGTATAATTTTTATATGTTGGCCTGAGGGCTAGATAAATAAACATTATTTACCACATGCTTCATCTAAGCACTTCATGAAATGCCAGATAGCGACGAAACATGGCTAAGCTAAAGTATGTGCTAACAACGTATATTTATCTCAGTCTGAGAATAGAACGCGCTTTTCTATTATAAGAGCTGCCTCTGTTATGTTTATGACCGTTGCATAATTTCCGCTGTGTGTAAGCAGTTATGCTCACGCATAAAAACTTAATCATGTAATCAGTACAATCTTATAGATTGAGAATTCTGAGAACCTTGAAGTTGGCATTGCACCTCTGTCGCGTTTTTTTATTTTAATATAGTCAAGGTCAAAGTCTAGTTTTTAAGAGTGTATTTCGAATATTGTATTAAATAACAATTCATTTACATACATAATAGGTATACGTATCGACTTCAGCGGTTATGTAGAAAAAAAGGTGTTTCCGTTGCACTATACCTATTACCTAACTAATGTGTACTTGGCTAATAACTACAACTATCTATGCTATTTTGACTTTGTGTATACACGTCAAGCTAGTTTGTAAAAAATCGGGTCTTTATATTTTAGGATTATTGATTTTTGAAAACGCGTATAAACGCGGACCTTGTACTTATTAGTGCATTTTAAGAATTGTCTTGGCTTTAGACTGAAAATTAAATAGGAAATAAAAATTTGATTATTTGTTAAACTGAAAGTTGAATAAACTTAATGGTTATACTTCCATACCTTTATTTATAGCTGAAATGTTTGTTTGTCCTAACCCCACGGCTATCCGATGAATTAGATTAGCATCAACCCCCTGAGCAAGCAGGCTTCCGTCCTGGCTTATCCACAACAGATCATCTGCATACAATTAATCAACTAATAGAGAAACACCAAGAATACAAAATCCCACTACATCTTGCTTTCGTTGATTACTCCAAAGCCTTTGATAGCATTACACACTCGGTCATTTTTGACGCCTTAGGCAAACAAGTCATTGATTCCACCTACATCAATTTACTCCGCTTAATGTACAAAAACAGTACAGCTGCCATAAAACTAGAAAACACAGGTTCAAAATTCTAAATAGAGAGAGGAGTTAAACAGGGCGACCCGCTATCTCCAAAGTTGTTCACCAGTACCCTTGAAGAAATCTTCAGGAAGTTGGCAACCGAGTTGGGGAGACGATGAATAACAAATCTCCGTTTCGCCGACGACATTGTCCTGTTTTCTTCATCAGTCACCGAGCTCGAACGCATGCTCGAGCAATGCAAGCCTTGAGGTTGGACTGAAGATGAATATGTCGAAGACCAAAATTATGTCGAACGTACTACCACAAAATATAAAAGTAGACGGGGAGGTAATGCAACAAAAAAAAAATGTCCATTAATACCTTACTTGGGCCAAGTAGTCTCTTTCCAGGCGAGGCAAGACAAAGAAGTCGTAAGACGCACTGATAACGCTTGCAAGAGCTACTGGTCTATGAGGGAACTGTTCAAAGGCGATTTGCCCATAGGTCTAAAGAGGAAGCTTATGCACATGTGCATCCTCCCTGTCTTAACCTATGGCGCACAGACTTGGTCTCTAACGGACGCACAGAAGATTTGCCAACGAGCAATGGAGCGCAGTATATTAGGTGTTTAATTAACAGATCGAGTTCGAAACACTATACTGCGCTCCAAAACAGGAATAGCTGATGTGGCTCAAAAGGCTGCCCAACGACAAACTGTGGGCTCAAATAGCACAAACCTGGTGCCCTGAGACGGGGTCGCGGCAGGCCACGAAGGAGATGGCGGACGGATTTCTACGGGATTGAAAAGAGGAAGCGAGGGATCGCGATTAATGGAAGAAGTGGAGGGAGGCCTTTGCCCAGGAGTGGGACAGAACAGGCTAACAAAAAAAAAACCCCACGGTTCCTTCTGATCTCTCATAACGCATGATCACTCACGTCACATCACGAACCGCCACTAGCGAGTCCCTTCACTAAGTCACACTTCATTCACACAGGCCACATCAGCTCAGGCGAAGAAATGACCAGGTTCGCCGCCCGCAGGCCCCTCTTAACGGTGGCCAGAGATAGTTAAACGCCCTACGGCCGACGTCTGGTTGCCTCCTCTCAGCTGCCTCATTTGCATGCCTCACCTCCTCGCAAAATGAGACAACGGCATCCCTCGCATACGCGCTTCCGACCATGGCTTAAATCACGGTCAGAAGGTCAAGTTCACCCGCAGCAAGTGCCGCTACGACGTCATAGCGCTGTTGTTCCTCAGCTAAAGCACTTCTCTAAAGCACTCTTCTAACCTCCAATGATGGAAACGGGGCGTCCGTTCCCGGCTTACTTCCGGCAGTTACTTCCCAATCATGTCCAGTCAGTGCCGCTTTTTGCCGAAGACTGAGGGCGCCGTGCTGCTTCTCCAGCCACTCGTACATTACGGGAGTTACCGATACTATTGTGGCGTGCCCCCAGCCTTAGAGTTTGTGGGTCGGAAACCTTGTAATGGCGATTATTTAATTCACGTGTTTTATTTTCTTTAAGATAACGTGTTTCACGTGTTTCGATTGAATTTAATTACCTAGTTCTATAATATTTAATAATATTCCTCGTATGCAAACAACGAATTGAAATACAGAGACAAAAACACTTTTGGCCATTGTTATCTGTGTGTTCGTCTTTCTGTGTATAGTAGGATGCGTCTTGAGAATCATTTTTGGACAAGGTGCAGAAAATATACAAATTTCGTTTTCAACTTTCAGTCCTTTTTTTTTGGAATTTTTAATCGTCCGTTTTAATAATTTTAGGTGTATTTCAGTTTTCCTTTTGTAATTAAAATCCTAGAATTATTTCTTGAGGTTAAACTAAGAAACAATATCGGTGAGACTGACATTTTAAAAAGATAGAAAATAATAAACCACGCCAATATACTTACAATCAATATAGGTACATTTAATATTTTTGTAAAACATATTTTGTGCCTGACAGTACATTTGATCAAAAATTACTTTGAATTATTTTAATCGAATCGGGGGCGTCGGCCACAGGTGCGTCGACCACTGGGGGCCTAAGCCACGGACCCAGTTTGACAAGTTCTTATTTTTCTTTTATTGGGATATAAATTAATTCTCTGAATTTACATTGTGTCAGTTTCGGAAGTTGGTGAAAATTACATGAAACAGAAACAAAGCCACCGACTTCCGAGTTAGGCTTCCGATAGCAGTTGGGTTTTTTGATTAGACTATCTTGATAGCTAGGTTTTGCTCGTAAAGGTATTGAAGATATATAATTCCGGGCACAGAGGACATTTTATATAGCTAGGTTTTGTTTCTGACTACGTGGTGTTGAATATCTAGCTACCTGTTTGGGAACAAATTTACAATCCAATGTTATTATAATGAATGATTAGCAAGTTCTACAATAACAACCATTCATATGTATAGAGGACGAGTACCTAAATCATTTTAAATTGACGGATCATTTGGGTATTGTATAAGTAATGTGTATTACCTACGATAATGCTATTTGTTGGTAATTAGTAAGCACAATGACATTTTAAATTATACGTCGTAAGTAGGTGACCTAGCTCTCATTGACCGGAAAAAGCTTAAACTACTAATGTATAGCTTGACATAACATTACTAAACAAATTGAGTATTTATTTTTAAACAAAATGAACGTCTCGACTATTCAATGCAAATGATTGACATATTGCAGGTGCCTAACTTTATGCAACGGCATTTAATTAAAGTAGGTTTAAATAATTTAAAATATTGACCGCCAACAGAATTTGAAATAGAGTACCGAGTCTGAGAATTTTAAGCCACAAGTTGGTACTCTACTGAACTCGATAGGATTTTAATTTGAACCTTATAGGTTAGGATAGTGGTCCTTAACTGAGACGGCTTGTGCACTAGCCGGATCCCTGCCTTAGAATCTAGAAGCTAAGGTGCTCGCTTCATATGCGAGGCGCGAAGCCGAAGGGGGCTACCGATGCAGCTGCGTCAGTTGCAGCTTCTCGAGGACCTGGTAGCGGATTGACGGGGCAGGCTTTCATACCCTACTTCATTACTATCGAGGCGATCCGATCAGTGGTCTCTCATCTAGAGAGTACCTCAGACACTAAGCTCAGACATAAATCATCATGGTTCTCGCACATTTTCGAACAATACGATTGTATGGACTTTAAAAGAGACTTTGACCTCTGAGTTTGTTTCGGATGTTTCTTCTCAGAGCCGTTCAGCTAGGAAACATCGTTCGCTAAACAAATTAGAATATTTACGTGTAAAAGTGTTATGTATATAACCTATTTACAAAATAAATATGATGATGATGACGATGATGAGTGCTCATCGGTTGGCTCGGGAGAAGGCAGAGCTCTTTGACGATTCTTGCGAAGGTCCTCTCGTGGCATTTACAGGGAGCAAGACGCTCAGTGTCACCACTGCATTGACTGTCGGGAGAACATGGCGTGGCATACGCTGGCAGAGTGTGCCGCTAGTGCCGCGCTCTCATCTCTGACCTGTCGCTGCCGGCCGTTGTCAGTCTGCCGGACGAAGTGGTCTCCTTCTGCAAAACAGTTATCGCGCAGAAAGAAGCTGCGGAAAGGGAAAGAGAGATCTCTATTTCTCTCCAAGCCCGCAGCAGGCGCACCGGGGGAGGAGGAGGATGTACGCTACGCTCCTTCGTCACGACCGCTCTCAACCTGGAGCGGTCAAAGCGGATGGTGCTCACCCGCACGTCGCCAGCGGGACAGCCCCCCGCCTTGGCGACGGTGGCCACCAACTCCTCGCCCGTGACGGAGTCGTCCAGGCCCGTGACGCGCATATCAATGCGCATTGTAGGCCTGGACACTCGCACCTCCTCAGCCTGGAGTGCAACCTCTCGGCCAAGGTACGGCGACGGGGCCGCTGGAAGCCCCTGGGACCTCCAGGCCCGTCACGACCCTGTGGACCCTGGTACTGGAGACACGTAGTGTTCCCGCGCGCCCCTCATCGTAGGGAGAGTCAAACTCCTCACTCTCCTCCTGCCTCCAGGCCTGAGAAGGGCCGTGGAAGTGGGCTATTAAATACGCTATAATCATGGAAAATTTTACTTTAACTTATATATCAGTAGGAAGATGTTTTAAAACCATTTATAGTACTGCTCGCACGCCGAAATAAAACAACAAGAAATAAAAGTTCGTCGGTGTTGGCTGTTGAACTATCTTTATTGTTTCCGTATTATATACATAACAGGTAAATAACAGAAGGTGCCTTCATAAATAATAACAATCTTCATAATTAGTACAAAAAATTGCTCGTGTGTTTTATTCTTTACAACAATTAGTTATTAGCCCGATAATTGGTTTTTGAACAATTTTCCATTCAATTGTATTAATTCAATATAGAATATATAAAAAACATCATTCCAAGAAAACCGCATGCGAAATTGCTAATTGGTATTTTAATTAAATTATATTAATTTAGATTGTAACTTTTTGTTGATGCGCAGGAACGTTTTCAACGTGTAGGTCTGTATAGTTAAATGCGAAACGTTTCTAGTGTTAGTATTGTTTGATGTTAACTATTTGAGAAACAAATTTAATAAAGAAAAAACAAATCTGTATTCCATATGCTTCATTTACTTTACACTCAGTATCACTTTTGCTACAATGTTTTTTAATATTTTTAATTTTTTTAATTTTTTTATTTCTTTGGTATTGTGGCTGCTTACGTTTTTAGACAATTAAACAATAACTAAAAATGCTGGCACAGCCTTGACATGCCCTTAAAAAGGAGTGCTCCTCTCATCAAGGGAGCACCTTGGTAATAAACCTGAATGGCCCTTGCATGATTTGACCAATACAGGACTTCAAAAGCTTTGAGCTCTGAGTTTCTTTCGGATGTTTCTTCTTAGTGTAGTTAGATGAGTAGTAACACCTTTATTACTCAAAATGAGTTAATGTACGAGTAATTACCAAAAACATATTAACACATAACATCGCGGTGTGCGTAAAATGCGCAATTCGGTGTAACAATATAATTATTCATTCACATAACTAGGTAGAAATCGGTTTATTTATACCGAGAAGTTATTATTTAATTATATTTTACTAACCGGCCTTTGTCCTTAAAGAGGTTAAAAAATGACGTAATTTATTCTTTTTTTTTTCAAAATCATACTATCAGAATGTACCTACACCTACAACTGCTATGAGTAAATCTCTTACGCACGGTTTAACTCGTTGAGTCGTTAGGAAGAGTTTGAATAATGAATATCACACACTTATAAACATTAAGTTTTTAACACGTATTAATATTATAAGAAGCATTGTAACATTTTCCATAACGTGCGCAGCAGTTTATTTATTATCGCTCACTTAGCCGTAAAAAGAAAAAAAGAAAACAGAATGTGGCGTTCGATTGACGTCAACGGGAACGTGTTATGATGATTTTGAGTCCAGATAACATTTTTTTTAATTTCGAGTTCTAAATTAAGAGTGGGGTTTTTCTAATTATTTATATAGCGAGATCATGTATAAACTACGTAAGTAATCTACAAGTGGTATATGGAGGGTAAACATTATATTACTTGATAATACAATATATTGTTACTAGCTTTGGCCCCGCTCGCGTTACAAAGAGACAAAAAGTAGCCTATATCACTCTCCATCCCTTCAACTATCTTCACTTAATAAATCACGTCAATTCATCGCTCTGCAGTGAAAGACGGACAGACAGGCAGACACACTTTCACATTTATAATATTAATATGGATTACTGTCTAAAAATTACAACGTAAAATTATTCAATAGAATCAAGTCAAGAAGACCTTACAGTTCTATTGATTAATTATTATTTTTTGGTTTGTAGCTAGGCTACATAATGGACTGTTTTGTAAATCAAGGATGTATCATATAATCCTAATATGACCTTTTCCTTGAAATATAAAATGGTTAGTCAGCTCTTTTGAATTTTTAACGTAATCACATTATATTCATTAAATTTAGAGTGTGAAGGTTGCTACATGAAGGCATTTACTTCGCGTTTTTTTCTCAAACAATGCTCATTTAATAGCAACCAACCGCTGTGCTCTGTAATACAAAAAGTCACATGTATGTCTTGTGTATGTTCAAATACGTTACGAATAACATTATTTACCTCTCTACGTGCAAAGTCGGGTAAATCGACAATTGGTCATTGCCAAAACTAGTCAAGGGAATCTGTAATATAGATTAACTTACGATTTGTGTGAAGAAACACGTAAACTACCTATTTCCTTTAATTAAAGTAGGTAGGTACAGTCAGGGCAATATTAACAGATTTTTTTTAACCAATGAGACACCTTTCTTAATAGTATCATTCGTTGATGTCTTTCGTTTGAAAAACGAGAACGCATATTATGAATTTCCTAATAATGATCAAAAGTTTTTTGTTGAACTGATCTATGTTTCGTAATTTAGGTTGAATAAAAATTAACCATTCATGAATGATTAATTTTAAAGGTTGATTATATAAAGCATTAGGTACACATGGATATATCCCTGCGTCGCGGTCACCACTCGAATACTCGTGGCGCTGTACTTGGCTGCTAATCATATTATTGACCTTTCGACGACCAAGCGACAACCGGCTGTCGGGTTGCTATTGTCTTTCTATTGTGTCTGGAATCACGCGTGTTTGAAGGTTTAATATATGCACCTTTTATCTAAAATGTAAATAGTGTATGAATGTAGGATCTATACAAAGCGTTCAAGTTGAGTTTATTATATTAATGATTAATTAATTTAAAAGGGTTATTTGGATCATTTGTGCATGCATCTTTTTTGTAAAATGTAAATAGAACCGTATATTTATTAGTACAAACAAGAACGCTTTAAAAACTCACTCTTTGCAATATTTAAAGTTCAACAGCTAAGATCCCACCTGAAAACACGTTTTATTGTTTCAAGAAGTACTGACAAAATTAAAAAAATACGCATGTCATACTTTTAAATAAATATCGACTTTAGACAAACAATTAATTAACATATAAATATTATTTAAGTACCTGTAAACACGTAATGATGATATTTTCCTGCGCACTTGTATTTAGGTACTTCAAACATTCAACACGGTCAAGGTGTAGTTATAGGTAAGTAATTAAGGTAATATTTGTACAGTTATCCAAAACACTTACGATGTCTCTTCTGAGGGCGTTGACATGTCGCTCGGTTCAGCAAATTGTATGAAGGTTGTAATTAAAGAGGAGAGGAAGGTTGTAGCTCTCTCTACGGTGTGTGTGGCGGCTGTCACCTTGTGCAGACAAGGCGAGCGACGAGCGGCAGTTCGGCTCGCGGCAAGTGACACACCGAACAGTACCGGAACAGCAATTAACATTATGTAATGCACTCGATACGATCTCAGTATGACTGTTGTAGTTTACAGCATCAAGGAAAAAATATTTGTTGAAACGTTTAACAGTAGGATTATGGATTGGTATGATTATGTGTAGGTAGTAGATCACACTACACTAAACTTAAGAGTAAATAAATTTATTCGTTGATTCATACGGTCGATGACATAATTCAATTTCTGGGTAAGATATAAATCGACAACCGCATGCAGCAAGCTGCTAAGATTGTAAATTTGTGGGTTTCTGACCTTTTGGTTGGTGTTAATCAATTATTATGTATGGTATGATGGTTCACAAATAAAACAAGAAGTGTTCGATTGAAAGTACAGCCAACGGCAAAAGTAAAATTCACATTTAATTTATTTATATATATTTATTTATTATTTAGGGAATATTTTTATACTGACTAACCACTCAAATGAACAAAACTACTAGGAGTGCAGTAACGTGAAGTTGTAATGTGCGAAAATTAAAAATACTGACACCTTGAATCTAACAAAAGTACTATCCATACTAGGCGCACTAACGCGAAGCAATCATAAAAAAACAGACTACTGAAATCAAACAAAAGTACTAAGCGCGCAGTAACGTAAAGTGGTAAATAGAAAATGGGACCCAAAGAATGGGATGAAAAAATGAGATCCATCGAAATAAATTATTTTTCTGAACAAGAGTTAGTTTTAATTGATTGTACTTTTCTGATACAGGAAATTGGGAAATTAATTATGCTTCTATTTGTGGTCAAATTACCAGGTCCAGACCCGAAAAACAATCTACCTAACATAAATCAAAACCCAGCTTAATAATGAAGTTGGGTATTACTTTGCTTATTTGATATAGTATGTATATATACAGGGTGTCCCACGGCTATGCCACATGGAGGGAAAGTACCTTAAATATTGTAGAAAGAACATTTTACTGAAAGAAGACATTATTTGAATTTTAAAAACAATTTAAATGGCATTCTTAGATTTTTAAATAATTAAATGGTTGGGCCAGGAATCGAACTTGTTCCTCGAGAAAAATTAATTATCCTGTAGTTTTATCATACCGATCGAAAGGTTTCATCATAAGGATAATTTTTTGTTAAGTAACATAGTGTCACAAATAAAGGGAAGACCGTGAATTTTAACATTTGATGTAAAATTTTGTTCTGAAAAGTTAAAAGCTCACATTGCCGTAAGGACATACAATTGACAATCATAACTACTTATTACTAATTAATCTACCCACTTGAGTAGCACGCATCATTTAAATAAATAAATATCCACCACAACAAGACCAAAAAATTGTCAAGGATCGAAATAATCAAAGTTATCACTTTGTATTCAAGGACTAGGACTAGTTTTGAGCATTTGAAAATTCACTAATTTTGTATTAAAAATGTTAAAATACATGGTCTTTCTTTTATTTTTGACACTATGTTATTTACCAAAAAATAATCCTTGTGATGACGCCTTTCGATCTGTAGGATAAAACTACAGGCTGATTTATTTTCTCGGGTAACAGGTTCGATTCCCGGTTCAACTATGTAATTGTTTAAATGTCTATGAATGCAGTTTAAAATGTTTTCAAAATTCAAATAATGTCTTCTTTCAGAAAAATGTTCTATCTACAATATTTAAGGTACTTTCCCTCCATGTGGCATAGCCGTGGGACACCCTGTATATATGCATTTGTTAATTAAACTAATTTGAATTCGTTCATCTGATTTCAGGTTAATTAACAAATGTATGCCTACCACGTGTACTATAATAATATATTTTAAAGGGGTAAAATAAATTTCATTGTCACGTCATTGAGATGACAAAATTGAAATGGTTAGGCCACACTGGTGTAGGTTAGGTATATAATTATGATAATGGTTGTTTTAAACTACTTAATAAGCTGTTTAGTGTGTTGAGTAATCATTATTAATAATTATTCAATGTGAAAAATATTTGCATGGATTATAAATTATTATTCAAATCTTTATTTCTGAACAAGTGCAAGTACGTTTAAATTAATTTAAATACGGTTAAGTAAATGAACAAGTACTTACCTAATTATAAATATTAAAGGACAAATTACAGTAGTAGGCTGTAGGCCTATAGTAGTTTTCTAATTATTGCTTGGTCCAATATATACGTGACGGGTGTCATTACGCTCTTATTGCTGATGATTAGTGCGTTTTGAAAAGAAACCTTTCAGAGGGAATGCAACTTTTGCTAGTCTGAACTGGTATACAACTCTTCCATTTTTTAATGGGACAAGATAATCAGTCGGTAATTAAAAAGTGCCTAATCTAAGCTTTCCTAGTTACCTAATTTAACAAATTCTTTACGTATATACGACAGGCCAACAGGAAGGCAGGCAGGTATACTCCCAGTCGATCTTGAGGATCTTGAGGTACAGCGACGTGCTTCAATGTACTATCCGCGCGGGAGACCATGGACACTAACTTTATACCACAACGTGACCTTAATAGAATTTCAAGATTATTTATACAACATACTGATGTCTGGGAGGAACCTTATCCAAATGGCAGAGTAGATGGAATAATTCAATCAAGGGCCGACACCTCCACCTTTTTTTCGCCAACCGTTCGTGAACGGCTGGCTCAGATATGGCTGGAGATTGATAATTGCGTTGCGTAAGAGTAAACTATCTTTCAAACTAGTTGCTTCACATATATGTGTCAATGTTCCACATCAAATTGTGAATTTGAACAATCTGCACATCACATCTTATGGGAGTGTATTCTTTGGCAGAATGAGCGCAATATTATGTTGAATAGTGTACAGTTTACGTCCGGGGTCGTTTATTACGCGTACTTTGTGGAAACTAGAACCAATTTCCGTGCTTTCAAGCGCTTTTGCCATACCTATTATTGGAATCAATCGTAGCAGCTCACATTTTTAGGGCCCAGTAATTAAACTTATTCTAATCTGTGGTGCTAGGCAATCTGGGCTTCCCCCAGTTGTAATCGCTCCTTTGTGCCTATTGTCCTAGTTCTGTTCTGTCTTTTCTTACTCCTCCGCTGTGCTTTTCTGATTATTTTCGTTGCGGGATCCAAGACAGTTGAATCGTTTCTCCGGGACTCGTCGAGCTTCATTGCACGGCGCTTTTCTGGACTCCACTGTTGATTCTAGCTTTCAGGAGTTGTAGTGGTTGGGAATAGTGTGGCGGGATTGTCTTAAAAAAAAGGCCAAAAGGAACTGTAAATTAAATACCAAACAATTTTGTTTTTCCAGAAAACTGCAAATGAAAAATGATTAGAAGACCAAGATCTTCCTAATGATTTATTTGAGTATTGGTGATGTAATGAAAAATGATCACCAGATTAAGAAGTTTTCCATGACATTTAGGTACAACGCAGACACAGTTTTTGTGTTTGCAGCGCGGTGGCCGGCGGACTCTGTAAGATGCGCAAAATATTCGCCTCGGATTTTTCAAACACTCATAGAACTCAACGCACATCTTTGATTATTTTGTCGGCAGAATCGTAGAGACGAACACGCTATGGAAATTGAGAGATCGCGATATTATTTTTTCGATCGCGGTCACTCAAGAGATTGTTTCATATTAAAAATTCAAATTGCTTAGGTTCACTTTTACACACTAAGAAATGCGTCACGGATAGTCGTATGTGTACAGTTTACATGTCTAAAATCTGTTCACTAAGCTTCAATTTTGGGGACATTAGTGCCCATTATAATTTTCCATTACATACATGTACGTTCACAGTCGTTCAAACTTAGAAATGAGTTCACAGGTGTTTGATGTAAAAGATCTTCCATATACTATAAGTTATTGGTGTGACTCATTATCTTAGGAAGAACCCTAGAAACGATGAAGCTATGTAACAGTGTGTCAAACAAAACCTACACCAAAGAGTTTTTTATAAAGATTTAGGCTTGTAAAAACTAGTTAATCTTCGGTCTACTGACTAACTGACGTCTGTTTTTTGTACCACGTGCTAATTATTCAATATAATAAAAAATTCAGACCTAAAAATATTTTGGCAGCCCCCTGCTGGATCCTGTATTTCTAATCGGTTTTTTATAACGATTGAGGCCCGTGAAAACTAGATAAACTTACGTCTTTTGTCTGGATCCCAAAAATAGAAACAAGATATTTTTTTAGTCTATTGACGTCTGTTTTTTACCACATACCATTTTATTTATTTATATAAATCAAAAATATAGGTAATACAAATATTAATGCAGTCCAAAGGTAAGAAAACGCGGGCACCTTGAATCCAATATTTCTAAAATTAGTTTTATAAAAGACTAACTGTCCCCCGCGGTTTCAACCGCCTTATAGGTATGTTATAGCAGATTTTTGGTTACTACTCCGCTCGAATTTTACTCGAAACCACGTTTTATGTCACGTCCTACGAAAACAGGATAAAACCAAAAAAAGAAGATAAAAAGTATTTTTATGTCTGTCCCCTGGTCCTAAGCTACCTCCCCAACAATTTTTAGCCAAATCGGTCCAAAATGCCGTTCTTGAGTTATAAAATGTGTAACTAACACGACTTTCTTTTATATATATTATATTATTTAGGCTTGTAAAACTAGTCAATCTTACGTCATAAGGCTGGGTTAAAAAAAACCCAAACATATGTTTTTCTTTCGGTATTAAAATGATTAACCAAATTATTTTTGCGGTATAATTCTATACTAATATTATAATGCTGAAGAGTTTGTTTGTTTGTGTGTTTGTTTGTTTGACGGCGCTAATCTCAGGAAGTAATGGATCGAATTGAAAAAATATTTAAATGTCGGACATTCAGTTTATTACGGAAGGCTATATAACATGGCGGCACGACCTACGGGGGCGGGGTAGTAACTAAAAGTGCGGATAAACCGGGACAGTAAGCCAGAAATATGGGTTAAGAAAATAATTTAGAAAGTCCAAGGTACGAAGGATTTATTAACATAATTGCCCTAGATGACGTTAAAAAACAGTCAACGAGTTTATTTAGAGTAGCATTAGCAAAGGTACGTTGACGAATGGGTCACAACGCCAATAAGACAAAATGATCATTGGGTCAAGATTTTTTGAAGATGTAGGTTTTCTCATAAAACCCCATACATTCGATTTTATTTGTAACGTACACTAATGAAAAATGATCAAATAATCCAGACCCTTTTTTTTACAATACTTATGTGTCTCAATTCTTACATTAGTGCTTATCGTTATTTTGTTTAGTTATATTATTTCGTAGCCCCGCTACGAGACTACGAAATACTGTCACCGAAAATATTTTGAGAATCAGATTATTATAGATAAGTACATAGTCTTTATGTTCGAATAATGATAATACATAAAAATGCCAATATTCAAACTTCGGTATACCGTGATACAGTCAACTTTTATTACAAATCGTAATAAAAGTCATCTGATTTAATAAGGTAACTTTTACTCAGTCTTAAAGATCTATCACAATGTATTTTTTTTTTATTTATTGAACGTGTCCCCACTCACTCACACTGCTACTTTACAATATACACTTATAAAATATTTATCTGGCTATGGGCTATTACGTTAGGTCAATATAAGACTGACGCAGATCATGTGGGTTCTTGAGTGTTGTTATAATGATGTACAGTTACAATTTTAACTATTACATTCAGGTCATAGTTAAAATTGTAACTGTACAATATTATAAAAAACCATTTATACCTGATCATATACCTTACCTTTGCTAAACTTAGGGACGATTTAAACCCCTTTGATGAAGGGACGATGAGCTCGAGACGTGAAAGCGTTCTTTTATTGTAAATATTGAATACATACCGTATTAAATAATACTATTTTAGAAATATGGACCTTACCAAAAACAAATAATATTTGTTTTATGTAATATTAAATTACCTACCGTGTATGTCTTCTATTTAATTACCGTAAAATACATGTAATATTTTTATAAATAAAGGCAATTTAATATTGAATAAAAAAAGTATTCTCGACTAAGATTTAATTGTAAAAACTCGATTGTACCACATCACTATTTATTTGGGACTAAAAACCAGCAACACTGGAAATGTCATTTTACTGACTGGAATTAATAATCTTACCTACTATAGTAAAAGTTCCCGTTAGGTACCTTTCACCTTACTACATTGTTATTGGCCACAACATTTTGAAGATTATAGAAAAAAAAACGTAGCTAAGATATTATTCTTAATCTTAGAAAACGTTTATATAACGTGTTTTGAAATAACAACTCATTTATCACGTTTTTTCCAATCGATATCTAGGACTATAGGTGGTAATATATTATATTCTAGACTATCCAAATATTGAATATAAATAGGTATAGTAAAAAACGTCAGAAATCCGAAAAATAAACAAAATTGAAAACAAACTGGTCTAAAGTAAAAAAAACTGACGAGCCTAAATCTTTATAAAAAAATATCAGAAATAGGTAATGGCTTTAAAGTCTGGTTTAGTTTTTAATAGTGTGTTTCTTTGCCTTATTAGGATTAGGACAAGAACCTTACATAATAGAAATGTAATCAAACCGGTAATTAATCGATTTATGCAAGCGCATTTACATCAAACACGTGTGAACTCTATATAAAATGCATACATACACAACAACACACCTACGTAGTTGTAGGTAAGTTTCTGTAATAGAATATTAAAATTACAAACACTTTTCTTTTGTACCTTTTGTTTGGTAAGTTATACATGTCTTCATACAATAACTTTTATTGTTTCTCTTTAATAAACTTTTTTTTTCTTGCAGAAAGAGTGAAATTTTATATATAAAAAAAAATCGTCCAAGAGCGTGTCGGGCCACGCTCAGTGTAGGGTTCCATAGTTTCCCGTCCGTCTCAATAAGTGTTCTCACTTGTAAGTTAAAAAAAAGGCTATTTGTTACGTTTACATACTAAGTATACGCAGAAAATATTTTGTACAACTATTATGTCTTTTTTGTACAAAAACTGTTCCTTCCATCAAGTTCAAACTAATTTTCCTAGAAAGTCCTTATAAAGTTCTACTTTCCAGATTTTTTTCATATTTTTTAAACTTATGGTTCAAAAGTGTGGAGGGGGGGGGGATTGTTTTTTACTTTTGGAGCGATTATTTCCGAAATTATTGACATTATCAAAAAATCATTTTAGTAAACCCCTATTAATTTTTAAATACCGATTCTACAATATCACACGTTAGGGTTGAAATAAAAAAAAAACTCTTCTCTGATTGATATGTACATATTGGTACCAAATTTCAGCTTTCTAGTGCTAACGGTCACAAAGCGAGAACGGACAGACGGACAGACAGACATGTCGGAACTGGAACCCTAAAAAGATTAACTAAATCGAGGGGACCAAAAATTTTCCACATCAACAACATCATTAATAACGAGGCGACTCGACCTTTAACTTTTCTTTTCTTTTTGAGCTCAGTCCTTTGGGTATTTCCATGTCAATTAAAATTAACTACAGTTGCTTTTGTGTTCTTGTGGGAAATTCTTTGATACTACAGATGCTGACTATATTTCCAGTCTAGGTAGGTAATCTATATTTAAAGAGGTTGACCTACATTACCCGAAACTTGTCATTCTTAAATAAGGTCTTTCTTTGTTAGCCTTGGTCTTGGTCCTTTTACGTGGCTAACTTGGCACAAAAATTTTATTTTTTTTAAACTAAATTGCAGGGAGATTAAAGTAAAAAATCCAAAAATATTTAATGATATAAAAGATTTAGTATTATTATAATTTATCGATACGGCCCTCAATTTTTCGATTTTTTGCAGAGTAGGCTTATTATTTTCGGTTTTAAACATTATAAAAGGTCCTGGACCTTTTCAAAATTGGGATTTGAAAGAGTTACCAGCGGACCTGAGGACTTGGATTGTTCGCCCGAAAATTAAAGATGTAGTTATTTTTTTTATAAAACTATATTTTTTACATTTGTCGTTAAAACGGCTTCTGTAACATTATAATAAAAAAAAAAGTGAGCCGTCACGGGACGCCTGGCAGATGTGAAACATCGACATCCACACTTCGTAACCACGAAAACGATACCCATGACCGAAATTTTGAAAAATGTTAGCCGCCATCTTGGATTCTGAAATGGATCTCATTTTCGGCATCAGTGCCCCCGAAAACCACAAAACGTGAGGCCAAGGCGCATATCAAAAAAAGTAATATGATTGAAAAGAAACAAAACAAAAGCGTGGCGAGCGTCGCCACGGCATGCATCGCCACGCCAGAAATTTGTTTTACGTGCGGCTAATGCGGCTATAGATGTTTCACATCAAAAAAGCAAATTATCAATATTTTTTTATTCAATGTTAAGCACTACCGAATTTTTTTAATAAGCTATACTTTTTTGCATGAGTGCTGTACACTGGTCACTGGATGTTTTTTCGTTCAGTTGAATCCCCTTGATGACATGCGTACATAAGGTAATAATAGTATTGCAAACATTTGCCCATCTTTATTTGCACATATACGATCTCAAAGGTCGTGATCTTCATTGCCAGTAAATTTTTAAGTGATTCCATATTTGACTTTGTTCACTCAGTGACGGAATGTCAAGTTGAAGAGTGCTACGCCAAAGTCATGGTTAGTATGAAGCAATCTCATTAAAGGTTAATATTGTTTGATTAGCCGACGTCTGTGACCGTTAATTAGATGACACTAGGTTTGCAAGTTTTCGACAGTAGTCAAGAGTCAGTTATGATTGTGTCAGGCTGTTTGGCTATCTTTGCATACTACTAATGCATACTTCATAATTTCTACATAATGCAAACAAAAATTTTATTTGAAGTAAAATATGGACTGGCTTCGTTTTGATTAACAGATTTTATAAATACATTTTTACAAGCATAAATATGTATAATTATACGAACACAAACCATTGCGGCTTTAACAGTATTATATACATAACGACAAGATAATACATAACGTATTTGTTTAACCTTTTAACGACCAAGCGACAGCCGGCTGTCGGGCTGCTAATGGTGCTGATTCTCTTATTCACAAACTAACCTAAAATTAAGTTAAGTGCATTTCATTAAAAAAAGGACAGAAGATAAAATATTAGTTAAGCCCTGTCAAATTTAGACACTTCATAGGTAATTTACACGCGATTAAAAACATGGCGACTAAATATACGCCGTCTATCTTCAGTCGCTGTCTAATTTGACAGAATTAAACTAAAATGTATCTTCTGTCCTTTTCTTTAAGAAATGGAAAGAGAAAGAAGTATTTAACCTAAATTTAGTTATGTTTGTGAACAAGAGAATCAGCACCATTGTCTTTCTATTGTGTCTCAAATCTCGTTGTTTGAAGGTTTAATTACATAAAATTATTTTATCCTAAACCAAATAGTTTGACAGATCGTTTAACCACTAGGGCCCTAGTCTGCTATTGATTAGTTTGCAAATGATCGATTGTAATAGCAGACTAGAGCCCGGAGGCTAAGATCGTAAGACCTACACTTATACGCCAACGTACATCATACATCTACCTATCTAAATACACGTCCATCAGGTTCATTTGAAATCACGTTATCACAACTCCACATAATAATCACTCAATCAGCAAGTACTTTATACATATTTAATTTACATACCAACGCATGCGTGGACACGAGGGCTCGTTAAATGTCTACCGCGTAGAAGTATAGATAGACAAAGTTAAGCAACATTGCCTTGCCTTGCCCTTGGATGTGTGTCCGAAGTTTACACAACTTAACCCCTCTTTGCCGCTCTAAACACATGAGCTGTCCGGTGAGTGTGACGGTCGCTACGACAAAATGTAAAACAGTAAAGCCTAAACCGCGAATAAGTCTTGAAGTCAGAGCAAGCCTGATGTAACGACTATACAACCTTTTGTTTTGTATACCAGAATTCAGATAAGGGGAAATTCAGCTCATCATCCATACTAATATTATAATTAAAACAATCACATCTGCTTCTTACTTATTATATACATTTTATACTTTAAACTTTCGCGTTTCATATTAATACTTTACTGTTTTACGGGATTTAACGCGCACGTACCTTTTTTCGTGCGCGTTAAATCCCGTAAAACAGTAAAGTATCCATACATTTTGTCTAGTAATGACGCGGCCATAGCGAGTTACGTACATTAATTTTATTTACGTTCATACGTTCATCCTATTTTTATGTTCATCTATTTACCTACAAGCCGGAAGGAACCTATAATCAATATTCAAATAGGTACAATTGTGACCTGCAAATTAAAAAAGAAGAATTGTTAACTTCCTTAAATTATGGTTTTTTATACTAATCATTTCAATGGGTCAGGATGTATAATTATAGATTAAGTATAGGTAATTTGTTGTTTGAATCCCCAATTGATTACAGGGAAGTGTAGATATAGGTGAATAGTGGGTACTTATGTAAATATAGTTATTTATTTACATAACTAGTTAATGGAAAACAAGTTTATTAAATGGCAAACGACATGCGTTAGATTTAAATGTAAACTAATAAAGCTATGTACAATTGTACGTTTGCTTGTAAGACATTGTAACAAGACAAAGTAAACACATGGATCGCTTTAGTACAGTACCATTTTTTTTTTTTTTTGGTGAGTGGGAAATCATCCAATGACTGCTCCCGTCCTGGGTGCGACGGGAGGGCGTGTCAGACTCTTACTGACTAAAACCCACTCATGTTCCTTCGATTGCCCTTTATGTTCCAGGGTCACGGTAACTGTTATAAACATAACATTCCGCAACTAGTACAGTACCATGGCATATGGTTTTATATTGTAAAAGAAAATCATCGTTATAAGCATAATATGAGTATAATTGCTGCAAACTTATTGTACGCTAGTTTCTTAATCAGTTTTTACAGGAGGTGTTAAATTATTATCCTGCCAACAGAAAAAAATATCTTTGAAGTCTAAAATGTTTGTCACAGTTTGGAACATTAACACGTAACCTTGACTTTTGTCCCTTAAAAAAATAAAACTCTTAAGTCAGTCAGTTTTTTATAAGATGGCACATATACATTGCATTGCATTGCCCTGGCATTGCCCTCGGGCTAGTCTGGGACCAAGAGCAAACCCATAATAATAAAAAACATATTCGTCATGGTTTAGGACTTGTTACCAGTACCAGTAACATACTTACTGACCTAATGTATAACTTTTTTAATTTCAACGATAACGAAATAGATTTTAAAATTGCATGTCATTTTTCTCGGTATTTGACCACCCCTTATCCAGCTGCTTAATTTTGCTAAGTTTGTTTATCTTTGTCACTTGAGAGCGTCCTACTTTATTTACGTCTCACGTCCATTAGATCTTTGTCAGATCACCCCGTTCCGGATATTCATCGAAAAGACTCTAAACATAGTCCTTATTATATCTCACTAGCGATCTCAGTGTTTCAAACAAACATAATAAAAATAAATGATTTTCATTTCAAAACGGGTAGTTAGTAATAAAAGCTCCGACAAAAAAAGAAGAATTGTACTTACTCAAAATATTAAATTTACTGCCTAAAATACTAACTTTCCGACTACTTTTTTCCGAATTAAAATGACGAAACGACCGAATGAAATACTGAAATCTCCGAAAAATAAACATGAACGTTTATTGCTATAATACTTTTGTACCAGCATAAATTACGTTCAACTGAAAACTATGCTTTTAACTATGCTTTTGTAATTTTTACCTTTACTTTTATTCTATACATGATCGAGGGTGGGCTGGGTCGACGGAAATAATACTTACCTTCTTTTGGTAATCAGTCTTCAGTTTACAATCATGCAGGCAGCGCATATTTATTTATAAACTGCACTGCACTGGTCCTATTGACGTCAGCACGCAGGAAACCTGAAGTCAGAGGGCCGCGGTCGATGACCGCAAAGTCAGCTTCTCCTGAGCTGTAACCGGCTTGGAGTACTCCTGGTCAGTCCGGCTCACGGGTGGTTACAGGTACCAAGGTTACTTATATATTTTGATCCAGTAGGTAGGTTTTCTCACCTTTGCACAATCCTTAATCACGTGAACGGAAAAACAGAGAGGTGAACGTTGAATGAAAGTCACCCTGAAACAATAAATAGATTTGTAATTTATTCATTATTTTTGCATTAAAGTGACGCATTTCTCTCGTTTTTTGTAATCAGAATCGATTTTAAATATTTAAATTAAGGTTAAGGTATGTGTCAATATCTACGATGACGTTAGTCAGCCATAATGGTTACGTCATATTGTTTAACGTTGTTTGTTGCCTACACTGACCTAACCTCGGAGTTACAAGCAGGTTACAGATTACCACTGGAATCTTTATGGGGATTGCAACTTTATGTAATTTTAATAAATAGCTAAATACAGAAGTAAACAAAAATATATTCACATGATATCGGTGATTTAGCTGTTGGATTAATCCTTCGTACACACGTGATTTGAGACACAATAGAAAGACGAGAGGTTGTCGGTTGGTCGTTGAAAGGATAAAAGCACATACTGCGCAGTACTTATATTTATTATAATATATTTCACAGGTAATGTGTCGGTGCAACCCTTGAAGATGGAGTAATATTTTGAGTACTATATATTACTTACACGCTTTAACTTGGGTATATGGAATTTATTTTTGTGATGTAAAGCACTAAGAAGCCTGTCTGTCGATGTTAATTTTAATGAAATTTTGTACGGAAATAGCTTTAAAACCCACAGAAATATATATATTTTCTGCTCATGACTGTGTGACTTCTATGCATCAAAGAAAACCGATATTCACTCATTCATTCGAAAGGTATAGTTACAACCGATGCACATTTAAAATTCATAGAATAAAATTACAATAAATCAATATTCATGTCAATAAACAACACTGACTTATTAATTATCAAAACTACGTCACGAAATAATTATGCGTTGAGTACCAGTCCAGTGTAGTAATTATAATGAGCTGCTTGTTAGATCTGACGACAGTCTAAATGGGAATAAATTCATCAAGAGGGCCCGAACTTCATACTTACTTCGTGAAATTCAAGACTTTTTTCACAACACATACCTTCTATCTTTTCTAAGTATTATTCGTCCATTCCGTACAGGCTAAAGCTATTTAATATAAACATGATGCCTTTTCTTTTTAGTCTTACATAATTATTATGACACTTTTCTCTTCTTTTTTTTATTTCAGCCCTTTTGCAAAAATGGTGGCTTTCTAGACCACCGATTGAGTCTGATCAAAAAGGGGGTGGAACATGTTTCAAGATCATTCTTCTTTAGTTACACATATCGTAAAGTCGTGTACGACTAAATGCAGACAGCCACTACGCTACGCAGGCCGACTGAACGCCCATATGTTGTTGATTCCAAACCCTTATTTTATCTTTCGACGACCAAACCACAGTCGACTGTCACGCTGCTATTGTCTCGAATCACGTGTGTTCGAAGGTTAAATCTAAATGTAATTACGCCAAAAATCTATATGTAATTATGCCAAAAATACCGAGCCGTCGCGGACGAACATCAAGTGTTTGATGGGTAAAATAGCATGGGAAAATAAAATTGACGTTTTTTGTATTTTCAACCGACTTAAAAATGGAGGAGGTTCTCAATTCGACTGTATTTTTTTTATGTTTGTTACTTGATTTTTCGAAGACGCCTGGGCCGATTTTGACAATTCTTTTTTTATTGGAAAGGGTATGCTCCGTATGCTCGTCATTTGGTTCCATTGTCATCAAGTCAGAATCTGGGTAGATAGAAACCCTGAGAAATTGAGGGCTTCTCTAGAAAATTGTAGGCGAGCATCAGGTAATAACTTAATATTAATGTGTATATCTGATAAGACTACAATACCATGGAGGTTTAGGGCAGATCAGATGATGGAGACGACAGAAAATCAAGGGAGCTCCTCAACGGTACATAGCTACCTCGTCTTTGGGCTTATTTTATTCGTGATGACAAGATCTTTACACCGAGATGGGTTATGACTGTCACTGCAAGCTCCGTGATGCAGGTGCAGTACAGTTTAGGGAACTCCTTAATGGTTGATAGCAGCTACATAGTGTTTGGGCATATTTTTTTCGTATTAATGAGCACTTTACACCGAGATTGATTATACTGCAGATTCGATACCTAGTGAAGACAAAATACAGTATAAAGATATCCTAAATGGTTCGTAGCAGCTACCTCGTGTTCCAGCTTCATTGAAGTGAATTTTACACTGAAATTGGTTATGATTTGTCGTTTTGCATCGACAATTTTTTATAGGTACAATGATTAGTATAAAAATGGAGCACATTCATATTATAGAAGAAGTTTTATTGTATGTTGTCTGCGTTGTTAAACGTTTGATGCTTTTTTTACGCTTGGATGAAACTATTGGTATGATACTTGGTATGGACATTGGCAGCATGGATACTTTAGTAAGACATTGGGACTCGACACTAAAAAGTTACCGCCATCAAAAACTAAAAACATAAAAATAACTAAAATTTCGGAAGTCGGTGGCTTCTCTTCTGCCAGTCAACTTGTGTTGCCACCGTCTTCCGAAATTTAGTAAAAAGGTTTTTTATTCGCAATTTTTCCATATTTTCTCAGTTTACACACAGTTTAAACCTTCCCTGGACTTCCACGAATATTTCAGGACTACAAAAAGCCAAATCGATTTAGCTGTTTTCGAGTTTTAGCGAGACTAGAGACAGAATTGCAATTAATTTTTAATTTTTATATATAAAATTATGACCTGCTAACCTTTTATGCATACCGCGTTCTCAAAAACATAAATCTGTAAATCATATGCTTTTTGCGTCTTAGAACAAGTAGTATTTTTGTCAATATACCTACTTATTACCTTCTGTATACTTACTCACCGCGGCTAAGTGGTTAGCTGACGGTAGTCATAGACACACACAGAAGTGTTTATTTACTGACAATTGCTAACTGAATAATGTTTTTGAATTTATCTGTGTACATGTTCAATTATATAATTTGCCCATACTAGTAATGTAAATGAGAATGTAACTTTGTATGCTAGCGGATCAATAGACAGACATACACGCATAGCGCCGCTATGTGTGTATGCCTGTCTATTGATCGGTGATAGCGGTCAATTATATATATCACCTCTCTTTTAAAACGGGGTTAAAAATTACCTTACTATGTGTCATGCATGTTTATGTTTGTCCAATATTTGTTGTATTTATGAATGCTACAATAACATCCACCAGGCAAAAAGGAATTAGTGAGGATAGACCTAGTATCGAAATATATTAGGTTTACCTATATTAAAGTGTGTTTTAATTTTATGCAGATGTTTTTGTATTAGGCTAGATATTATAAAAAGTATTTTCTACGAATCCTCTCCTCTGTTCTGTATTCTCCCTCGCATCTTTGGTCACCTGCTTCGCTTCCTTAGGTCATAGCGTGATGGTACATGGCCTAAAGCCTTGCTCGATAAAATTAAATTTTCAGTCACCCCTGAGATTAGCGCCGTAGCACGTTCCACCAAATAAACTCTTCCGTTTTACAATATAGTTTTTTTTAATGTAGCTGTGGTACAGAACTTAAAATAAATAAAATACTTTTGATTTTGATAATTGGTTTTAGTATTCTAACAAATTAGAATTTATGCATAAATAAATCACATGTCATTCTCAATTAAACAATCAAAATTTGTAAGTAGGCAGGTTTGTTAAACATGTTAATTGTAAGTATCAACAATCATTAAACAATGTTAAATATTCATAAGTTCGATTGTTACCAGTCACATGTGTTAATTAGTAGAATGAACTTGTCGTCTCTTGACATCACTTAGTCAAAATTATTTTGATGATTCATTAGCAACTAAGAACTTTGGCCCTTTTCAGAACGCCAAACGATTGAAACACTACAGGATTACCAGAGGTTACCTATCCAGTTTATATACTGGACGATGAATTATGTTTCCTTACCCTTGCAATAATTATATAATACATAATAATATAAGAATAAAACCCGCAGGCCTTTAGGAACTTTATTTTCCTCATAAAGTAAAGAATTAATAATATTTCACTTACTGAAAAAAAAACACAAAAACATTATTTAAGCGTACGTCCAGAAAAAATTTAGTAAACAAAAAAACAAAAAAAGTGAATAAGTATAAACCTAATGCGCAAGTCATCAGGCGACCAGCTCGTGTTCAGAGCGAACACGAGCGAACAGCGAGCGAGCATCAGAAGTGGTTCGTTCTATTTTAGTTTAAAAACGCTTCTATTAATTACGAATTATAAAAATATATATTGATAGCGTTTTTACTATTGTTCAATTATTTTATCTGTATATATCTAGGTTTCAATTGAAAATATATTAGTACTTAATTGTTTGAATAAATAATCACATTAGGTAGGTAAGTATTTACTTTACCAAAATGGGTTCCGTAACAAACAGAACATTAATAGTTTCGTAATGCTTGTCCGTTCGTCCGTCCTCGGCTTACCGCCCAAAGTGGTTAGTGCTTTAAAGCTGAAACTCTACGTAGATATGTGTATTTGTATACCAGTGGTCTGATTGCCGTAACACAGGCTCTGCCTAGCTTGGGTGGGACCAGATGGCCGTAAGTTTTTAATTTATTTTGTCAATAGATGTACGGAACTTGTAGTTAAATAAGATTTGAATAGGTTTATTTTGTGTTTTTTTTTTGTCTAAGGTTGGTATATTCAAACTATTGCACACTATACAGGGTGGAAAGTTTCAATGGGCCCTGGAAGAAAATTACCTTAAATCGTTGAGACATATTATTTTACTTAAAGGAAACATTCCTTTATTTTTAAAAAGAAACAAAACTGCTATCAATATTTTCGAAAATTTGCTTGTCACTCTCGGGAATCGAACCTGCTAAAATCCAAAAAAGTAACACTTCAGCGAAAATCTTTGAATGCAATTTTATTTGGTTCCAAAAATAACGGAATGTTTCCTTTAAGCAAAATTATTTATCTTAAGTTTTTAAAGTAGTTTTCCTCCAGGGCCCATTAAAACTTTCCACCCTGTATATCAGTTAGCTGATTACCATAGTACAAGCTCTGCTTAGTTTAGAATCAGATGACCGTGTGTGAATATTGTCCCAGGATATTTATTTTATTTATTTATTTATTTATTCATTTTATTTATTACGTTGTAATGTATGCAATCTGATACATAGGTAATATAAGTAGGTAATTGAAGATTTTATGTTACAATACAATATTCTCAAGTTTTAGTGATACTGTACAAGTACCTATGTAGATACCTTCCTACTTATCGACTACTCTTATGTGGTTCTGTGCGCATAAACTTGTAAATAAAATATACTTTAAAACATATCTAGGTATTTGCTAAGCCATTGAATATTGGCTACGGTTAAAAACAGAGTTCATATTAGACGTCAGAGTTATCTAAGCACCTCCAAGCAAAAAACTGTAACTAGGTACTTAATTTTCTCTTAATAATGAAGTATTTTTAGAAGTTAAGTACAGAACTTTTCCTATCATTATCTGAACATCACTAACAATCATAGGTAAATAAATATGAATAAGTACTTATAAATGTATAAAAATCTGAAAAAAAAAGAAATACAAATACAGGTTGGAAAGTTTCAATGGGCCCTGAGGGGAAACTAAGTACTTTAAATCGTTAAGATAATTAATTTTACGGAAAGGAAGCATTTCTTTATTTTTAAAAAGTAATGAAATAGCATTAAATTCGTGCCGATTCTCTTGTGCACAAACTATCGTAAATTTAAGTTAAGTGCATCTTTCTCTTTCCTTTTAATTAAGAAAAAGACAGAAGATCAAATATAAGTTAAGTCCTGTCAAATTAGGCACTCCATAGATAATTTAGACGCAATTTAAAAACATGGCGTCTAAATATACGTCAATTTTCATCAGGCGCTGTCTAATTTGACAGGATTAAACTAAAATGTATCTTCTGTCCTTTTCTTTAAGAAATGGAAAGAGAAAGATGCACTTAACTTAAATTTACGATAGTTTGTGCACAAGAGAATCGGCACCAATATTTGAAGATTCGCTTACCACACTCGGGAATCGCACCGCCTAAAATCCAAAAAAGTAACACTCTGTATTCTTATGTCACCACGAAGTTAGGGTCATTCAAGAGGAAATCTCTCTAACATGAATCATTAAATTAAAGCGGATTCCTTTAATAATAAATCTGAAGAATAATAGTGGCCTGCACACGTACAGTTCCGACCGCGCATCTTGGACTGCGTTCCAAACCGCAGTTAGATCTGTACAGTTTGGACTGCGGATCAAACTGTTGTGCTAAATACGATTAAAAATGCATTCACAGTTTGGACTGCGGACGAAACTTTCATATCTAGACAAACGTTTCGAACTGTGCGTGTAAATGCGATTTCAAGAGTTTGGACTGCAGTTTGGACTGGCGCGTGGAACGTTGTAACTTTTGAAAGTTTTTTACGCAGTAGTAAGAAAAATAGATGATCGTTTGGTCATCGCGTCAGCTGGCTTTGTAGTTACTTTAAAAAGCCGAAAAAAATGACGACTGTGGGTAAAGGAATACAGACAAAGATATGAACGTTTACCGATGTTAAGGGAATTACGATATTGTCACCCAGAAGATTTTAAAATTATCTACTTTTTATCTTCCTGAGACATGGATATTCACGAAATAATCGAATGAACTCGGTTATAGATTCGACGCTCCAAACCGCCATGTTTAGTACCTGATTTACGTTTACACGTGATGCGCGCATCAAACTGTGAGACTGGCGCTCGAATCTAAGCGCCAGATCTGACTGTTAGATTCGTACATCTACACGTACGATTCGGAGCGCGGGATGGAACGACGCGTGCTGCTTCCCGCGGTCCGAACTGTACGTGTGCAGGGCGCTATTATCTGAATTAAACGAAAATAACCGACGACGGTCAAATTCGCCCTTTGAAATCAAAAGTTAACATGATCCTCTAATTTAATTTACATGTTTGTTTTAAAGATTTGATCCTTATGAGTAATGCAGGCCATACACGCTAGGTTTTGCATGATGGTTATAACTGTGCATGCATAACCGACAGGCAAGCCCTAGCGTGTATGTGATTAAACTGTACAGTTATCGATGCATGTACATGCAACCGAGCAAATATCAAAATTGGTATTTTATGCCGCTCGGTTATGCTCGCGCGCGAGCATAACCGAGCGTGTGTGGCGTCCGGCGAGCTTGCCTGCCGCAGTTCGCAGTTTTTAACCGACTTCAAAAAAAAGGAGGAGGTTCTCAATTCGAATGTTTGTATGTTTTTTTTTATGTTTGTTCGCGCATATCTCCGTCGTTTGCATTTGAACAATTCTTTTTTTTGTTTGAAAGGGTAGACTTCCCAAATGGTCCCATTGCCATCAGGTCCAGAATCTGATGATGGTATCATGCCGAAATCGAGGGAACTCCTCAATTTTTTTATAGAAAAACGTAATTTTTTTTGAAACTTACTCTAAAACGTAGTTGGGACTCTAACTAAAAAGTAAAAAATAAAAAACTTTTTCCAAAAAAAAGATAACCGACTTCAAAAACGAATAGATCAAAAATAACTATTTCGGAAGTCGGTGGCAAGGCAACACAATTCGACCGGCAGAAGAGAAGCCACCGACTTCCGAAATAGTTATTTTTGAGCTTTTCGTTTTTGAAGTCGGTTATCTTTTTTTTGGAAAAAGTTTTTATGTGAGATGAATGATTGACATGTGAGGTGAATAAGTGCCATGTGAGGTGAACGAGGGTCATATGAGGTTAATTAATGAATGTAATGAGTGTCATGAATATAAGCGTGCAAGTGCATGCAATTGTATCTATCGCAGTTGGAACTTCATTCAGTGCGAACTCTTTTTCTTTTTCTGTTCTGCAGAACAAGTGTAAGGCCAAGTACGCTAACACATCGTCGTCGTCCATAATAGTTTGGTATTGGGGTCCTACACACCCCGTCACGTACCAGGTGGTCAGGAGTTCATGGCAAGACGGTGCATGCAAAACCTAACGTGTATGTGTAGTATGAAACTCGGTTATGCTTGTCGGTTTTGCATGCACAGTTATAACCATCATGCAAAACCTAGCGTGTATGGCCTCCATAACCCTATGGATTGATGTCATAAACGTACAGAATGTTGTTCTTGTTTTTGTTCGATACCCGGATATGACACATTATCAAAAATCTTTTAATGTAGTTTTATTTCTTTATAAAAATAAAGTTATGTTCCTTTTGAGTAAAACAATCTATATTAACAATTTAATCTTTCGACGACCAAGCGACAGCCGGCTGTCGAGTCTTTCTATTGTGTCTCGAAACACGATATGGTTCGAAGGTCAATAGGTTTCTTCAAGAAACTTTTCATCCTGTATATTCCTATTTTTACTACGCACGGTACGAAGTGTGGTTTAGTATGTAACGCTAAACGCATAGCCACTGCGCTACGGTAATCGAAGCACAAGTTTCATTTATTGTAACTAGAAATACCAAGCTTTTACAGTTTTGAGTTTAGTTCAAAACTCTTTTCGTCCTTATCGAGTCTCTATAAATAAGTATACCTATAAGTAATAGGTATAAGTTTTTCAATTTGAAAGCAACCAAAAAGTCAGAGTGCGGATTATTTATACCTACTTCTCCAGGTAAGCCTAATCACTAATAGTTTTGTAAGTCATCTAATCTGAGATTGCCTAAGTGCCTACTGCCTAGTATTTACCAAGTACCTAAATCATCAGAGCGGGACGTGATTCAATAAAGGCTCTACCAAAGATAAAACAGTGGTAAATCGCGTTGCAAAGGACACTGGCCCCGTTAGCAATCACTAATTTTCCTTCGGCGCAATTTTAGCTGCTAAAGTATCTACTATGGTTCACTAAAATCAGTATAATGATATTATTTATAAATGATTGCTCTATTGGGAAACTTACATCACCTACAAAACATACACATTTACCTAGACATGTCCTTGGACACCATCATTACTTAACATTAAACAAGTGTTGGAATTTATGCTAAAAACACCTAGTCTTAGGGTACTTGTTTATCTACCTACTTTATTACTCTATGAGTACCTTATAGGTACATTTGATTTAATTTATACTTAT
Organism: Athetis lepigone; assembly: GCA_033675125.1. Classification (NCBI taxonomy): domain Eukaryota; kingdom Metazoa; phylum Arthropoda; class Insecta; order Lepidoptera; family Noctuidae; genus Athetis; species Athetis lepigone. The sequence goes on from CM066229.1 coordinate 8,644,727, forward strand.
TTAGAATATATGTTTAATGATTTAGTCAGCATGCTAGCATAGTATCGGTGGTAACACGGTTAGTTACCGTATCGAAAAGGGCAACAGATTTCGAGTAGGACAGTTTTCCACCAAACTTAAGCTAGTAAGAGTAGTATTGTGTTAGGTTAGGTTAGGTTAGGTAGTACCTACCTTGTTTTTATCACAAATCAATGATAATTTGAGTGGTCCCGAGTTAAGTGCTAATGAAATTAGACACAAACGCTTGAAACATTCCAGTTTGGTCGGTCTCTGGTATAATATAGGTACCCTATGTTAAAAGCACCGGGAATTTATAATATTTGCAGAATGCGTGGCAAGCTTAACAATCAAAACTTTTTATGGATCACTTGGTAACACTGTAAGTATTGATACTGTATTAAGTTCCTGCGCAAACTTTAAGTGCTATCGGTCTCTCAGTGTAATTGATGTTTTAGTACTTACTTCATTGTTTCGAGTACCTACTCGACGATTTTATTAACCGACTTCAAAAAGGAAGAGGTTCTCAATTCGTCTGTATTTTTTAAGAAAAATTTGTTGAACAAAGAGTTTGTCCTAAGTTTAGTTAGCGTAAGTTTACCTTTAAACGACCAAGCGACAGCCGGCTGTTGGGCTGCTACTGTCTTTCTATTTCTATTGTGTCTCGAATTACGTGGGTTTGAACGTTTAAACAAAATTTTCTTATTCTGGATGACCACTAATATAATCGTTATGAGTGATGAAAACATCAATCTAATAAAGAAAATAGTACCTACTTGAAAATGGTCCTACGAATAGGTACGCTCTGGAAGTTTTAACTTGCATTTTAGGTAGGTACAAAACGCGTTAGTATGCTTAGTTCCAAAACAGCTCAATTTTGTCAACAAAAAAGTATTGCATAAAGTCTCGGCGAATAGAGACCTTAAAGACCCTAAAGCTAGCCTGGAGACCCAAAAACTTGGCTCATATTATTATCATAAACCCAGCGCTGTATTCATCTGATATGAGTTCATTAGACTTTTTCCTGTTATCAAAGCAGACTTCGTGGAAGGTGTTTTGAGACTATTGAAGCTGTAAAATAAAAATCGCAGGAGTTGAAGACCAAACCTCAACTGGCTTACAAAAAAAGTATGGAGGACTGGATCAAGTGCTGGTGCAGCTGAATTCTAAGCAAAGGAGCCTATTTGGAAGGCCACAAAATATTTTTTTGCAGACAGGCCGTCAGCTCTTTAATTGCTTGCTACTAAATAACATAAAAAAATCCCAGTTGCACATGCAGTAAGGTATGTAGCCAGTTAGCCACATTAATAAGTACCTAGCTATATTATTACAACTAAGTGACTAAGCCTGTTGAGAAATATCAGAACAGGTAGGTACCACTTTTATACAAAACCAGTTTTTCGTTTTCAAGTAATGACAACTGACATTTGTTTCTTCATTAGATCCTATCTTAAGGCCTAAGTCTCGGCGGACATACAAAAGTAATAAACCGTAATCAAGAGATGTAAAGTTGCTTTGCGGTGTAAAATGTCCACTGTCCTACAAGAGGGATAATGTTTTTTTACTCGACTGCCGAAAGATGAACCCTCCTTTCGGCAGTCGGGTAAAAAATCATTTTGTGCTGTTTGTAGGAATTGTAATATTACAAATGTGAAAGTTAGTAAGTATGACTGCTTGTTATTCTTTCACGAAAAACCTACTGATCGGATTTTGATGCTGCCCTTAACACAGTCCCTTATAGTTTTAAAGTTTTCCTGTGGCTGGAGGCCTAGAGACATACTTGGCACTCACAGGACAGACTGGTTAAGAAGTAAACAGGTACAATAAGCGAGCGTGATATCCTGGCCAAAAAAAATTTTTTTTACGCCCTTTCTTACATGAAAACAGACGATCGATGGTTCTGGGTTCTGTGTGCTAGTAGGTGCTTTGTGAATTCTGTAAATTATGATTTTAGTCCCCCTGAAACTGGTTTGCCCTACCTCGGATCCGTGACATGTTATAACTAAATATTATACATTTTAAAAAAGTTCGTTTCGGTTGAATCACCAGGTGCCTGCCTGTACCTAAGCACAATTTGGGCGAATGTGTTTAGGTAGATAATTTATAGATATTTCTGACATTTAACTGGATTGAACTTTGAGTCTGAATAAGACTTTGTAAGATATGTATCAATAGATAGGTACTTAATTTGAATGACTTGACATAAACAATAAAATTATTTAGAATGTGGTTGCACTTAGTTGTTGCTATGATCTAAGTGCACTTCCAAGCAATAAACTTTAATAACGGTCATTTGGTATTTCCATTTGACGCCATTAGTTAAATAATTCCAAGACACAATTTTTTTTAAAAGGGTTAGTACTTACTTCTTTATATTATTTTTGCAAAAACATATTCTACTGTAAAAAGATTTTAGTAGCTTTGAAATCTACAAATATATTATATTTAAATTAGCGTATATGTATTGCTATACAAAATGTGTGGGAGGAAGGAATTGCGTTTTGTCAGACTTTCTTAATGAGTATGTCAACGGTGGCGTATAATCAATTTATACTATAACAAGAAAGGGTTTTTCTTTTACGAGTTGCGATTCAACAGTTGTATGTATTTAAAGATAGAGATATATTAGAAGTTTGGATTAATTATGACGAATTAATTATTGTTCACAAGGTTTTGATTTCGTGAATGTGTTATCGAGATGTCGCAGATAAAAATCAGCATTTGTACCTTGGGCTTTATATCTACTGCGTACCAAATTTTATCCGATAGACATAGTCCCGTACGTATTTGTAATATTAGTACGGATTGCACACGTAACAAGACCGGATGTGAAAATTCCTCTTGGTATTACACAAACTTGCCATTCCTCGTCCAGATGCAGGTCAACGAGTGTCCGTCTAAATCATGCTGATATTATGGTAAGTTCTTGTGTTTACCTAGCTCAATTTAGCAAGGCAATGAAATAAAAACTAAATCAATTGTAAAATCCTTTATTAAAGTAATAAATAAATTTGCAAAAGAGTGTATTCGCAGCAATTACTTGAGCAGGACTGTTGTGTCGGACTCGTCCGCCTGCGACCAAAGCAACCGGCACTCCACATTGCACAACACTTAAAGCATCGTAATACCAGAAAACATGAAATAAAATAATACTTAAACATTATAATCGTGATGACTCGGCGCGGTCAGAGGCTGTGCACACACTATTTACTTAATTAGCTACACTGTAAGGGCAGAAACAGACTTGTAACACGCCACACCACACCACGCCACAGTTATTATTTTAGGCATGGGCATTAGGCATCGGGTGTTAAAAGTATGTTGCAGTCTCGACTCTGCTTCTCAAAACCCTGAATATTTACACAAAGAGTATTTTAAATACCTAATATAAAATGCTTATTTCCTTGCTGCATTAACTTCTACTGTAATATTATACTACAGTGTACACAGCCTCACATAATTACAGGAAATTTGTAGAACATTAAAAATATCGTAAAAAATGCATTGATTAATTTGTTCATCATCTCAATCATAAAAAAAATATATTAACAAGTTAGTATAAAAGGTTTTATGCGGAAGTATGAGGTACTTGAGCACAGGGCGTAGAAGGAAGAAAATAACTGCGGTTAGTGAAACTACACTGGATATCTAACAATCGTATGGTAACATAATCATTTAGCATCTAAAAATATATTTACAAAAATCCGTTAACCTTTAATACACCGCGTTACACATGATACCATCCATAACTAAGTTTAATTTTAAAATAATAAAAAATATATACACAATACAAAATGCCCATCTCACAATTCGCCTATCGAGATTTATTGTGGCAAAAATAACCAGATTAGTTGATATCTTAATATATTGATTTCAATAAAGACTTTAGTTCTGCCATAACGAACCAACCGACATCAAAATAATAAATGTGTTGGGATGTATATTTAGTACAAACTTAAGTTGTTTTATTTGGCAACACTTGTGTGTGCCAACACTTCTGGTATTTTGAATAAGTTTGACGAATTTTAATTATAGAGAATGGGGATCGTTTTGGCAAAACCAAGCACTCAACTACAGATCCTTGCTTTCAGTTAACTAGGAAAATAATATATCGCCAAAACGCGACTAGATTTCACATCAATCGAGACTTTGATTTTCAACAGTTCGTAAAAACTTTTAATAACCATACTTTGTACTTAAAAAAATTACAAGGCAGTTAGACAATCCAAGCAAGATCCAAAATAGTGACTTTGTGCATCAACAAACTTTATAGAAGTAATAATGTTTATATCTAAATTCATTGTAGAAATACAGTCTGAAACATTCGACCGTTTAGGGGTCGGCGCACTAGCACTCACGTCGTATGTCGCACGAGCGGCATCGCACAGTCCCGGAGTGCGGCAGGCTCACAGCGGCGGATGGACACTGACGTGGAAGGTTCGAGATGTTCACTAGAGCACTATGACACAGGCCGGCGCCGCACGAAGGCGTCGGCGCCCGACGACGCGTACGAGCTCGGCACCTGCGCCTCGGCTTCCTGCTTGTAGCCGTTCTTCCCGTTCAGCGAACTGCTGCTGTCGTCCATGACGGTCTGCAAACATTCATAAGTCAACACACAGGTCACAGTCCGTGTCAATATGCTCTGACGCACGTGCCTCAACTAAGTAGCTGAGATCACGCCGAGTCCTGAAGTGTTCGACAAATAATCCTGATGCGGTAATTGTACCTACGTGTGTTTGACATTGTTGTACCTAGAAAAATATTATTGACATCTACCGTTTTAGTTATTGAATTAAAATAACCAATTGGTTAAAAGCTGAGTCTTTGTTTTTTGAGTATGCTCATCTTTAGATTTTAGCACACCTGATTGAATTTAGTACACACTCAACACAAGAGTTTAAGTGACGAATGAACATTTGTTTATTTTGGCTTGAAAGCACTGATTCAACATTCAAGTAGCATATCCATCAATGTGCTATCAATCAAATAAATCCGTTAACTGTGTGACACTTTGTCTTCCCTCCTCTCTTTTTTAGCCTACCTATGTAAATATAACTTGTTTCGCTGTCAAATGAACAAGTAATCACGAATGATTGAACAGAAAAATACTATTCAAACCAGGAAATTACAAATTGTATTAATTGCTTGTGTTTGTACATGTTTTTGAATACACGCGAGGTTAACATAATCTTGAAAAGTTAAAATGCCGTAAGTAAGCACGTACTTTTCCAGCTACATACGGCAGCGTGTAATGTATTAATAAGTAATGTGCTATTTAAATATCCTGGTCTTAACTTATTGTAATACTAACATTTGGTTTCGGTTGTGCCAAGTCGGACAAACTTACAACATGAAAAACCAATAATTATTAAAGTCATCAACATACCTTCCTATAGTTAGAATAGTCTAATAAAAACATGGCAATTAAAGTCATTATGGAGCTATGTTAATGACAGTAATTGTGTAAATACGCATATGTTATGTTAGTGTCGCTAGTATGTTTTTTTATTATTATACTGCCCGACACGAGCTACAATTTGCCAAATATGTATAAAAAATGAATTTAGCAGACTACGCTGTAGCATTCACCTTAACTAGGTAAATCGAATGTCTATATATCAATATTCTAAATGGAGCACATGTATTTATATCCATTAAATACAATCACATGTATAATAAGACTTAAATGTTTTAAATACCATGCAGAGTCCATTGGTCCTTGCTTTCCTGTCGGACTTGGTGTACCGCGCCTTGTAGAAGTCGCTGAAGAGGAATAGGAACAGGAAGCCGTGCATCGCGATCCAGTAGACGAAGACTCGCGGGTACTGGCACGACGGCCGGAACAACACTTGTAGCTGGTGGCTGAAGATCAGCACGAACTGAACCTGATGCCATATGACACTAGTTAGTATTTAGTTTCCAATTTTTTCAAAGATAATCTCCGTACTATTCCCTGAAAGCCAGAACCAACAGTGGCGTCCACTAGAAAAGCGCCCATTAAGGTTGAGGACGGAGAAACGATTCACCTGTCTTGGATCCCGGAACTAAATTAATTAGAAAAGAACAGCGGAAGAGTAAGAAAAAAACAAGCCAGACTTGGCCAAAAGGCACAAAAGGGCGATTACAAATCAATGTAAAATAAAAAGAAAGTATCCTGAAACAGATAATGATACAAGTCTAGCTGTTAAAATACTCACTTCCGCAGTAAAGACGCATGCGTGTTAGTAACCCCTATTCGCCACCAGAATCTCTAATCAAAGTACTCAACTTTCAAATAATAGAACAGTCATTACTCTACTTTCAGTTCATTGACATAAGGTTTAAAATACAATTGTTGACGTGCGTTCGTGAAATGCAACACAATTTATTTATTACCAGTATATTTTTAGCAACAAATTACGATGATGCCGAAACACACATTAAGTTTTTTGTTTATTTATTTTTAGAACTGCTAATCGGAGCTGTACGTTATGTTTTGATTGGAGCTTTTTACCATTACAGTCTAATATTAGCGAAAAGTACTTCGAACTTACCCGGAACTAGTTTTGGTATCTTACTAAAAAATGTAGCTGTTATTTATTACCATGTGTTTACTAACACGAGTTTGTTCAATCAATTAACCTTAAGTTGTAAAAACAAACGTCAGATATAATTTAATTACATTGTTATTTTCACAAATAACATGGAATCAGTTAAGTAACATTTAAATAATTACGGACCTTCTGACGCACGGGTAAAAAGTAACATTTACATTTTAAATACTTGATAATGCTAGGTTATTATTCCTTTGTTACTTATAGTACCTATTTATCTAATTACGTTACTACTGCTAGTAGTACTTACCATCTGGAAAGCGGTGAGGTATTTCTTCCACCAAATGTATTTCTGGTACTTAGGGCCCATAGCTGCCACCATGTAGTAGAAATACATCACGATGTGGACAAAGGTATTGAGCAGGGCAAAGAATGTGCTGTGACCACCTGTTGAAAACATAAAATGATATTTTATTCCGTATACGAACTTATAAATATGTCCGCTGCCGAAAAGGGATTCACGACAATAAGATAACTATGAAAGAAAATTAATTTGTTTACGGTAAACAAGGTAATTAATTAAGAACTTACATTTATTAACGAGTGCAAGGTAATTACTTACTATTCCGTAAGTATAATTGTTCATGTATTGTATTTCATGTTGTATTTTACATGAAACATTAACCTGTTATACGTCAAAGAGCCTGTGGGATATAGTCAGATTCAAAAAACGTGGCTTAGCAAGTGCTTAGACTGTATTGTATTTTACAGCACGGACTAATTGAATGCCTTATGGCGGAATACTCAAACGTCACTCAATTCTGAGACGCTCTAAAATTTATTGCTGTCCTTATTTTTCCCATTAGAATGACAAAGACAGCAAGAGATTTGAGAGCGTCTCAGAACTGAGTGACGTTCGAGTATTCGGCCATTAATCTATTTAATTAATAAAACGTTAGACTGACAGACTGATTAAGTAACTGTTGATATGTCACTTGTTGTAAATCTTCGCAATCTTTCAAAACTGTTTTGACAAATGAATAATTTCGTTAACTTGGCCTCCGGCTGACGTCTGCTTTGTTGGTAATAGCAACAGTCAACAACTGTTGCTCATCTGGCAAAGATGTGTTTATACATAATGGTAGCTTTTATACGCTAACATGTCCTCAAACTTCGCCTTGGGTACTGTACTCGTCTAGAATACGAAGAACTATACTATTGAAGATTAGATTATAATAAAAAATTGATACTTTATTTGGTAATACATAATTTATTTTCAAGCTATAATAAATGATAAACTATGCAATATACTAATAATTTTAATTTGCTCTTGGTTCCAGGGTCAACAATGAATGGGCCGTCCGAGAACGATGTCCTTTGTTGTATTTGCACAGGATAATGTCTGTCAGGTCAGCGAGTACAATATAATAATAATATCAGCCTATTATTGCCCCACTGCAAAGACCTCTCATGCAAAGAAGGCATGACCGTTGATCACCACTGTTGCTCAAGGCGGATAAGTCGAAACATAATTTTCTCTCCTGTCTATTTCATACATCCGATGTCGATGCTTGATTCAAGTAAAGGTAAGCAACTTCATAACATGTTGTACATGAAAGACGTAATTCACACGGCATAGAAGAATAAACATAAAAATTGTCATAGTCACTTAGCACAAATACGTCATATGCGCATTAGTACGTGATATACAGATACAGTATAGACAATTAGTAAAATAAACAAAACACGGATCTGAATAACGTCAGAAATAAAATTATTCAGTACAAAGCACTATTATTTGTAGAATAAATTATCGCATCCTATCCTTATAACTTTTTACGGATGTTTTCAGCTTGTCACAATAACAGCTACCTATTATCGTTTTATGTTTTTCCATGAAGTCATTCAATGATAATAAAACACAATTACCAGCTTTATGATCTCTACATCCCCAAACAAGTATGATTTCTATTTTATATTAATACCAATGGATACGCTTCTATAGACACTGTTTGTCCTTATGCAACTTCCCTAGTCTTGTTATTAATATGAGCAAATGCAAATTACTATATCCTATCTACGCATCGGCACTCAAAATCCAAATGTGGATAAACTTTCAAGGCGTACCTTGGAATTTAAAACATTTTTAAATTAATCTCTGTCCTCCGGTATCCAAATAAAAAACGAATGTTGGATTCGGAAGTGATTCAATAATTAAGTATTGCTATTTTCGCTAAAGGCGCCAAACTCCAAAAAAGATTACCATTTTTAATTAGGTAACGTCGAGGCTAACTAGTTGAAATCGGAGGTTGTTATATAATTAAAAGATACTTTACAAAGGTTGCTTTTTCTGTAAAATCTCATTATCGAGCTCATTTACATTCAATTTTGACATTCAAGTGTCTAGTTCACAAAGAGAACTTAACAAAAATGATGGTTTTTCCTTTTGAAAAGCATGCCTTGAAACTGTATCCGGCTAAAGATTTGAGATGGGATACCTTGCTCGTATCCGAGAGTCGGAAACCGGACCTTGGCAATATATTAAGAAAGATAAACCAGGAAGTAACGTATACATTTATAGTTAATTGATGCTAACGAGGCCTTAATGTGCAAATATTTCCTATTTGCATTATTTGTGAATTTATGAACCTTCGACTTCTGTTTAGGAATTTTGAATGAAACATATTACTATTGAATAATTCTCGGATGCATTTTAAATATATGACCTCTGACAGATATGGACCACTTTAAGGTTTAATCACAAGGCGTATATGTAAAGGACATCGCGTTCTTTTGGTAAAAAATTAGCTTCCTGATTATATTTGACAGAAACTCAATATATTCTTTCAAAATACTTATAAATCGAGTAACATACTAAATTGGACAAATACGACGTGTATCAAAAACGTGGGCTCAAAAATGCGTATGTGTCGTATGGGCTCAAAGTTTTTACATGTTTTGAAAGGGCGTCTCACCGTGAGAAGGCTGCAAAGGCGCTTAAAGCGATAATATTTATGTTAATATCCATTGTAAGTATGGGGGATAGTTTTAAAATACCCCACTTTCCTTAATTAACTTTGAATAATTCGCCCCTTATGACATTAAAAATAAAGCTTCACTGAACTACACCACTCTACGAAATTAATAAAAACAGTAGTCGATAGTGAAACCTCACCGCACATTTGAATAGAATGTTGTTCTAACTTTTAGCTGAATAGCTGCGAAGTGCGTGTTCGGAATGCACGTTGTAAACAATAATGTGTGTTAACCACGCACTGGCCTAATTTTATTTCGTATCTTTTAGACAACTAGGCAACCATGTGTTCATGATATCGCCATTGATAATGACAACTTTTGTACTAAGTAATAACGTTTAAAATTCAAATAGTTATTCCGTTAATTCTTAAAGATTTTATGTATAGCAGTCAACATAATACAGTTTAGTATAACAGTCAACAATATGTACTAAACATTTTACAGGTACCAGTAATTAATTTTGTTTCACGATCTCATGGCAATTATATTGAAACTTTCGGTCATGGTATGAAGGGGCGGTAACTATAATAACACATCGCCCGGTGGGGATTTAATTAATACTTTTCCTTAAACTTTTTTTTTGGGATATCGGTAGGATGATTTATGGAGAGATAACAAAAATGAACACTGAGTTATTGTTTCTGGCTTTAACAAAGCACTTCAATCGATAGAATTTAGATTTCAGATAGATCATAGTTCTTTAAAATATGAGCTGCCTGTGCCTTTGACAGCTACAAATTACATCGTAAATGCCAGAACACAACTACGTATTATAGAAAATCGGACGCTAACTACCGTGTATCTGTGATTTCCTAGTTTCTGTAAATGGGCAAGGAGGTCGAATTGCTGATATTCTGCCGCATTTGGGTATATAGGAAAACCTGAACATAATGATGATATTTTTGGAATGTTATTCTAAAAGGTGGTAGCTACTGACCTGGAGCAAACTTGAGTCCGAACCACACCGACATGGGCATGATGCCGTGGTGTATGACGTGTAACGTGGACACGTGTTCGTTTTTCTTGCGCAGCACGAAGAAAAGTGTGTCCATGAACTCCGTGAATTTGCTGAAGTAGTACCACCAGCATGTGTTCGCCATCTGAGCACGAAATATTCATAATTAGTATTATCTAGTGAGATACAAAGCTCAATATTAATGTTTGACGGGCCTGTAGTTGGTCTAGTGGTTAGTGATCCTGACTGCTAAGCCGGAGGTCGTGGGTTCGATTCCCACCCAGGACAGACTTTGTGTGATGAGCATGATTATGTGTTCTGTGTCTGGGTGTAATATATCTATAATATGTGAGTTTTCCCAGGATATTTATTTATAATGTAAGCATAAATAGACCTTCTATTAAAAAAAAAAAAACTAAAATTGTGTGTATAATTTAAATGTGACGTTAAATCTTGTGCTTTTGGTCGTGACAGCAAGTTTAATGAACGGACTACAATGTCAGAATTACTTTAATTGTTAAAATATTTTACATTTGATAACAATTTTTTTTAATTAAAAATTATGTGACACTCGAAAATACAATTAAGATTGTTAAAATTGCTGACTTGACATTGTGTTAATCCGACGAAGGTCTGCTTTATTGTCAGTCTCAGTAAATTGCATACTTAAACTCATAATTAAATACATATACAGCGCAGATAAATATAAACAAAGCAAGTTACCAGGAAAAGCTTTTAAAAAAATAACGCAGTGTCGACACTGTATTTATTTTTGGGTCATATCGGTCAATTTTAGGACCGCATTAGTGTTCTTTAGAGCACAAAGGGTTAATTAAATGCGAAAATGTTAATTACATGACATTGTCACAAAAATGATAGACATTAAAAATCAGTTAAGCATTAATAAAAAAGTTAACCATTCCTATTATGTTCCAATCCAGAAAAGCTTATTAGAAATAGTATGTACTAGCTTTTGCCCGCGTCTTCGTCCGCGTGGAATAATAGTTCCCGTTTCCGGGGGATTTCCGGGATGAAAACTATCCTATATCCTTTCTCGGGTCCCAGACTATATCTGTACCAAATTTCATTCAAATCGGTTCAGTGGTTTAGGCGTGAAGAAGAGACAGACAGACAGACAGACAGAAAGACAGACAGACAGACAGAGTTACTTTCGCATTTATAATATTATATATATATATATAGTATAGTATAATATAGTATATATAGTATATATAGTATATATAGTATGTATTGTATAACTTAAGCAAAACTATGGCGTTTGACAAGTTTTTGAAGTTAATCACTCAGTCATCGATACCTATACATTATTTACCGCAGTGCCTCTTCAAATATTAATAAACTAGTTTTTTACACGTTTTTAATGGTTAAATAAGCGAAGGCCTAGGGAATTGCTAATGAAGGTGTCCTTCTCGGGGTATTAGCGTCACGCTCGTAAAATGATTCTTGTTGACTTTATATAATACGTGTGTTCACTATGTTTCTAATTAATTAACAGGTCAATAAGGAAGTACTTGGAACTCGTTTGTTTTTTTTTCCTTTATAAAAAACTAGCTTTTGCCCGGACTTCGTCCGCGTACAATAATAGTTCCCGTTTCCGGTGAATTTCCGGGATGAAAACTGTACCAAATTTCATTCAAATCGGTTCAGCGGTTTAGGCGTGAGAAGAGACAGACAGACAGACAGAGTTACTTTCGCATTTATAATATTAGTACGGATAAGGTCTCCATTTTTCAAAACTGAGGTAATGAGATCACAAACCTTAGGTAACAAGGGGACTGAAAATATATAACACAAAGCAACTGTGAGAAAATATTTTTGAATGTTTTTGTGGCTGTTAATTATCTACATTGTATGAATAATTAAATGCTGTTTTGAAAGAAGACCATTAAACTCTTTTTTACTTTACATCCTATTGTTAAAATATTTTTTTTAATATTATATAATATTTAAAAAAAAATATAATATTAATAATAATTAAATACGAGAATGTGAGGCGTGTAAAACCTATCTCAGTACCCAATTCTAGAGAATTCTGATTTTAAATCAATATTTAAAATATACATAGTTCCAAAGATTAAGTAAACGGATAGTGTATTTAGTTGTGCCTGTCATGGCGTCACAACGAAGTGCGGTAAACAGTCTGTGTAGATTTAGGAAAATAGTAAAGTGTGAACAGGGTCTGATAACGGAAACTCCTACTCGGCCTCTACTTGTACTACAAACTTAATCCTGTAGAACTCTTGTAATCCATACTAATATTATAAATGGGAAAGTGTGTCTGTCTGTCTGTTTGTCTTTCTTTCACGGCAAAACGGAGCGACGGATTGACGTGATTTTTTAAGTGGAGATAGTTTTGAAAGGATGGAGAGTAACATAGGCTACTTTTTGTCTCTTTCTAACGCGAGCGAAGCCGCGGGCAGAAGCTAGTTATAAATAATTTATCTTACCCTCATTGCCATTGGACTCCGGGAATAGTCTACAAGTTGGCATGTGAAGTTGTATTGACCCCACCATCCACTCATCAAGTACTGTGAAAACAAAAACAACATCTTAAAATAAATACGTACGCAAGGGTTTTTACCAAAGGATTTTACGAACAAGATTCTATTTTAGGAACAAATGTAACTAAACTAAAACGTAAAAAAATAAACGTCGATCGCTTGAACGAATATAAGAATTTCAATGATTTAAAGACCAACTTCTAAATATAGCTCTGTCATGGGTTCATGTTAAAATTAATATTAGTTTATCAAGTAAACGTGACATAAAGATAATTTAACAAAAAATACATTGAGTACGTAGCTCGCGTGACAAGTTATTGCTAGTTACTAATATCAAGATGTTTCTAAGTTCAGTGGCCGTTCGTGCGTGTTCTACCCCAGCACGAGGCTGTTTACCCCGCTGCGTGGCGTAGACCCTCACCTCATAGAATATCCAAGCGCTGAATATCGTTTGTGCAAAGTTGTAGATGACTAGCACGTTGCGTAGTTCGAAGGGTTTGCGATTTGCCATAAATCTTGGGCCCAGCACCCGAGCGCAGTACGCGTAGCATACACACGCGACCAGCGTGGGCCATGGCGATGACACCATCGCCCAATCCTTTACCCGGGGATCTAGAAATTGATAAAAATGAACAGACTTATTAAAAGATAACATTAAACTTTTAGATAAACATCAATGAGACTGGTCATATAATAAGGGGAATGACCCTGTATTAGGTAAAGGTTATCTTGTTAAGCTTGTTCTTATAAAATCTATATTAATATCGTTTACTCAGTAACTAGGCTAGAACACATTTTAAAAGTCTATCAGTGAGTAAACCTAGTAGCGTATTGAAAATATTTCTTTGGTAAACTAATTGGGAAAATGTGATGTCAAGTACATTCAACTATTGTCACTTAAAACATAACGTCTAGTCTAGATTCTCAGACGTGTAATATAATTAAAGCACGCGATTGTGTATGATGCACGAAAGGTAAACGTTCAAAGTTAATAAATATTTGTTAATCTTATTTATTTTGGGCTTGCTCTATAGATAAATTCGTAAGTAGCGCCAAGTTAAAGCAGAGTTTAAAAAGGAAGCAAATAATAAGAAGTATCTATTTTAAAATGTTTAAGTAAATAATTTGCATAAGCATGCAAACAAAATGTCTGGGAATATACCATTAGCAAGAAAATTGTAGATATTTATTCCCAGTAGTGCTTAATAAATTATGCATTCAAATAGTGTCAACAAAGTAATATAACGTTCATACATTTGCTTAAGAAAACGTGTACTTTGCTTTTATGCCATATAAATATTACTAGCGCTATAGTAAACCTTTCCTTGTGTGTTTAGAACTTGTGATTTTTGATGATGCACTCATTTTGCGACATAACATTTACTAATAGAGATATTACAAAATTTGAAAGTAATGTTGCATTTACTACAGGCGAAAAATATTGCTAAAAATAGAGCGGGTTTACCTATGTGTGGCAATAGTTGCGCTAGCTACGTTCAGACAGTATTGCGGGTCAATAACATTTTAAGTATATCTGATTAGATTGCTCATAATTATGATTGATTACAATGTCAGTAATATTTGTTGGACATAATTTTTGATTTTATTTCTTATATGTATTTTTATTAATAAAAAATATAAATTATTCTGGTGTCAGTATTCATAAAAAATAATTATCATAATGTGAGAATAAGGTTTCCAAGTTAAGACAATAGCAAAAAAAATGTGTTTTTACTTACACATTTTTAAGCAAATGACTTTTTGTAAGATGACGCGTACGAGTTAAGTTTTGTATTAATGACGACTTTACAAAAAAAAAATGGTTGTCTTCTTTTTTTATTTGCCGTTTAGTATTTTATACTTCACCGCTTATCGGGATTTAACGCGCACGTACCTTTTATTTATTTTTGGGTTGACGTTTCGGCAGGGTTACACCTGCCATGGTCACAAGCAGACTTAAGCAAATGTTATAGGCAATGTGTACAATGCAGGCATTCTATACAATACCTAGGAAATGTATAGAATGCCGGGGTCGTTCAGGCAATGTATGAAATGATGTTTAATGTTTAAACTATTTTACACTTTACCTAGAAAATGTATAAAATACCTAGGCATTGTATAGAATGCCAGTTAAAGCACAGGCAGTGTATGTAATCGATTTTTCTTACCACTTGATTATGGAAATTTGATCATGAATTCATGATACGGGAGAAAACAACAGTTTTTATTTAAAATAAGCTTTTACTGTACTTTTAATAAACTGTAGGTAACATAATTATAATTTGAAAGGAAATAAAATCTTAGGTAACATCATTGAACAAACTAAAATAGAGTAATATGAAAATTGCAATCTAGTTACTTGTAGGTACTTAATAACAAAAACAATTATTTTCTTAAATATCTTCACATGTTCAGTAATCGACACAAAATCTATGCGCTACGTTATCAAAGTAATAACATATTATTCAAAAAATACTTAGGTAAAGTTTGATTTATACCATTCAAAATCAACATTATTAAACTTTAACACAAACATTACTCTAAATAATATAAATTAAAAAACTTCTAAAAAGGTTTCATAATGTAGGTATTAAAAATGTGTAGTCAAGTGTGAGAAATATTATTATTTACCATTTAATTATCAAAAGTAATAATAGAAATGACATAATGAAATAATAGAAACACGTGTCTCCTTCTCGTGGTCTTCTACCTAGGCAATCTATGAAATGAATCGTATTATATACATTGCCTGAACGTTTTAGGCAATATATATAAAGCCTAGGCATTCTATACAATGCCGGATTATACACATTGCCTATAACATAAATATGCAACGCGAAAGTTTAAAGTATAATCCATAATTAATAATATTATAAATGGGAAAGTGTGTCTGTCTGTCTGTTTGTCTTTCTTTCACGGCAAAACGGAGCGATGAATTGACGTGATTTTTTGAGTGGAGATAGTTAAAGGGATGGAGAGTAACATAGGCTACGTTTTGTCTCTTTCTAACGCGAGCGAAGCCGCGGGCAAAAGCTAGTATAGTATATAAATTGTTGCAGGATATGATATAAATGGCTTAGACCAAATCCACCTGGTAAATGTGACACTAACATTACAACACAAAAGAGACTGGGCTTTGTATGAAGAGTGGCCTATGGACCAATATGGATATAAGTGTTGGATTTATGTTAAGGGAACTCTGCTCTAGGCTCAGGGAAAAGCGCATCGAAATTCGCGCCGAGGATTTAGAGAAAAAAAAATATTTTTTATTGTTATTATCTATTTACGTATATATATACATATATATTCACAAATAGCTATCAAAGGTCTGTATAAATTCATTTTTTTTAGTTCGACAATGATGCAGTGAGTTTAGGGTAGAAGACGACAAGAAACCTTCAGTTCCCCCGTTAGCTGTCCGAATCTGTCAAAGCACTTTAACTTCTACAGTTTTGTGTGTCGTATACACCTCAGATGTAGATCCCAATTAGAATTAACATATATAGCCACTTTTTTTTAATGCGCCCCTAAGTTTGCCCCAACCATTAATTAATTTTTTTTATTGATATTATAAAAAAAAAGCCAACATATGTAATATTTTTCTTTTCGCTTATATACGAATATTATCAAGACCTTATAATCACTTATTCGTCTATAATAATACTGTTCAAAAACGCAACTTGACATGAAATACTTTCTTCATATCTTGCCCAAAAGCAAGGTAAGTACCATATATATAATTATACAATGTGTAACTGAATTAATGCACTTTGAGAAAATAGTTTGTTCAGAATCGTTTACTGAATCGATTTTTGTTTATAGGTAATATTTTATCCCAAAAATAATTAAAACTACGTAAACTGCTGTCACACTTCCACAGTCAAAACAAACTAAAATGGATGAAATACCTACTACGCTAGACCCTTATGCAAGTGCGTGTGTGCATGCGTATATTTGTAATGTGACTATAATTTTCTCCCACAATCTGTACAACAAATTTATAAAAAAACAGTGTTTTAAACATAATAATAAAAATTCAGTGTATGAATTATGATTATAACATAATATTCTAATTGGGGTGCCTGGTGTTGTGCGTTTACTTATTCTGGGACATGTTGTATATACCATAGGTCATATGTCCACAGCAGCCTAAAATCATCTATTCAAACCTTGTTGATCTCGGTCTACCAAAATATAACAATAATATTTTCGTTTTTTTTTCTATTACGTCGGCTCTCTCTAGCTATGCGGCGACGCCGACGTCGCGAACAAAAGCGAATCTGTGTTTGTATTGTTTACTCCATCAAGTTCATTAGTTGAACAATTCTTGGTAATTATGTTAAAGTATTTTTTTTTGTAGGTAATAATTTCCTGTGACCATAGTAAAAAAATTATGTCTTGTGAAGTACCCTTAAATGGTATACAGATAGTTGATTTTCACTCATAGGCCACTTTGGCCCAGTCTCCTTTAACATATAGTCACAATCTCTTCCGTATTATAACGATTATATATTAAAATAGCAGGCTCGAATATTTTTTTAACACTAGGCTAAATTAATTCACAGCAATAATATTTTTTTTATGTAACGATTGCAAAAGGTTAATCATGACGTTGTATAATTGCAAATTATTAAATAAATCAGCTATTAAATGTCAGACGGTAATACTGCTGAAACATGCAAATCCCAATCTCTTTATAATTTTTTTAATGTCGACTAATTCAATATGCCAAAGTAAATACGGTAGTAAATGTACATAAAATTACTTCGGTAATGGCCGAATTTGACGTGGACAGGTTGAAGTTAATCGTATTATACCTGCACTATTTTATTTATTAGAACAATGTGCAAGATGAGCAAGTCATACAATCAGTTTCTGTGTATTTCCCAGATTTTATGTATGTAGCTCAGTAACCGAGACTGATAGGTTTCGAGGCCGCCAGCGTAGTTGACATAACTTCTGCCGGAGAACGCGCAAGCGCAACGATACAGAGTGGGGTTGCGCCGGAGTGTGAATCGTTCCGCACTTCTTATGTAATGTATTGAGCAAACTCTTAGACCCGACTAAACACCATCGGTGTGCGTTGTCTTCACACTCCATACAATAACATTTATTTGGTACTAGACCCTATATCTCCATGATTTTAGGTGATTTGTTGTGAATTTGATTTTATTTTGTTTGGTGACTACATTTTGGTGACAAATCTACTATTTTGCGGACAAACTCTATTATTTAGGAAACCCAAAACCAATTAAATTGGCGATAGCTTAAATGACACCCAAAAGAAAATACCTAAGAACGAATTAATTTGTTTTGAACTCATTGCCAGAGATCGGAATTAGGTATTGTGATTTATGAACTTGAAACTATTAATCGTGATTTATGAACTTGAAACTATTAATCATAAGTTTTATAATTATGAATATTTGTCAAATCATAGCATTTTAGCACCAAGTTATGTCAACTTACTCTAAGTTACGGTTTTCGCATTGATTAATCGACTTTATTCCAGAAATGTCCAAATTAATGCCAACTGCTCCAAGTATATGTATTTATGTATATCACACTACCTATTTTGGTCTCTGTTCATCACATAATTTTAATTAAAAAAAAAGTTAAACTTACCGCTTCTATTGTCCATTAGGTCTCTGTACCAATTATATAAGGTTGCCATCTTTGGGTAGGTTTCTCTATTGACTAATTAAATCTGTAACAAGGAATACAAAAATATTAATATAATACATATTTTAACTTTTATTTTCAGAGAGATTATCCATTAGACAATTATAATACAATAGAAATATACACACAATAATACAATAGAAATTTTTTACATATTTAAATCTAGACATAACATAATAAAAATTGTTCAAGTATTTATACAAAACTTTTATTTCATTAAATCTTCTTTTGTAACATAGTAGCAAAATATTTGAAGTATGCTCTTAGCAGAAGATAAACATCACAATATGTAAAATCACAGCCAGGTAGACTCATAAGTCATAATCTTTTGCCATATGCCATTGCCAACTTAACGAAGAGAGAAAACACAATATACAGTGTGACCTCGTCCGAAATTGGCAATAGTGTAAGGTTAGTCAGTCAAAAATATACCCTTATCTCTTGCGTTAATTAAAAAAATAAAAAAAACACATAATAATAAATCTTGAGACAACTCACACATCTGATCCTAAACTAAGCAGAGCTTGTACTATGGAAACCAGACAACTAATATAATACGTACTGATATCATTATAAATACAAGACAGATAAATTACACCCAGATTAACTATTTTAGAAAATAGAAATAATTGAACTTTTTTATTCAGGAAGCGTATTTGTATTCTTCGAAATAAATAATAAGAATCTCATTAGCATTTAATCTTCAATACAATCTTTGTTTATTGTTAAAATTATACGCAATTGTTATATTTTATCATACATAAGATTCTCAGGCAGAGCTCATAGTTTTTAAAAAAACTCGGGGCACGGTCTTCATTACTGATTAATATTAATTTACGAAGTCAGCCAGCCTGTAGGTAGGACAATTGTCATACTGACTCGTGTAATATAATCAAATTAGAATAAATAAATCGAATTATTCATGTTTGAGCCAATTCTCATTTTTAAATGAGCAACAATATGTAAAAAAGTTAAATAAAACACTATTCATGATAAATAAATATTTTGTATTAACTAACATTTTAAATAGTTTGCTATTCCACAAGGAAAAATCTTCGTGGAATAGCTAGCTTCAATAAAAACCAAAGGAACGTATTATTATTCTACCTTATTTAAAACGACTGTAAGCATCCATTTGCAAAGATGTACTATTATATAGTGTTTATTTGTGTGCAATGCCGTATTTATGAAGGACCTTGATGTATTAGTGCTTGTCTAATGGACCATAACCTATTGGTTACCATTTATTATTTTTAGAGCGTAACACGCGGCAGTGACTTTTGTATTCATAATGTTGTACTGAACTGGAAAAACCTGTACAGACATTTAACCTGATATGCAGGAATTAAAAAGTTGGTTATAAAATAATTGTAAGGATATCGCAAGCTTGCAACCTTAACGAGGACGTATTACCCGAGCTGTCAAAGGTTTTACTAAGCATCCTTATTCTAATGAAATGGTAATATTACCAAAAATATGGTAATGGAAGTGGAACGGCGAAAGTCTGGTAGCACATTGCGGCATAGTCCTTACAATCTAGCCATTCAAACTAGAGATTTCACATATGGAATGACTGATTATTCTGTAGTTGCATCACATTATACATTGCTATTCGCTACTAAGCAAAAGGGGGGCGATTGAACCGATCACAAGACCTGTTCACGTCTTTGTCGGTCAACTCGTACCTGACACCTGATCCGACATTTTACTCAATAGTATCATTCTCGTCGTAGATAACAGCCCGTTGAATTTTAAAATAGTATATTATTTACTTACATTATATCTACATAATATTATTTAGTAATATTATCTAGTCAAAGATCCTTTAAATTTTAAACAAGGTATTAATTTAGCCAGTTGAGTAGTGGCTGACGGCCGCTCGGAAGTTATACACACGTAGGTTTGTTTCTAAACCTCACGTCTTCCATAATGTTTTTGGACAATCATCACGTTCCGTGAATTGTTAACCTTTGTTACGGCATCGAAATTCTTGATATTGTTGATACTTAATCACCAACGCTATGAATCAAAGCGCCAGTTTTGTCGACCAGGTCGGTAAGTTTCCTATTAAAGCAAACAATCAAGGGAAATTAGATACAGAAGACGCCAATGACATCGCATCATGTACTCGCGTAATAATCGGGTAGGACAGGTGGCAAGGTTAGATGATGATCATTATAAATCATGACCGTGAAATAAATAAATCGCTTTATGCGTACTGTGCAGCGGGTACGCCCGTGCGAGCCGGCAGAGCTGAAGCGGACGAGATGACACGACACGCAGCGGCTGCAGCTGTTGCACAACCGCCTATTGTAGCCGACCTTGACCTGCTCTTCACGGCAAAATTCACTTACACTCACCTACACTTGAGCCCAATTACGCATTTGCAAGTATAACGATTACATAAGTTATTTTTAAAATTTTATACATGCTTTCATAAAATAAGTATTGTAAAACTGTCATGTCTAATTTGCTTAATTGTGTCTTTCTACATTCTCACGAATTATTCACAAGTATATATATAACCGGTTGCACATACAATGCATACTGATATTGCATTTTACTCATTTTTGCTAACAAACTTTAAGTAAGTATATTTTAATAAACTTAAATGTAATATGCGGTTTTTGCAACTATAAGCATATTATATGCAAAGATTTTATATTAAGTAATAGAAGTTTTTTTGTTTATTATTAAACTATCTTTTTCATTTTATTATTAAGCAGTTTTATTATAAACTTATTTAAGTTCTAAGTACTTACGGCAATAATAAAATGTTAAGTACCGACATAAGAATACTGTTCTTATGTTACTGCAAGGACGAACATGTTGCACGGGTTTCCGGCTCTAAACTAGGTTTATAACATCCTATCAATTAAATTATTATCTTATTTACTTATATCGCAAAAAACTATAAGTACTGAATAGGTATGTCTGAATGATGCTGGAATTTTTAATAATATTCGCCTGATCGCATTCACGCCTAATGAGTAATCGATAAGAGCAATCACAAGAATAATTATTTATCCTTGTCCAAGGAAAAACCGCTTACACACAGTTCGGGGACCGTAAACGTTTTCGTCTCGAGTGTTCTATGAAGCAGTCACAACTTTCACCGGGCCGCGGTCCGTAGTCCGCAGGTTTTACGTAAGGGTGTTGCGCCAGACGCCCGCGCCCGCGCCCTGCGGTACCACTGACCCACTGCCACAGACTCGTGCGCACCACACACCACTGTGCGACGACCATCCCGTCAGCTCTCAACGTTGCGTTATATTTATTTATGGACATATCGCACATACTAGTCACACTTAAAATATTGCAACTTTGAAAATATTTTTTAGCTGCATTGAGAAATTGTAATGCAATATTTGATTGCATACTAAACTTATTTAAAAATAGAAGTTACACCTCAGGAATTTTAGCGCAACCTTTAAATTCGTACTGACCGTTTTTAAAAATAGAAGTTCCACATCGTTAACTAATGTCGAAAAATCAAGTCGGTAAGGATCTTACATCTTTTTACAACTGCAAGAAGCGACTAACCTAAATAAGCATTGATTCATAATGAGATAAATGCACATTGGTGCAATAAACACAAAAAGATACAATCCTTAAGATTACTTAGAAAAGTTTTTGATAAAAAAAATACTTGAGAATGTATTACTTTTGATTTAGATTTTAAGCATGAAACAATAAAAGTTATAAATTGAGTTTCAGCCACGTAAATGTATAAAATATTTAATTTAATAAATAAAATCAGAGCTTTGCAATTGCAACTAAGCTTGCTAACCAAATTCAATTAAAAACTTGTTGAAATCAACAAATGTAATCTTCAAAATATATGCTGTAATTTATTTTGAATTAAATTCCATTGAATATCAATAACAAATGCTTGGTCATATTACATTTTAAGTATTATGTTGTACCTGTATACTTCAACGTCCTAATTGGGGTGCCTGATTGAATGTCCTAAATAAATGGTCACGCACGCTCGTACAGCGAACCCGTAAGCGTTTAATTATTTCCTTATACCTAAGCGAATCCTTGTAGTAAGTATATAATTATCTAAAAACAGAAAAAGTAGGGGTGAGAATTTAAATACATGTTACAATGATACACTCTTGATTATTATTTTCATAGTCATTTGGTGTCACAATGCTTTATCAAAGTTAATGAAGTTTGATCGTTCTTACCCGTTGAAAATACGTTGTTGATATTTTTTTAATTTATAATTTGAGATCACTATTCACGTTATTATTAATCTAAAGCTTGACAGCACATCGTTCAATTAAACTGGATGACAACTTGTCACAATTATTATTATTTAAATTAAAATCAACTAAGCTATGAACTTGACCATCTGCTTTTGCGACTATAGTGCTACTGAACTATGTATGTTATGTAATTGAGTCCGTAGGCCGTGGTTATAAAAATAAAATAATTAATTAGGTATTAAATTAACACGCCAGAGAATCTGTTGCAAAAAAATATTTAAAAATATGACACGAATTCCGTTCTGAAGTGTTTCCTACATACCTGTCATTTATTTAATTGAACATGAATGGCAGCAGTGCAATAGTTGTTTTTTTACAGTTCCTTGAACCCTTTTTGAACTTCTCAAGACCAAGAGACCTAGAATATTCGATGTTAATTTATTTACTTTGAGATTACACAGTTCCTGTGAGTAAAGATTAACCTTTCGACGACCAAGCGGCCTAACTTTGATATTCGATATTACCTACATCGTAATTCGCAAAAAACATAAGATTATGTGATAATGATAACCGAAATGAATATACTAAAGCAATTTTTTTCCCGTGAAAATTAAATGTAATTTGGAATGAGTCACTGTCATTCCAAAAGATAATGACATTCGAGCAGTGTTAGTAAGTATCGCAATTCTCGTTCATGAAGCGATGTGGAACCGCGTAGACGACAGCGACGCGACGCGAACGCAGCGTTGCGTAAAGTCATCGATATGCAGCGATGATCAATTAGATAGGAACCTCGTGAAATCTTTGTCAGTGCTTTATGTAACCTATGATGGAACAATAACAGCCCTGTTTAACACTCAACGCGGCGTGCAATTACGTTAATTACTGTTGTAAGGTTTGGTAAAAATTTGACTCGTAATTAGAAATTTTTAAATTTGTTTACTTCTTGAATTAAAGAAAGGTCACTACGCCAAATGTTGTAATTGACCGATATGGCCGAGTAACACACTTTATTTTTCTTATTTGCACAAACAACGCTAATTCGATAGATTGATTCTTGTGCACTACCAAATAGATATTTCTAAATGTAAAGTTGTAACAAAATGGCTAACATTCAGATGTGTAACATAAATACATGTATTACTCCACTTGCATCAAACAAGGAAGCTCATATTAATTGCATCATCTTGGATAAAGTATGAGATTTCACCTGAAACAAAAGATTGTTACGCGAAACTGGATGGTTGCGATGAAATTAGTTTGCCAGGTAAGCAAAACTTTGTAAGGCCAACAGAAAATGTCATTATAAGCAGGTAATTGAAAATGTCATAAAATTTTACTTTAGTCTTTTTTTAATGAGCTATATAATAAGTCGAAGAAGAAAATCTTAAAAAAAATATTTTATTCTGAATATTTTTTTATGTTTGGATTTCAGAGAAATTACTTGGTTTGGTTTAGAAAACATTAAAGTTGAAAAAGTATATTGTTGTTGATTTTTTAAATACTGTTTTAAAATGTAGATAATGGGCTGGAAAATAGGGAAGTATTTTACGTGACTATGAGTGTTGATGATACATATTATTATTAAAATGTAATGTCGTACAAACATTTTTTAGGTGTTTTATACAGATCTGACTTATTCATAAATCACAAATTGTTTATTGATAGCACTTACGTGTACGGATGTCCAGTTAAACGGGCGTGGAACAACGAAAGGACGATACTGTCCTTTCTATAGGAGCGTGTCTGTTATGTACACCGTGTGAATACAAATAATAAATAGCAAGCAGGTCGACTTTCGCGTTGTTGATATATGTGCACGCGCAGGTGTTGGCGTCCACCGGCGCGGCCGACACTGACTGACATGCGCCCGCGCTGCCGCGGCACCATCGGCATCGCGCCGCGCCGTCGTCTTTACAAACTCTGCGTCACTATATCGCGTCACACAAACGTCATTTTGCTTAGCACCCACAAATTATATCTGACCCTCGACCTCTCGTCATGAGGATTTGCCAAGTCAACTACTTAATTTAGTTTTGCATTGAAAATTCCCCGTGTAGGTCATACCTTTGAATTTATAGAGAAGCTGCGCAGTAAATTAATAAATCAGATTGCTTTTGTCTACCGCCTCAATCTTTATAAGAATTATTATACTTTGTATCCTTTCTAAAATAGTATTTTGTTCAACTTTACTATTGCAAAATTTATGACACGGTTTTTATAAATGTGATAGGTAATATTTTATGGTTATCCAAGTTTGTGTTCATTTCCAAATTTAATAAAGAGTAAATATATCTTTACTACCTACAATATTTACCTACACAAAATTTGTTATCTATGTTGCATTATGCACAAAATATGCACTTTTTACGTACAAGATTGTAAGCTAGAATTAGCCAAAAACCTCTGAGTTACTTTAATGATCGACTGTAATTTAAGAATATAAAAAGTATTCCTTCATTTCAGTTAATTAGACAAAAAAGATCATTCCGAAATTAAATAAATATTCATGAATTGATAACAGAAAACTTCCAGAAATTTTCAAAACGATGATGTGAACCTCATAAAAATGCATTGTGTAGTCATATTATATAGAACAAATAAGGAAGAACACGCACGTACAAAATGCGACTTTATTTTCAACCTCCTATTTTTTATAAATTATTTTTAACAGCAGTTTACCTTGGTCCTTGTAAACTAGATTTTAAGAGCACAAGTCTACCAACCAGTTTGTATGCTTAAATCACTTATTAGCTTTTTTATGGCTTTTGTAGGCAATACTTTAGGGACTAATAAACTATATAAATTAACCGCTTGACATTTAAGTGGTTGTAAATAAAAAGATAAAAGCTAAAAAACAGCTGCGAAGACAAAATAAAACAGTGCTCAAAATTAAAAAAAAAAATCATAGAGTTTATTCGGCTAAGTTAGATTATTTACAGGCAGGTCGGTTGGTCAATCATAAAGTGGAAGATTGTTCTAAAACGTGTGAATATGTAATATTTTATATTATCCAATATATTTTTTACCTAAGGTTATTGTATTATGTTCCATCGTGTTTAGAGGTTGCAATCGAATATTCGAATTATTCGAATACTCTTTCCAAATTTATATTCGAATAGTAAACAAATATTTATTCGAATATTACCAAAAAAAAAATATCAGTTTAAAGTCTATGTTGATAGAGCTTAAAAATTGTTGTTGGCAACACTGCTTGACTTGACGCCATTTTGTCACTTACAGAACACGTTGTTATTTATGTGTATAGTGGTGCATTTTCTTTTTTGAAGTGATTTTAGATACTTTTATTTTGTTTTTATTATTAAAGAGAGAGAAAGACTGTAAAATTTATTTAAGAACTTTATACTTAATATGTAAATCTGATTAATATTGACGAATTTGATTTTTTTGGGATATGTGATAGTTTTTCTTTTTATTATTAACGAGCGAGAGAGAGATGTTTATTTTGTTCTTATTATTAACAGAAGAGTTGAATTTGTTTAAAAGTGTTATAATAGGTAAATCTGATTTTTCAGTGTAATATTGCATATTATAAAAAAAATACTGTAACGTTTTTACGACACATTTACGTATGTATGTGATACTTTTTGTTTTATTATTAACAAGAGAGAAAGACATTTATTTTTCGTAGAGGCGATCGGCGGCGGTGACCTCTCACGCCCGGCGCTGGTTCAGGCCATGCTTCGGGGCGAGACGGAATGGGATGCCGTCGCCTCCTTCTGCGAAGCAGTTATGCTAGTGAAGGAAGCGGCGGCGCGCGAGAGGCAACGACGAGCCTCTCGCCCCGGACTAAGACCCAGGCGAAGACGTCGACGACTACCGGCCAGCGTAGGCGCGGTTCTGCGGATGGCGAGCAATGGGTAGCTCGCCGCCCGGCTGGGACCAGGACCGTGTCGACGGCGCGTTTAGTTCCACGCGCGCCTCAAAGAGAAGAAGTCAGCACGGGAAGGGGCCCAACAGGGCCACGCCTGCCGGGATTGCGGAATGTTTATAATAGTTACCGTGACCCTGGAACATAAAGGGCAATCGAAGGAACATGAGTGAGCTTTAGTCAGTAAAAGTCTGACACGCCCTCCCGCCGCACCCAGGACGGGAGTAGTCTTTTGATGATTTCCCACGGTTGTCTATTGTTTGCCCGAAGATTTTATGCCATAATAATCATTTTCCAGAATTTCATTTACCCGAATTTCATTTGCCCGAATGTTTCATTTGCCCTAAAAGACATGTGACATACTTTTAATTGTCCGAATTTCAGATACCATAAGATACGAATGCCATAAGTATTGTTTGCCATATTTTTATATGCCATAATAATTATTAGACATAATATTTAAATGGCATAATATTTAAATGGCATAACAAGTATTAGACAAATATTTAAGCCCCGTAATGGTTTTTTTTCTGTGCATGGTTTATGGTGGGCTAGGTCGACGGAGCCCCGCGAAGCGGGGCTCCTACTTCTGTGTGGTTTATAAAAAAATAACCACGAAGGGGATGGCGGGGTCTATTCGCTCGCTTCGCTCGCTCACACGACCCCGCCATCCCCTTCTAACCTAACCTGTCCGAGTCGGGTTGCCCTAAAGTCCCAATTGCATCCAATTTCTCTTGATATAAACAACCGTTATACACCCGATGTCGATGGCAAATTATGTTATGGCATATCATAATTATGGCATGTAATAATTAGGGCATGTGATAATTAGGGCTTACAATGATTATGGCAAATGATGTTATGGTAAGTGACTTTATGGGAAACAATGATTCTGGCACGTGACAAATATGGCAAATGAGTATTATGTCATATGATATTATGGCTGTTGACTATTATGGCAAATGATATTAGGGCAAATAAAATTCGGGTAAACGGCGGTATACCGATTTCCCACTCACCAAAAAAAAAAGACATTTATTTTGTTTTTATTATTACCGAGAGAGACTTTTAAATTTGTTTAAAAAAATATAATTGTTTTGATTAACATTTTCATGTATAATTATTGTTTTAAAATTTTGTTGAATAAGTAAATAATTATTGTGCTAGGTTTACTTATCTGCATAAAAATATAATTCCTAAACCAATAAACGCTGATATTCGGTGTTTTATTATTTTTTCTTAAATATTCGAATAAAATTCGAATAGCACTGAAAAAATATTCGAATATTCGAAAATTAAAATTATCGAATTTTTGCAACCTCTAATCGTGTTCCCTCACCATCCATAAAATTTTGACTTGATGGCCGTTAACGATTAGAGGTGACATTAAGTTTGGCACCTTGTCAGGTACGCATTATATGTATGGCAGGGTGTAAATATACTTAAATTATTCCGCGAGTCGCCTGTTTTAGTTGTTTGTCAATTCGAATTAATTTAAGTATTTATTTTTAGAAGCAATTAAAACATGATTATGTTAAAGGTGGGCAATGTTGTTTTAAAAACCAACGGTAGCCTCACCTCGATAAGACTAATAGTATCTGTAGGTATTTTAATTTTAATCATCTGTGATTTAATAAAAAAAAACAGGTAGGTAACACATTCGGCTTTAAAAAACTACAAAGAGAAAATAAGTTAAGCAACTACAATAATTTACAAAGTTAATGGTTAGCCATTGATTTTAACATTGGCAAAGTCTTTGTACATTTAGTTAAAAAAAATTATGTCATTCGATCATGATCGGTTTGTGTGAAATGGCCACTTACTCGCTATCTGTATATTTCAATCAATCAAAAATCAAATATTCCAATAATATATAGATTTCTATATATAGTTTCCCAAGACCATTTTCTTGTAGTCGCGCAATGGTTAACGCACTTCCCTTTACTGCCCGTTGAAAGTTTCCGCCCTGTATAATGAGTAATGGCATTTAAAAATAAGTAGATAGGTAACATAAAAACAGGTGGTAATTTTGCACGAGTACATGGTTATTGTCCAACAAAGATAAATATAAGTCATAGTTTCTGCACGGCAATTCAAACTTAAAATGCGATTAACATAACTAGTTGCCTACTAAAACTTATTTAAGCATTAAAATCTATTATTAGCGTTTCTAAAATAAAATAGTCACAGATTTAATATAACTGCCAGTAATTATATAATTTAATATTATGTAAGTATAGTAACATAATTAAGGTGGTTCTAGAAAACTAAAACCTTTTCGTTTAATAATTTAAAGTACGTCAAAAATATTATGGTTCTGTGAAGAACATCCAAGAATCAACTATAAAGTTTATTACAACTTGTTTATTTTAATTTTATTTTATTATTTAATGCTCACCCAGGCGACAAACAAAACTCGACGTGTTTTATATCCATATTTCCATATACTTATACTAATATAACTAATTAACTACTAATATTACGAATGCGAAAGTAACTGTCTTTCTGTCTGTCCCTTCTTCACGACTAAACCACCGAACCGATTTGAATTAAATTTAGTACAGATATAGTCTGGGACCCGAGAAAGAACATAGGATAGTTTTCATCCCGGAAATCCCCCGGGAACGGGAACTATTATTCCACGCGAACGAAGTTGCGGGCAAAAGCTATTTCATAATAAGGTTAATTGTGTGAACTGGTCAGAAATGTCAATTTTACAGATTGCTGTTATACCAGATTCTGAAAAACAAAGAATACGTTAATCGCGAATAGGTTTTGACTGAGACACTGGTTAAACTTGCTGTTGAGACAAGGTTAAGAGGCTTTTTTCCGGGAGTTGTTAATATTTTTTTATACATGAGACTCATCTCATCAGGCATATTAATCTGAGTTACAGGGCAAAATAATTGTTTTTTTTAAACGTAGTACAACATGATTGCAGGTACCTATAATATTCATATTTTAATTAAATACACTTAATACATGGTAGGTACTTACATACATTGTAGAAAAAAATACAAGTTATTGTTTTAATTAATACAGGCAAAGTTCATGTGAAGATCTCGGTAATTGTTCAGGTTAATTGAAAATCAGAGAGCATCGAATCGAAAGTCAGAGATGTTTCTTGATAATATATTTTTTATTTGCTATTAAGTAAAGTTACCTGTTTAATGAACATTATATTCACAGGACATTCACATGTTTACAGTATATACAGGGTGGGCCAAAAATTTTTGCACTTTTGAAACATGAATAGATATAAAACTAAAAATGTTATTTTGTTTTTAATTTATTTATCGTAATAATCATTTAATGAAATTCATTTTTTTAAAATAACATCCACCAAATGTGCGTACATCTCGTTGTTGACCCTCCTGAAATCGACTTCGCAAACTTTGGAAATACGGACCAATTATGCCCTTTGCTGATATGGCAGGTCATACAGTCGTTTAAAGTGAATGAAGTGGCTTTTGGTTTTTAAGGCGAGGGTTGTCCCTGCTCCAATTTAGACAATTGTGCTTATTCACGTGCCTAAGTACCACAGTGATTATTACACTTCGAAAATACGACATTCCTGCGGTCTAAAGTCACGATATCTCGAAAGCGACGCTTTGTAGAAGAAAAGTGTTGAGATATTTTTTGTTGACAATATTACGAGAAACAAACTTTGTCTAAATTTCGTTGTTGATCCCGTTTGCTCGAATTTTTCGACCCAAGCTTTGATCAAATTAACACTTGGACACTCACTTATACGGCGTAATCCGTATTCAATTCTAAACAGGCATCGTACAGTAACGTAGGAATCATTGTTTTTGTAAAATTGTTTTACACAAAAAGCACGCTATTGTCCCGTGAAGCGCTCCATCTTACATAAAATTGCATGAAGTGACGCATAGTTTCCCGCCACTCAAGTGCACCTCCCACGAACGGTTTCCAAAAAAATCTAGTGCTGCTATTTGCAAAACTTTTTGGCCCACCCTGTAGTTGTTTTTCATTTGTTATTTTTTTTATACATGAGACTCATCTCAACAGTGCTATCAATATGGGTAACAGGGCAAATAAATGGTTAGTATAGTTTTTTAAAGTAACAAAAAAGTTCATGAATGAACTTTGTAATTGATCTGCTTAATAAAAAAAACATTTAAACTCGGTACCTAATAGAGGTGTTCCCTGATGTCTTTTTCAAAGAAAATTAAACATAACAGTGTATTTACAGTAACAAGTTTACTGTTTAAATTTCTACACATTGGTGCCGATTCCCTTGGTCACAAACTAGACTAATAATTTTAAGTTAAATGTATCTTTCTCTTTTCATTTCTTAAAGAAAAGGACAGAAGATACAATTTAGTTTAATCCTGTCAAATTAGACAGCGCCGGAAGAAAATTGACGTATATTTAGACGCCATGTTTTAAAACGCGTCTAAATTATCTATGGAGTGTCTAAATTTGACAGGACTTAACTAATATTTTATCTTTTGTCCTTTTCTTAATTAAATGGAAAGAGACAGATGCACTTAACTTAAATTTACGTTAGTTTTTGAACAAGAGAATCGGCACCAATATGTGTTAGTCTATTATGGTCTCAACCACGACTTTTTTACCAATATTGATTCAGCTCTTTCAGCTGATCTGCTGAGCTGAGCTGGCTGGAGTTTTACATCTCAGATATATTTTGTATTCACTTTGTGAAAATATAGGGAATTCCGAATCAACCACTACGTAAGATCTTAATCAGACAGATCTACTCACCACATAAACTGGTTTTATCACAGAGAGACGGTGGTCAGGACTGAGCCGAATATCCGCTAATAAAGTGATATCTGAAAAATAACATAATACGATTAAAAAAAACCCATATGGAAAAGTACGTCGGAAATTTTAAGAAAAAGTCGTTTTAAATGTCAATGTACTGTAAATGATATTTTAATTTGTATTTATGTTTATGAACAGTATATTTGATGGAACTATGGAAGTAATTTGATTTTACGAGATTTCAATGTTAAAAGTTCAAATTATCACCGTTAGGTCTTTTGGGAGCGATTACTCAATCATCTAATAACTTTTATCGGAAGAATTCAGAAGACAGTTTGGCATGTCTTTCAAAGATAAGCTATCAAACAGAATTGTATAGTTATTAGCCCGTTAAGAGTAATTTGGTTATTGATAAATCAACCCTAACAGTAACGTAATGTATCACTATAAAAACCTTTTAGATTTTCCGTTCAATGAAATAGTTGGTTAATTTATTTCTTTGATTTGATTTTATCAAACTTCAAAGTGGTATTATGAGTACAGATTATAATTATACTTTCTACAAAAAAACAGCCTTAAAATGGTTTTCCTTATTACAACATTTATTGTTATGACTAAACTGTAAACTCTTTCATAATTAAATTAAATCAAATGTCATTAAATGTTTCGGTGCAGTGAGTGCAGCTGTTATGTTAACATTTTTTTGTTGGTTTGTCATAAATATTGCTCCTAAATTGGTAACAAACAAAAAAGATTGTAATTTAGCAATGGAAACTATAAATATGATTACTATTGACGTACATGGGCAATGATAATGAATAATTAATTAACGTCGTATCATACGTCATTGAAAAAAAAAACTATATCCTTTTTCCCTATTTTGTAATTTGTAAGACGTATTAATCATAAAAATTCAATGCTAAAATCCACTTTTGGACTTGCATAAATTCGCGTAAAAAAATTTGACCTACATTTTATTCTGTTCACGGATGAGCATATTTTAATATCAAAAGTTTCATAATAATGCTTCGATTACATAAAAATACACCCAATGACATAGATACACAGTTGTTAGAAATCGATATTATGTTTATAAATTAAAATCTATACTGATATTACAAATGCGAAAGTAACTCTGTCTGTCTGTCTCTTCTTCACGCCTAAACCACTGAACCGATTTGAAAGAATTTGGTACATATACATATAGTCTGGGACCCGAGAAAGGACATAGGATAGTTTTCATCCCGGAAATCTCCCGGGAACGGGAACTATTATTCCACGCGGACGAAGTCGCGGGCAAAAGCTAGGATATGTTAGTCACTTTTAAACTTCAAGACCAAGCGACAGCCAGCTGTCGCGCTGCTATTGTCTTTCTATTGTGTCTTGAATCACGTGTGTTCGAAGGTTTAAAGGTACAATTAAAGCGAATATTCAAGCACGCCAAAATTTTACCAATGTTTGCGTTTTTACAAATGTGGGAAGCATTTATGACGTGCAGTCCGCATTGGTGGTTAATTCGTGGACTTGGCCCTATTTATTCGACATTGGTACTATTAGGTAACTAAGGTTCTTTCCAATTAAAACTCTCTTGGTATTCAAGCTATTTTTGTAATTGAGGTAGGGCATGGTACAGTAACACAATATTGTTGTGTCATAGGTAAAGGTATATTCAAGGACAAGTTCCTTAAAAGGAAAAGAATCTAATAATAGCGCGTTCTAAATTAGATAAATAGGTTTGATTTCCCCGAGGCCGTATGTCTGACCTTTCTCAGTCTCTCGGTCAACGGCCTCGGATTTTGAGATTGGTACTTTCATAATAATATGCAACCCCTTGGTCTATGGACGTCACTACGGTTATTATGACGTCACTAAATTAAAAACCGATTTCTTGCAAGAACCTTGTTAATCTGCAACGATTGCATCGCGTGCGGGTGAGGTTATCGTTTGGGGAAGTCATACAGTCATTGAGAGTCGGTGAGGTGTTTAAGGAAGTAATTAGGTTTAATTAATTATTAAAAAAAAACTATAAAAAAAAGAAAATTTCCTTGTGTTTTTTGTCTAATACTTACATCTTAATAAAATTACAAATTCGAAAGTAACTTTGCCTGTCTGTGCCTCACGGTTAAACCACGATATTTTTGGTACGGAGTAAGCCTGAACTCCAAAGACAAAAATCCTCCAAAGACTCATTAATTTGTAATATAGACTTCATATGCCTCTCTAAAACCCACTTCATCTGACACTCTAAAACCCACTTTGCTAAATATTAATATACTAGGTGTATTTTTGATCTTGCTCAACCTGCTAGGAGATGATTCTACTCGTAAAAACAAACAACTTTTATTATGGAACAAACTCTGAAATCGCGGAAAAAATATCAGCTGGTTGGTACATTATGGTCGGAGGGCATTGAACTTTTCTTAGAAACAGCTGATATTTTTTTCTCGATTTGAGTGTTGGTACCATAATAAAAGTTGTTGGTTTTCATGGGTAGAATCATCTCCTAGCGGGTTGAGCAAGACCAAAAATACACCTAGTATTTAGCAAAGTGGGTTTTACAGTGTCATTAATATTTAGCAAAGTGGGTTTAAGAGTGTCAGAAAATAAAATAAAGAAATGTTATTATTTTTCTAAAGGGACAGAAGGGCATGTAAATTCACCGCTGCTACAGGAAAACGCTCTAAAGTTGCGGTACTTAATTTTTAATTAATTACTAACTCCATTGTCAGGAAGAAAAAAACAATTCTCATGTTTTTTTAACACCAATTCATACACTTAAGGAATGTAAATTTAAAGACTGTTCTAGACTGAGTTTCTTCTACTTTACAATTCAAAATGTTTCAACTTTGATTCTATTTTGCAAAGTCAACGAGTACTAAATGTTGTGCTAGATTCGCTCTTGA
This sequence comes from Athetis lepigone, assembly GCA_033675125.1. Lineage (NCBI taxonomy): Eukaryota > Metazoa > Arthropoda > Insecta > Lepidoptera > Noctuidae > Athetis > Athetis lepigone. The sequence continues at coordinate 8,679,213 of CM066229.1, forward strand.
ACTTTTTAAATTCATTATCTCTCTAGACTTTTGCCCAAGTATGTTGGGGTCGGCTTCCAGCCTAACCTATTTATTGCCCATTAGACTTCAACAGCCAAGTCGCTAGGCGACACAATACCTTTTGGTTAGACTTACTGGCTTTTGACAACCTGTAACGACTGCCAATGTTCTACGAATGACAACCAGCTCCAACTGCGTTACATGCTTTCCGAGGCACAGCGAAGTCCAAGATAAACTTAAGAAAGAACATATTATGAATCGAAAAAGTAACATTGGTGGTTGCCTAGATTTGAACCCACAACCCTGGGCCAACACGACTTTTATCAATTAACCTTTTCAAATTATGCTATTTAATTAGTATATAGCCTGTATTTTGGTTTTTGTGATCAATTTCAATACCGTGTATTTTTTGGTTTTAATTAAAACTACATATTTTGAAGCGCAATTAAAAATGAGCACAGCAAATCAATAGATGCTCTACAAACAAGTAGAATAATTGTGGAAGTTTTCCATTGCATTGTGCAATTGCTATTGCAGGTTATATAAACTCGTGTCAAGCTCAAAGGAGCTACAGTTAAAACCGGTATCCCACTTCTAATTATAGGTATGTAGTTATGATAACATATAATTAGTGGCATGCCGGTGGTACAACCTATGTGCACATTAAAAGTGTAATTAAAGTAAGCCTACCGTTTCGTTCCACAAAGACAATAACTGGCTGAACGTCAAAAGATAGTAAATAATATAAAAAGTTTTTTTTTGCATTCCACATGCACACTAATGCACAGCATAGGTATACTGGTTTATAAAACGCCGACCACCAGACAAACAAAAGAAACTTTAATCATGCATGCAATGCAGTATCAATTCGACATGCTCGATTTATAGGTAGGTAATTAAACTGGGTACTGTTAATTAATTAAACTTTAACTTAGGTTTCATCAACCCCTACTCGTGAGATCGTTTTTATTAACTAAATAGGTAATATGTTCAATGAAATAACTCAAACGCACAGCCCAAACCACTGGACCGCAAAGAAAGGATTTTGATAAATTCCAACCCTGAAGGAATAAAATAGGGGATGGAAGTTTCAATATCCATGCAGGCGAAGCCGCGTGCGGAAGCTAGGGATATGTAGGTATAAACCTTTGATTTTCGCAGTTTATTTCGACCCCCAAAATGTAACCGGAAAGAGTTTCAAACAAATAAGGAGTAAGATGTAAATAGGGCTCACAGTGTATCCCTTTTAAGCAAGCTTTTTTGGTTTGGAGCAATTTACATTCCTATTCATATACCTAATTATGTATATATAAGTATAGGGTAGAAAGTTTTTATGGGCCCTGGATGAAAACTACTTTAAATCGTTAAGATAGAATTTCAAAAATGTGTCCTTTAATTTCATAAGTTAAAATTTAATGGTTTTCCTCCATTTTAATTTACCATGTTTGTTTGACAGATGAATGAACTTTAGGGTCATTCATAAGAATGACCCTAACGTTTGAAGTCATAAAAATACAGGTGTTACTTTTTTTTAGATTTTTGTCAGTTCGATACCCGAGTGTGACAAGCGAATTTTCAAAATTTTATGAATGCAGTTATTATTATTTTTAAAAATAAATGTCTGTAATAAGTGTCTGTATATTTCCTGGTCTAATATAGGGGCCTTAATACATGCCAATGAAGTAGAAAATCAAAGCATAAATGTTCGTGAGACGTGATGGAGGGGGTGTTCAAAATCAAAACATGGCTAGTGGTCCACAAGATAAATGATACTCGTTATTCGATTCGTTAGTCGATTCGTTAGTCGATGGATATTACATAATCTACGTATCTACATCAAATTAGTTATTCTATGTTAATCACCTACTGGTAATTATTTTGATATCTGGGTATTTAAGGTACTGTGTCATACAGATAGTCACGCCTACACAAAATAAATTCTTTACGATGTGCATGAATCATTACGATAATGACCTACAATTATTAACATCACCCGAAAAGAATTATCTAGGTACCAATTTATATGATGATCGATGATAGAAATAGAACACGGTAATAGTTGTTTATCAGCAATAATGACGATTTGTTGATGTAAGATTAACTGATTACACTTTAATTGTACATTTATATTTTTTTAATGACAAATTGATTTATTTGCGGTGTTTACCTAAATAACGTCTAGAAAAATAAACCATTAAGAGAATCGATATAGGTACCCATCTCGATCACAGAAATCATTTAGTGGACATGAACCTTTCTCGAAGAATTCGTTTGACGCAAATGTTGTGCACTAAATACTTGGGCAGTTCGTTAAGCCAGTACGCAATATATTTACATATTTTTTTCGTTATTTGGGTTATTCCATGTTGCACTACAAAACATGTTAGGTACACTCACTCGTAATAACATTAAACAGGTGACCTTGCTTAAATAGGTAGTAGGTAGGTAATGAATATAGAAACGTAAATATTAGTTAGACTGAAGTTTTACATGTCATTTTGAATTCTTAGTTTGAATTAGGTACAACACAAAACATCCAATTGAACTGTTGACAGTGGAATGTAATCAATGTTTTGATATTTCATTAAGATAGAATGATACCAATTTGTTTGCGGTATTTAACAATGGTTTTAAAATTATGTACTTAATTATTATACCTAGTATCTATTCATACAAAATTTTCCACCTACTTAGCAGAAGACTTAAGTTTCCTTTTAATTTAAGTTTTGGCTGTCCAACTGTTGCAGCAATGAGGATGACGGTCAAGAATGTTTTATTTTATCACAATTTTGTCAAATTAATAAATTAGTTCGAGAAATTATTTTTATGACCAACTTCAAAGAAGAGAAATTAATTTTAAGTAATTTGAATTTAACAAGCTCAATTCCTACCAAACTTTTTCAATATAATTGGGTATAGAGGAAACATAAAACACCGGTCAAGTGCGAGTCGGACTCGCTCAATGAGGGTTCCGAAAAAAAATTTTTTTTGTGGAATAACTACAAGTTGTTTATCCAGTTTATCCTTTACTTGTGCTACATGACATTGCTTCTTGCCAAATTTAATGATTCTAGGTCAATGGAAAGTACCCTATGGGTTTTGATTCCCTTGCAAATGTCTAAATACGCAATATAACAGCCATTTATTTAAATTGTGTTAATATTTTAGAAATTTGATTTTTTCACTGCTTTGAGCAATAACAGACCTGAGCATGTGGTATTAATTTCAGCTTGATATCTCGCTCGACGCGTTTCTGAGAAAAAGGGTCTTGACAGATAGACAGACGGATACACGGACAACAAAGTGATTCTATAAGGGTTCCGTTTTTACCTTTCGAGGTACGAAACCCTAAAAAATTATAAATGCTGGCAGAATTTTGTTATGGGTGGATCACTAGTTATTATTTAAATAATATTATTGTTTTTTATTTTAACCCTGGAACTGAGGTGTTTGAACGTAGGTTGTGTACACTAAGCCCAATGATTATGAGAGTAATTTTAATAAATATTTGTATTCTATTGTACATACACAAATAAGTGATACATATTTATAAACCTATTTGCAAACAATTGTTATTATGTTTTACAAATAAAGCTAAAAATTAATATGACTGCTGCTAAAACCGTAGAACATTTAAATTTTTAACAAGGCCCTCAAATGCTTTTGCTATGTTTTCTATATTAACTACATGGATACTATTTTTTGTATTCCAACTTAAAATATGAGGAGTATAGAAAAGTGGTCTAGGAAAATTTGGCTAAACCTAAGTAAGCCTGTATCACTGGCACGTCTATCATAGAAGCCAAAAAGCCTGGTTATGCACTAAAAAAACATAACATGAACCTATCAGTTAAAATGTAATAGTAATTGAAAGAATGTATAATCAACTGACGGGCCTGTTGGTCTAGTGGTCAGTGACCCTGGCTGCTAAACCGGAGGTTGTGGGTTCGATTCCCACCCAGGACAAATTTTGTGTGATGAGCATGAATGTTTGTTCTGTGTCTGGGTGTGATTTATCTATAATATGTATGTATTTAAAAATTATATAAGTATATTTATCAGTTGTCTGGTTACCATAGTACAAGCTCTTGTTAGTTTGGGATCAGATGACCGTGTGTGAGTTGTTCTAGGATATTTATTTATTATTTATTAACTATTGGAACAGTCTCTAAGTGATTTTCCTCTAGTATTTCTTAACCTTTCAACAACCCAGCGACCGCCAGTTGTATTTTTATTGTGTCTCGAATTGTGTGTGTTTGAAGAATTAATTGTGAAAAAACATGTCACCACATCACAATCTCAGTTAGTCATTTTGTGAGTTTATCAGGCATGGGTTTTATTTTTAATCAAATAAAGTTGAATGCTGTTAAAAAAATTATTTTTTATCAAAAGAATGAGCAAGGAAATAACACGGCAGATGATCAAGCAAATAAATAATTTTGGTGTTGGTATGACTCACTTTCTATTAAAATGAATTCGTGATGTATTTTATTTGCACACATAAGTGCTTGTCAATTTACTATATTCTCATTTTTTTGAATCCATAGGTAGGTAACTACTGCAAGCATTTAGTTGTAAATCCCCTACCTGTTAAATATAAATATGCAAACTCAGTGATTCCTTATTAAAATATTGGTTTGGTTTTTTTGAATAATTGCTTAAAACGAAAATACCTAGGTTGACGGCCAGGTACAGTTATTTTGTCCAGTACTGTTGACAGACAATATGAAAAAATTGTGTGCATTGATTTGACTTGCTAGTGCAATGACCTAGGTATTCAAGCAAAAAGTTCGTAATAGATTTGTTTTCAAATTATCTAGCCATATGTATTTTTTGTACTCATGACACTTAGAATTTCACTGAATAGGGTCATCAAACTGTAAATAGCTAATATTACATGAACTACTGTTAATGACTTCAATACACCTGGGAAAGTTAATTATTTTAATTAATGCAGCGGGTGTTTTTTTCTAGTTTGAAACTTTAAATTAAGAACAATCAAAACATTTGTCAGTGTGTAAAAGTTGAAGTTATCAAACAGTGGGCGTGTACAACGAGAAGTAACGTTAAAAAATATCAAACTAACACTCACCATTATTTACACTATTTCCAAAGAGAGCGACAAAATGTTGAAACAACAATTAGGTAACAGAAGATCTCGAACGAACAAGAGGCAACAGTAATTGTAGGCACTGTCGGTTACTCATACACCTTCAATCTACTTCAGTAATAGGTTATAAAAATAGCTGACGCCAAAATTGGTATCAATAAGTTATTTTATTGTTAGGTTATTAACTTCATTCTTATTAACAAAAATAATAGAAGGCAAACTTAATCAGAAAATTAAACAAATTAAAAAATAATACATAATGTATAATCCAACCCGCTCGGCACCACCCTCGTAGTGATGTGGTCATGTGGTTGATTAGTGACGGGGTGGTATGAACTTTTCTCCATCGGTGTACACATACCCTAACATTAGTTAGTTTGGGCTTGTTTGTATCATGAACAAGGATTAGTCGATTTTTGGATCCCTTCAAAAAACAATGTTGACTTTTGATGATAGATTGCCTAATAAAATATATTTAAACAGAAACGTGTTATATTCTCTAGTTTTCAGTGAAAATAAAATTATTTCTATAATACGAAAAACGATTTGTGGAATTAGAACGTTACATTATTGCCAGCTTATTGCCAGACACCTGACACAGTCCGTAAGCCATAAACTTCAGCCAGTCATGTTAAATACTCTTTTTTTATTATCAGATTCTCGTTATTTTTAGATAATAACAGCTTCAAGTTAAATAAACATAAAAGTAGTAAAATACGGCCGGCGTAACTTAGCGAGTCTAAACATAATCTATGCGAACGTTAGCGAACGTACAGTCGTAAAATACTGTTATAGGCATTATTTTTTTAATAAAAAACGAATAAAAAAATATTATACAGAAGCTAAATTTAAATAAAATAAATATCAAACTAGACAGTCTGTCCGTAATGGTACACACACTGCCATCTATTGTCGAGTAGATAAAAAATTCAAATGTTTCAATTTCAACACCAGATGGCGCTTATGCAAATTGATGATTTATTGTAATGCCGCTATTGTTCAATAGGTGTCTCTGAAAGCTTTTAGTCTGCTGCAAAATAAAATTTTAGAAAAACTAAATTATTTGATTGTGATACCAAACCATAATTTTTGCCATAGAATTTTGCAAAAAATTTCTTCTTTTTCTAGAAAATTGTTTCTCTTAAAAAAATCCTAAAAATAAGCCCGCGACAGCATGTAATTATCTAACTTTTATAGTTCACTCACAATAACCTTTTTTATGGCAACAAAATTATTTTCAAAGGTGTTTTAATTAACATTGTATTATTTCTTATTAATATAAATACGTTACGTATTACCTACAAGTATTTAATTTTGAATGAAACCTACTATGAGAATTGAGACATCTACTTATTACATTATAATATTTTGCATAGTAGAAAAATCTATCTGTCGTAAATACAATGTGGAATTTTACAAAATAGGAGTACCTATCACTAGTTGATTCGTTTACATGTCAAAAGTACAAAAAGTCGCTCGATGTTTTGTTTTTTTTTATTACCATTATGGTATTTTTAAAAAATCTCAAGATTGTAGTCAAGTTTGTTTACCCGTCTAAATAATTTTACTTTATTTAATTATACATAACTTCATTCAGAGCACAATTCTACATAAAAATTGTTTGTAAAACTAAAAAAACTATGGTGCTACCTTAAGGCCTATTTATTCTTAAATAACTTAAATACCCATTTATTTAACACTAGCGACCCGCCCTAGCTTCGCACGGGTGTTCAAATATTTAAAAATCCCGGCTTTTCTCTACTATAATAAGCATGTATTATACATATAAACCTTCCTTAAGAATCACTCTATTAAAAAACCGCACCAAAATCCGTTGCGATAGTTTTAAAGATCTAAGCATAGATACATAGTGACAGAATGGGTAGTAGAGACTTTGTTTTATACTATGTAGTGATTAAAAAGGACAGCATCTGAACAGTGTCTGATCAGTGAATCTTTATCCAGTGTCTACAGTAGAACAGTCAGCACTATCCGTATTAGTGTTTAGAAGGCCGTTGGGGCTATCCCGCACACGATGCATCAGGGAGGCATCTCTCTCAGTGCACTAAAGCAATCGGTGTTGTTCTCCGCAAATAGCACCGATGCACTACAGACAGTAATGGTAGAGGACCTGCTGGGTGTTTTTCTAAAATTAAAATGATAATAAAGTGTGTTATGTCATGTCCTCATTTTTGTTATGTAGAGTTGCGAACTTATGATCACCCTAAACAAACATTACAAAGTCGACTATATCCCATTTAACGACAATGCTAAATGACGTTCAGTCAAGTCGTTGAACGTTACATTAAACAACTTGACGAATTGTCGTTTAGTCATTCAATGAAATGTCGCCATTCAATTAACGCGCTAGTCATACAATCAAATAGCTCATACAACCAGATGACTGCGACATAACCATAACTCGGTCCTATAAGCTGGGCCTGGCCCTTTGAGCTTCGTCTCTCGGCTCTCTGTTGTTAAGGGCAGTATAATACGTGCAAGTACTGCTTTGATGCGGTCTTAGGAAGGGGCCCAACAGGGCCATCGCCTGCCGGGGTTGCGGAATGTTTATAATAGTTACCGTGACCCTGGAACATAAAGGGCAATCGAAGGAACATGAGTGGGTTTTAGTCAGTAAGAGTCTGACACGCCCACCCGCCGCACCCAGAACGGGAGCAGTCATTGGATGATTTCACACTCACCAAAAAAAAAATGCGGTCTATATAGTACGTAGCAGACCTACAAAGTATTTATGTATAATATTTATAGGTAGGATAGGTCAATGTGATTACATCATTCTGTTTGGATAACATAAAATTGGAAACAAAAAATACTGTAGAGCTTGTCAAACAAAAAAAGGTAAAGTATAGTTTTTTATGGTTATTTTAAATTTAGTTTTGTTGTGTGAGAGAGGTATAAAGTCTTCACGCAAAATATTCAGGATAATATTGGGAAGTAATATGCAGTTAATACATTATAAAGCTGTAAAGTGTTTCTTTTAGTTGAACGCGCTAATTGCAGGAACTACTGGTCCGAATAGAAAACATATTTTTGTGTCGGATAGCCCATTGAATAAAGCATATACTTATAAATCAAATGCTTTGTCTTGAATGACGAATGCCTGACTGTCGGAAGTGTCGGATAAACGCATAGCCATAATCGCTGATCGTAGAGACCCAAAAAAGAAAAGAGTGTAAATGTTTGTGTGGCTCGACGTGATTCCTTGGTCCAATCTACTTAAATTTTGCATTAACATTCTTTTACACCATAGATGACAAACTTAAAATTCATTAGTTAAAAAATAGTGAAAAGTACTTTCTAGCTTGGTGCAAAATACTTTTAAAAATAGCATTTTCATAAACTCCTAAAATTATTATTTAGTAGCGTAATCCAATTATAATAGATTCTAAAAGTTCTATAATACTATCTCGAATATAACCTCATTGGATCTTCTTTGATTTTGCTGGCAATCTTACAACGAAAAAATCAAAAACGCCATTTGTGTTTCTTTTTTATATATTTATTTTTTCAACAAATAATGGCAATAACCTGTTTTTTTGGATATAACGGCCAGTTTTAAATGAAGTTTGATGATGTGAAAACTCTTTAGTGAGTTCTATTACATTGGTAAAACCTATTTGCTTAAACCTTCGAACACACATAATATTATAATGTAAATGTATAATTCAAGTACTTATTTAGTGTTGAAATACTAAAAATAAATATGCATTATTTTTTTTTAGTTAATAAAAGTACATTACATTCTTTTAATAAAGAGAAAACCAAACACCCTGATCAAATTTTTCGAAGTAATTGTAATGATTAGATCAAGTTGTAATTTTTGTTTTTATGCATTGTTGAAAGTCTGGATTAACTCGTTCGGCATAACTGGGCACCATATTTATCTAATTGCATTCCTTTATATTGTGAAATTCGTCACAACATACCCATATAGTGACGAGTTATAGATTAGATTTAGAATTATTTGACGGGCTTGTTGGTCTAGGGGTTAATATTTATGAATTTATAAATAATATAAGTTTGTATTGTATTAGTTTTCCAGTTTTTCCAAAAAAAAAAAAAACCACTAAACTGGAACTCGATCGTGCGCTAGTGTTGCATTCAAGAGTGCCAAATGGTAAAATTTCGTTTCGAATTCGAAATTACGATTGGAATCGAGCGTCAAGAGTAAGCACCCTGGTTACCATAGTGTAAGCTCTGCTTAGTTTGGGATCAGATGACCTTGTGTGAGTTGTTCAAGGCTATTTATTGTTTATTTATTTATATACTTATTAGCTGTCCCTTGCGGCTTCACCCGCATTTTTCGTTACTGCTCCGCTCCGAGCGTGATGGTATATAACCTATAGCATTACTCGATAAATGGGCTATCTAACACTGAAAGAATGTTTCATATCGGACCAGTTGTTCCAGAGATTACCCCCTACATACAAACTTACAAACCTACAAATTTTACGTCTTTATAATATTATTATAGTATAGATTATTCATCTCTGTTCAGGTATCTTAGGTTAAGTAGATAGGTACGTTTATAATATTCAAAATGTACACGGTTAAGTATAATTTTGTACTTTATTTAACATAGGTTAAGTATTCGAATTGAAAGACAATAGGAAGCCTAGACACGTGCAGACAATTAGTAAGTACCTACGTATTTTGCTTCAAAAACTAAAATAACGTAGGTCTTCAATAAACGTAGCCGATTTATGCGGGACTATTTTCATGTCATTCTCTTACCTTGACACAGGTTAAAAGTAATTTATACAGCATTGTATAATAATAATCATAAAATGTATTCAAACTGAATTGTGTACAAAAGTATGCATATATATATATTCTGTAACAAGCTTCATATATTATGTAACAAGATTTCGATACATAAAATTCTAAGAATAAACTAAAAACAATGACGTTAAACACTGCAATAATTAATGGTGGTTCGGAATTTGCAATGTTGGATAGCAAATTGAACTGGTCAGGGGTGCGCATCATGCGTCAAGTGAATACCATGCTCCCGACTCACGGTAATAGGAATAGAATCGTGAGGTTTCAGTCTGAAGAAGTCCGACATAAGCCTCTATCTTTTGACGGAGAGTATCCATGAGGATTTCCTCAAGAATAAAAAGGTTAGTTTTAATCTGTGTTTCAGGCATTTTACAGTTCAATTATCTTAAGACAGCAACATTTTAAATGATATTGAAACTGTTTATTATTACAAAAAATATGTTTTCCCTCAGTATGTTTTTATCATCCGTAAAAAAAAAACAACAGCGTTACCTGTAACTTGATCAGCAACTAAATAAATCAAAGATTATCAAAAAAGAACTGGTTTTCAGGTTAGCTTGGCAATGAACATGTTTGCTAGACAAATACGGTCTTAAATCAACTAATATTTTATAACCCAAGCACATCAGGCAATTGTCACACATTGTTGATCCAAAGAAACTCCCGCGGCCAGGATCTAGAATTATTCCCAATTGCTGGTTCACAAAAACTTTACAAAAGCTTTTTAAGGTGTAGTCTCGTCACCACTAAACTTAGAAAAGTTAGTTACGGGGTTTAATTCATAGTCATAGTTTTTGTATGTGTTACATAATTGTTCGGAATAGTTTTCGGTCTGGTCGCACTTTTCTTGGACCATTAGGTACGCCTGATGTCTTTTATAACTCAGTCTTTGCTCGCTTTTCTTCGTTGTCGCTTGATTTAAATCTAAACTGTAATGTATAAGTCAGAAATCGCTAAATCACCTAGAGTAATAGAGAAAACAAAGTTGCTTTGCATAGCCAGTTCTTTAGCTAAATCTACAAAGCAACGTTAGATATATTTTTCGCTGTTTAACATAAAGAAGTCATTGATCAATATTTGATAAAGCTAGTATCTATCTCGATTTACTGCTAATAAGGATGCAGATTTATTTAATCCATTATTCAATAAATTTTAAGGTCCAATTCAAAGTCACATCGCTTGCTAATCTATTTAGATTTGGTGTTTACTGTTATAATCAGCTCGATTTATTTTGTTTGCTGCCATGACACATTTTGGAGCTGACGAAAATCTCTTAATTGGCCGGCCGTTTAAAAGGCAGACAGATATAAATCTATTAACATAAAAATGAATCGCCGAAATATAGCTTACTGCACCAAATCGGATAATTCTTTCTTTTTGGTGTTAGTTATTTTAAGAAAGGTTTGCGAAGAAAAAAATAATATTTAAAAAAGTCATAAATAAAAAAAAACCGTTCAAAGAAAAGTGATTGAAAACGGCTGAATGACATTCCGTAACAAAAATTAACTCAAATGGCATTTCTCGTTTTTCTATACTAATATTATAAAAAGAAAATCTTTGTTTGTTTGATTGTAATAAATAGGCTTAAAAACTACTGGACCGATTTTAAAAATTCTTCCACCATTAGAAAGCTACATGGTCCACGAGTAACATTATAGGCTATATAATATCACGCTATGTCCCACGGGAGCGAAGCAGTAACCAAAAACCTAACGTAACGCGGGTGAAACCGCGAGGAACAGCTAGTTTTAAATAAAAATTGCCAGCATCACGTAATACAGATACTCTTAGATATACACACATCAACATGATCTAGGGATATTTCAATTAAACCTCATCATCTCCCTAGCCTTTTCCAACTATATTGGGGTCGGCTTCCAGCCTAACCGGATTCAGCTGGATACCGGCGATTTACGTGGAGCGACTGCCTATCAGACTTCCACAACCCAGTAACTGGGCGACACGACACCTCTTGGTTAGACTGGTCAGAGTTTCTAGCTAACCAGTAACGTTCTACGAATGTCAAAGTTCTACGAATGACAACCGGGACCAACGGCTTTACGTGCTTTCCGAGGCACAGGATGTCAGTGATGTCCTAGATAAACTTAAAGTACATATGAATTGAAAAAATCACATTGGTACTTGCCATTTCGAACCCACAACCTCTAACACGAGAGGCGGGCGCCATATCCACTGGGCCATCACGACATGGAGCATGTCTGGGATATGCTTCAGAGAAGAGCTCTTAGGAATTTCCCTGAAGATAATATTGTGCATGAAAACCAGCTTTTTTGCATTTTAGCACGACTTGGGACAGTATTCCACAACAGGATATTGACACCCTTGTTTTGAGTATGCAGAACCGCTGCAGATGTGTCAAAAGATTCTTATGTGTCATCCACGGATTATTAATTTTAAGTTTTCAACCATTTATATTATTCATATAAAAAAATGTTGTTTTGTTTAGCTTTTGATGTATCAAAAATAAAGTTAAGATTGAAATTCTGTCTGAGTTTTTCCTCTTCTTCTAAGGCTTTTTTTAAATTTAACTTCATTTAAAAGGTTATTATTAGATTAGATAGCCAGATAGGCTATTAAACAAGGTTTATTTTAACGTCTAGGTGTCTTAAAAAAAGGAAATAGAATTTTAGTTATTTAGGTTTAATTGAAATATGTAATATGAGACCATGTTGATGTGTGTATTTCAATTTTTAAAACTTAATCTTTCTCATGGTTAAGACTCCTTACTGGAAAACTTTTAAATCTACGACCATATTTTGTTAATAAATACTTTATTGAATAAAACCTTATTGGATCTTCTTAGATTTATTATTTATAATAAGGGATGCTGGCCTTCATTCGTCGAAAAATTAGAAATGCTATTTGTGTTTATTTTTTATTTCTTATTTTTCTGAACAAATTGCCGTGAACTGTTTTTTTTTTGGATTTGACGGCCATTTTTTAACAAGAAGATGAGTAAACTCTTTCGAAAGTTGTATTAAATTGGTAAAATCTATTTATTATATTCTAATATTATAGATGTCAAAGTAAGTGAGTATACTTGTTACTCTATCACGCAAAAACTATTTTAATGTGTTTTGTTAAAAAAATTACAGTAATCCTATAAATTAGAATAACGAATAGGCTACATAACATCACGCTTTGACACAAAAATCTAAAAAGACTAGGGTGAAACCACAGGGCACTGCTTATTTTAAATCAAATACCTAACCGTATTTTTTTAACTAGTTAGTCTAGTCTCATCTTAAGAAGGAACACATACCGTCACCGTGCAATATATAGGTAAGTATATGTGTACATATTTGTTTGAACGAGTGTCTTAAAGTTGTAGTGAACTTAGTTCCTAAATATATACTTATTTCAAATAGTGTAATACGAACTTTGACTCATGGAATCCATGAACATAAAATGATGCTGATGATTCAGCACGTTCCGTAGATGAAACGGATTGATTTTAAATAGATACATAAGGTAGACACCTACTTACAAACCTACCATCAATTATGTCGAAATCATCTGATTAGGTACGAACATCGTGTAGAAATAGAAAGATCTTGATTAGTAAAGGTAGTTAAAAGAATATGCATGAACTGCCCCATTAGCAGCATATGCATATTCTTTTGACTAACTTTGCTCATGTGTCATGTTTTCTAAGTTTTTATGTTTCCTAACTTGTGTGTGTCAATAAATATAATTTAAATGAATTTATTTTAATATAAAACAGTTTGTTAAGGACAGTTCAATTATCACGGCTGGACGTGGACGCATATCAACGTTTTCATAAACTATACATAATTTAAGAGAAACTGATCATTGCTCCGAATAAAGTGTTAAAGGATTGGATAATTAAGCCTCAATCCGAACCAGGTAATTAAATTGGCATATGATCCTACCTAACCTAACTGAGAAAATTGTATACACTGTTTTCTTGTACAATGCTTTCTATTTGATTTTCTATATTGCGAAAATGACAAATAGAAAATGCTTCAGTACGGAGATAAGAAGAGGTTGTTACAGAGATGCCACTAAAAGTAAGAAAAGCTATGTAAGATATTGTAATTAAAAGAATTTTAAAAACTTACCTATCCTTCCTCTATAAACAACTTCTTTAAGTAACCCTGGAGATGCGATTACACGAGTTTTAAACAATCAAAGCGGAAATTCTGGTGACGTCAAAACGCAAAAAGAACATTAAAAAGTTAATTAGATACGTATGAGTAAGTATAGCGTAATAATGCCGACAGAGACTAGCGATCAGTCTTGAGCGTTAAATAGGTACCTATGTCAGTACATCGAATTTTGAAATCGAAACAATAACAATAGGTACTTACCGACGAGATATTCGTTCTTTAGGCTGATGTTAAGTGGAGGTGTCTACGTATACGAAACTGCAAATATTGGCCTTGTAAGTGCGTTGCCATTTCAGAGACAAACGCGCTGTCTAAGTGCCTGTAATTATATCGCTGCATTTCCTTGAATAAGACCGGAATATAGCAATGCTGCTAAATTTGTAGAAAATCCCTGGATGAACTCAAAAATCCTTCCTGTTACCTTTAGATTTCCCTAGGAAAGGTAAGTTATACGTAGGTATACAACCCCAGTGTTGATTAGTAGTAGAAAAGCTCACAGTTTACTTTGTAGCTAATATAAACAGTTTTGAAATTCGTAAATAATTCCAGCACCATTCACCCAAAAAACTTATTAACCTTCGATTGTCGATCAACACGAATCATCTTTCGGGTCAAGATTACCCATAACTTAATAGATAGGCTGATTCATTTTAACATAATATGTTATCTCATGGAACGTTTTTGTGTTGTATGGTGTATGTACTGAGATAGCATTAAAAGGGGATCGTACCGGTAGAGCGGTAAGTACAAAGGTTATATTTATTTGCGTCAATAAGTAATTAAACACGATGAATTTCGGTATTATATCTAATACTAGCGACCCGCCCCAGCTTCGCACTGGTGTTACAAATATTTAAAAATCCCGGCTTTTCTCTACTATAATAGGCATGTATTGTACATATAAACCTTCCTTAGGAATCACTGTCACACAAATGTCATTTAAACCGGTTCAGAGATAGGTACCGATTTAAATGACATTTGGAATAGTTTCCATCCCGGAAATTCCCCGGGAACGGGAACAAAAGCTAGTAATACATTTTTTCATGGCCTTGGACAAACTAATTGAAAAGTCAAAAAAATCTATACAAATACACAAATCCTTCACGATATGTTAGATAAGTATGAACACAATACTTTTCAGCATTTACTAGCTAATAGGCAATCCGACAAACATAAATAGGACTTGCGTATGAAGGGGCCCGTACAAACTAAGTTTATAATGTTACGAATTTTTTTCTTTAATTCATTGACAGTGCTTTTTACCTGTAGATTTTAATTCCTTTGCTAGTGCCAAAATCTATACTAATATTATAAATCTGAAGAGTTTGTTTGAACGCGCTAATCTCGGGAACTTCGGGAAAAATAATTTTGTGTTGGTATATAGGTCATTTATTGAGGATGGTGACAGGGTAAATAACATCACGCCTTCTAACAGCACCTATGGGAGCGGAGTAGTAAACAAAGATGCGGGTGAAATAATGGTATTATCATTTGACTTAGAAGGTAGTTTTTTTAGCGGCTCCAAGAATATGATAAATTTATAAGTCTGCCGACAAAGTAACCCTTCATCACTTTTAGATAAAATAACCTATTGGCCACAGCCTACGAAAAAAAAACATGATGATACACAGCTACACAGTAGGCACCTATTCAGTGGACAGTTCTGTTTACAGTACAAATTATTTGCTGTGGCGCGTTATGTTATGACGCGCGTCTCACTGTTGTAATGTATATAGTTAAACCAAATAACGTGAATATGTAACATTGATATGGGAAATCAATAAGTAGACCCGGCTTTAAAACTGGTTCTGTTATTAATAACTATGAGTTGTTGCGTGTTGGAGGAATCTATATCATCATCATCATCATCAGCTTCAAACCATTAATGTGCTGGAATTAAGACTATTATGATTAATTATCTTTATTTCAGGTGAAAGCTTGAAAACGACCTATGCAATGTATTCTAAAATATAAATTTCCGGAACAACGGTGCAGGATCTCCTAATAAAATCCCTTATCTGATTTCATTATGTTTGGATGATTAGCAAGACAAGCCATATTTAGTGGTCACTGCCACGAATATACTACTAATACTTCCGCATTCGAAACACAATGTTGAAGTGTCTCTTAGTTCTCTTACCCTAGAACTGATAAATCGAAACGTGCTTTGTCCCGGTAGTAATTTTTATTGTAAATTCTAAATCCATACTAATATTATAAATGGGAAAGTGTGTCTGTCTGTCTGTCTGTCTGTTTGTCTTTCTTTCACGGCAAAACGAAACGACGGATTGACGTGATTTTTTAAGTGGAGATAGTTGAAGGGATGGAGAGTAACATAGGCTACTTTTTGTCTCTTTCTAACGCGAGCGAAGCCGCGGGCAGAAGCTAGTAAGATATAAATAGATGATGTATGATTACTTAATCACTTATAGAATCGCGTATAAAAACTATGTTATTCCGTTAAGTTTCGGCAAGAGTAAACAACAATTTTAAATAACGTAATGGTATGGTTCGTGGATTCTAGAAAAAAATAACCGTCACAAACAAACAAGCACAGACGGTTAATTTTAGAAACAAATTTAAATTCATACCGTGTCGAGTAATGCCGCTATCTAAATTAACGTAACGTCGCCGGTTCCGTATGTGGATAATAGCTTCAAGTTAAACATTTCCTTGAAGATGCTGCTAAATCTATTTGCAAAACTTACAGATGAAGTACATATGTACTGCGACAGATTTTTCGTTCATATACTAGAAAAGTAGGAACTACCTAAATAACCTAACCTAACTACCTAAATTTATCTAAATCGTTATTCGTTTTCAAGTAACGCTAAATATATACAAAATTGGTCGTATATATTTTAAAGACACGGTCTCGTTATCCATTAGAAGTCTTTCTGGTATTTCCTGTCCCAAGAAGCTCTTAAACAGATCGTCCTCCTAACTAGTTTAACTTTTGACGTCATTCTTGAACTTCAGGTTTTATTTCTTTTGTAATTTATGGATTTCCCGCTTAACTATTAAGTTACCTATCAACTATAATAATCGGTCGGTTACTGATAATCCAAGCGATTGTATTATTATTATATTTTACTAGCTTTTGCCCGCGACTTCGTCCGCGTGATTAATAGTTCCCTTTCCCGGGGATATCCGGGATGAAAACTATCCTATGTCCTTTCTCGGGTCCCAGACTATATCTGTACCAAATTTCATTCAAATTGGTTCCGTGATTTAGGCGTGAAGAAGAGACAGACAGACAGACTTACAGAATTACTTTCGCATTTATAATATTAGTACGGAACTTCGGCAGTACGGTACTTAGAAAGGCCTGTCAGGTTCGTAAAGTCTAGCTATAGGCTAGAATAAAAATTGACTCATTTATTGAAATCAATTTAAAAATTAAAAGTGGTACCATTTGTGTTAGTTTGTTATCTTAAGCACGTCGTAATAAACTAGTCAGATAGTTCCGATAGTCAGGTTTAACGACATGTTGTTGATCTATTATGGCATTTAATAGTATACCATTAAAATAGTAGCAGTGAACTAGTATAGTCTAAAAATAGAAACATAAAAATGGTAGGTTTTTTGTGGCTGACTACATAAGTAATTTGTAATAGAGCATAAAAAAAACCTTAGACGTCATCATAATGTGATTAGACGATTTATTCCCTTTATGTCGAGTCCCGTTATGTCGAGCCGAAAACCTTGTCTCGCTTCTATTACCCCTATGTCGAGCTTAGGTTTCTATCCCGTTTCTATTCCCTATATGTCGAGTTCATTTACCACGCTTTTATTACCTTTATGTCGAGTTTGGTGAACAGGTACAGTCAGCCAGTAAATTGCGGCTGCCGCGACGTTGCAGTGCGTCGGCAATGTTTGCTGCAGCTCACACGGATGGCTTTCACGCCATTATGCGTAAGAAAGCAGCTTCCTTACTGCAACGGTTGCGTAGCAGTCGTAACAGCATCCTGAAAATGATTGCTGGTAGACCATATTGCCCCTTCCAAAGACACTGGGTGGAATTAGCTTTAGGATTACATAATTAGTAATAATAACAACACTAACATAGTATATTAAATACATTCTGTTAATAAACTCACTAACAGCGTTATGGACACTTTGGGTCTGAAATAAAGATATTTTATTTTATTTTTTATTTTTATAAAGGCCAATGGCATAAAAATTGTTTTATTATTTGTTCTATTACTTATTTTCATATATTATGTCCAATTTTTCTTAACCTAAACATATAAGTAAATTACAGTAAATCATCACATCACGTATATAAATAATTCTTCGAAAAAATAACTTTCTCAATCTTAATAAATGGTTTGTTCCTATTGAGTCACACCAGTTTGTGTCACACTGTTACACATCGGGAAAAAAATCCCGATTAGTAACACTGTAACTAAATGCGACTTTTTTTTCCTATTGATTTACACTGCAACCTAATAGTATGTAATAAGGTTATAATATCAGTAACAAAGTGTCTCACAGAGTTACAAGATGTTATTTTTTAATTAATGATTGAAAACTTTTAAGGGAACAAAAGTACTAGGCACGCAGTAACGTGAAGTAGTCATGTGCGAAAATTTAAAATTCACAGTACTTTTAATTTTCTTACAAGATCACCTTAATCAATCCAAAGTACTAGGCGCACGTTTTTTTCCCCAGTATTACTCAACAGAACGCTACGTACGTACTCCAGGCTCTAACTTATGTTGGGACTCCAAAAGAAAACAGTTCAATTCTTAATTTTCCTATATCAGGAACGTCGATGAAACAAAAAGGAATAACTCTGGTATTTATTTTATCAGTTAAATGATTTATTTTCGATGTATCCCACTTTATGATAATCCTCTTAGGTATTAACGGTGGATCACGTTTTCTATTTACCACTTCACGTTTCTGCGCGCCTAGTACTTTGGATTGATTAAGGTGATCTTGTTAGGAAATTAAAAATACTGTAAATTTTTAATTTTCGCACATGACTACTTCACGTTACTGCGCGCCTAATGCTTTTGTTCTCTTAAGTTTTAAATTATTAATTAAAAAATAACATCCTGGAACTCTGTGAGATACTTTGTTACCGATATAATAACCTTATTACATACTATTAGGTTGCAGTGTAAATCAATGGGAAAAAAACGTTGCATTGATTTACAGTGTTACTAATCGGGAATTTGTTTCCCGATGTGTAACAGTGTGACACAAACTGGTGTTTCTCAACGGGAACAAACCTTGGCTTTTAATTAATATCCCTGACTGTACCTGTTCACCAAACTCGACATAAAGGTAATAGAAAACGTAAAATATCAATACTTTGGAGAACAATAGACTTCCAAGCTCGACATAACGGGACTCGACATAAAGGGAATAAATCGATTAGACATATTATGGTTCAGGGTCCAAAGTAAAAATAAATTCAATTTTATAGCACACCACAAATCCGTTTAAGAAATAATACCACTGTGTACTTCGTTGGTGTAACCGGTGTAACGTGTTACTTAGCGCGACGTGTAGCAGCAGCGTAGCTTACGGCGTAGCATATAGCGAAGCATACAGCGTAGCATACTCCGTACCGTTCTGTACTTTGCTTTTTATTAAGGCTGTTATTATTACCCAGGCACTACCGAATTTTCAATATAACTTTAAAAAGTGAGAAAATAGATGAATTTGTCAACCCTTTTCTTCATACGACCACCATATAACCATATAAATAACCATAACCATAACGATAACCATATAAATATCTTGGGACAACTCACACACGGTCATCTGATACCAAACTAGGCAGTCTGTGCTATGGTAACCAGACAACTGATATACATACTTTATATAATTTATGTAAATACATACATATTTCAGTTATATTATACCCAGACATAGAACAAACAATCATGTTCATCACATATTGTTTGTGGGAATCGAATCACAATAAAACCATCAATGAATTGTTAGCTTTTTTTGGAGCACCTTACTTAATATGAGTCGTTTACAATATAATTCGCGAGACCAACATTTAAGAACTGTATACTGTAATCCGGTCATTCAACTTGACATTAGGGAAAAACGTTAGCACCTTTGATCGTAGCGTAAAGAACGAGAAGTAATAAAAAACCGGAAAATTATGAGCACCTCAAAGTTATATCCTTAAATTCCTTAAGTGCGCTGCTTTGGGATAAAAGGTATAAATGTATACGAGTATATATGTATATATATATAATTATATATATATATATATTCTTTCACGACTATGTTCAGAAGCTAATGCTTAAAAGCGGAAGAAACTCACTTTGACATTTATGATGTTAGTAAGGACTTGGGAGCGTATAACTTGGTTCCTGCTGTTAATAAAGGCTAATGAAAAGCTATGCTGGTGAAAAAGGAGTCTCTGCATCAAAAAAGCCAGAATTCATATTTTTTATGTATTTTTATAAATATTTCCGTCAATTACGGACAACGAGATGAAAAGTGCATGGATACATTTCGTATGTCTAATGAGACCTACAATGGCAATGAATCTTCTCAAAACCGAGCAGAACAGGTGTTATGATTTTGTTATTATACTGAATAAGGGGTAGTGTGTTGGTTACCGAGACATTTAACCGTCACGGAGATCGACGGTAACGCATAGAACATAATGCATACTGTTTAAGGCGTATCGTGCAGAAGACGAACCACATTTACTTGATGTTAAACTACTATTTCTTAAACAAAATACACAATATTTAAAATAACATTAAATTAATAAAACTAGAATTAAAATAAAGAATTAAAATAAAATGGCATCAAAAAACTCCTCCGCATCGCTGTCAACCGGTAAAGTGCCCAAGAGGCTGGCAGCATTGCCACGTTGGATGGCAATGCTAAGCCTCTGGCCAAGATAAAAGCCAGCCTTTGGGTCACGAGAAGAGTCAACTAGTCTTTTTGACAGGTCTTTAAAAATAAGGTGGGCACTCGGACCCCATGGCCCAAGGGTTTCAACCCCAAACGGCTCGAAAATATAGTTTCCAGTAAGGTTACTATACTTTCGCCGCTTGAGGTTTTCCGCAGCCGAGGCGGCAGCTCCGGCACAGCACGCCGTACTAGGAAGGTGGGATGGCGCAAGAGTATCGACACACGTAGCGTCCCACACTAAAGGCCTACCCATCTTCCATGGGAATAAAGACATACCGTCCGGTCTCTTGCCATCGTCGCGTGCCAAACCATTGGGTTCTAATACAGCTGGAACGCCGACGGCAACAAGAGCACGTCGAATGATGTCATTAATTAATGTAATGTGACATCATTCATGTCATTATTATAATGTTTGTGTACTTCTTGAGTTTGGTTTTAGGTTTTGTGTGTAAGGAGATAATTAACTCACGCAACTATTACTGTACAAAACTCTATTAATATAATTTTGGTAGATACAATATTTGTGTGCACTGGTTACGCTTTTACATGAATTTGAAATAGAATAGAATCGACTGGTCGCGAGCGCGCTGTGTGGCGGAGTGTAGTGGAGGCTTCTTATATCTCTAATACTCGTAATAGAAAGAAAATCTTTTTTTATATAAATAGAAAAAAATAAATAGAAGAAAATTGCTTTTGCCCGCAACTTCGTCCGCGTGGAATAGTTCCCATTCCCGGGAGATTTCCGGGGTGAAAACTATCCTATGTCCTTTCTCGGGTCCCAGACTATATCTATACCAAATTTCATTCAAATCAGTTCAGTGGTTTAGGCGCGAAGAAGAGACAGACAGACAGAGTTACTTTCGCATTTATAATATTAGTATGGATTATTCATTTTATTTTAAAAAATGTGTTGCTTTGATTTCGGTTTATAGTTTTTTGTACTTGTTGTTTCAATAGTAACTTCTCCAGCCCATTTTATTTTATTTTACTTTCATCAGTTCTCGCTTTTCGTAACATTAAAATATGTTAATTTACAATAGTTAATATAAAAAAGTTTTCATCTATACTAATATTAGAAACTAGCTTCTGCCCGCGGCTTCGCTCGCGTTAGAAAGAGACAAAAAGCAGCGTATGTTGCTCTCCATCCCTTCAACTATCTCCACTTAAAAAATCACGTCAATCCGTCGCTCCGTTTTGCCGTGAAAGAAAGACAAACAGACAGACAGACACACTTTCCCATTTATAATATTAAGTATGGATTTTTTGTTGGTTAAGGCAGGCGTCCGTCACTCGCTCAAGGCCACGCGTTTTATGCCTACCGCTTCGCGTATCGTCGACGATACAACGAACACCGGGCTGTCGCGCGCCCGGCTGAGTGCTCGCGCGTCACGGGTACAGCGCTGACTATCAAAATGCCGAAACCACGTAATTATTGCCTGATTATTGTGCAATTCCCCTGTTTCCCAATTCTCTTGTTTCCCTTTTGATTATTTATTAAAATTATTCACGCGGTTTTGGATATTTTCGACACTAAAATATATTAGTCGGGAATTCAAGGAACGAAAAATATGCATCAGTCAATTTATCAAACTAAAAAATATTTGATCAACAAATAAAATATTAATTGTTTTTCTAAAACATTCGTTTTATTACCATTGTCATCATACGTATAACCCTAGCAGATTTGCTGGACGACACGCACACACGTTAGTCGCGCGGCGGGCAAAAGAATCTCAACTCTCTTTGTGCGTACTTATGGTACATTTCTCCTTGCTGCAAACAACTGGTATTATTATTATGATTTTGTAGGCTATTATAGCGTAGGTATTTTGGTTTTTGTATTGAAGTGAAGTATCTGTTACGTAGTAACTATTTATTAATCTGTGGTTAAGGGGCCGAGTTTTGGTAAATAGTGTAGACAATGTGCTAATATAACAGTACGCTACGACCCAAGAGTGGTACTGGTCCACCAAACCACACCAAAAAAGCGGGTAAAACAACCGAGGACAACAAGGCTTATATATATTTAGACTAGCAGCTGACTCGGGTACGCATTGCTGTGGTTATCGTCAAAATAACTATGGCCTCTTACAAGTTGAATTAAACTGCACACGATGTGTTTTGATTAAAACCCATCGCTGACAAACAATGTGAAGAGTATTTTATATACAGGGTTACAAGGAAAGTCGTGCTGAATATTAAAGGCCCTTATTATTTATTTAATTTCTGATGAATATGATCTCGCGATAGGATGTCCGAAACATAACGATTACAGAGATATTGAATTTTGAAGATTTTGTTCAAAAAATCCATATTTTGGGCCTTTAACGTTTTTTTAAGAATATTGTTAGAAAATATGTCAATTAATGAAAACGAGTAACAAAGACTGAACCTTAAAGCTTAAAAAATACTGCTCGACAAGCGTTTGAATGAAAAAGAAACACTAAGTGATTTTAACTTTGAATTGCGTCTTCTATGTCTGTTTGTTAAGATGAGGTGTTTTTGGCAAAATAAATATGTATGTCCGTATTGCTTTCACGAACCACGTCCCCAGCTGTTAAAGTTTTTTTGCTTAACCAGAAACCTTCGAATATGAAGACAGCTATTGTCTTTCTATTCGAAGGTTTAAATAAGAATTCTGGAACTAATTCTCTTCTTCATTTATTCCTGTCCATTTTTTGTTTAGTTCTACTTGTAGGAAATACTTAGAAAGGAGTTGGCAGACTCTATTAACAGTTAATTTGCAGTTCTTCACCATCTTTATAATTTTATCTCTTAATGACTTTGTTATGTATATATATTTATTTGTATGTATATATATATATGTATTTATTATTATTGTATATATGTACATTTTTATATATATAATATATGTATATATTCTATTGTTATTTATAAAACTTTGCCGATTAATTTAATTTGCACCTGCCATATTTTGTCTCTGCATCACCCTAAGGTAGACTGGTAGATAATGCCTAAGGCATTAAGTCCGCCGTTGTGCATTGTTTTATTACATGTGCATAAAGTTTTTTAAATAAATAAAAATAAATACTTGTAAATGTAATGTAATATTAAATGACTTTAATGAAAGAAATAAAACTATTAATTTGTATTTTTTAATGTCACAAGTTGAAAGAAATGGCCTTCAAAATTAATAAAATTTTAAAAGTACCCCATTTCAAAATATAGATTTGACGTCAAGAAGCTCCTTGAAATTATCCTCAAAAAAACTGACGAGGTGAATATGTATGTACTAGTAAAACAATTAAAATTGCGTTTATTTGTTATCGCACGCTTCACAAAACTACTAATTACAGTAAAAGGATGTGACCAAAATAGAATTTTATATTTCTGAAAATATAAAATTTTATTTTGGCCACGTCCTTTTACTCTAATTAGTAGTTTTGTGAAGCAATATTTACTTTGGATACTTTTAATTTGTGCTCCTTGGCTTTACTGTTCATGACGTTATTTTCGATTAAAATTCGTAAATCTACCATGTCTCGTACGGGTACAGCCAGTTAAACGAATTGATTGATTGGGTTTTAATGTGGAATTGGAGAAGTATGTAAAACTTTCCCTTTATTGTGAAAAATTTTTTATATATTTTTTTTTTGTTCTGTTTATACCCATGAATTAAACCATTTTATGCTACACTGATGGAATTTTTTCCCATTGGGTGACAGTGTAACTCAATGCCACGTGAATTCTCAAAATTAAAATCGTGGGGTTTATAACGTTTATAATTATATTGACTGTTGGCTGTTGTTGGAATTTCGCTCGCCCTACAATTTTATTTTTGCGTCTGTACAATGCCCTCAATTGATGAGAAATGTAGGGTGTTGACTAGTGCCTACGGTCTACCTAATTATTTTGTAGCTTTTAGTACATTATCTACACCATGAAATCCTAAACAGTTTATTAATTTAAAGTTTATAGTTTTCTCAGTAACATTAAAATTAAGTATAGATATATTGTAGAACTATAGATGTATTGTGTTCTACTAGTCCAGCCCTTCATTTGATACCCATTTTGAGGGGGTTGTAAAATGTAATACCACGAAATGTACTACTTTCTGGGAGGCGGCCATCTTTGATTTACGATAATGCTGCAGAACATTGTTGTTTTTTCATTCGAACTAAAGGTTAAATTTCAGATCCATCAGTCAACAGAAAGTGGGTAAAAATTTAATTACTAAAAAAACAATACTCAACCCAAACAGGGCAAAATAAAACCGTTTAAAAGGTTAGGTCAGTGACAGTTGGACTCGCTATCGACAACTTGTGGTTCCACCACTTGAATAGAGCCTTTTAAATGTGTGCTATATTTAACATGATATACAAACAAAAGCAAAGTTAGTACTTCAAGAAAAACTTGTTTATGATGAACTTGTTTTTGTAAGTTTGTTCACAATATTGGAAGATTTGTTTAAGACCACAGACTTTTTACAGGGTTTATGTTATCTACAAGACAAGTAAATGTTTATTAACAGGTTTAATATAACATGTTCAACTAGAAAATAATATAATATAAGTATAGATTGTACGTGAAAGTAATGCACTCTAAACATTTTGTGTTAAACAGCTGGCTACATGTCTGGCTGAAATTTTTTTTAAGGTTTCTTCATAACATCCAGGTTAATATTCTACTGTCTGTAATTTGTATTTACTTTGTGTGATGAGCATGATTGTTTGCTCTATGTCTGGGTGTAATTTATCTATAATATATAATTATAAATAATATATATTTATTTATAAATAATAATAATATATTAAAAATACATTTCACGAAAGTAAAACACATTCAGATTCAAAATACATGCGAATAAAGTCGTGGGCAATAGCTGGCATACTTATAGACTCGTTTAAAAATCTTACCCAACGTCTTACAAATTAATCCCGGACGCACCTGAAGGCTTTTTCAAAGCTTTCCGCAGTAAGCGAAATAAGTAGCAATAACAGGCGTTATTAATTTACTATGTAAATATTTTATCTTGCCTTTTATCATATTGACATATATTGATGGATTAGAAGGTTTTTTATAATATTTGTACTCAGTCGTACTGACGTACAAATTTGAAACCAAATACTTAATGTAATAAGTAAAGTGTAACAGAGTGTAACAGAACAAGAAATTTAGGCCGTAGGGCCTGGATTTCTGTAGTGCCTGTTGGGGCCACAGGGCACTACAGAACCACGTTGACATTTGGAACTATACAAATTGTAGCAGTTTCAAAAGGGCATTTTAAATCTATTTATATTGAGGTTATTTTGTTACCAGCAAAGACACAAAACATAATTATTTTCAAATTACTTTCAAGATGATGTAAACATGTAGATAAATAAAAAAACGTCTGAGTTTTAATTCTATGTTTGGAAGATGATAGAATGACATCAACAGCGACTTTTTTGTGTTTTGATTCCTATGATTATAGTTTTTTAATTGACAATGATGCTAACGCCAAGGGGAATTCCTTGGTGTGTACTTAAAGAAACATTGTAAGTAATTGGGTTCATCTATCATATTAAAGTAGACCTAAGGTGGAGAAGACTGGTAGAATTAAGTCCGCCTATGTACTGTGTTTGTACATGAAGTTTATTAAATAAATAAATAAAGTAATTATATAAAAGTGTTATTATGACACAACGTACCCCACCAAAGGGACAAATGGATAACCTGAGTAGGTCAGAATCTGACTTAAATACAGCAACATCAGATAAGCAGGGTTTTGTAAACATTACTAGACACAAACACATTCGAAGAGGAACTCCCTAATCCTCGGGGGAAGATGACGAGATAGTAGAGGACAAACATAAAGCGGCATTTGAGCTTTTTGAGGATGATATAAAAAATATTATCGAGTCTTTGAAGTCAGATCAACTTCACTCAAATAACAACAAATCAAATTGCATTGATGTCGAAACTGATAGCTGATATTGCTGAATTAAAACTTCAAAACTCTAATATACAGCGATCTAATGAAGAAATTGAAATGAAATGAAATGAAATCGTTTATTATGCAAGTAGGATCTTAAAATCACTTTTACTTACATGTCATATTTTTTATGCTAGTTGGAGCCGGCATTTCCTAACTGGACTACCTCTGAGAAGAAACGCCGAAACAAACTCAGGGATCATCGTCTCTTTTGAAGTCCAGACAATGTCAATTTCTTTGTGCAACAAACCATGCAGAATAACATTCGGGCTAGCCTTTTCAGGAAAGTGCCAGTAACAGTTTGGGAAAACCTGCCTCAAAAAGCATCGTGAGCTCAACTTTAATCTAAAGGAGCTCCACAAACCGATACCACATTACTGCTTGTTAAATCATGGGCTAACAAGTCGCCCGCCGAATAGTCATTTTGTGCATTCTAGATGACTTGTACACTTACAATATGGTATGTTTTATATATATACAGTGTGTCCGGGCATGGACTAGCGATATTCTAAACACTTAAATATAAGCTATATTTAAGTACAATTACACTCTAAGCGAGGGTCCAAATCACTTCCCTGCTACGGGGCAGCCATTTTGTTTTTTTTGTTGAACTATTCCATATGAAAATACAAATAAAATCATATCTCTCTAAGTTTTTGTGATACTGAGATAAAAATAGGCTTATTTGAAAGCCAACCATATTATCTACCGTTAACATTACAAAACAATGTGCTCCCAATTCCATAACTTTTGAAAAAAAATGTGAAAGTCGAAAAAATAAATAAAAAATTATGCAATTCAAACAATAATGGTTAATTACTACAAAAACACCCCCGACAACTTTTATTGTTTTTTTGCTAGATCGACAGATTTTGAGATAAGCTACAATACAAAATAAAATTTACAACTGTATGTCAATTACTTTAAGAGTTATTGTTGTTTGAACATAGCGTATGCACAATTAGAAAAGGTCTTTGTTAAACGCTACAGTAACATTTATGGCGTTTATTGTTTTTCATCTGGGAACAGGCCAGAAATACTGTTCGTTACTACCGTTAGTGAGCGAGATGGAACATAATTAGTCAACTACCTGGAACAAAATCACAGTTTTAGGGACAAATTATTAGTTGGGTTAGTTGTCCCTCGCCCTGCGTTGTGATCGCTACTTTCACTTACCGTACTGTTTACGTGCTGTGTTAAAGTTCATCTTTAAGTGTGATAAAAATGGTTAACCGTCAATATTCAACGCAACATAACATACGTCGATAAAAGTTTGGCGACTCGGTGTAGGCCTATTAGGGTACCTTCGTCGATATTCTTGTACAGCCGGATTTGCACTTCCATTGCAAAAGCCATAGGTACACGAAGTGTATGTCAGCAATATGTTGCGTTGAATATTGACGGTTAGCCATTTTTATCACACTTAAAGATTAACTTTAACGCAGCACGTAAACAGTACGGTAAGTAAAAGTAGCGATCACAACGCAGGGCGAGGGACAACTAACCCAACTAATAATTTGTCCCTAAAACTGTGATTTTGTTCCAGGTAGTTGACTAATTATGTTCCATCTCGCTCACTAACGGTAGTAACGAACAGTATTTCTGGCCTGTTCCCAGATGGAAAACAATAAACGCCATAAATGTTACGGTAGCGTTTAACAAGGGCCTTTTTTAATTGCACATACGCTATGTTCAAACAACAATAATTCTTAAAGTAATTGACATACAGTTGTAAATTTTGTTTTGTATTGTAGTTTATCTCAAAATCTGTCGATCTAGCAAAAAAACAATAAAAGTTGTCGGGGGTATTTTTGTAGTAATTAACCATTATTGTTTGAATTGCATAATTTTTTATTTATTTTTTCGACTTTCACATTTTTTTTCAAAAGTTATGGAATTGGGAACACATTGTTTTGTAATGTTAACGGTAGATAATATGGTTGGCTTTCAAATAAGCCTATTTTTATCTCAGTATCACAAAAACTTAGAGAGATATGATTTTATTTGTATTTTCATATGGAATAGTTCAACAAAAAAAACAAAATGGCTGCCCCGTAGCAGGGAAGTGATTTGGACCCTCGCTTAGAGTGTAATTGTACTTTAATATAGCTTATATTTAAGTGTTTAGAATATCGCTAGTCCATGCCCGGACACACTGTATATATATATATATATGCCAAATATAATAATAATAATAAAAAAAAATATAATAAATATAATTAGCTAATTAGTGCTCAGCAGAGCGAGCAGTTCAATCCCAAGCTTAATTGTCATCTAAATATTCTGAAATTTTATAGTACCCTTTTTACAAAGTTTGCTTTTAATACAGCTTTTAAATCTTCTAATGGGTAATTTTCGAATATCTGTGGGAAGTTTATTATAAAATCGTATACATTGACCCATGAACGAGTTGCCTACTCTGTGAAGGCGAGTGTGATGTACAACAAGATTGTGTTTGTTCCTGGTATTTACGTTATGAATATCAGACATTTTCTTAAAGTTCGATATATTTTTTTGTACATACATTAGATTTTCAAATATATATTGTGACGTTACAGTCAGAATGTTCACTTCTTTGAATGTTTTTCTGAGACAATCGAAATGTCAATAAGCTTTATAATAATATGTAAACAATATGAAGACCTAAAAAGTGAAGTTGTTTGTCTACAGAAAGAGCGCCAAGAAGAAAAACTTTACGTAGAAAGTCTTGAGAGTTCAGAGGATAGAGTCAACATCTCTAGCAACCTCCCCCTGCCACCACAAAAGCTGCAGGATTATAGTCATGTAAACATTAAATAACTACTTTTTACTACTGGGATTAGTACTAGCATTAGTATAATTACCTAGTATTAAGTACTTTTACTAAGTTATTTTGTGGATGTACTTTTGAGAAATAAACTATATTTATTATTTATTATTGTTCTTCGTACAGTATTACTCAGGTTTAAAAAATATTTAAATTAAATAGTAGGTAGGTAGGTTTAATATAAACTTACGCTTATAATGTAAACTTAAATTGATTGATTTTCTTACGTTCATTTTCCTCACGTATCACAGCAAATCAGATACTGACAAGACAAGGAAACGTATCCAAAAAATTGAAAGTGGCGCTCACAGATAACCTTCCATTTTTAGTTAATTTGTTCAAGATGAAACTGTGTGTGTGACGTGTGACGAATATTTTAAGTAATACCGTTTTGAAAT
The DNA here is from genome assembly GCA_033675125.1 of Athetis lepigone. Classification (NCBI taxonomy): domain Eukaryota; kingdom Metazoa; phylum Arthropoda; class Insecta; order Lepidoptera; family Noctuidae; genus Athetis; species Athetis lepigone. Next base: position 8,709,316 of record CM066229.1, read on the forward strand.
ATTTCTTTAAAGGCTAAGCGTGAAAGGACTCGCTCATTAATGAATCCATACAAATTAATTATGAACAGGCACTTGCGGTGGTAATACTTCCATACTTCCCGTTTTTGTAAAATGAGTATTGCTATCGCAAATAAAAATTTACTGTAGCTTAATGTTAATAAATGATTATGAAATCTTATTTGTGATTTTATTTGTTTGTCTCTTTCAAACAAAGGAGTTCCTCAGTCAACCCTGTGTGTATGTATGCATGCATATTTGACTGAGCGATTTTGATGAGGCTTTCAGAAAAGTAATTGTTAAAAGGAAAACGTTTTGGAGCTTTGGAGAAAAGTCGCACTAAAAAGTACAAAATAAAAAAAACTTCTTTTTTAAAAAAGAACCGCCTAAAAACAGTAAAAAAACTTAAATTTCGGAAGTCGGTAATTTCGTTCTGTTTATTGTTTTCACTGCCACCGACTTTCGAAATTTAATAACTTTTGTGTTTATTATTTGTGAAGGCGGTTCTTTTATTTTATTGACTTTTTTCACTACTATCTTATTAACCGTTCTCCAAATGTCATGCTGCATATGTACAGGATAGAGGTACGCATCTCTATTTAATTTAGAAATAAAAGAAGAGTAAAATATTTCAATACGAGATTGTTGCCCGGCAATTCCGACGTAAACGTTGACGTTGTATTTGCTCTTGACCTAAATCAGATAGTATGTAAAATGACATAATTAAACTATTACACTCTTGCCCTAATTGTGTCCGATTGACGCCTCATCAGACTATTAGCGTGAAGGAGGAGGGCGTACACACGTTTTTTTGTGCCACTTAAATGCATTTTTTTATTGACAGTCTCCGTGACAGAAAGTTTGGGAGAATAATTTTATTTAATGAGCACAGAGCGGCCACATTATGCATAATTATGTAGTGCCGTCGGGTTTTAGGTAGAAAAAGAAGACCCTTTCACATCCTCAATGTATGAATGTCAGACTATCTGTTTGTCTCGTAGTCCCAATCTCATAGACATTTCCCACAGAAGCTTGCACCAGCGGAGTTGCGGCCTCAGGGATGTGTGTTATATGCAGATTATCAGCAATTCAGCAACCTTCCCAAAGCTAATGATATGCTGCAATATGTTCGCGTCAGTAATTATGGCAATTATATGCCATGACGGTCCATTGTACCTATGTATCTATCATTAGGAGGCCGGTATTCAGAAGTGGTTATAGGTAAGATGGTAGTATAGGTGATTCGAATTAATTTAGAACTTGTTTAGTTTAACCCACCTTGTTTATTTTTCTTTTTGTTGAGATCAACACATTTTGTCATTTAGAGGATCTATTTTTTTTGGGTGTGTTATTATAATGTTGTTATCGTTTACTTCGTATATATTTAAAACAAGAATATGTTAAAGCGGATGCAAGGATCGGGGCCCAAACTAAAGTTAGGTTTCCTAGGTGATTAATTTCATCCTTATAAATGTCCCGTTCAAGAGTATAGAAATCCTTCGGATAATTAAAAAGGGGGTCTCATTAGACTGGTTAATAATCTTCAAATTCAATTAAGTCAAACTATGAATCGGTATATAACTAAAACAAGTCGATAAAAATATTTGGGTAACAACTTGTTTGAAACAAGTAAGAAGTAGAACTTTTAAATTTAAAAGTCGTCAACGTTATAAATACCTACAGGGATTTTTCTAAACACGCTTGAACGCACGTGATCGTATAAGAAGATATTTTAAGATTTCGTTTTAAATTAAACCAGAGAGGCCCGGCAATGCCCGGCAATGATTACTGTTCCATTTAGGCCCCACACCAGTCACTCGGAGATTGCCTATACAAAATCTATCGTAAGTCCTGTTTTTTTTTGTTTGTATTGGTTAAAAAATAATTATAGAAGATGTTAGTATGAGAATTTTGGCAGAGAGAGCCGGTGTCGTTGGCGCGTCAGTTGCGGATTAGAACAACTAGGTTTGGAAAAAGGTTGATGCCAATTTTTGTCGATCCACTGTAAAGTTTCTTCGTTCTATAAGTTCCTTTTCGGAAAAAATATAATGGAAAGGTAGAAAGCACAAAGAAATCATTTCCTTTTTTAAGGTTCCGTACCTGTAAGTAAAAAAAGCTTTTTATTATTAATTTCTTAATTTAAAAATAAAGGAGGCAAAGGAGAAGACACCGACTTCTGAAATTTTAATTATTATTGTGTTTTTAGTTTTTGAAGACGGTTTATTATTTGTTTGGAAAAAGCATTTATTTTTTATTTATTAGTGCGGAGTCCCAATGTCTGACTGTGTATAACTGTAAATTAAATAAATCTTATATAACGAAAATAGAAACTTGAAGTAAAGCATATATCTCCAATGTATTTTAGTGGTTCTTTTTTGTTTTTGTTGATTTTTTCATGAATTGCTGAATTCATCGCTATAAACTATATGGGATCACCTTTGAAACATGACATATCTGACAAAAAATAACCACCAAAATACGTTCATAATTGGCGGAAATATCGGTGAACGAACCTAAATACAAAAACATACAGCCGAATTGAGAACCACCTCTTTTTTTGAACTCGGTTAAAAAGGATCTCTTACAGGGCCACTTCGATGCCCGTCTGCCCTTCAAGATAGTTTTTTTCAAGAATGCTAGAGGTAACAAGTTGAAACTGACTCTACATAACTAGCACTTAAATATGCGGCAAAATTCGGAATTCGAAATCAAATCCTATAGGTAGAATAGGTACTTCCTATTGACCTACAATCATGAAACCTGGCAATAAGCATGCTAACAAGTAAAAAAACAAATCATCAGTAAACCGTATGTTTTAGTACAACACCTCGAACCTGTTGTTGGTAAACTATAATTATTATGCTTATAAAAAAAAATTGTATTCAAATGGATAAATTTTTGGAGAGATTAGTTTTCACAATTTAAAACGTAAGATAAAATTCTTTGTTACCAAGAACTTAGTCACTGTGTGGCTGACACGCCCATCCAGTCATATGAGACTGGCACCTTTTATACCTAACTCTGTCATACCGGTTTTGGTCAGGTATTTCAGATTCGGTCTAGCCTTTTTATGCCTGGAATGTATTTATTTATTCATTTATTTATACTGCACAAAATGTACACAGGCGGACTTAATGCCTTAGGCATTCCCTACCAGTTAAATAACGGTAGTGCAGAGATGTGATGGCAAATGCAAATTTATGAGAAAATATGTTTTAAGACAAAAAGTACAAATCAATAAAAATGTATATACGTAATAAAATAAATAATCACATATATATATCGTAAATTAATATATGCTTAAAAAAATATATATATATATATATAAACATATACATATTTATTTTCCAAGAAAGATGATTATGAGAGTGCTCTGCCTAATTGAGCAGTAAATGAGACTTGAGTTTCCGCTTGAACGCGTAAGGGCTAGTCGCCGTCCTGATAACAAGAGGAAGCGCAATCCAGAGAAGAATGGCCTGAATGTTAAAGGAAGAGTGGACGAAATCAGAGGAATGGGAAGGACAAAGCAAGAGAAGATTGTTGGAAGAACGCAGATTTATAGCGTGCGTAGAACATAGATATTGAAATGAGACAATAGGTAATAAGGTGAGGAGGGAGAGTTGAGCACGGAGTAAAGCGTTGTCAACGCACGCATATTTCTTCTGTGGTCAATGGGCAACCATTTAAGTTCAGACCTAAAATTTGACATTATGATCATAGTTTCTTAAGTTATATATGAACCTAATGCAATTGTTTATAATCCTATCTAGCTTATCCAGCAAGGCCACGTTCAGGTCAAAGTAACACACATCACCGTAGTCGATTAGAGGGAAATTAAGGTCTGCACAAGCATAGTCTTCGTTTTAAAAGGCAGAAAGTTTTTCAGACGATATAAGTTTGTCAAAAAGAAAATCAGCACCACTGTTTATTCTATTGCCCCTAACAAAATGATTAGGCGCAACAAAACAAAGCAGAAGGTACTATAAATCGCAACAGTGACCTATTTAATGGTTGGTTGGGTACCTGCTATATCAAAAATAATATCCGCCAATTAAAAAAGTAATAAAATTACCCAAAATTGCATTAAAAACTAACACCGGATATTCATTAAAAAAATTAAACAAAGCAAATATCTGGTATTTTTTTAAAGCCGGATTCAGAGTTATTTTTTTTTATTTAAAGTGAATGTCCTTTTGTAGCCTTTTTAACACGGAACTATTTTTGGAATTTAAATATAAATAGGGTTTGTCGCGGAAAAATTAAAACGTCAAAGGCAAACTTCATCGCTTGCACGGTTCGATTTCGCAGGCACGATTCATAAATTATTTCATAATATTTGATGATAGTAAACCATAATATTATTAGTAATTAATAATGAATAATAAAATAATAATGATATTATTAGTAAATAATAATAAATTAAAAATTAAAAGTATCATTGATAGTAAAGGATTTTGTTATGATTCTTCCATGAAAGCCTCTGTGTAATCGTGAACATTGTTATTGATGATTATCAGCACGCATTGTGCGGGCATTGATGGTTCGAAGCCCTTATCTTGGATTAGTTCGTGGTTGTGACGTCGAATAGCGGAGTGATATATACGGGCGAGTTGAGCGCGCGCGAACATTACTAGTGTAAAAGTGCCCCGTGGTTGCCCACGCGCAGTTCGCGCCGACTCGACTTGCGCACGCTACTTTATTATAGCAATACTGCATTGCTTCAGTGTCTTTAGTGAATACTTGTGTTGGAGCGTTTGCTAAGTCGGTAAGTTGTGCTTTGTTATTTTTCTTACATACCAGAGATACCGAAATAAAGGTGTAACAGTTATGCGATTTGCAACTCACTTGCCGAGGATAAATAAGGGTTTGTTTACGTACAAACACCTGCTTCACCTACTTATTGCAAAAAAAAAAACATAAAAATAAGAGTTTATTTTTACAAAATAGGGCTGCAATTTTACATTCATCTAATAACAAAAAACAGTTTAGTGTTTGCGTAACATCATCAATCTTGACATAATCTATTATCATATCAAATGTTGCTACTATAATTTATCGGTATAATTAATAATGTATACATAAAAATGTAAGACAAAGCACGTAGCCACTGCAGCTTATTTGGAAGTTTGTTTCTTTAAAACGAACCTTCAGAATCGCCGTGTAATAGTCAGAAAGACCTAGCTATATACATATTATGTCACATTATACCTCGCTTGCCTTACACACTGATTAGTCTTTAGACCTTGATACGTATCAAGTTCAGCGATAAAAGTAAATTAATGAATGAAATACACCTCAGCATAAATTTTATCAATGTCTAGACCAAAGCTTTCGTAAGTCTGCATGAATAATCACATTGTCGTTAAAAAGAAGAAAATTTCAGAAAACAAGATGGCTTGAAAATAAGAATATTTATGCGCTTTTTTACATTATGTTGCGAAAAAATTAAAAATTGTGATCTATGCAAACTAGATTTGAAAACTAGTCTTGATTTAAACAAAAATATAATCAAACATCACCTAATTAGTTTAACTTAATTAAAATATTTGGTTTAAATCGATCTGACGAGTTTAAGTAATCGTTTAAATATTAACACAAACATATAAATATACGATACATAGTAAGTATGTATTAATTCTAGAAAAGAACCTCGTTGATACATGTTTTGTTTTATGATAGACATTGTAATTTATGAATGCATTAAAGTCTTATGGCTCTGGTCAAGAGCGACCAAGGCTGCGACATGCCGCAAACTTGAGGTCAAAGCACTAGTTCAATAAATTCCACTTTTCATTTAGCTATGTACTTACAATGTATTGTGAAAAATTACGAGGAAATAGTTTTTCCAAGTTGATATATAAGGAAAATTTCCAAAGGTAATCAAGATCGTATTGTTTCATGGTTTTTGCATTACAGGACGTGTTTACTAACAGGCTTTGTTTGCGATAAACAGCTACCTGTGAGTGTAGGAAGCAATAGAACAAAGATTTGCGTCAGTCGAGTTATGGGTTCATAGTTGGCTTGTAGATGTATGTACTTAGATTGCGGATTCTTTATTCTGCATTAACGACCGCTCGCTCTTGCTTCGCGCAGGTGCGATCTAGAAATGTGGCGACATCAACGCATGAAGATAGCGATATTTCAGCACTGTAATCATGTTATATATGGTTGCGGAATAGTTATAATAGTTACCGTGATCCCGGAACATAAAGGGCAACCGAAGGAACATGAGTGGGTTTTAGTCAGTAAAAGTCTGACACGCCTCCCGCCTCAGGTCGGGAGAAGCAATTTGATGATTTCCCACACAACAAAAAATAACATTTTAAATATAAATTTATTGTATTGGTACATAAAACATATTCATCTTTCAAGATAATTTGTTGAAATGATGACAAAATTAGGTCACAAATAAATTATTAATTTTTTGAAGTATTTTTGACCAAACAGGTAGACACTAAAATCGACTGCTTTATACTAGTTATAGATAAGTACATAGCAGTTGATATTACGGTTACTTTTAATGAGCTTTTAATTACCTAAAACGATTTAAATAATAATTACCTAAATATTTATCCATAAAATTCTATAAAGTACCTTGCTACAATCTCGCTTGCTAAATCTGACCTCGCCCAAAAGTCCAGCTTTTATCCACGGTTAATTGAAACTGAATGCTTTCCAAAAACTTATCTGGATCGATTTATCTTTTTTCTCATATCGTTGCCACACCATTTATTGTTGTAAGACTTTGGGTTAGTTTGCAAATTATTGTTGTTTACGATGAAATTAATATAATTGATTTTTTACACTATATTGTAACACCAAACTTTTACTGCCAACCACTTAAAAAAATCTTTTGTTTAAGTTAAAAAAAAATATTTTTCTACTTTCTATAAACTAAGTAAGCTTACGTTAGTGTTAGAATACAAAAGTGGATACAGATGGTCCCAGATCTTTAGGAATCTTTTGGGTCAATAGGACCGTATCTAATGTAAGGTTTTCTCTGTGAAAGTTTTACTTGCTTATGGTTTTCTTAGTACCAGCACATTACCATTTGTTACGCTTCTTCAGTCACAGCCCTCTTAATGTATTGACTCGATCAACTTGAGCTGCCTTTATATTGGTAAATATTCTGTAGCTTAAAGGGTAGCTCAAGTTGATCGATCGTTCGATTGGCAAATATGTTTTACCGATGACTTTGCGTTTTATTTGATCAAAAGTAGCAAATGTTGCAGTCATTATTACTATATAAACAGATAATGCCACCACAAATAAATAGTGGTTTAATATTTTCTTTAAAATTTTAATATACATATTTATACTTTTCGATATCAATCGCTGCAAAGATTACAAAATTTTCTCAAAGGTTAGTTGGGCCTTCACCTTTTGTTCTTGGCCTTTAAGTTTTTTATATGATAACTTTAAAATATACTATTTTATTTTATAACATACTATTTAAGCTGGAGTAGTGACTGTATTTTTTTCTTCTTTCTGTCCTTATCTCATTTTACTTGTTCGTCGCAACACGTTTTCGTTTTCCATTTTCTTCGACAACCGTCATCACTTACTCCTTCCTCCTTCCATTCATGTAAAGAGTATGGAGTTGTTAGATATAAATCTAACAACTCCAAAAAACTAAATAAAGGATTTTATCACATATGACGTCCTCAACATCGTATATTTATGTGGACATTAAATCATCTACCGCTACCATTTCTAAACGTAGTTACCAAGTTAGAGCCTACTTGTTAAGTGAAAAAACTCACTTCAGCGATGATTTGCGAATATGTGCAGTGGGCGCGAGTTTATTCAATTATTTCGCAATAAATTCTTTACAAAAAAATGTTTGTTTCTATAACATTTCCATCATTACCTACAGGTTTATCATAAATCTATACCTATTGATTTCAATATCCTCATCATTCTACGAAAATCATTAGGAAAACCCTTTTTAGATGATTACAACACTGAGTGAATAAATAAGACGCAATCTGTTAAAAATCTGCAATCTTCCTTTTACTGAAAAAAACCTTTACCTACCGCAGGTTGATTGACGATGACGAATTAATGTAGTATGGGTACTTGAGTACTACTACATAATAACAAGATCACACAATCATGAACACAGCGATTTAACAGCTTGTTCGGTAAACAGTTTAGATATACAAGTCACCATCTCGTTACTTTAATGTGCGAATATTTGACTTTGAATCAATGTGATATTTAATTAGGTCGTTTATGATAATTCAATTATGTTTTTACTTAATACATCAATTTCACTGTTTGTGATTTTTTGTTAAAAAATGTACAGTTTACTTGTTACACAATTATTATTATGTACATTATTAAAAAAATAGGATAATAAAAAGGAATAGATAACTCCTCTTTTATGCAAATATTATTACTGAATTGAGGATCTTTAAAAATCTTATGAATTGTTATATATTGTGCATTGAACTAGAAATATGAAAAGGAATTTCATTTGCCAGTTTGCCTTAAGGTAAAATATTAATATTTTATTGCCAGTTTCAAATATTCGAAAATAGGGATTACTAATAATAAAAACAGGAAGTGAAATAATTTTCAGTGTACAGTTAAAATTTTAACCAAATAGTAACCTTTGATTGATGGGTCCAAGTTTACTCAAAAGCATTTTTTCATATTCTGCATGAGACCAAACATAAAAAACTACAATTTGTAAGCATGATTTGACTTGAATTAAATGTTCAATAACATTATTTACGGAACACCTCAAGGTCGCTCTAGGTCAGTAAATTACCTATTAGACTTTTGTTTTGTTAGAACCCATAGTTTAATGTTTGTATTTACCTTTGACTCCCATGACATTTGAATCCAGTAAACATTAAAAAACATGTTAACCATTTAGTATCTTTGTGCCAAGATGAGAATGCAATGCACTTTAGTTAGTTGCGGAATGTTTATAATAGTTACCGTGACCCCAGAACATAAAGGGCAACCGAAGAAACACGAGTGGGTTTTAGTCAGTAAAAGTCTGACATACCCTTCCGCCGCACCCAGGACGGGAGAAGTCATTAGATGATTTCCCACTCCCTAAAAAAACATGCACTTCAGTTAGATGCTTAATTGATTAATATACATTGTCCTACCTTTACATGTCCCTTTGCAAAATATCAGACGGGGTAGCTTATAGAAGCGCGGAAAGCGTGTTTATTTTTACTGACGTAGTTAGACAAGGAAATATTCGAAATAGCGTAAATCATTTTCAACCTTATGAATAAAAGAAACTTACAATGTAAACAAGGAATTGTTATGTTCGTTATAAAAAGACGTAACCACTTGTGAGTCGTACTCATAAGTGTCGCAAGCTTGATGTGTTGGTACCCACGTACGTAGTAAATAATGTTTAACTAACTCTTTACTAAGTGTTTACCTACTTGACATAATAATGGAAAATAAATTGCAGAAATAAAATAAATTGTGAGCGATACCTTAATACGATGTTGATCAGCGTGAAGATGACCAGTTTAATGATTAATGGAAGCTCACGTTTATTAATTCCTCTATCATTTTCCTTAAGTTACTTTTTAAAACTAAATTGTATTTTGAATTGAAAAGTGAGTCATCGATTAAAGGAAAATTATGAAAAATCTTTAATGCATACGAAGCAAAGTGAAGCTTCAGTGAATCATAGACTTTACTTGTAATAATAATTAATGATCAGTATGTTACAACTAAAAAAACGTTTTTTTTTCAAATTGCCAAATTATTGTTAATTTACGTTTTTTAGGCACATTTTTGTCATCGTTACCTTTGATTAATAATTGAAGCAGTGGGCGAACTTGATTTTTAACAAGATTAAAGATTGAATGAATTAACTAGACCTTGCTAGATTTAATTGATTCATTAGTCACTACATTGTGTAATTGCCGATGGAAATTATTATGTCGTTTAATGACGAACAGACGGAAACTTGAGGAAAATATTTTCCAAGTCCGGAGGTTATATTGACATAGACACATACATAATGATTACATTGAACTTAGCGTGCTTATGTTGTTAGCTGAACTATTAAACCAACAAGTAAGTGTTTGCGTATCATTTTGAAAATAGATGGTTTAGAACAGTTTAAAAATCAACAAGAAGAGTACATATTGTAAATTAGCTCAGAATATCCTGGAAGATGTAAATATTACATCAGGGCCGGATGATGTCCGTAGCGTGCTGGGCAGCTGGGCTCCAATTTACTTGAGCGGAGCTGATTGATAGATAAAACGTGAAGGTTTAGAACGTGAGCCATCTGCTCGTATCTCCTGATTTACACATGGCTGCTACAGTAACTTTGTATTTGGTTGTAATATTTTATACCTGCAAAATTTTCAATGCTTTTTGCAGTAATAAAAACATCTCAAATTATAAATTTGTGTGTACACTATCGGTTTTAAAAATATAATAATGTATTTTAATTTTATGAGTAGGTAATTCGTTGATGATTACTAATATAAAAGACAGTAATTTTAGTAGAGACACGGTAAAACTTGCACATTGGAGGGATAATGGTGATTGACACGATATTGAACTTGTGGTGGGTGACTGGAGCAGGTTGAATGCGTGGCTGTGTCAAGTGCCGTGGAAGTGTCGCAAGCACCGCGGCAAGTCCTCGCGTCTCGCAATGCAACCGCGCAGCTATTACCGCTGTTGCAACTGGAAGCCCCCCCCACCCCACACCGTGTTCCGGAGATACATTTTTAGTTCACACAGATAAGCGAAATTGCAACTGCAGATTGTCGGTTCACCAAAAGTGTTAAATTTAATTAATCAATTAAGAGATTGTGTAGTATGCGTATATTCACCTGTGCTAATTTAGCGTCTTCGTCCTTTTAGTGTCAACACACATGAATACTTGCAAAACTAATATTGATAATAATTTAGGCAGTAAATTCAATGTTAATGACTATTTTAGCTGGCTAATATTACGTAAAGTTCCCCGCTGATACAAGATAAGAAGGTGTAAATGGCCTTGAGTTGGTATTTAATTAAATTAACATCACATTGGGGGTTACTGCGATAGTTTAATACTTATTCCGAAAAATATTATACTTGTATATTAGGAACGTTTACATTAACCTTCTTATATTTAGATTGTTTTAATTTTTAATTTTTAGATGATTTAAATAGATATGAGTATTATATTTTTAGATCTATTTGATTATTTAAATAGTCTCGACCTTTTCGGTCAAAGTGAAATAAATAAAATATAAAACATAAATATAAATTGTGTAACCAACCATGAAGTTGTAACATATACATACACACTACAACAAAGACCAGGCGGCTCATTAAGAGTGCTTTATATTCCGCATGTATATAGTTCTAAAAATATAGGTAGGGACAATGACTCAAAGACATTACGCGATGCTAAGACACCACTCGTTATTTTATGCGAAGATATATTACAAAAATATAATTTTACGTCTTGATGAGCTTGACATCTATGTACAACAGCGGCTTGCTTTTCTGAACCACAGGTTAACTTTAAGTCCTCAGGTATAAAATGACCGAGTGACGTATCAGAAAGACATTGTGGGTTGACCCCCGATTTTTCCGACTGAAACTGATGCGAAATTAATGTGCCAAATTGTCATACAGCTCGCGAGGGCTTTATAATTTGTCATGCAAACTTTTCATTACGTTCTTATTCATGATCGCTACTGTGGGTTTTAGTAATTTAATTCTCCATATCTTTGTGTACTTATAGGTACAAATGCACAATCACGTTAATCATTCTTCAGAAAAGAAACTCATCATCATCTTATTACAGGTACATAGTAGTAATCATTATTGGACCCAATATACGCCCCTGTGGCATACAATACTTTAGTAGGTAGGTGTTTCAATAGATAAGACAAATCTTTTGGCTACGATTCATTCTTATTTTGAAATGTTACCTATATCTCCGTATTAGTTGAATTTGTAACAAGAATTCGTTTTTCAAGGAGAGCCAAAGTTCTTTCATGTCCATAAATGACTTGATCTATCCATATTTGAAACGATACTGACCGTTAAGGTTTTCTTTTTCAATTTTATTATACTATACGACAAACTAGTTCTGATGAGGATATTGACCGCTTTAATTTTGCAAGACGGTTAGTCTTCAGGTGGGTGTGATTGATAACGTATAATGTAGCCTGTCTTTTTTAGATTAGACATCTGATTTGTTACACCGTTGTATTGGATCTGAAATTGTATCCAGTGTAGGCATGCCCATCTTATCTGTCTAGGAAAATTTTAAACTTTATATTTTTTTTTTTTTTTTTTTTAATTTTCAGCAGGCTAATTGATCCAGATTAAGTGGTGTAGTCATCTGTATCCGAACTAGGCGGAGCCTGTATTTCGGATATCAGCGCCAAACCCCTCGAATATTTGACATATATGTAGTAGCCATTAACATGATTTCATGTGTGTTCAATGTAACAACTTATAATGTATTACATTCAGGTCTTAGAAAAAAGGTTATATAAAAAAAAAAAAGATAAAATACATGTAAAGTGGGGTGTGATGTGGTGTGGTGTGGTGTGTGATGTGGTGTGGTGTGTGATGTGGTGTGGTGTGTGATGTGGTGTGGTGTGTGATGTGGTGTGGTGTGTGATGTGGTGTGGTGTGTGATGTGGTGTGGTGTGTGATGTGGTGTGGTGTGTGATGTGGTGTGGTGATGTGGGGGTTGTGATTGTTTGCAGGACCTCTAATTTGTGTGATATGGCGATGTACGTGTCTGATGTTTATGGGGATGTTTGTGGTATTGTGTAGTGTGTTGTGGTGTGAGTGTGCGTGCGCGCTTTTTGGGTGTATTATATGAGAAATATAATATGTTATATTGCATAACAGAGTTTTTTTTATTTATTAAGATGCTATTTCCAAAAGAAGTTCTGTCTGTTCATAGGTGAGACTTTTCAGGTACTCAGTAAGTTTCATCTTGCATTGTATTTTTGTTAAAGGATATATATTAAGAATTCTGTTTAGCCTATTGTACACTAGTGGACCAATGAAGTGGGCAAACCGTTGACTAAATTTAGTTTTAGACATCTTACTTCTTTCGCACACAATATCTTTTCTTCGTTTTTGGAGGAGTAGTGGGTTGTAACTTAGTTCACTGTGTTTTAGGAGGACAACACTTAGTATATATAATTGTCTCACGGTCATGACTTCCCATTTTTCGTATAGAGTTGTTGTAGGGAATCGAATGTTCTTGAACGACGCAACTTTCAGTATTGCACGTTGAGCGACCTCGATAGACTTCAGGGTTGTTTTTGATGTTCCTCCCCAAGACGATAGACAATATGTTAGAAGCGATTGACATAGTGCATAGTATACTTGCTTAAGCAACTTAAAGTCAGCAATGTGCCTCAGGTTTTTGAAAACATAAATGAGCTTTCGTATTCTACAGCATAGCAGCCTGACATGTTCCTTAAAATTAAGTTTGCTATCTAAATTAACTCCTAAATATTTCACTGAATGCACGCGTTCCAGTGAAGGACAATTACATTTTTTTTCTGAGCGGCACTCATGCGATATGATATTTCGCGCGACGTCACACGGTGGGCTGAAAATCGGCTTTCATAGACTTAGGGATTTCAATTTGCAAGTGCTTGTTTTTATGCCGGATATCGCTTCTATTAGTCATTACTATGTACAAAAATGACACCCGAGTTAATTCTACCCAAAAACGAAGGAAATATAATTTTTTTACGAAAAATTTGTATGAAGCTAGTATGAAAAATCGAATTATCTCCTAAACGGCATGTTTAACCGTAATATCCTTGGAGATGGTCATAGTGCTAATTATTTATGATTTTTTGGTTGGCAATTGGACGAAAAATTTAATGCCGTTTTTTTTTTAAAAATCGTCAAAATATTTTTATTTGTTTTTACGTATGAAACGATTCCTTTTGGTGTTTATGTTGAAGAACACGGACTTTTAACTACACATAACATAAAATAGCATCACTCCTATATTTCCGAAGGAGTTGGCAGAGGTTTATAGTACACCCACACGTAGCCAACTATGTTTGAGCTAGATATTTATCAGCACAAAATGAGTTTTAAAACTTTTCATACAACCAAATTACCAATTGTCCAAAGTCCAAAAAGAAGTGATTAAGTAACTACACTGATTAGGTCTTCTAATGAGTCTTAATAGGTGATTTAATGATTTTCAATATCTCACGACAATGGATTATATTTAACATTTCCTGATAAGTAAGCTAATTTGTTAATTAGCAGTGCTATGAGTTCTAAGAATAGTTAGTGACAATTATAGATTTTCATTAGCTAATGAGGAGATAACTAATGAGGGTAGTTACCTAATTATTGTCGTTTTGCAATAAAAGGGCTAAAGTTTTGTTTTATAATTTAATTTGTTCACAACTGTGTAACTGCTAACACTAAATCTGCGACTATAAAATCTTAAAATGGAAAGTTTAATCACCAATTTAGACTTGTTTGTTCTTCTACGAAGTGAGAGTACTTCATTTGATCATGAAGTATTGTTTAGTGCAGTTGTATCCCGCATAGGCGATTGCCTGTCTGACGAAGATTATGTTGTTCTCAAAGAATTTTGTCGGAGATTTACGCGAGCCGCTTTACAAAGGTGGGGGAAATCCAACCGATTCCTTGATAATTTCAGGAGAAAGTACGAGAATTGGTTGGGAGCAAATATTGATTGGCCGAGTTTTGTGCAAACTTTAGTTAATCAAGAACCAAGTGTTGATGAGATACCAAGAGCGCCCTCAGTCTCTCCAGAACCGTCGACATCAACGTCCATTGGAACAATGACGAAAAGATCCCGTAAACCATTCGAAGACCTGGGAAGTAATCAAAAAAAGAGAAGATCTGATGAACACACAGGCGAAGGTTCCAGTGAATTGGCATATGCAGCTGCAGCACGTTTAAAAGAAGAAGGGCATGGAGATATCGCCTCTGTCATCGAATACATGATGAAAAATCCTGAAGCAGCCGCTAAATTAAATGAAACGCTTAAGAAACCAGCGAAAACAATCATATTTACGCCAGAAAAGGCGCTTGGATTGCTTCTTTCGCTAAAACTCTCAAAGTGGCAATATATTACGTTGCGTGAGGCTGCCATTCGAGAAGGTGCTAAAGATATTTATCCCTCTTCCTATAAAGTGCAACAAACTAAGCTTGATTGCTACCCTCCGAAGCAATCAGTGACAGTTACTGATTCATCGGCTAGGATTACACTTCAAGCTTTACTTGATATCACGGTTACAAGAATCCTTCAAAGCCTTTCTAACGAAGAGCATAACAAGCAGTTGAAGCTGATATCCAAGTGGGGATTTGACGGTGCTTCTAACCAAAGCCGATACAAGCAGAAAATTGAGGGTGAGGAAGATGATTCAAGCATTTTCATGACCTCCTTGGTGCCACTAAAACTGACAGATGGAGACAACATTTTATGGACGAACCCAAAACCATGCTCAGTTTTGTATTGTCGTCCAGTTCAGTTTACTTTTGTAAAGGAGAGTGAAGCAGTTGTCCTTGGGCTGAAAAAACAAATGGATGAAGAAATTGAGGCCCTTATCCCCACAGAGTGCAATAATAATAATAGGGTGACTCATCAACTAATGATGACGATGATCGACGCTAAAGTCTGTACTTACCTTTCTGAAGCTAGATCAAATGCATCGTGCTACCTGTGCTTAGCAAAGCCTACAGAAATGAACCGCTTAGATGCTGTAACATCAAAAATTGTTCAAACGGTGGGCAGCGAGAAGTGATGAGCACAAAGAAATGCTACAGACAAGAAAGAAAATAATTCAAAATAAATTCAAAGATGAGCTCAATCTGTTGATTGATATAGTAAAACAAGGCTCGGGAACCACCAATGACGGGAATACTGCAAGAAAATTCTTTGAGTTTTCTAATAAAACCGCAGCTATAACCGGTTTGGATGAAGACCTCATCAAAAGATTTGCTGTAATTTTACAAGCAATTACATCTGGAGAGCAGATCGATATAATAAAATTTAGAGATTATGCTCGCAAAACAGCAGAAAAGTACGTATTACTATACGACTGGTTCTACATGTCGTCAACCGTTCATAAGTTACTAATCCATGGGGCTGACACTGACATAATCGAGAAAAATAATATTGTGCCGATTGGGACTCTCTCGGAAGAAGCCTCAGAGTCTCGAAACAAAGATTTTAGGAGGTTTCGAGAACATCATTCGCGGAAAAGAAGCAGGCAGGATTCCAATCAAGACATTTTAAATATGCTTGTTGTTTCTTCGGACCCTTTGCTAAGTGCACAAAGGCCTAAGTTAGATGCCAAGAAAAAGCAGAGCTTTTTTGCTGAAACTCTCGACTTAATTCAATTTCAGGAAACTGAGTTCGAATTTTTGGATATATCCAATCTGGATGCTGACTCAGAATTGGAGTCTGACAACGAGAGTGATAAGGAAAATTTGTAAAAAAGATATATATGTACATATTTGTAAATTTGTATTTGAGTGTGTTTGGGTTTTTTTGTAATATTTAATGATATGTTTTATTTTTTTTATTTATTTTACTTTATTTTACGAATGCTTAGTATTAATTCCTTAAATTAACTTATTTTGTATAAAATATAACTTCATAATGTTACTTCATAATGTTACTTCAATATAAATCTTTTTTTATTTAAATTAATATAAATGTGTCAAAAACAGCAATTTTTTTATTTTATTTTTCTTGTTTCGTGTGTTCTTAATATTTGGGTTAATAACATATCGAACTTTTTAACTTAGACACTAAAAGGGATCGTTTTACATGTAAAAATAAATAAAAATATTTTGACGATTTTTTTAAAAAAAACGGCATTAAATTTTTCGTCCTATTGCCAACCAAAAAATCATAAATAATTAGCACTATGACCATCTCCAAGGATATTACGGTTAAACATGCCGTTTAGGAGATAATTCGATTTTTCATACTAGCTTCATACAAATTTTTCGTAAAAAAATTATATTTCCTTCGTTTTTGGGTAGAATTAACTCGGGTGTCATTTTTGTACATAGTAATGACTAATAGAAGCGATATCCGGCATAAAAACAAGCACTTGCAAATTGAAATCCCTAAGTCTATGAAAGCCGATTTTCAGCCCACCGTGCGTCATCACCAATTTCATTTTTTATACTAAAGCAGATGTACTTGGTTTTATCTACGTTTAATGTAAGGATATTACTCTGAAGCCACTTTCCAACGATATCGAAGCCCCGCTGTGCAGCACCGAAAGCCTCGTCCCATGTATTCGCAGCAAAGGAAAGGGCCGTATCATCTGCGAAAGATATGATTTCGCCATGGGTAAGTTCAAGACTCGTGAGATCATTTATATACACAAGGAATAAGGTGGGACCCAGTATGCTACCTTGTGGTACGCCGTGTGTAACCTGAAGGTGAGGACTTTTAAATTTTCCAACACGGACACACTGAGATCGCCCACTCAGGTAACTAGTAAAAAGATTCAGCTGTGTGCCTCTAATTCCCAATCTTTCGAGCTTGTCCAGTAAGAGGGAAACAGAAATCGTATCAAATGCCTTTGCGAGATCTAGAAAGATAGTGAGACATTTTTTCTTTTCATCTAAGTTGGAAGTTACAAAATTAATAAGTTTATTTACAGCTTGCTCAGTCGATTTTCCTTGTCTAAAGCCATATTGGTTACCTGAGAGCAGTTTATTTTTTTCTAAGTAGTTAACTAGTCGTGAATTTATAATTTTTTCTAGTATTTTTGATATCGCTGGTAAGATAGATATCGGTCGATAGTTATTGATACGATTTCTGTCCCCACCCTTATAGATTGGGCAAACTTCTGCTTTTTTAAGCACGTCAGGGAACACGCCACTTTGCAGACAATCATTTATGATCTTTGTGAGGGGTGTAATAATGTCACGGTCGACACATTATTTAGAGCGTTGGGACTCGGCAGTCGCCGGCCGACACAGGGCTGCCGAAGTATAAGATTATCGGACATCAACAACTACTGATACAGATTGATAAAACTGATGTAACTTCTTAGATAGATAGAATATTCTTTATTGTACACCAATAGGACAAAAACAGTAAAGGACAACACAAACAAATATGCAAGACTACAATAGGCGGCCTTATCGCTAAAAAGCAATTTCTTCCAGACAACCTTTGGATGAAATTAAATTATTTAAAAATGGGTAACGGGTATTCTATGGCGTACATGAATACGCATGAATATATATATATATGTATATTTATTTATATGTGCATTAGATGTATATATTTATACATACAAATCATAAACAATGTCAGGGAACACGCCACTTTGCAGACAATCATTTATGATCTTTGTGAGGGGTGGAACGATGATGTGTCTATGAGTTTTCAGAAAGTGATTACTAATATTGTCGCCACCACGGGCACAGTCTGTTTTTGAGTCGAGGATGAGACGATCTACCTCCCCTTCAGTTGTGTCTATGAGAGCAAATGAATGCGGACTACTGGTAGCTGTGGTTGTATTTGTTTGACTATTGTATATAGTATGCGTGTTTTGCTGGTGTATTTTGTTTGCTAATGAACTTCCTACATTTATAAAGTAACTATTTACTTCGCTCAAAGAATCTTCAGGAGTGGTTGATAGCGTTAGTAGTTCTTTCGGATGATTTGTTACTTTTGTTGTGTGGGTGATCTCTTTTATTGCTTTCCAGTTTTTTATTATCGTGTTGTGCATCTTGAAGTTGACTTTTTTCATGCTCTATTCTAACTTTTCTTAGCAACGCATTGCAGAAGTTTCTGTATCGTGTGTATGTCACTTTTAAAATTAAATTTTGTGGTGCAAGCTTCGATTTTAAATGCAACCTATCTCTATTTCTTGAGCATCGTAGCAACCCTTGTGTCATCCATGGTTTAATGATTTTATGACGTTTTGAGAGAGTAAAATGTTTAGTATTGTTTAAAATAGCGTGTTGAAGACAATTTGTAAAGTAATTAAAAGATAAAACTGGGTTTTGTAAGTGGTAGATTGGGTCGAAGTTGATTTTTATAAGATCTTGCTCTAGGTTTGAGAGGTCAACTTTAGTTATGGTTGTTACAGCAAATTGACGCGTTTTCTTAGCAGCCACACACAATAAAACAGGGTAGTGATCCGTTAGGGTGGTTTGCGGAACCAACGTAGTAATTGGATTACTGGTCTTTACTAACGCATGATCTAAACAAGAATTGCTGTCATAGCGAGTTGTCAGAGTGTGAGCTGGCAAGAGGCCATGAGAAGCTACTAAAGTCAGGTAGCGTTCTCCGTTTAGGTTTATTTTGCTAGGGTTTATATCTATGTTAATGTCGCCTACCACAAATATCTGTTTGAAGGCTGACACTGTGTGAAGTAATGTGTCAAGGGATGAAAGAAAATGGTCAATGTTTTTGTAAGACGGGGACCGATAGAAGGCTAGTATCGCGATGCAGGTGTCTATTTTTGCAACCAGACAGTTACATTCTTGCATAAGAGGCTCTTCTATTGTTAAACTAAAATTTTCATCATAATAAATTACTACACCATCATTTTGTTTGGGGTTTACTTTAGTCCCGACATGAGAAAAACCTGCCAAAATTGGTATAACTGAAGAACTTGATAGCCAGCATTCGGTCAGTATAATTATGTCACATTTCAACTTCATTCTTGTCAATAAAACTTCAAGCCCTGGCATGTTACAGTTTATGCTGCGTATGTTTTGCGTGAAGATTAGTAAGTGATCCGGTTGCAATGATATCAATTTATGACAGTTTTCAATGTTTGTTTCTTGCGATTGCGATACGGAAAGTTTATCGATATTTTCTGTTAAGTTAATTATATCGTTGAATTTAACGTCAATATAAAGTATCGAAAGGAATTTTGGTCACGATTAAAGAATCGTATTTGGAATGCAAGCAAAAAATATTTCACTAATTATAACGTAAAAGACCAGATGCACAATAAAACATTAATAGAGTAAGACTCATGAATACTATGAATGCATGGATATAATATTAATTGGCATCATTAATTTTAATTACGTGAAGATTGTTTAATGAATTTATTCTTTATAGAAACAAAGACTGAGAATGGTATTATTTGTGGTTGCTATAGCGTATTTTTAATCAGTTTTGGTGATAATTCCGGTGAGCTAAATATTGTTACACCAATTTATCTGTAAAATGTGACATCAGGAACAAGTCGCAGTTCCTCAATTTACATTAGACGCTTATTTAATATTTTCACATGAAGATATTACTAGGTGCTAAATGGCTAAAGAAACAACTACATCTATTACGACGGTGATATACGTGTTAAAGCCGCAATAAAGAAGTTTCAACAAGGATGTAATAAATCAGGTTTGGGTATCATAAATAAAAATAATCCCTTTTTGACGATTAAATTTTTGAAAACCATCAAAGTGGGCCTAATTTACACGAATTGGTTCACTTTGATTTCTTTCGTTTTTGAAAAAGTAATGTATGTATGTATGTAGGAAGATATTTTTATGGCCGATTTTGAATAGCCTTGGAATATTCCATTCTAGACTCCAAGGGCTCGTCTTCGAGGTTATTGTAACCGATCCAAATGACGTCGTGACTGCATTTTTTAGTTCTTTGTTTTGTGATCTGGTTTTTGAACTTGCCTGTAGTGAGTAGCCTACTTGAAATCTTGCTTTACGTCTTCGTATTATATTGAATTAAAAAATGTATCGATCGCGCTTTGATAATTTAAAATATCAAAAATAATTGGTTCTAATTATGATTGTGCTAAGTAATGGATCAATCTTGTAACATTGTACAGATGATAAATAAAATATGAATGAAGTAATGACATACATTTGTCAATTTAATTCTTGTATTTAATGTAATGCGAACACATGGAGTAGTTATCGTAACACTCGTTTGTAACAATGTAAGTAACGATCTACAGAATATACATGCATTACATAATACACTTTCATTTAACTCACTCCGACTAGTTAACGACGTTGCTAATCCCGTTTGTCATAAACAATAAAATTAATAGAAGTCAAGTAGTATCAACTAGTTACAATGGTTAGGAAGTGAACAATCTGTTACAACTGGGTACGTAGGTTCTCGACTTTAGAAATACTTACTGGACCAGACTTAGGCAATTAAACCATAGTGGGTAATTATAAATTCCTACTTGACGTTATTGTTACACAGTCTTTTGTTTTGCCATCGAAGCAATTAATCACTTATTGATGCACCATCGGTGACGTTAGTCATCTTTGATAGAAACGAGACAGATTACCGTGACCATAGCTCTTTGTTAGTTGCGTGTAAATTGCGCAAATATTTTTACGTCAATAGGCTCACTATGGATAATGTCACGGTCGACACATTATTTAGAGCGTTGGGACTCGGCAGTCGCCGGCCGACACAGGGCTGCCGAAGTATAAGATTATCGGACATCAACAACTACTGATACAGATTGATAAAACTGATGTAACTTCTTAGATAGATAGAATATTCTTTATTGTACACCAATAGGACAAAAACAGTAAAGGACAACACAAACAAATATGCAAGACTACAATAGGCGGCCTTATCGCTAAAAAGCAATTTCTTCCAGACAACCTTTGGATGAAATTAAATTATTTAAAAATGGGTAACGGGTATTCTATGGCGTACATGAATACGCATGAATATATATATATATGTATATTTATTTATATGTGCATTAGATGTATATATTTATACATACAAATCATAAACAATACATAGATACAATAGAAGTAGTATATGTATAAAATAAAATTGAATTTAACCGAGTGATGACAGTGTTAAAGAGCCAAGTAGTGATCTTTAAAAGTAGTCAGAGACTGTGCGCGTCTAATGGCCACAGGCAGAGCATTCCACAGACGAGTAGCTTGAACCACAAATGACTTATCATAAAATGATGTGGAGTGGAGTGGGCTTAGTACTAAAAGACTACTCAATTTTTAGTCTGCTATCAATTACGATTATTTTGATAGTGTTAACACAAACATTTTTAATAAACGGTATGGTTAGTTCTAACTGTATTGGAAATACCATCACGTCAAAGTTTCTAAATGGTGCTACAGCCCTAGGTGGGTTGTTGGTGGCGGTGCGTCAACGACGTCGTGTGTATGCTGCGCCCGCACCAATGCTTTTGTCAATGCGTAATAAAGTCGGTGCGCATTGACGGCCGTGGCATGCGCCTAGTATATACAGCCACAGACCACGCCCACTCCTAGATATCGTAACCTAAAATAAATATAATAAAACGCCAAATTTTTTCTAGATTACACAATATCTATTTCTGCCTTCGGCAAGTATGGAAATGAATTTAGATTCATTAACATTTTTTTTCTTGTACTGTGGGAAGAATGAAAGAGATTCTGTTTATTTTTTATCGATTTCATTGTATTTATTCTTTTTTGGTTACATGTCACATGTTATCGTTGTTCGTGATGTCTCATTAAGGATGATTGGGGTGTGTGATGGCATATCTAATTTAAAATTTGAGTTTTATATGATGCTCTATTTTTTTTAATATCCTGTTACATTATAGATATTTCATTAAGTTTGGTTAACATGCGGTTGGGGCCTCGAAATTTCTACTTAAATCTTTGAATGCAGTTAACTTTCTTTTTAAAAATAAAGGAAAGTTTCCTTTAAGTGAAATAATATATTTTAACGAGTTAAGGTAGATTTCTCCTAGAGATGCTGAAATTTTCCAACCTGTACATAATTAAGGAATTTTACCTACCTAATTTAATTTACAAGTTGCAGTTCCGTAAAAAAAGATAATTTTAGGTCAGTGACAGAATTCATTGTAAAAAGACTTAACTTCACAAATATACAAAACAATCATACATTCGTAATATTGCTTTTCAAAGAATGAGAAATCTTAACGACCCATAATTTCAATTTTCGAACTGTACACACTGACTCAGTAATTTCTTCTGTTTTTATGCCGGCAAGAATTATGTATTTCAATATAAGTGTTTACGGAAATATAATTTGAATGTGATTGTAATTGCATTGCACTTTTTTTTTAACTTCACTTCGATTCAATAAATACTGAAAAAAGATGGAGATAATTCATGGTTATAATTTAATGATGCTTTGACTTAAAGAGGTTCTGTAACGAAGTGCTAACTTTTTTTGCAATTGCATAAATTAAAGGTAATTTAATAAAAAGACTTCAAAAGAAAGTCATAGATTATTTTTAATAACTGTATTTTATATTTAGCAGCCTGTTATCTACCTAGTTCGTTCGAAGTTCACTTAATGCAGTAAAAAATATGGAATGTATGTAGAAAAAACTGTTTATATCAATCTAAGCTTAGGTATGTTCGTTTTTTTGGATTAATGCACTAGGTAGGTACGTATAATTAGCTTAATCTATGATTGATTGGCTTACAGACAAAAACTAGCGGAGTAGGTTCGAGTAAAAATGTGTTTAAAAAAAGTTTTGGTATGACAACGTATTAATAAATATTAATATTTTGATTTTTTTTGTCAATATCTCCTAGCGACTAGCCTCAGCTTCGCGAGGATGTGACAAATCTTTGATAGCCTCGGATTTTCTTTTATATTATATGCATGTACCTATATATACACTTATACATATAAACCTTCCTAGAATCACTCTTTCTGTTACGGAAAACAGCATTGAAATCCGTTGTGTAGTATAAATGATCTAAGCGAACAGACAGCGGAACCGATTTCATTTTATACAAGGTATTAACTCAAAAGTATTTTTTTCTTTATTGAGCAATATAAAAAAAACTAAATTTAAATCAAAATTTTCATTATCATTTCCGTTATTTTATTTTATTTGGAAAACAAGCAGCTAATAAATAAACATTTTATCTTATTATAATAAAACTTAACGCCAATTACGAGATTTTTAATTAAGTGCAATAAATTTTGTATTAACTATATTTATTTTTATTCAGTGGTATTATGCATTCACAGAAAAATAATATTGTTGCTTTTCGGAATTAAACTATTTGAATGTTATGATTGTATTTTGATCAATCCTCCTAGCTTTTTCAAGTCGTAGTTTTTGTTCTTAATACGCCAGTACCTTACAAGTTTTTAGTAATGAATTAATATTCTCACTTGTAGGATGTTATTAATGGTTTTTGTATTAGGCTAGCGTTCCGGTCCACGTATTTTTCCACCAATACAAGGTTGAACTTAATTTATATAAGTAGCTAAATAACGATACTTACGCGATCTGGCTATAAATAGGACGTTCACATTATTCTGTTTCATATATTTAATAGTTACTCTATAATTAAGATAAAACTAAGTATAAAGCCGTTGCTGATGAGTTTGTTTGTTTCATTCAAACTAAGGTTTAGTTACTGCTCTACGTAGACAATTGGATAGCTGGTTACCGAAGAAGTTTCAGAACTAAAAGAACGTCTCCTATATAATTAAGTCCACCTTTGTATTAAAAACTTAACTTAATAATTCATATCACCAAACACTCAAAACCTTTCAAAATTTTCAAGCGTTTTGTGAATGAATTATTAACCCCTGCACCTTAATCCTTCGAACACACGTTATTTGAGGCACAATAGAAGCCCGACAGCCGGCTGTCGGTTGGTCGTTGAAAGGGGATAGAGAAAGCACGATCTGCAAGGACGACTTAAGTCGTATTCATGAAGTCGCCCGCAAGTGCAATCGAGAAAACTATTTACCCTCAGAAGTTCCATATTCTAGTGCCATGCTAGATCGTATGTTTTTTGTTTATGCTTGTCATAACAGTACAATTTGACGTCATTTTTATTAATTTATTGATTAACGGTTCATTGCTCTGTTGTTACTAAAATATATAGTTAGAAAAAAACCAGATTGCCAAATTTTAAACCAGTTTTAATCCTAGACAAGTATAGATTAAATATGACACTTAGAAAAAATATATATATATGGGCAAAAATCTTGATACTCCGGTCTAGCCGAAAAACCGATAACGGTACTTAACAAATAAAAATAGCTTTACAAGTATCAGATGAAAAAATTGTAACTGTGATGTCAATAGATAATAATAATTAACCTTTTGACGACCAAGTATCTTTCTATTGTGTCCGGAATCACATGAGTTCAAATGTTTAATATTTTTGTTTTGTTAATTTAATACCTACTATAATAACTCTCTTGTTTCGTTTTGTTAGTAATAAATTAATTTGCCTATTTAAAAATCCATTCCATACTAAGATAACACCTAAAGCGTATAGGCAAAACTGCATCCGCTTATGAGCGGTCAATACATGATTTCTCCGTAGATTTTATATTTATATTTCAGCAATATGAAATATTTACGGCCATATCCCACAGAAAGTGTCAGATCAGTGAAACCCGAAATGGTTTACCACTGTTTTATTTTTGAAATCCTGTGCATGCTATTTAAATCTGATTATGGAGTCTCAAGTAATCTAGTTTAGAGTCATCATACCTATCATACACATAATCATTACTTGTCTAGACTGATTGATTAATACCGAGCCTAGCAGTTAATGTCTGTTATGTTGTACAAGCACTGTGGGATAAAATGAGATATAAAAGGTTGTATAGAGGTCCGTAATTTTAAGAAAACACGCGCCAAGCCGCAAGCAACTGGGTCTATAGGTAGTTGATGTAAATACAAATAAGTTATCTACTCAAGTCATCTAAGTACCTCGCCTACTGTCACAAATTGATAAGCATCAAGAACTACTCAAGACTGAGCTTTACGCATTGCCACAGTGACATGTAACATTAATATAAATATTACGAAATTAAAGGAAAATGAAAAAGGTATTAAATTGTAGACATGTAAATAAGTATATCTCATTAATAAGGAAGACATATTTGGGATTATAATTGCCATTACTTATTTTTTAAGCTTACTACGGGGTTTTCCTGTTCAAAATAGCTATGCGAAAAAAGTTTTCCTCAACAATGATGCAAGCAATAAAAATATTGGTAACGTTTGATATAGGATTATACGTTTTATGGGTCTTTTTGACCTTTAATTTGATGTACCTATGGGTACTATTTGGGGAAAAGAATATATTAAAAACTTGTCTTGTGCGTGGTTGGTTATTGAATCTCAATCTTTTAAGATGAATTATTGCAGGAAATAAAAAATATATTAGAGGTACATAAATTCAAAACTTTTGAACTCATCTTATAGGTTCATCATCCTGCAACAAAAAGAGTCATGAAAAACCACTCTATCGGGATAAATATTGAGCTTAGTATTAATTCTCTGTGTTTTTTTTCGTTGGCAATGATTGGAATTAATTTCTATTCATTGGCAATGATTTACCCACGCGTTTAGTGGGTGTAAAATTGCTAAATACAAGTATATTAGGCATATATTTTCATTTATATATTTGATCTAAGACATGTCACATTATTATTATCAAGGCGGTTTTGCCCGCAGTGGTGTTTTTATAAGTTGTCCACGTACAAGCAATAAGCCTTGAAATGGTCGTGTGAATGGGAATCCGATGTTCATATGGACAAACAATCAGATGGGTTGTTTTGATTATTTTGTCAAAATATTCATATTGACATCTTGTAGGTAATCATTTGTGCAAGGCGAGTACGACTGCGATTGTTTTAATTTCAAAACAAATGAAGGTCGGCGCCAAATTGAACGAAAGAGCATAACATTTTAATTGTATAGTCGGCGATCTACCACATCTTTGAGCGTGTGTTACAGATTTTAACATTCTCGGCTTTTCTCTAAAGTAGTGTGTATAACTTATAATTCTCAAGTTTATTCGTGATAACTTACAAATCACTGTACGATAACAATACTGACATACAGTAAAGGCCGTATTTGTTAAACAAGCTTTGCGCGCGACTCCGTCCGCATGAATTTTGGTTATAGAGGACACAGTTAAAGTTGGGGATAGGTCTTTCAGCAATGTATCATAATAACAAAATTCACCGTTTCAACAGCTACCTAAGGCGTGAGAATGTAAAAAACTTTACTTTTTGTTCATTAATAACTTATGTTGTATGGAAGTGACATTTAAATTCAAACTTTTACAATTAAAAACATATTTACAAACATTATCCGCTTAATTTGAGTAAGCATCTTTAAATTAATTTACCAACTAATCAATTTCTCACGTATCTCGATGTATTGGGAAATTAACAATGGAAACATTACCTTGAAACTCATGTTTTTAGAATTAATGACCGATAATACTTTATAAGTGAAAAGGTCACACATTTACCTGTTTATAACAGTCTACCAACGCAGAATATCTAAAAAGTTTTTATTAGACGTAACAGATCACGTTAGTTTTCCTCGGAGGGTTAGCCAGATAATGGAACCATATGAAAGTACATTCACTTTTCATCATTTATGATTGAGTTCCACCCATGTAATTAGGGGATGAGTGTATTACCATGCAGTGGACATGAATCCGGGCTCGACTTCTATTTCAAAATCATGATAGATAAAAAAGAAACCATTCATATGTACAAACAAATGTTGCTTTTATATTACACACAGGCTTAATGCAACTTGGTAAAAAAAAAAAACCAGTACTATCAAACACTTCTTAAAGACAAATAACAATTATACCTTCTCTCTCACTTCAAAACATTAATCTGAAATATCAAGTAGCTATAAATAGACGAGGAGATGACTACCTACATTATGTGAGTGTTGTGTTAGGGCGATATCGTTACTGTTTCACGATTCGTTTGAATAAATATGTAGTTCACGCCGACCTAATAGCTGAAATTCTTCTCACTTTTGAAGTACAATCGTGTTATTAATTTCGTTATTTCACTATCGACCTTGTCAAGTACACAAGTACACGTGTAATTTGGGCACATACCTCTACTATCGGCTTAATTAAGTGCAAGTAAGTAAATAAAATGCCACAGAATTTCACAACAAATGCTGTCAACTTTTCTCTGTCGCTTTGAAGGATACCTACTCTATGGTATAAACGTAAAGCGGTTTGACAAGATTAAATTAAGATATTGCAAAACGGATATAGAATACGTCGTAGTAAGTTTTGGGTGGGTTCTGAAATGAATCGAAATGACGAACTTTGTACGTCACTGTAAAAATATTTCATTTAGCTACGACAGCGACAGCTCGCGTGCCGAGTCACCTTTCAAAGTGTTTAAACCTTGATATTTACATGCATATTGTTGTTTTAATAATGAACACGATGTTTTTTTAATTTTGCCTGATCACAGTGATAAATAGAAAAAAATATAAATGTAAATTATTTATATTCTATTACATATAATAGGAATAAACCTCTTTGACGCAACCTGAGACAGTCAAGGGCAATAATATTGAACTTCATAATGCATATCATTTAGATGTAAGTAAGTAAACATCCGGAAAACACCTACCTGCAATCACTTGCACTATTTCCGGAAGTCACATACCTATGTAGATCGTTAAAATATTATAAAACCCGTCGGGCCTATGCAGTATGCTAATTATCATGTAACGAACCATTCATTATAACGTACAAGTGAGGGT
This sequence comes from Athetis lepigone, assembly GCA_033675125.1. Lineage (NCBI taxonomy): Eukaryota > Metazoa > Arthropoda > Insecta > Lepidoptera > Noctuidae > Athetis > Athetis lepigone. The sequence goes on from CM066229.1 coordinate 8,737,836, forward strand.
CATGGCGCGTTATTGACGGATATTCCGATATTTGTCTTACACAGTTACGAGGAGTAAGGCACATGTTTAGGAGCGACCGCAAAATTAAAGCTTCAATTAATTCGCGGCCGACATGCGTCGCTGAGACGATTGGCGAATTGGCTCAGCACCCGGTCCACCCTGACATTCGACAAACTTGACGCTCGACTGTAAGCGGCTAAAGTTACTATTATACCCAAAACCGCTCATTCTGCAATCGATATACGGTGTGCTCGCACCTTCAAAATTAATGTAATACAAACAAAAATAAAAAGTGATCGTGTTTATTTGGTGCATATGAAAGTTTTAACATTATGTTGTTGTGATTGTTGCAGTGAAAATGGAGGCCCTGAGTAGGCTCGTGGAGGGCTACCATGACTTGATGGACAACAAGAGTGACCAGAGGGTGAAGGACTGGTTCCTGATGTCGTCACCCTTCCCCACGCTCGCAATATGTCTCACATACGTCTTCACAGTCAAAGTAAGTAAATATTCATGTGATGCATATTATGTCAGTATAACGATTTATACGTCACGCAAGGCGATTAACAATTTGATATTATCGCGTCAAACAAATTAAATATCATTAGGAATGTTTTCCACTGGAACTTGCCGCCATTATTAGTACGAAGTTGCGTAATTAAGTGATGGTCTAATTAAAAAATATGACATTTGAATGTAACGGACGGTAGTTGTTTTGACATTTCATTTTTTATTTCTATGTTATTGTGTTGTTGGAACTAATCCTTTTTTTTTGTCAGGTTCTGGGACCGAAGTTTATGGAAAACAGAAAACCATTCGAGTTGAAAAAAGTATTGATATACTACAACTTGTTCCAAGTGTTATTCAGTATCTGGCTGTTCTACGAGGTAAGAGAAATAATGATGCCTTAGCATCATCTTTTGTCAAACGAACATGTGAGCATTTCTAATGCAAATTTCCTTTTTTTAGAGTTTGAAAAGCGGCTGGTTTACAACGTACAGTTTCCGGTGTCAACCCGTCGACTACTCTGATTCTCCTGACGCGTTACGGGTAAGAGCCTTCTTACTTTCCTAAACCTATTTACATCTGTGGACGTTCTATACATCTTTACATGTAGTCCACTTTTTATGTGCACATGTCTAAATATACCGAAAAGTTTCCTACGTTAATCAAAATCTAATAATCAAGAATATGACTCATGGTTCCGGCAATTAGTGAAGACAAAAAAGAAAACAATTTATTTAGTTAATTCACCAATCAGTCTCTATTAAAGTATAAAACTTTTTTACACCAAATCGTTAAGAACTATAAGTTTGTTAATTGCATTAAACTTGAGTCTAAACAAGAAGGAAATTAACCCATTAAGTAGCGTTGTAAAAACTATAGTAATGATATGGTGATTATATGTAATTTAAATTGACATAACATAGTATGAATCATTTATCCTTTGTTGTAATCAGTCGATTTGAATAGTCATGTGTTTACATTACGGACTTTACGGGCTCGGGTCAGTTCTTCCCATGCATAGGCTCGTTTGCCTCGTAACACTAAGTATTAAGAATGGAATATTTTACTTCTGATACATTTTCATGAATATAATGACGTCAAGCAGAAAAATGACGATGGGCTCAAAGGTACGGTCAATAAAACTTTAAAGTAGGCACAGATAACAATATAAATAATTTAACAAATACTTACAACAATTATTTTATTTCTCGTACTAGCGTTGAATTAAAGCAAGTTGACCATTAGATCTGTGTTACGTTAACTTAGGTTGTTTACCTTCAAGTTCATTGCATTGGCATGCAATCTATGTACTTTATAATACCACTAGTATATTATAATACCAATAGTACTTTTTTACCTGTACCTAATACTAATCTTACCGTGTTACAACAAAATATTCGCAGTATTCATGCCAACTTCTCTGGATTCCTCACCCTACTCGAGCGAATCAATGTACCTATACCTAGTGATGTAATTATTTTCTCCGAATGCTGGCTTTCCTGTAATCTCATTATTCCCAATATTGTAGGCTACAACTCCTATAAAACTATAAATAATTATAATCAAAATGACGGTGTAGTTGTTTATATCAAAACGAGTTTGTCTAATATAAAAGTAAAAGAACCAGTGATTTCTGATTGTAATTGTCTAATTGTTACTTTGGGTACCTATGTAGCGATTGTTGCTGTTTACAGACCATCCTTTTCTGATCCTTCGTTATTTATTGAGTCGCTTGACAGTACCCTTGGCGAACTAAAAACCTATAAGAATATTATCCTCATGGGAGACATTAACATTGATATTACACACGGTTGTCAATCCAAACATTCTTTAGACTATTTGGATTTACTTGCACACCAGGGACTCTTTGTGGGTCATACTTACCCCACTCATGGCTCCACCTGCCTTGATCATGCTAACTAAAATCCTCCAATTCGTCTAAAATTTTAGTACTGGAGTCTACTATTACCGATCACTACTCAATTTTGCTCGCCCTCCTTAGAGAATATTAGAGATAAAAAACATTACACTAAATTTCCTTCTTTTAACAAGCTTACAAAGGTCAACAAGGATGGGCTTGCAAGTGACGTACTGAACTTAAACTTTGATCTGGTATACTCTGTTGACGACCCCAACCTGGCGACTAAATATTTAGTTGAGCCTATTTTATCAGCATTTGCTAAAAATACGATTACAATAACATTGTCCCGCCGACGCCTATCAAACCCTGGATAACTCCAGGGTTACTTAGGTGTATGCGATCTCTATAGAAAAATGAAAAAAAAAACCGACAGATGAAATTCTCGCTATATCCTTTAGAAGGTATAGAAATTATTGCACTACCTTGTTGCGAAAGGCTAAGTCAGATTATGAAAAAATAGAATTTAATAAAGCTGGTAAAAACTCTAAACTAGTATGGAATGTTATCCAGAATGTCACTAATTTATCTAAATTTCAACCTATCGCATATGTACTTCTAGAATCCTGCAGTGATAAGCAAACCTCTACAAACAAAGTTAACTCGTACTATGTAAAAGTAGGTAGGGACTTGGCAGAATATATAACCAAGTCGTTCTCTTGCTCTCTGCCGATATCCTTTGTGCTATTAAATACCAATACGTCAGAGGTGGAACACCTAATAACCTCTCTCAAAAATAGCTCAGCAGCTGGTTGGGACGGCATTTCTTCTGAATTTCTCAAGAGGTTTAAACATATTATTGTTCCTCCGCTCACATATATTGTAATTTATCTTTAACCACATGTATCTTCCCTGATCTACTACTGCATCCGATTTTTAAGTCTGGAGATCGAAGCCGCGTCGAGCACTATCGGCCCATCTCTGTCTTACCCGCGATGTCTAAGATACTTGAGAAAATTATTAACTCTCGACTTGTTACATATTTGGAGACACACAGTTTCCTATCTCCTAATCAATATGGCTTTAGAAAAAACTTGTCCACCAATGATGCTGTACATAATCTAGTTGATCATGTAGTCCAGAAACTTGACAAAAACCAGAAGTGTGTTGCACTGTTTTTAGACCTCGCGAAAGCGTTCGACACGGTTTCGATTTCCATGCTTATTAATAAGCTTGAATCTCTGAGAGTAAGAGGGGTGCAGCTGTCCCTTTTTCAGAGTTATTTAACCAACAGAACCCAAAGCGTCAAAATAGGATCATATATCAGCTCTAAACTACCCATGGAATACGGAGTCCCTCAGGGGAGTATTCTTGGCCCGACCTTGTTTTTGGTCTATATTAATGACCTTTGCAATCTCATTCTTCAAAGCGGCAACATAATTTCTTACGCTGATGACACAGCACTTATGTTTTCATCAGACACCTGGATTAATACCTATCCCTTTGCTCAAACTGGATTTGATACTTTTAGAGAATGGTTAAATAACAATTTACTCACCTTAAACACATCTAAAACCAAACTTCTTAATTTTTCTATCTGTAATCCATCGAATTCTTTAGATTCCACTTTGCAAATATCTGCGAAACCTTTACATGCTGCTAATAACGACTCAAGTGTTATGATAATTGAGCGTGTTGCATCAGTAAAATACTTGGGTGTAGTATAGACAGTAACTTAACATTTAAAGAATTATTGAAACCTTATCTAAGAGAGTCAGAAAGCTCATCTATATTTTTAAACAATTACGTCAATCAGCATTTGCATATCTCGGAACCCAGGGGTTCCGGACCTTTGGAAGGCGTACGAGGGGCCGAAGCCAACTCTTAGAGGCCCCTTGAGCAAAACTTTATGTGGAATGGGACAGCAACCGACAATTATCCCTATATGCACTATGTAAGTGCACCTAAGGACAACCCCCGGTGGGTGTTGGACTATTGTAAAATATGCCAACTAACAAAAAAATTTGGACTATGGGCTTGGATTCTTTAATGAATATGGTACCAGATACTATGGAATGACTATGGCCCCTACCTGATCAATGTTTGTATACACAGATGGTCGCTAGCACATAGTGACGTAGCGACAAGGGGGCAACATATATCGAGGTGCTAGAGGAGTGGAAAAGTATTTCACGGCTATCAGGACAATCCCGGAAGTACGGTCAAGATCCCTACCAGCATCTTACTGGAATACTTCCTTCCCCCGAGCACGTTTGCTCTTGCGATTCTCCACTCAAACCAGCCAATTAAGGCAAGAGTGAGGTGAGAGCCTTGTTCCTCGTTAGTGCTCACTCTGGCCGGCCAATGAAGGCAAGCCAGAGATAAAGAAGAAAGGATCTCCCAGGAGGTCAGGTCCGTGGGGGTCGCTACTGCCCAACAGCTCGCCACAAGCTGCCCTGCGGGTTTATTATTATTATTACTAGCAATTTGTGCGTGTAGTAGCGTAATCATAATAAAATAATTAAATAGTACGGACTCATGCACATCATCAAGGTTTTTACAAAACCTAATTATAGAGTGAATACTTACAGAGGATATTTTATTGCCTATAGTTTTCAAGCTTATTTGTAAACAATAGGGTTTTCCTCTATTTATATCATTTGTAGGGTTCCGTAACAAAAAAGTGTGCTCACGGGACCACTAACTACGTCCTTCCGAATCGTAATTGGTAGAGTTTAAATTGACAACGAGTGTGTTTTTCTATTGTCTCAATAACAATAAATAAATACGGTACGCTTCACGTGCAATCACTAGACGATTTTTTTTACATTTACACCATTTCTATATTTATACATATCATAATATCAAAATGTAATGAAATATTATACTTTGGTCAGTTTTTAAGTACAGAAAATATCTACTACAATAATATTTGTATTGAAGTAATGTATTAATTTAATACAATAGAACCGCGATTGGAAACTAATAAATTAAGCTAAATGCTTCTTAATAGAATCGTAGTATTTCTAATTACGTTTTTTTATTTACATCAATGGTGTCCATTTATCCATACTAATATTATAAATGGGAAAGTGTGTCTGTCTGTCTGTCTGTTTGTCTTTCTTTCACGGCAAAACGGAGCGACGGATTGACGTGATTTTTTAAGTGGAGATAGTTGAAGGGATGGCGACTAACATAGGCTACTTTTTGTCTCTTTCTAACGCGAGCGAAGCCGCGGGCAGAAGCTAGTGCTTTATAAATGTCAAATGCGTCAACATATGACCATTAAATTAGTGGTCTAATATTTTTTATTTATTTATTTATGTGTTTATTTATTTGATGTAATAAATTGTATAGTTCTGTGGTTTTACGACAGAACCTATTTCCGTTCTCCTTTGATCAAATAGCATTTATATATGTCGGCGTTGAGAAACAAAAACACCTAGAAAGGCGCACGTGCGCAACGTGACATCATCGTACCACTCTATGAGTCAGGCGAGGTGGGGGCGAGTTATTATAAGGCGGCGGGCTGACCGCCTCGGGTCAGTTCGACCAAAGCAGTCGCAGTGTCAACACCTCGGAATTGTGATACGGATCACACCTGAGTCATAATTATAATATTTATTGTGAAAGTTAATAATTAATTAAGTGAAGTGCTATAAATTAATACTTAATAAGTTGATTGTAATTTCAATATAATAAAACTGTTATCAACAAAATACTGAAGTTTTTGTGACAACATGTCTGCAAATCAGTCAAGAACAGACTCTGATGAGTTCATGGATAACCGCCCGCCTTCGCCAATTCTTCAGCAAGTTTCGGCTCCATCCGAAATCAGACGTGGGATGGACCTTGGAGCTTCTTCAGCTCCATCTGCTCGCATGGAAGAAGGTACCAGTACCTTTGGCACCAACCAAGCCCTATCTGCATTGGCCGGCATCATTGAAAATTTAACACGGCACCAGCAAGCGAGTATGCAAGCTAATCGTGAGTTTTTAGCTGGATTATTAGCTCAGGCTGCAGCACCAGCGAAACGCCCAAGACTGAGTGAAATATATATCGCATCTTTTGACCCTGATGGTGATGTACCAGTACGGGATTGGTGCGAGCACGTGGACAGGGCGAAGGATCACTGGCAAATGACTGATTACGAGGTATGTACAAAAATAGCTGGCTTATTGCTGGGTCGTGCTAAAACTCTTGGAGATACATGGTTAGTGAAGTCGCCAGTATGGTCAGACATGCGAGAAGCGCTAATACAAACTTTTGAACCCGAAGCACGATACTCTAACGATATAGTGAAGTTGCGAAGTTTTAAATTCGATATGGAACATCCAGCTGAGTCTATCACCAAAGCTTGGAATATCTGGAAACGAGTCATTAATGGTGACAAGGACAAGGATGCTGTAGAAGCCGTAATTGGCTGCGTAGACAATGAGCTCCTTCGATTACGTTTGTTGTCTAGTAAATGTTCTTCAGTTCCTGAACTAATTTCAGTGGCAGCTACAATCAAACATCGAGAACCTCGACAGGGTGAACCACCTGCAAAACGACCAAGATTGAGAAACAATAGAGATGATACTAAGCTTTGTTTTAAATGTGGGAAACCAGGACATATACAAGCACATTGTGACAAAGGCAATGAGAAAACACGATCTGACGGTCCGAAGCCGCTGCTGAGTACAACAAATTCCAACGAATCCTTGAACCACAAAGAACGTCCAAAACCCAAGTGTAATTATTGTGACAAAATTGGACATACTGAGTCATCCTGCTTCAAGAAGATGGCAGACGAACCTGAGAAGGTTAATTTGGCCAGAGAACAAGAAGAAATATTAACACCAATGGCTATTAAGATAAATAATCAAAAATTTACAGCATTCTATGACAGTGGTGCAGCACGATCCTTAGTAAGACGTTCCATTAGTCAAAGTATCCCTGGAAAACGTGAAGATTGTGCCTTAATGCTAAAAGGTATTGGTAGTGAAAGTATCCCAATCTTGTCCTGCCAAAAGATCAACGTAACATGTGATATAAATGACATTTTTGTGGAAGTTGCCTTTCACATTGTGGAAGACCACGAAACACCTTGTGGTCTCTTAATAGGAGCTGAAATTGTTAAAAGTACAGGCTTGAGTGTACTTATTACCGAGAAGGGCGCTACTGTGATGAGACAGTCAACCATCTTAAATATCGATACACCTTACGACCCCTTCATCGATTTGGATACAGATTTGACTAATGCAAACGAAATATGCGAATTGAAGAAGATATTGCTTAAATATAATAAGACATTTGCTACTGGAATTCCAAAAAAACAAGTGACTACGGGTAGTTTGGAAATCCAGTTAAAAGATCCTACTAAAATAGTATCTAGAAGACCTTATCGAATGGCTCCAACTGAACGACAAAAATTGAAGGACATCATTAATGAGCTAATGATTAACGGAATCGTCAGAGAAAGTACATCAGAATTTGCCAGCCCTGTAATACTTGTTAAGAAAAAAAATGGGGATGACCGAATGTGCACCGACTACAGAGAGTTGAACAAAAATACTGTCTCCATCAAGTTTCCACTTCCAATCATTTCCGATCAGATCGACCGATTATCAGACGCCGCCTACTTTATCAGTTTAGATATGGCACAGGGTTTCTACCAAATTCCAATTAAAGAAGAATCTGTGCCGAAAACCGCCTTTATTACACCTGATGGCCTTTACGAATACACAAGAATGCCATTTGGGCTCATGAACGCGCCAGCTGTGTTTCAACGCGCCATAATAACTGCATTACGACCTTTATTAGATAATATCTTGGTCTATATGGATGACGTGTTGATCAAGTGTAAAACATTCACTGAAGGATTACAGATATTGGACAAAGTCTTGGCAGCGTTAACAGAAGCCGGATTTACGGTAAATGCAAAAAAATGCTCTTTCTTCAAGATATCAATTGAGTATCTCGGAAATCTGATCACAAAAGGTACTGTTCGACCAAGCCCAAGGAAGGTTGAGGCTTTAGAAAAATCTACTGTACCCACAAATGTAAAACAGGTACGTCAATTTTGTGGCTTGGCTGGATACTTCAGACGCTTCATACCATCCTTCTCTGAACGTTTAATACCACTTTACAACTTAACGAAGAAGGACGCCAAATTTCAATGGACCGCAGAATGTGAAAACGTCAGACTTGACATTATTCGTCGATTGACTTCAGCACCAGTTCTAACTATTTTTCAAGAAGGACTTCCTATCGAACTCCACACGGACGCTAGTAGCTCTGGGTTGGGTGCTGTCCTCATTCAAATACAAGAAGGCCGGCAGCACGTGATTGCTTACATGAGTATGAGAACTACTGAACCAGAAAGCCACTACCACTCGTACGAGCTGGAAACGCTTGCCGTAGTAAGGGCGATAAAACACTTCAGACATTATCTTTACGGCAGATCTTTTACAATTGTTACTGACTGCAACGCCATAAAATCGTCGTCAAGCAAACATGAACTCTTACCAAGGATCCATAGATGGTGGTCCTTCCTCCAAAATTACGACTTTAAAATAGAATATCGTCAAGGAAACCGAATGAAACATGCAGATTTCTTCAGCCGCAATCCTATAGCCTGCATTAACTTGGTGCAAAATGTTGACACGTGGTTAAAAATTGAGCAAAGGCGGGATGCAGAATTAGCCAAAATTATTAAGAAATTGGAACAAAATGAAGAAATGAGTGAGTACCGCATGAACAATCTTGTTTTGGAACACTGCCATGATGATAAAGAGCCTGGATGTAAAAAGTGGAAAAAGGTAGTACCGAAATCATACCAATGGAGCATTATTAATGCCTATCATACTGCGTTAAAACATTTTGGATGGGAGAAGACTCTTGGTAAGATTCGTGAAAATTACTGGTTTCCCGAGATGTCTACCACTGTAAGAAGATTTGTAGAAAATTGCGTTATATGCAAAACTAGTAAAGGCCCTTCTGGAGCTAAACAAGTAAAAATGTACCCTATAGAGAAGAAACCCATTCCCTTCGATACCATCCACATAGATATGACTGGTCATCTTACCAGAAGAAACAACAAGCATGAATATGTTGTCGTTATTATAGATGCTTACACTAAGTTTGTAACCTTAACCTATGCGACTAATAAGACAGCCAATTCAATGCTGCAAGCGCTGAAACATGTTGTATCTCTATTTGGAGCTCCAAGACAAATCATAAGTGACCAGGATACTGCTTTTAAAGCCGAATTTGAAGAATTTTGTAAATGTCACAACATCCACCAGCACTTCATAGCCCCAGGGGTTAGTCGGGCTAACGGACAAGTGGAGCGGATGATGACCGTTGTTAAAAATGGGTTAACGATCATACGCAATTATGAAACTCAAGACTGGAAGAAAGGACTGGAAGCTCTTCAACTAGCAATCAATTGCACTAAAAACAAAACTACAAATGTTAGTCCAATTAAAGCTCTGACCGGCAGACAATGTGCCGTACCACCGGAATTAGTATCCTTGATTGACGAAGAAGAAGGAACCGTAAGTCGAAATCAACTCGACAGTTACATACAAAAGAATATTGAAACACGAGGAAAAGAAGACAAATCAAGATTTGATCAGGGTAAAGCCAAAGTAATAAGGTTTCAAAAGGATGATATAGTTCTATTCAAGACTAACCCTAGGTCTCAAATCGGACTTGACCTAAAATACCCGGATGCTTATGTTATTTGGAAAATATTGCCAAACGATCGTTACCAAGTAAAGAAAATAACAGGACGCGGACGGCCAAAGAAAGTAGCTCATGATCAATTACGGCTTGCACCTAAACCAAATGGAAGCATAATTCAGGACTCCATGTCGGCGGAAGGTGAGCCAGCTGCATTACCAGAGCCAAACGAGAACCGGCTGACTAACGATTCGATTCAACTTCAGGAGGAAAGTCTACAGTAGTAAAGGTAATAAACACCATTACTCTAGAACTGTACAAAAAGTATTGCATGACCTGTTCATATCAAAAAAGTTGAGGACAGGGGCCTCCTTATTTTTGCTATATATATTGGATATAAGTTGAGGATAGGGGCCTCCTTATGTTTGCGATGTATATTGAACGTAAGTTGAGGACAGGGGCCTCCTTACTTTGCCTTAAGTATGAATGTAAGTTGAGGACAGGGGCCTCCTTACTTTGCTTTAAGTATGAAAGTAAGTTGAGGACAGGGGCCTCCTTACTTTGCCTTAAGTACTGAATGTAAGTTGAGGACAGGGGCCTCCTTACTTTTGTAATATGTGACATAGTTGAACCTTAATATTCTGCGCACTTTTCTCTTTTTAAGGTCGAGGGCGACCTTTATGCAGAATGGCCGTGTCGGCGTTGAGAAACAAAAACACCTAGAAAGGCGCACGTGCGCAACGTGACATCATCGTACCACTCTATGAGTCAGGCGAGGTGGGGGCGAGTTATTATAAGGCGGCGGGCTGACCGCCTCGGGTCAGTTCGACCAAAGCAGTCGCAGTGTCAACACCTCGGAATTGTGATACGGATCACACCTGAGTCATAATTATAATATTTATTGTGAAAGTTAATAATTAATTAAGTGAAGTGCTATAAATTAATACTTAATAAGTTGATTGTAATTTCAATATAATAAAACTGTTATCAACAAAATACTGAAGTTTTTGTGACAACATGTCTGCAAATCAGTCAAGAACAGACTCTGATGAGTTCATGGATAACCGCCCGCCTTCGCCAATTCTTCAGCAAGTTTCGGCTCCATCCGAAATATACCTATATCTCTTTTTATATTTCGATATAACTTTTTGATAGACAGAATATAATCTAGGATATCGCTGATATTCCGTGTTTCCAGTCTCGGTAAGCACGTTAAGCCGTTGTCTTGGTTGTCACCGTAGATTTTTAACTATTGTTAAGTACCGGCTAGACAGAAACGACAAAGCCTGACAACCTGACTAACCAAGAGGTATCGTGTTACCCAGTTACCAAAATGTATCGGGTAGTGGGGGGCTAGGCGGTCTTTTACACAGTTACTCTGGAAACCGAGTATAGTTAGTAAAAGGCTTGAAGATATGACGGAAACAGAATACTTACAATTTTTTTTCAATAATCTGTAACATGATCTAAATGTGTTTTTTTTTTCTTTTACAGACAGTACACGGCTGCTGGTGGTACTACTTTTCGAAATTCACAGAATTCTTCGATACGGTAAGTTACAAATATTCTAACTAGGTAATTCGTAACATTTTCGATGTTAAGATAACATACCAAAAAATTCCGTATTAGATTTAAAATGAGATTTAGATTGATTTATTAATTACATCTTCATTATTGAATAACGTAGAAAGGAATTTTGTAACTATTTCCTCATTTTTGAGTTCCGTACGAAAAGAACCTTATAGTTTCGTCATATCCGTCCGTCCGTCCGTCCCCTACCGTCCAAACTGTTCGAGCTGGAAAGGTGAAACTTTGCATTTATCACATCGACAAAGTGCTAAAATAAAATCATCTACTCGCAAAGTAGGGCTGATTTTTTCTCGCGTCTACCCTGATATTGTGGGGTATTCGGCGGCGGTGACCTCTCGCGCCCGGCGCTGGTTCAGGCCATGCTTCGGGGCGAGACGGAATGGGATGCCGTCGCCTCCTTCTGCGAAGCAGTTATGCTTGTGAAGGAAGCGGCGGCGCGCGAGAGGCAACGACGAGCCTCTCGCCCCGGACTAAGACCCAGGCGAAGACGTCGAGAGTCGCAAGACGACTACCGGCCACCGTAGGCGCGGTTCTGCGGATGGCGAGCGATGGGTAGCTCGCCGCCCGGCTAGGACCAGGACCGCGTAGACGGCGCGTTTTGTTCCACGCGCGCCTCAAAGAGAAGGAGTCAGCACAGGAAGGGGCCCAATAGGGCCAACGCCTGCCGGGGTTGCGGAATGTTTATAGTGGTTACCGTGACCCTGGAACATAAAGGGCAATCGAAGGAACATGAGTGGGTTTTAGTCAGTAAGAGTCTGACACTCCCTCCCGTCGCACCCAGGACGGGAGCAGTCATTGGATGATTTCCCACTCACCAAAAAAAAAAAAAAAAAAAATATTGTGGGGTATAATTAGATAGGTCTTAAAAACATTGAGAGGTTGCTAAGATGATTTTATGATTTACGTATCCCTTTTCGAGATATTCAGCATAAAAAACGCTTTTTTTTTGTTGAAATAAGGGTTCACCCTACCTCTAGAAGCTAAAGGGCTGGCTCGAAAATTTAGAAAAAAGGGAAAACTATTTCGGCTTGGATAACTAAGTTAGTTTAGGAATCTATAGGCCTAACTTGAGAATCGATAATGCTAATTATCTCGATATAATGCGATATTAAGAAACCGGTGTAATGCGGAATGGTTGTTAAACTACTCCTATAATGCTATATAGTGCATTACGGAACCCTATTGCCATGGCCTGACACACACTTGGTCAATTTTATATCGTCTATCATTCGTTAAGTTGAAGCCTTCCTACTAAGATAGAAAAAAAAAATGTATAAAACAGAGATAGAAGATATAAAAAAAACTTATCTTTCAAAGCCAATAATTACTTAGGTACCTAAGATATAAGTACTTTGACATAAAACAATAACATGTTTCATAAATCAACAGATTTTAATATCTATCCTACATTTTAATGTAGTAAGCACACGTTTTATTAGCTGTATTGTAAACGACTATGACGAGTCTATTATCTAGATAGGAGATCAGACAGGAACAAATAAAATGAAACACATTTAATTTGAATATTTAAAAATACAAATAAATTAAAAACAAATTTTTAAAATTCGTATAATGCGAAGTAGTGCTCCAGGATATATTTATAAGTAATAGATTGCGTTATCTAAAAGTCACGGGTACAAGCATGCGACAAACCTTAGCACTAGTGGCCTGCCTTCAACAAGTTATACACTTGCATATCCAACTAGTATAATTTCGCTAAGATTCTTCTCACTGTCAAGGCCATGGTCAGCCACTTGTAGACTTAACGTCCAGTACTAGTACTGATTGGTCAACTAATTGACGTCCGTTCACGTATAGCCACTTAATAATGTACTCTAAGTGCTCTGATATTAGATTATTTTTTTAACTCTGATGTTATATATCTATTTTGGGAAGTTTCTTGTCTTGAACGACCCTCGAGACTGGTTATTTCGCTTTGTGCGTCAATGTATAAATATTGTTTACCTGTATCGAGCTTATAAACCAACTTGAACCTAAATTCATAGTCTTGTATCACACAAGTTTTACAAGATCCATGACCGAGCTCTTTAAAAAGGAACTTCACGGTTCTATATTCCAGTTTCTTACGTAATCTATGTCTAGGGGTTTCCCATCATGATTGGCGATTAATTTATACGTTCCTAACCGGGTCTAGATCAGAACGATGATCCTCTGTCAATTTAAGACAAGTATTAAAATTTTATTAATAGTTCGGGTTATGGTAAAAATTCACCAAAAACAGGTTCAAAAGACATACGACGTATGAAATGTTACCTACCTTTTTTAAACAAAGTAGTTAGTAACACGAATTATAAAGTCCTTAGAGATTCAGAATGCCATAAATATTCGTAATTACTATTCAATTATCATTTGATACCTATTCAAAACTTAAGTTTTTATCAAGATTATTCTAAAATATTGTTTTATGTATAATGTTTCTATAAGATTCATTGTAATAAACAAGTTTTATTAATACAAGTTTTGTATTAGTATCCTGTTACTCGGACTCCGATGTCTGTCCGTTTGTCAGATCTTTTGAACCATAATAACTGTCGTATTGATTTTGTGTAATGAGATATTATAACAGCTGTAACAAAATAATTTTAAAATGATTAAATGCTATAAAAATTATAGCAGTACATACAAGAAATGTATTTATTTCGGTTTTTATTGGTTAATCTTATAAATACTTACAACGGTAAGGATCCCTTGATTAACGAGTTCGACCAGCACGTGGCTAGTTCCTATTAATGAGGAAAAGAAATAAAATTTTATCACATAATAATATGAAGCTGTCTCATTAACTTTGAACACCTGTGTAGAAGGTAGGTATAAGAAATACCTTCAAAACCACAGCGTTCAATGATCTAATGTGAATTATTGAAGATAAACTAGTTTTGCCTAGTCTAAACTAGTTCTTCACTAACTAAGATAGGTCTACTTAAGTTTGGTCGACGGAGCCCTGCTGCGCGGGGCTCCTATTTCTGGGTGGTTTAAAAAAAAATAACCACCGCTGGGTTGTTGGAACACAAGGATAGTTAGACCTAGATCTTTTTACGGACACTAGTAATTGCTGTTATCTGACTGATCTTTTTATTTAATTGATTTATTTATCATACAGTCATCTTAATGCTAACAGTTTAATCCATGCGCATAAAGTGATTATTATTACTATGTAAAGAGTGTAAATTTTGATTAATTGTATTCTGGTTTTACTTACCTATAATCCGTCTAAGGATCTTGCCATTCGATTAAAGTCTGTCTAATGAAAAGTCTAGACTATTTTTACGACGGAATTAAAATGTCAACTCTCCCTTTAATATTTTTTCAGAACGTTCACAATTACGTAGTGGCAAATACCTAGTAATTTTACTTTGCCATCTTGTAGGTAGTTTGTATCGTCTGCGTACAGTTAAAATCATCGTTGTATTTATATATGTACATGTATTTTATAACACAGGGGTTTCAAATCTCTGAAATTTTCTCACATAAAAACCTTCTTGAATCACTCTATCTTTTGATGTGCACAGCATTAATAAGCAAATCCGTTTCATACTTAGTTTAAATATGCAACCCCATATTACTACTTTTTCAATGCGAAAATGAAAAATGTTAATGGTTAACACCTTTCTCCCCTTCTTGTTAACTGAAATAACTGAAAAAAAAACACCGTACATACAAACAAGAAAGTGGAAAGCGTTTCGTTTTATACTGTGTAAAGGTATGAAAAACTAAATAAAATGAATAAAGTCGAAGCCCTGTGATAGTAATTTATCTCATCTGTCATTCCTCGAATGGCCGAAGAATGCGCAAGCAAATACTTGTCAATAATATTGATGACGCTTTGTTTACAGATCTTCTTCGTGATGCGCAAGAAGTTTGACCACGTGTCGAAGTTGCATGTCATCCACCACGGCATCATGCCCATGTCTGTTTGGTTCGGAGTCAAGTTCACACCAGGTCAGTAAATTCAAATTTATATGCCCTAATATTTGTTCTAAGTACAGTCATACTAATCTCTAATGGCGAGATTAATAGACGTTTCTAAGTACGAGCTTAGCTATGTTCCGTCCCTCTTCTCTATGTAACGTTTAACAGTTGTGTTACTGTGACAGGTATAGTGCTTAGCCAAAGTACATGCTAAGTAACGTCTATTTATCTTGGCCTAAGTCTTCATTAGCTATCAGTATTAGGTAAATCAGTGTCCAAGTTCTCGAGTTCGACAGTGATTCTAATTTCGGAAAGCTTTTCTTATCTATTGTTTAGTATTGAAACCCTAATCAGCATTTCTGATTGCAATGTTTATACATATACCAAATATAATATATATAACATTTTTTATAAATTGCATGTATGTATTTTAGATAGGTTTCAAAAAATGACAAGGCAATCAACTATTGTAATTAATATAGTTGGTTATATCTTATATCGCTATGATTCACACAAATTAAACAGATGCTTACTATTCGACTTAAACTCTTTATTAAAAATAAAAATATCTAAATTTCTACTTGACACACATTGCTCTAGCTAGGTAATTCTAGGAGCTCGCAAAGTTGGTCTCATTTGAATGCTCAAACGTAACCAACCTCGCGAGCTCAAAGCGTCAATACTTGGATTTTTTTGGTGTTTTCAACTTAGTTTTTGTGGTAATTTTCCGCACTGGTAAAATACTAATGTACTTAATTATTTACATCTAAATCAGTTTTAATACATTCGTTTTAGGCTATCAATTTGCTCACCTAAACGAGTTTGCAAAGAGCAATGATTTTATCTGAGATAATACATCTTTATATATTTATAACTAGCTTTTGCCCGCGACTTCGTCCGCGTGGAGTAATAATTCCCGTTCCCGGGGGATTTCCGGATGAAAACTATCCTATGTCCTTTCTCGGGTCCCAGACTATATCTGTACCAAATTTCATTCAAATCGGTTCAGTGGTTTAGGCGTGAAGAAGAGACAGACAGACAGACAGACAGAAAGACAGACAGACAGACAGAGTTACTTTCGCATTTATAATATTATAGTAAGGATGATGTTGGTAATAATTCTAAATCTACTGCTACATGTACATTTTTCGCTCAATCACTCCTCTGAGAAAAAAATACGTCGGTATTTTATAGTAGTCAATATAATTATGTTCATTACAGAATATAGGTACATAGAAAACTTGGGAATACCAATATGCCTAGGAGTAATGACTACCCAGTTTTGTATAAGTAGTAATTATTTTTTTCTTCAGTACCTAATCGTTGGTTATTTGTTACAAAATGTTCACATGATCCGTCGGAAAAAAACTGCAAATGTATTGAGCTTTAATCAGAGTTGACTAATGTGGGAAATTACCAAGATGCATAACTTTGAGTAACGTATCGTAAGTTCGTTTTATCTTGGAAGACGACCACACGTGAATTATGATTCAAACAAAAATTTACGCACGTTCGTATTATGGGTTTTTCAACATAGGTACAATCTTTTTCATAACCTTAAAAAACCTTCCTCAAGAATTTGGTTTTCGCCAAACGAAATACCATTAAAAACGTCTTATTAAGTTTAATATATACCAACACATAGGCGGACAAAGGAAATAAATGATGTGGTAACAATAAATTGATTCGTTTCATAAGAATTTCGTCGCATCTGCCATAGGAAAAGCAAATTCTTATGCGTCATTTTCCAATTAGGTATTAGAGATTTTCTTTGTCTATATCCTTATTATAACACAGCACGTAAACTTACATTTTTCCTGCTAACTAGGTATGCTGAAAAGTTCAGTAAACATTTTCCTTATTAGCTGAAAATTGATTACAAACATAAAATGACATAATCTGTCAAACAAGACAACGTATTTCCACTATTTACTTATTATATTAGACTATACTTATTTCATAAATTGTTTAGTAGATTTAGCATATTAAAAAGATCAATGTATTTAATTTGTTTACTGTGTTTGACGTAACGAGATACACTCACGATTTGCTCATGATCGCATATATTTTTCCTAAGATCGTACTTCTGCAAATATTAATACAAGCTGTATCAACTTCTTGACCAAAACGTTCGTATCGAAAAGCGTTTCTAAGAAAAAAAAAACGAATGTTTTATGTAACACGCACTAGAAGTGTTCTTTTGGGATATTTCTAGAAAAACATAAATGTCTTTTGACCATGTCCGTATAATTAGCAAATTGTTTGAACTCGGTGTACCGCTACTTTACAACTAAATGTGAACTACAAAACTAAATGTGAACTAAACTGGTATTCGTATTAATTTTAACAGTTACTTGACTAGGAGTCTCACAGTATTAATATATTTTGTTAGTTACTGTTAGGTTTAATCTACATATTTTTTTGTAAAGAGTTATTCTGTATGATAAGTTATACATCAATGTTAGTTTATAGAGACATGGCATTATTTTATACTAGCTTTTGCCTGCCAGATAGACAGAACAAATATAATATTAGAATGTTTTTTTTTTTGAGAATTTATAGCTTTTTGAAAATGAGTCTAGTCTCTAACAAGATGAAGCAGTAGTAATTGCACTACGATAATATTGATAATCTGATTCGAGTATTCAGATTAGGCACAGTTTACCAGTTGTTATGTACGGAGTAATACAAAATACAAGCTTGTGTTTATTTCCCCACAGGTGGCCACTCAACTTTCTTCGGAATGTTGAATACCTTCGTGCACATAGTGATGTACTCGTACTACTTGCTGGCTGCCCTTGGCCCTAAGGTCCAGAAGTACCTCTGGTGGAAGAAATACCTCACAGCGCTGCAGATGGTAAGTTTTATATCGAACCAGCATTCTTTAGCGTCATAAGCAGTTTTTTTAGGTTGCAACATGTAGATATTTGGAAGAGCACAAACCTGGTATAAGAAGGACACGCCCGAAATTGCTAGTGGATTAGATTGAGTTTGTAATCAAATGAGTACATATTCAAAACATTTTATCTTTTCAATGGAATTTGTAAAAGCTACTTATCTCAAATCGAATTCGGATATTAAGCAAGAGACAGATCCTCCTTGACATTATAATTATAAGTTTATAACCGCCTTACATAAATTAGATAATACTAAATGTTGATTCATAAATTAATAATACAAAATTGACAAGTCGGTGATAGTCGAATAGCCTTAGTATGATATTACGTTGCGTTCCAATGTCAATGTTTTGCAATCGGTTAAACTGGGCGAGCGTTTATCCTTGAACGTCGCCGTCGGCACTGATGGGCCATTACATGACGTCATGTATTCCGTGCAGGTCCAATGAATAGGACATAAACGTCACCCTTCTCTTCCTGTTAGTGACGTAAAGAACAACTAACGGGTTGTGATTAAAGGATTGCCATTTTCTTACTAGTCGAATATAACATACTACGCTCTACATTTGCCTAAGTATTAGTTCTAATCTAATCCATATGTGTTCATTGAATGGAGAGACTTGATCATCAGACTATAACAAGATAGTCAGTAGAAGAGCAGTTTGCCTAAATAACACTTTTAAAAGGTTTAAAGCACCACGTGACCTAAGTCTCGTCTCATCATCTGTCTAGTTTTGGTAATGTGACAAAAAGATAATTTGGTACCTAGATAAGTTAGTTTTTTCAACAACGAGCCTAATGACTAGTGTGTAATGAGAGGTAATACGTCCACAGGTTCAGTTCGTGCTGGTGTTCCTGCACGCGTTCCAGCTGCTGTTCATCGACTGTGACTACCCGCGCGCCTTCGTGTGGTGGATCGGCATGCACGCAGTACTCTTCTACCACCTGTTCTCAGACTTCTACAAACAGGCTTACCTCAAAAAAGCCGCCAGAGTAAGTTTGACACCTAGCTTGTTAATAATTTTTGCATCCGTAATAAATTTAATACAAATGAAAACATACAAAGAGTACTTAGTTTATCTAAAGAAGCAAACAACTACTCATTACATTTTCTCAATCAATTATCACGTCTCACGTTTCACAATGATTAATAAATTCTTTACGGCAGCCTATAAAATCAATTTACATAATCTTCATATCAACTCTGATGCATTGACTGTAACTAATTCTTTACTTACAGAGAGAAAAAGCTAAAGTAAAGGTGGAGGCGGAGGCCTTGAAGTCGGAGACGAAAGACTTGGACACGAAGGATAGAATGCTGCCGCTACTGAACGGCTTCGGGAACGGCTCCGCGCTCGGCGATGTTCGGCAAAGGATGGCGGGCGCCGTCGCCTCGCAGTGATCGCCAAACCCCTTACCCCTTAGAATAAAGAATCTCATCGCACCGAGTGAATACACTATGTGTACTCACATAAATTCCTTTAATTACAGTGTACGGAGTAACCTTGTTACGGGTGACGCGTCAGTTCTGCCACAAAGCCCTTACAAATTACAGTTGGCACGAAACGTGCATTATATTGATCGTAAATTACTTGTTATTATTAATACCTACTTACGATTTGTGAGTCAGCTGTTAGCATGATATACACTGTCGTGTCACTCATAATAATTATTGGCATCTTCCTAGTGGATCGGCAGTATCATCGAATTGATTTAAGTACAAAACGGGACTCATGAAAATTGGCCGCAAGCAGCCGCGGTACCCGACGAGATGTAAGCTCAATTAGTCTTAAGTTATAATTAGCTTTTTAGCTTAGTAGTGATAGTAGTTTTAATTTATTCAAGCCGAATATTGTAAGTCCGCAGAATTTTTAATAATAATGATTCTTGACTGTTTATTCGGGCGTGGATATGGTAGGACTAAGATAGAGCCAGTATTTTCATTTGTAAAATATTACGAGGATGTTTACTTTCATATTCATCCATCGCTCATTGCTAATGATGTAGGTATGGATGCCTATGTTAAATTTAAATAGTTCTTCCATATCGATTGAGTATCAATTGAGTTCAAGTACACACTACTTAATAGATAAATGCTCTGATGGTACTTTTCCTCATCAATATTGCGCTTTAACTCTTATACCAGATGTCAGAATTGAGACGTACCGGAGTTATCTGCCATGAAAAGAGTTAATGATTAAATATATACAAACCAAGATATTGCAAACAAGGAGAACTATTAAATTAAAATTTTGTATCTTAAGACAATGTCAAACAACAATCATAGGTTTCGATCTCTAAATGGAGGTTGCAATTCTATGAATTTATCTGTTTGCCAAATATCCAGGTGGGATTTTATAGAGGCTCTATTTTATAGCCCTGTAAAGTCAGAAGAAAATGTAGATAAGCATAAAACTGCAATAGATTCAGGTCTGAAGTTGAGTTTTATTCAACTGGGTACACTGAAGCAATCATAATTACAGCAGACAGATATCAATGTCGAAATAATTAGAAGTTGTACAAAACGATTCTATGAGGAAGTTTGCTACAAAAATTACGTTATTTGCGAAGTAGCCTGACTGCGTTATAGAACAAATCTTTTTGTGAAACTATGTTAATATGATGGTAAAATCTAGTTTTTGTTTAAGATAGCCAGTTTGTTTTCGAAACGCCCAGCGTTTAAAAATTAATTGATTTGACGAAGTCTGTGTGTGTTCTTGTAAAGGTTCTTGAAAATCATCAACATTGTACTTGTTACGTTTTCTTTCTTTATTCACAAATTCACCTTTACCGTTTGTTTTTCGATTATAAATAAACAATCTTGAATACGCTTTGACAGTATATAAAGTTTTAAATAGTTTGATCAACATTTTTGATGATTTTCAAGTTTCCGTTTTTGTGAAGTACAGGGATCAAGGCTATTCACATTTTGTATTTATACTTAGGTACCTAACAACGACATGCTGTAAATATGTTAAAGGGTATTCGTACATTTATACTTTGTGATACTTAAGTTAATAAAATGAATTTAATATTTACACTTGCTTTTTTTTCTTTGTTCACTTTTCCCTAATTATTTTAATCAGTTGTGATCTGATATAATATTTATATGAATATATTGTGGTCTAATAAAGTTTGGAGTAAAAACAAAACTATAATCTTACATGAATTTTAAAAATTAAATAGTTGTATGAAATAAACTACTTAATCAAGCCTTGACTAAGGAGATATTTATCTATTGTTTGTGATTCTCTAGGAAAATGTTCGGCTCTTAAAAAGGAAAAAAGTGCTTCATTGAAAAAAGTTAGTAGTGACTGATTTAACTACTTAGGGCACACAAGAAGGGCATTTTGGTAATTTTTAGCAAAATTCAAATTCTATCAGGGCTTAGCACGTACTTATTCTACGTCTCTCTATCTTGCCATTGTAGTATTCAGGTGTAATTGAGCAATATCTTGGTGTCAGTAAGGCCCGACTTCACCAAAGCGGAGATGTACGGAGATGTCTGCTAATTAACCAATATAGAATGCTGTATTGCGCTAAAGCTAAACGGTGTAATGTGATAATAAATATCAAGTTTTTGGGATTCTCGCCACTCGAACTTACTGGGTGATATGATGAAATTTATTTATCTCTTAAATAGGAATTTTGTCACTCTGGAAAAACTAATAACCTCAAATCTTATCACACATCGACATGTGATAATCTGGTGTGACTACGAGTCGGCAATCTTGTTATTGAACCCAACACTTAGGTACCTACTTATTCATATAAAAAATATTGTATTGCTAGGCATTAAGGCCCATAGAGTGTTAACTGGTACTAACGAGTGTTAACTCAATAAACTGCATTAGTAATATGCAAGAGCACGAAAAAGAATCACAATCACACATATTACATAGGCAATTTTTTTTCTGATTATATCGAAGTAATCATCATTGTGCGCATAAGCGAACATACCTAATGCACTACAGTAAGGTGGGAGCTTCAACTAAACCCTGAAGCCATTGTTGTATTAAATACGCAGGACCTTATCTGCTTTTAGATGGTTCTGCCAAAAGCTGCTGGTGCTAAATGTTTGGCAGTAGGTCTTAAAAAGAGTTATTCACACGGGAACTGAAAAACCATGAAACCTTCTGCTTATTCTATTTTCCCTCACAGTCATTGCTCTGCACTCCTTTTCCATATCAAAGTCTTAATACTCCTCAATAATAATATGATGAATCTAAATACTTCAAGTGAAACAAATGTTGGATTTTTATTCTATTAATAATATTTATTTATTTTATTTTATTTTTAAGGAAAGCTTACAGACTAATAGTACAATGCATAAGTAAATGGTTATCTCTGTTGCTAATTACAAGCTTCGAAATTAAGTTGATACGCGTTGAAACATAATGGAAACAGAAGAAGAAAAGAGAAAATCAGAATAAATAAAGTAAGTAATTATGCCCCTCCGCATCTCCTCCAACAGAAATAAACTTACAAACCCTTTGGAAAACCTTAGCAAAATTAAAAATATCAACTGCGGTTTTAAAGAGAGTTCCCCGGGGCGCGAGGACCGTCCGTCTTGCGACCCAGGAGAACTCTCCAAGCGCCTGGGAGCAGTTGCTCACCTTCCCTTATCGGATTTTACACATACAAAAACATTTGGCTTCGAAATGAACTTTAAGAAAACAAATTAAAGATAACTGTTTGAACTCAACTTTTAATTTAGATCCAAATTGTCCTATATACTGCAGACCCACACAAAAGGGTCTGTATTCACATGTAGAGTCGAAGTTAAGTGAGGGTGACATAAGGGGTGCAGCTAGGATATTATTTAGTAGCGATGTGGTGGCGCCATACTCTCCAGAGACACTTACAGCTTTGGAGAGTAAACATCCGGCGCCTGCGGATGACCTTACTTTCCCCGACCCTCCTGATGCACCTGATTTGGATTTACCTTTTTTGAATATTTCTGCTCCACAGTTGTTAGCAGCCGTGAGCTCTTTCAGGAGTGGCTCTGCCGGCGGTCTCGACGGCCTGACTCCACAGTATCTGAAGGATCTGTTGAGTCCGAGCGCTGGGGAAGCTGGTGAATCGCTTTTGATTGAGCTTGCGGCTCTAATCAAACTTATGCTCTGCGGCGGTGTGAACGATGCCGTCATCGATGTCTTGTACGGGGCCAACCTTTGTGCCCTGCGCAAGAAGGATGGCGGCATTCTTCCCATTGCCGTGGGGTGTACTTACAGGCGTATGGCAGCAAAAATTTGTTGCAAAGCGTATGGGGAAGCGCTGACCAACAAATTTCAGCCCCTTCAGCTTGGATTTGGTTCCAAAGGGGGCTGTGAAGCTGCCGTACATGCACTCTCAACTTTTATAAATTCAAAACAATGTGAAGTCATTCTCAAGGTTGACGTTAAGAATGCCTTCAATTCTGTTAACCGGGACCCTTTGTTGGCCGAGGTCAAAAAGGAATTACCCGAAATTTATGGTTTTTTATGGCAATGTTACAGGCACCCTTCCAAATTACTTTATAAGGACAATGTTTTAGAATCTGCCGTCGGATGCCAACAAGGTGACCCTCTCGGGCCAGCTATTTTCAGTTTAGCTATTCATCCGATTATTCAACAGCTAAATTCGACGGAACGCTAGGGGGTGATGTAGACACCGTTTTGAATGACTTTCTTTTTATAAAGCAGAAGTTCAGTTCAATTGGTCTAGACCTTAACTTTTCTAAGTGCGAAATTTTCCTTCCTGACTCCACCGACAGACAGACAACTTTAGATAAATTTTATGTATACTTATATATGTATACAAATCAAAATTCTTGACAAAAGTTCATTACACCTCCTAGGTTCCCCAATTTCGGAAGACAGTTTTACCTCTTTTGTTGAAGAAAAAATCAAACATTTCAATGATATTTCGGATCGACTTTCAAAAATTAATTTACATTCGGCTTTCACACTTATTAAATACTGTTGTTTTGGCCCAAATATGTATAATCTGCGTTGTTCTCCTTTGTGGACACAGCCGGATCTCTTGGACAAAATTGACCAAATTATTAAAAATACTCTCACATCAATTCTTAATGTGGCCCTGGACGACCGAGCATGGCCACAAGCCACTCTACCGATTCGTTTCGGTGGTCTCGGCGTCCGCAAAATTTCCAGTGTAAGCTTACCGGCGTTTCTGTCCTCTGTCCACAGCACTGATAGTTTGACCAGCAAAATCTTTTCGTCTTCGCTGGTTAACTTTAAGGTGCCGTGCTTGACCGAAGCTGTAAACGCCTGGAAAATGGCTTGCCCGGGGACAGATGAGCCCGTGAAACCGTCTTCCCAGAGACAGTGGGATGAGCCGCTTTGCAGATTGGTACGGAATAATCTTTTTAATACGTCCACCAATTCTGCTGAGCGTGCCCGCCTACTGGCTGTGGATAAGTGGGAGTCGGGCCTCTGGCTTCAGGCACTACCTTCACCTAACATAGGTACCATGATGGGTGATACCACCTTCCGGCTCGCTACTTGCCTCCGCCTGGGCGCTCCTTGTGGAGCTCCGCATCGCTGTCAATGCGGTGAAGCGGTCGACTGCCTCGGACACCATGGCCTTTCTTGCAGTAAAAGCGCCGGCCGGATAGCACGGCACGCAAGTATTAATGACATTATCCGTCGTGCTTTTGTCTCCGCCGGAGTACCAGCTGTTTTAGAACCTAATGGTCTGGCACGCGACGATGGGAAAAGACCAGATGGGATGACCATAATGCCTTGGAAGTTGGGTAGGCCTTTGGTGTGGGATGCAACTTGTGTTGATACCCTTGCGCCATCTCATCTTCCTAGGTCTGCGTGTTGTGCTGGGGCAGCTGCTGCGAGTGCAGAAAACCTCAAACGGCGCAAATATAATAACCTCATTGGGAATTATATATTTGAGCCGTTTGGGGTTGAAACACTGGGGCCATGGGGTCCGAGTGCTCATCTTGTTTTTCAAGATATCGCCAAGCGGCTGGTTGACTCTTCACGTGACCAGAAGGCTGGCCTTTTCTTGGGTCAAAGAATTAGCATTGCCATACAACGTGGCAATGCTGCCAGCCTTTTGGGCACCTGTCCTGTTGACAGTGATGTGGAGGGGTTTTTTGGTGCTCTGTGAGCCCTTCTTGTTATAACTTGTTTATATTTATGTTAGTATTATTTATAGGTTTTGTACATATTATGTGATAGTTTTAGAATAAATATGATTTATGTCAAGTCTTGCAGGAAGAAACTTACTACTAATTAAAAACAGTCTAGTACTTACTACTAGTTAAAGAATTCCTTACTCAGGATTTTTCTAATTTTTTTAGTAATCAAGGTAAACGTTTTTTTGTTATGTGTGCAATTGTGTATTTTGAGTTACCTTTTTTATCATTCATTATAATGTAAGTTTGTACGAAAGACCGTCGCCCTTAGTACTCCTCCGATAGTACTGTCTGTTACACTTTCTCGACCAAACCACGTCTCTATCTGGAACTGATAACATTTTAAATACAGCGTATGCAACAACCCTATTATAGTATGTTAACTACTTTTAAATATGAGAATTTGCATGCATTTGCCATTATACACCACATTCACGCAAAAGTCGCGCGTGCGGTTATTTACGACCTTGGTTTATACGACTAGCGACATCTAGCGAAATATAGTATAACAACTCGCTTTAGTTCGGTCAAAACTGAAATAAAAAAATCAAATTCAAGAGAAGGTTTTATGTACGTGAACTATGATCAAACATTATTAAATAATACAACGACACTTCAACTGTTTTGACGGTAAAACTATAGTCTTTGCAATGATACTTCAGCTACTCGATAACAGATGGCAGAGTTTGTAAATTACTACAACATTCATGTATATATTTTGGTAACAAAATAACTAAATGGATATGGAACTATTAAAGGTCCTAGGCCTCTATGAGAGTTGGTAGACTGATATATGATAGATGGCGTTCGTCGCTAACCTTGCTTACTATTATTACGAGCAGGTGGTTCTTTCCATTGCGATGCAGAGGTGTGTACTTACTTACCTGTTACTCATATCCCAATTAATAGGGGGCAGCCTATTGTCTCAACTGGGCACATATGTAGACTGCAGCTACCTCCGTAGAAATACGGAATAAAAAAGCTACTACTATTGTGCGGGACCACTTTTAGGCTTATTCAGTATTATAATATGTTACTTATTAAAAAGTAACATTTATGCTATTTCTAACCATGTAAATCAGTTTAAGGTTTGATGAGGTTAAACAGAGACTGGCTGTCTCTTACTTCCAGTACTTTGCTCTACCTAAGAACCAAACATACGCTCTGCAACACTGCTTACCCTGTTGTGTCGTAGAAAATAGAACCAGGACTTTAAAATTCTTATACAGGCTATAGAATATGAAATTTTAGAAGTGTATATTTATCTTAGGTTTTACTTTTAAATAATATTGTTAGTTGGTTTAACTAAATAGGTATTTTTTTCACACAGGAATCTTGCCAAGGTGCAAGCACCCATTAAGTATGTACCTATACTAAGTTAGTTTGTCAGCTTGTAAATATTTTGAACATAATTATGCTTTATGTCAATACAAATAAATGGGCAAAGTATGCGACTTTGCATGACCCCGTGTCCGTTATTAGCAAAATTATTAGCAGACTAGAGTTTTTAATTGCTACACTCTTCTATCTTATACTAGGTTACCTAGAAACCAATTTT
The DNA here is from genome assembly GCA_033675125.1 of Athetis lepigone. Classification (NCBI taxonomy): domain Eukaryota; kingdom Metazoa; phylum Arthropoda; class Insecta; order Lepidoptera; family Noctuidae; genus Athetis; species Athetis lepigone. The sequence continues at coordinate 8,764,997 of CM066229.1, forward strand.
ACCTAACAACCAACAATAGATAGGTCAAGTGTATTGGTTTACCATCCTTCTTACGTGAAAATAAAAACAGGGTGACTATAAAATTGAATATGATTTTTGGTATGTTCCAGGTGGTCTGGTTCCGACATAACTAGGCCAAACAGGTATGGAAGAGGATAGAAGTCTTAGTCAAAGGCATCTTTATAGGGTTTATCGGAATGAACACACTATACAATACCAGGCTCATTCATTAGGTTGAGTTTTAATTTTCCGATTGCCATAATTTGCATAAGATAGTGTGTCGCGAAACATCTATTTCCTTGTCTCGTAGGACAAATGAATCTTTCTATGTATATTCTAATATCTCTGAATTTTGGAACCATAGCATCTGTTCAATATTATTTTTTTCTTAGCGATTTCCGGCTGCCTGATGGCCGACTTACATTAAACGCCAAGAAAATAGGAACTGAGTTTGCTCATACGTCATCACGTAATTATGCATTATCAAGATTATAAAGTAAAGTAAAGAAGAGAAAGTGCTCTTGGTTTTTAAATAAAAATAAATAAAATTTCTTTAAACAGGCTCGCAGGTTTTTGCAAGACATTTTCGCACATTTCTCCTTTAGCAGCTCTTTAAATAGTTGTATTGTAACGGGATTTAACGTCGGTATGCAGATAGTTATCTGCGTCACAGCATAGTGTTGAAAGCGTTCTTTTGTTTGTCTGCATATGTGCAGTGCTCGACTAAACGTCTAAATTGTTCACTGGTTCTCACGTGCTTTGAGAAGTGACACAAATTGCACAAGCCATTGTTTATTAAGAAAACTTTATTTACAATGAAATATTTTACAATCTATCGTCATAACTTACTTTCTATTGTACATAGATAATATATAAACTTATATCTGTAAACATCAATGACGGCAAGTGAGAGTACAACTTGCACAAATTCGTGATCGATTGTTTGTAAATTCTTACACAGTAACAAACGACTTATACCAATAGAAACGTCAATAATAATATCACAAATAATTTAGGGTAACTACAGATAAGCCTCTTTAGATATAAATATACTGGTATTGGTACATTCTATCTGAGGAATCTGGGACTCTTCTAACAAAATTAAATATCTTCGAGTTTTATTTACAAAAGTTGTACTTTGATGGTCGTCCTTAAATATTGTCACATATTTTTAATAATTTGCCATCATCTTTTTAAAAGTAGAAACTCTGATGTAAACTCTCTTAAAAACTATATCCCTGTGTTCAAGATGGGCAAAACTCAGTACTACTTTTTAGTGTCAATTAGATAGACAAATCAACAACGCAACGCTACTGTTCAATTAGTTACTTGTTCTAAAGAGGCGACTAATTTAATGGCAGTGATTTAACATTTACACAGTAGATAAGAATTACGCTCTTGTTTTAGTTCTACCAAATTCTTCTATATGGTCATATTCCGAGAACCCTGGATCGGAGTCGTAGTACGCATAGTCGTAACTAGTGTCTTCTTTATTATGCGGAGGGTTTGCAAAGTGTGGTGGACGAGTGGTGGGTCGTGCCGCAGGCGTCGGCGGCGGCGTCGGCGGCACAGGCACGCGGCTTGGCGGGCGAGGCGGCCGTGTCTCTGGCACTCTGGGAGTGTAGGTCGTAGTCGGTCCAGCAGGTGCATCATTAGCGGTTTGGAAGTTTTGATTTATTGCTTGGAAATCAAGAGGCCTCGATGTTGTTGTGTAGGTTTGGAAATAATCAAAAGTCCGCTGCGTGCTCACTGTCTGTGGCTGAGGCGATGTAGTGTATGTAGTTTCAGGTGCTTTTGTGGTTGGAGGTACAGTCTGTGAAGGAGCCGGTCTGAAAGGCCTCGGTGCAGAAGTTTGTCCTGAAGGTTTAGAGGGAGATTGTGTTTTGGCATAAGTCTTGTGGTCTTCCGGCAGCCTGTTGCCGCTGGCAGCTATATTGAGGGAATGTGCTCCGGCTAGTAGTTCGCGGTCACCATATAGCTCGGGGCGGTACTGCCCATCGTCTTCGCCCTGGGGAGGATGATATTGGCCGTCATCTTCGTCATCGTCTTCAGCAAAGCTCTCAGATTGAGTGTTAAAGGCTAGGTTAGTGTTATACGCTACCGTGTTTAAGTGAAGCGGTGGTTCAGGGCGCGAGGTCGAGAAGATCGTAGTGGGTGGAGCGATAGTGGTCGTAGGATTGTTATAGTAGGCCTGTTTCGAGTAGGGCACGAAATTATTCTTTTCTGGTTCATATGATACACTATTGAAATTTTTGTAAGCAGGCGTGGTAGTGGGGAAAGTTCTTGCAGAAACACTAAAGTCGACAGTCGTAGGCGCTTCTCTGAAGTTCTCTCTGTTATTATTTTCCACTCTATTATTGATATTTTTCTCCAATCTATTGTTGAAGTTCTTGGCACGCGCAAATTCGGGATCTCTAGGAACGTCTGCTACATTGAAATTATTTGTAACTTTGAAGGGTCTGTTCTCGTTCTGGACATTAAGTCCTGGAGTTGATTGTGCATCGTAATTGTACAATTCCACAAGACCATCCTTTTTGTTGTACCGAGGGGCTGTAGTCGACTGGGACTGGGAGAAAGTGGACGGTGCGCTGCTGGGATAGTATCGGTTACTTTGTTTAGGAGTGACTCGGGGAACTTCAACGTATTCCTCCTTGTATTGTTTGTATTGAGGAGGTACGTTAGGAGATGGAGAGAAAGATTGTTTTTGTGCGTTAAAGCGACGGTTAAAGTTTTGCTGAGGGGGCTCAGAATATTGTTGTTGGACCTGGGTGTTGGGTTGAAGAGTGGTGGGAGGTGCTTTCGTGGAAACATATATGGGACGTTTTCTAACAAGCTTGCGTTTAGAGGGTGCGTCATATTGTTGTTGAGGGACGGGAGGTTGAGTGTTCGGGGGTGGAGCGGGAGTAGTGTATACTGTAGTAGGGAACGTGCGTTGAGTGGTGGAATATATATGTTGTGAAGGTGTTGAATATGAACGTTGGGTAGAAGCTCTACGGAATGACTGTCGTTGATAAGGTTGTTGGGAGGACACGGGGGAAGGAGAAGAGGGTGGAGACTGCTCGTCACGGCCACGATCTCGCTGTCCACTGAAGAAGTCAGAGGAGTGTGCTGCCCTGAGGTCCGAATCAGGTCGGTTGGGGGCGACGTTGTTCTGTGATAGCCGACGGTCACCGGTCTCCGCGCGCTGGAGACCGAATTCAGCTTCATCTTCGCGATTTCCAGTAGACGACAACTTTTTGGTGTCGAATCCTGTTATGAAATTGTAAAAATATTTAAACGTTATTTACCTTGTTCTAGGGAATTGATTACGCTTACAGTAATTTATGAAGCTCTAGCTTGCACGTAAAGTGGTCTCAAAGAGGCGTTATATAAAGTTTGCTTTGTCATATAAATTAAATATAGAATCTACATTTCTAAAAGCTTTAGAATGCAAGCATACTGCTGAAGCTTATTTGTTTTGCAGTTCATATTACCAATAATCTCATACGGCATGTGTGTCGATACTTGTCTGTTGATCTGGTACTTTACTGAACTATAATTCTCATTAGATACGAGTATAATTAGTCATCACTGCGTGTTGACCTTGTATTGCTTATTAATTCTACTGTGATTTCCAAAGAACTTACGCAAATAATAATAAAATGAGTGATAATAACTGATTACCCCTCTGTATCTAATCTACATTATATTTACACATAATTGTTTATCAATCAATAATTATTATTAAACCTACTAATCAAAGAAAGACGCTCTAAGCGGTTTATAATTACAAGTTATACCGCTCTCATTAATTAACTTAGCAGCACTCACAAATATCATTCATCATTCATCGATTAACTCACCTGGGCCCAAAATTGGATAAGAAATTTACATATCTTATGTCTGTTTTTAGTAGTACGGTTCAGACGTCTGATCTGTCGAAAACTATACTAATTTAAACCCATTTGAAGAATATAATCAATGCACCGAACTGATCCTATGAAGGTCCAGACGGATCTAGATCTGTAAACCTTACATAATCAACTCTATACCGTCCTTACTTCTGTGATAAATAGTATTTCCTAAAACTTCATTCATCCTAAGTCTGATAATGTTTAGATATTTGTGAGAGTTTTGTTAGTTGCAAAGCTGGCTCACCGGATCCGATCCTGTAGAGATCGAACTGACCGTCGTAGATATCGGCGGGGCATGCCAGGGGGTCGTCGTCACCCCAGTCCGTGCAGGTCTGGGCTTCCTGGTGGAACAGTGTGCCGGGAGGACAGAAGAACCTGAAGTCTCGGATGCCTCCGCCTGCGACCCTCACGCATACGTGAAAGGCCTTGCATCCGGACTTCGCGTCGGCATAATATGCGCCTAAGATCCGACTTTTACAGTTGAACCTTTCGGCGCTCCCTGTTTGGAATAAAGTTAGAATATATTAGCATATTGTTGCAATTGCCTCCGAATATTGTGAGTTCTTTTAATTTGAACACGCAATGTTAAATTGAAGTGTTCGTTTGTTGTCAGTAAATTTAATTGAGAACAGTAGGTGGAGGTAGGCTACTTGACGAACTCTGCAAGTTCTCCACCAAAATTTCTTAAGAGGTATTTGTAGGACTAGTCTGGCTGGCGTATCTACAAAAGTTTCCTATATTTCTGCAATCAACACAGAAATATATGCCCGTTCATGAGTACATGCAAAACGATTTGTAACTTTATTATATTATTGTAATTTTAAAACGATTTTTTATATTGTGATTAATTAACGAATTTCGGCCTATGAGTAATAAATCTTGTTTCTTTAATTGACTTGATTGGTACGAAACCGCATTATTTATTCAACTATGCAAGTGTAATAACTGACACAGTTTTATTGTAGTTACTCCAGCCTCTTTAAAACACTACTAATTTCTAATTGCCTTTGATTTACGTCATCGAGAAGTTTGATATATTATGTTAAATGAGTTTCACCGGTAAATCGTTACATAAAGAGTTATAAGTCATGATTTTGGGTTAAAACCTTACGTGTATGGACGCATTACAATGTATATAGCCATTATTTTGCCGTTTTGGTACTAATTATTACCTAACGGTCATATAATGCGGTCTCTGAGACATGAACGTGAAACGTTGATAGATATTCTGATATATTCGTGAATGCGTACAATTTTTTTTCCTGAAACTACATTCTTTATTATTTATTTTATGGTTGATAACAATGAGTTGCCGTATCCATTTGACTTTGGTCGAAGTTTGATGGCAATGATAGAGATTTCTCATCGTCCAAGGCGACTATTGTACTAAGAGCGACACTTGAAGTTAAACGTGCAATAACTAGGTGGAGAGGTAAACGCGTCTAATGAGACGAGTATGTTGCGACACAGAAACTCGAGGCACGCTAATCCCGGCGAATGTTGCCACTTAAGGTCTGCGAAAGAGCGGTGAACCAAACTACATCAATGGTACTAAACTATTATTTTATCGTCCACGTCGTAATTAAATTATATTAATATCCGTCGGTTTCAACAGCTTAAAGTCTTCTAGTGTCATTGAATCGAATCCCCTTTATTACCTACATAGTTTCGTAAGACGATCTAGAAAATGAAATGATCGATGAGTTATATATTATGGATAAAAAAATCGTCTAGCAACCTCATGAACCGGTGTAACTAATCGTCGGTAGCGTGACTGTTATTCAACTCTTCTATTGGATTAAATTATATTGGCTGTGTTAAAATTTATGAAATTTGATACGTCAATTGTTCACTAACAGAAAGAATATTGCTCCAACTATGTACTAAAATGAATGAGTTTCATGTAAATCTACCTATTTAGTTAGTTTTTCGACATGAACTTCGTTAACTACCTCTAAAGTTGGGCTCTCGCTTTCATCTATAAATCGGGGACAATGCGGTTCCAGTGTATTGTCTCCAATCAGTTTTTGAAAAAAATGCGTTACAACATATTTTTTTCAGGACTTGGTTTTTTTATAGGTCAATTTTTTTTGGTTTTTTTTATAGGTGTGTTAACTAAAGTGAATGAATATTATGTGTATAAGTCGTAATTTGGGGTCATTGAGTAGCTCGTTGCCACTGGATGCGTTTACTGAATATCAGGCTAAGTGAAGTCGATTTACAAGTGAAACGCAATGATATTCACTTTGTTTAGACAATAGCCCGTAAGAAATTGATATGAAATAGCTACAGTCCAGTAAAGATCAAATAACAACGCTAGATTCCCATGCGTGCGGTGTATGTGCAAACCGTGGGAGGGCAGCGGGGTGAGCGATAAGATCGCGGGCGGTTGTGCAACCGCGCGCGCTGTAAGGTGCCATAGCATCCTCCGCGAAAGGTCATAGCACCTTATGTAAGTAAAATAACTTCTAACTGTGCGTTCAGTTACAAATTTTGATTTTCTTTTTTTTTAACTATCAATTGGTCGTATCGGATTATCTTGTAGCGTGTTTGTGGAACGAAACATATTTATTGATTACTTCCTCTTGCCTCTCAAACTCTGAACTGGATAATTACATTTCCAATTCAAAGTATCTATTGAAAACTGAATATGGTATTCGCAATTACGGGTTATTTTCTTATGAATGAGACTTAGATAATTTTGGAAGTATAAGCATACTATGGACTTGCCTCCTCCAACTTTTAAACCTACTACGATATTTATGTGGTTTGATTAGAACGACAAAATTGCTTTAAAGTCGACGAAACCTCTTACTCTTACGTTTCCTGTTTTTTATAATGTTTTTAATAAATGCTCCAAAATCAGTAAACTATACTAAATCATATTAAGGATGTGGACTGTCAATTGCAAGATCACTAATCTTTTTTACTTTCGCAAACATTATAATGTAGGCTGTTAGTAGATGTACCGTGAAATTAAGTGGCGTTGTTACGTATCAAGTTTTATTGCCATAACAGATGATATCAATGTCACAATAATATGCAAAATTATTACAACACCGGAAATTTCTTTGATTATTTCAATTCAATAAGTGGTCAGTAATAATGTATGTGATGATATTGCATATTGTTGTGATCAGTCAATGAAAATAATGTCTCTTCCTCGTCATTCAATAAAATGTACACCGGCTACAGAAATAATGTCAATACATGAATTTAATTTCGCTCTTATTCATAATACCACAAGGTAAGTGTTATTTTTCTCACGCTTTGATTGTTATGGTTCAATACATTACATTTTCCACACAATAATATTGTTATGTGGCAAAAACTTTATTGGTTCACATCGTTACAAAATATTCAAGCAACGTTACCATTAAATGCGTTAATAACTCGAATCTACAATTGAAGTGTACGGTTACCGAAACTGAAATATTTAATGCATGTATTTTAATAAAGTACGAATTTTCGGAAATGCATAAACATGCGAAATGTCTTAAGGATGATCTGTGCGCGAAGTACCAGCTCCTTGTTACTAATCAGCCTGGTTTCGCGTTCTCAAAAGGAAGGGATTATATGTCAAACACAAATGTCTAACCACAAACTGGGCCACCAATTGCCTAACTGAGTTTGTAGGTGAATTGTAAGCGACCCTTCAACCGCAATGCACATAAGGTAATATTTGCAGTCGGGTAAATGCCCAAACACATGAACCTTGAGGGTACCCATCCGTTCGCTGGCCGTCACGCCGCCCTAGTTCTTACGGAGAGCGGAGCGTGGGAAAATCACTTATGCAAATCCGGGGAATCGATTATCGTGGCGATGCGCGATCGGTGCGGGCACAGCGCAAATGGAAAGTGCATCGGTTGCGCAATGACGTGCAGTGCGCTCATACCTCACCACATGGAACATCTCTAATGTACAGCCCGGTGTTTGTACAGCCTGCGAGGTGTTACAAAATATCGAGTTGACAATGTTTATATGCGAATCTTTTTAATATTGGTTTAAACCTTCGAACCACGTAATTGGAAACCCAATAGAAAGACCCAATAGCAGTGTGACAGCTGGCTGTCGCTTGGTCCTCGAAAGGTTAAGACATTATAAGACTATATTGTTATCTATTTAAATTGTATCATTATGGGTATTAGATTTTCCTAAATTTTAATATTTCTTCACAAATATTTTTTAAGGAAAATTATGCTCCGTATCTGGATCATTTGAGCACATTGAATTTATTTTAATATCTATTTCTGAAATACTGTGAATTGCCATAATTAAATAATTGTTAAACATAAACCGCAAATGTCAAATTCCCACGCGGGCGAACGTCCTGCACATTAGGAGCACACGATAAAAAATACTTTCACAGAAATGCGTACGCGCACCGGGCTGCACTATCACCATTATTTCCTCACTACTCAAACGCAGCTTCCAAACACATCAAACAATTTAGACTAAAAAGAAAATCACACAATTGACTGTAAAGAAAATCACGTAATTATCTTCAACAATACCATACCGAGGCACCTCAAAAGAAAATTTACACGAATTGAAAATTCCGGTCACTTCCCATATGTCACAGTGTATTTGTTTGGCAGCAGGTACACACGCGGTGTTGTCGACTTACCCAGGACGGGGAGCAATGTAAGCAAGATCCACAGAGGGGACATGTTGTCGCGAGGTGCGTCGCGAAGGGACTGGCGGTGGGTGCGCGCGCGCCGCCCGCCCGACGGAAGGAGGGGAGATCTGAAAGCTCGCCGCCCGCCCCGTACTGTCACAGCTGCTTGGTCACAGTGTATTGTGCTAACAGATCACCAATTCAATGTTAACAAAACATTGAATTGATCAACAATAATAGTTACATTAACGTTGATTCGATATTTTGTTATCGTCATTCAGCACTTTGTATTGTCCGCAAGCAGACATAATTCTATTCAATTGTCACGTTATTGATGACAATGACAAGAATTGTGGGTTTCGAATATAGGAAAACTTGTTTTTTTTTAATTATAAGCTCAAAGTAGCACTATAATTATGTTTCAGGTTCGGGACATGAAACATATTATAAGAAAAACACATAATTTTAAATTATAAGTTGTAAAATAATAATAAAATTCTTCAAATAATCCATAATAACAAATTACTACTCAATAATCGACTTATTCAAGTCGAGGTATTTAAATTATATTATATTAATAATAAATTCTTTTTTATATTAACTGTTAATTTCAAAATCCACATAATATAATAATGTATTTAACATTTCTAAGTAAATATGCTCGAATTTTCTACACTGTGGCGTTAGCCAATGAAACAGACGCGTGATTTATTAGACATAAGCGATGTGTATCTCGCCGAACTATTGTTTTGTGAGCTCATTAGTCATACGTTTTATTGCGTTACGTCACGAGCGAGCACCGACACCGCAGAATTCATTACATTCGTGTGCCGATCTATTGAGAAAATCATCAATTAAGTGACTACATTGAGAGTCGTACCTAATTATATACAATTTTTAATACAAGATAATATACACTTGCATGAATCTGATTAAATAATGGCCATGTTGTACATAATAGGCGTGAGATACTTAACTTTTTATTTCTGGAACGATTTGCTACGTTCATTTGTCTTGTGTTTGATATCAAGCGAGTGTAACATTAAAATGCGCTTAAAACGAATGTTGATAGTATCCGTTACGGCGATGAAAGCGGCTTTAAAAAAAGTAATAAATGTTTGATGTAACTTATCCATATCGAAAGAAGAACGTATTATGATAATAGAGTATTGTCCCAACCAGCAATGTCCGTGGTCATAATGTTACTTTTACTTTCAGATACACGTATTGTACGAAAGAAAAAACCGGCAAAGCGTGTGTCGAGTCACGCGCATTGTTTGGATCCGTAGTTTCATGTTTGATTGAATTTTGACTGATATTACTCAATATTCCGAGAGTTAAACGGATGCCCAGATCAAAAAATAGTTAACTCCATAGTTTCCACCACATCATGGGAGAGACGAAGAAAAATTCTTCACCACGAAGTAAGCATAGGCAAAGTGGTTTTCAAAATATTTTGTGTGATAAAAATTATAGCTTTCTTGTCCTAAGAGCCTCTAGCTTAAGCCGTGAACGGAAGAACTGTGCCTGCATCCTGTTGATTATTGAACCCAAATAGTCAACCCTATGCACCACCGGGTTGTTGAATGGATAGGAACCATTAAAATACAGTTGCACTCAAACGATCATAACTTGACGTTATATAAATAGGTAGGTATGTATATTACACACCATCATCTCCCTAGCCTTTTCCCAACTGTGTTGGGGTCGGCTGCCAGCTTAACCGGATTCAGCTGAATACCGGTGTTTTACGTGGAGCAACTGTCTCACCTCCACAACCCAGTAACTGGGCGACACGATACCTCTTGGTAAGACTGGTCAGAGTTTCTGGCTAACCAGTAACGACTGTCAAAGTTCTACAAATGACAACCGGGACCAACGGCTTTACGTGCTTTCCGAGGCACGGGATGTCAGTGATGTCCAAGATAAACTTTAGAAAGTACATATGAATTAAAAAAGTCACTCTCTGCTCCAATCGTATGAGTGCATTCTTTGGTCTGCCAACCCTATCGTCAGAAGAATTTTTCTTTTCTACTGAAGACTCTCGTTCACCCTTAGGGTGCAACAATGAGTGATGTCTACGCTTACATATCCGACAAGAGACTGTACATTTACAAAGTTTAGCAGAGTGATTGTGCCCGAAACCTGTTGTCATGTACAAATCTACGCCGAGTATTCACATCCTTTTTTTTTTTTTTTTTTGGGTGAGTGGGAAATCATCCAATGACTGCTCCCGTCCTGGGTTCGATGGGAGGGCGTGTCAGACTCTTACTGACTAAAACCCACTCATGTTCCTTCGATTGCCCTTTATGTTCCAGGGTCACGGTAACTATTATAAACATTCCGCAACCCCGGCAGGCGTTGGCCCTATTGGGCCCCTTCCTGTGCTGACTCCTTCTCTTTGAGGCGCGCGTGGAACAAAACGCGCCGTCTACGCGGTCCTGGTCCCAGCCGGGCGGCGAGCTACCCATAGCTCGCCATCCGCAGAACCGCGCCTACGGTGGCCGGTAGTCGTCTTGCGACTCTCGACGTCTTCGCCTGGGTCTTAGTCCGGGGCGAGAGGCTCGTCGTTGCCTCTCGCGCGCCGCCGCTTCCTTCACTAGCATAACTGCTTCGCAGAAGGAGGCGACGGCATCCCATTCCGTCTCGCCCCGGAGCATGGCCTGAACCAGCGCCGGGCGCGAGAGGTCACCGCCGCCGATCGCCTCTACGAGGACACGTCGATGCTCCGCCCATGCGCGGCACACCTCTACTGTGTGCTCGACCGTGTCCTCCAGGCGACCGTTACTGCAGTGGTGACACCCAGGCGTCGCTTCCGCCCGAATCCGACACAGGAACCTCCCGAACTGACCATGTCCGGTGAGGACCTGTGTCAAGCGAAACGTGAGAGTGCCATGACGCCTCTCCAGCCACTCCTCAAAGAGGGGTCTTACCGCCGCTATAACGGCGTGCCCAGCACTAGGTTGCGACAGTCGTTGTCTCCATTCCGCCATGAGATCTCGCCGGAGCTCCGTGAGCCGTGCCGCGATAACCCGCGGCATCGGGACTTCACCCCGGCGTTGCACTTCCACGCGCCACTCGTACGTGTGTGCAAGGACTGTTGCCTCCAGATCCCACGGCGGGACGCCGGCAAGGAGGCATGCCGCCTCACATGAGACCGTGCGGTATCCCCGCACCATGCGAATGGCCATGACCCTCTGGGACGCCCTCAGAAGTCGGGCCGGAGCCGCGGCTAGATTGGGCGCCCACACCGGAGCGCCGTAGAGGGCCATGGACCGCACGAACCCCGTGTAGAGCCTCCGGCAGGAGGCGTTTGGGCCACCGAGATTGGGCAGGAGCCGCTTGAGGGCAGCTCCGGCCTTCGCCAGTTTGGGGCCCAAACGTCGGAAGTGCTCCGTAAAGTTCCATCGGTTGTCGAGGACAAGTCCCAGGTACTTTATCCACCTATCCACGACTGTCGCAACACCACTCGACATCAAGTCGGCCGCCGCCTGGAACGACCCTCCCTGCGCTAGGACTAGCGTGTCGTCAGCGTAGCACACTACGCTGACGCCTTCGGGAAGGTCGGCGCGCAGCACCCAGTCGTACCCGATGTCCCACAGAAGAACACCGCACGACATCCCTCGTCGACTCCACACTCCCTCGTGACCGGGGTAGATGACGGCCCTGTCCGTCAGATAGGCCTCGACCACACGACAGAGGTAGGCAGGCATCCGGTGATACCGGAGTGGGTATTCACATCCTTGCGTACGAATTGCTTACAATTCCCTAATTTGTAATCTTCATTATAATACTGATAAACCATTACAGATGCTGTGTGAAATACCCTTGCCTTACTTTGGCTTACAGTATTTCTCATTGGCTTATTTTCTAGAAACTCGAACGCTTTATATCGGCCTGTTAAAAACTCTTTGAACTGTTCAAAGGTGGGTAATTTATTAGAATCATTGTTACTAGTAACCTTTTAATTCCCAGTCCTTTTTGCTATCAGGATCTATTTTTAATGTAATTACATGAATTATTAAAATGTCTCGGATATAATTTATATAAATATAGAGAATTTTTTGAATCACGATGATTTGTTAGAAAGCTGTCCCTATTTTTACCGACTTCATATTACCATATGAAAATCAGGACATTTTCATTGACAATGCATTCGCGGGCAGCAGCTAGATTGTTATAAGTCCAGAATTCCTGCTTTTTTTCGTCAAGATCAATGAAGTCCAAGAAAACTTTTGATATATAAATAAAAAAAAACACTAGCCAAGCCCCAACCTACAACCTCAAGTTTTAGAGACCTCAAGCACTAGGTCATTCTCACATTAATGCATTACTAACTTAATCTTATGCAAACAAATGACTCATGAGCTAATCAAACCGTCAGACCAAATACCTTCACTGTAACATCTGGTACCTATGATGGGACATACAGGTCACATAGCAGTCGCTTCCTTTTACCTCAGAACCATGTGAGTGAAGCAATTTGCGAAGAGGCGAACGATTAAGCAATGTAGCGAGTAGTTAAACGCGGGTCGTGAAAATACTAAAAGCGGAACCTGTTGTAGCCAGAGAAATACCGTAGGTGCAAGTAAGGTGCGCCAAAGAAAGATGTCAACGATGATGTATGTTTTACTGGGTATTGTTCGCGACTATGTCAAAGCAGGTTATGCAATTTAGCAAAACTTTGTGGTTTGCTGATTATTATATACGAATTTTAAACAGGAATCGGCTTTAAGCAAAGCAGATTAGCAAAAAACTTCTGTCCATTAGTCCGTTCTATAAAATTCCCGTAGTGGATGTGTGGTCCAATGTCGATTATTGCGACTAAATATTTTTATTCCTCTGTTGCATAATCGATTCTATAACTAGTTTAGCCAGAAAAGATCCTTATAGTATGAAAAGTAGTTACTACATTATCAGTACTTCTAACTTTAAAAGTAAATCCGTGACCTCCTAAACAAAGATATCTCCTCGTCTAAAACAATGACAAAGTTCATCATCATTGTCACCTTTATCTAACCAACAATGTATGTTAAATTTAATACAGTATTTTATTTTAATTCTTTTCCTCATACGTACAAAGACTGGAGATGTAATCGGTGGCGTGGGACACCATACCAATTGTGCCTACACTCCATTCCTTACAGCCCACTGTTTAATTTCAAACAAATGTAATTAAACAACAGCGCATTATTGTTATTCGATGAGTCATGGCTAGAAGGTGCCATTGAGATAAACAAACATTGCCGCTGTGATTTATCTAAGAAGGCGTATGTTTTAGAAACACAATAAGTATTTAGATAGTTAGAAGGATGCTGATTATCTGTTAACATCATCACATTGTACCCACATAATTAAACCTTCCTATTTAACTTCATAATATAATGTGTTGTGTGTACAAAGGCATTTGTTTTAAATAAAAAATACTTAGCGTATCTATTGGCATAGCAACCTTTTTCGCATAAATTTTTATACGTATGTAACTAGCGGAAACATATAAATGAGTAAGTGTATGTTCTTGTTTTTCGGAATGTATGTTTGGTGAAGATTCAGACACAATTGGATTGTTATTTATATTACGCCACAATGAAATTAAACAACATTGTTTTCCGCGCAGTCGTTCCGGGGTATCGAGGAAATGAAAAGGAATACATAATATTGGTTGCAACAGTTGGTGCACGCGTTTGCTTTAAACTATAGAAGATTTGATAGTAGCACGAGCCAGCGGCGGCGCTAAGTCGTGAAAGATTCCCATGAGGTGTCCCGTGTTGCCTCACTTACTCGTTCTGTGTTCACGCGAGTCGCCTACCATCGTGCACTTACTCATCACTGTTATACTATAATGTCACCTTAAACTGGGAAATTTTCATTTCGTTTCGTGCGATAAAAATACAGCAATAAATATCGTGTAATCATCCGTACTAATATTATAAATGCGAAAGTAACTCTGTCTGTCTGTCAGTCTCTGCTTCACGTCTAAACCACTGAACCGATTTGAATGAAATTTGGTACAGATATAGTCTGGGACCAGAGAAAGGACATAGAATAGTTTTCATCCCGGAAATTCCCCGGTAACGAGAACTATTATTCCACGCGGACGAAGTCGCGGGCAAAAGATAGTATTTAAATAAAAGCATTTTCTTAATTTGCTATAGTTTTGAAATTCATCTACATTCATTTAGCTTCTTTTCATCAAGAAGGTAAACTAGGTAAGTCACAGAAGATTGCGAAAGTTAGAAATGATACTACAGTGTTAAGTTTAATTTCCGTATGAAATTCATTCCATTGAAAATCATTTTGAATCATGTACACATTATGTTATACATAGTAAATTTTATATAACATAAAAGGTGAACAGAAGACTGATGCATTAAGTCAAGATTGAGGACGGTTCCCATGGTAACGAGGCACCTACCGGGACACGACAAGACGCCACGACGCGACGCAACGCCCTGCTTGTGATAAACTGTCGCAAGTCGTTACTAAATTCTAATTACCTCACTCATGCTCGCCTATATTGAACTCAGATTACGGAAAAGGATTACTTCATACACCTGACATCTCGCCTGTATTCCCCAAAGAGAAATGTGAAAAGATGTTAAGCATACTTTCGCCAGCTCCTTCAAGGTCCTAAGTAATAGGGTGAAAATAGGCAATGATCCGGTCACGTTAGAAAAAAACATATAATTATGTAAAAGTTTTGAAGTTTAATTTTGTAAACCAACCTACTTGATTTTCTGTCTTTTTATAGGTGTTTATTGTTGATTTTTAACCGACTTCTAAAAAAAGGAGGAGGTTCTCAATTCGGATGTTTGTATGTTTTTTTTAATATATTTAATGTATATCAAAGAGAGTGGAGCAAGCATATCAAATTAAAGCCCAGGACCACGGACACCTCCAGATTCCAATCTAAGACCAAGTCGAAATTGTTATAATAATGAATAGTGTCACGGGAACACAATGTGTGTGCAAAGTTTTATAGGTATAAACAAACAAAAGTACCTACTTGAAAAAATTGTCGCGAGATTTGAAACAGTACTCATACGGAATCAAGTAATATAAAACCGTTTAAAAATTACCACTATTAAAATAACATTTATTTCTTTCAAGAAATCAAGACATTTTTGCTACGGAACTCTAGCAAAGCACTCAATACTAAGCTAAGTACGGAAATATAAAACTTTATGTTTCTATTCTATTCAGCTTCGTAGCTTTAACGATGACATAAATAAAACTTTTATCACCTCTTTGTTTACTGACGCAATGGACAAGTCTTTTTCACGCTAGATATTTTAGAGGAAATTTACTCTTTATATATATTTCCTAGATTATTTCAGCGTTATGACATTTCCTGATGTTAACGCAATGTGTTGAATATATAATCAGATAAATTAATCTTTCTGTTAACATTTATCGGAAGTAATAATAATAATAAAATAAAATTTCATTTATTTTTTTCCCACAAGATACATACATTTAGTAAGGTTAACAATGGTTATATAGGGGAGGGAGACAGGAGCCCATACTAAGTAAAAAACTTGTGTCATGGGTCTCCTGGACTCCTTAACCTGGAACAGCTATACAGTAATGAGAATGAGCTAAGTGTGTAGTTTGTTATTGAGGGAGTGGGAATGCTCATGCATAATTAAAAGGAATTATGCAGGTGTGTGTGTATGTATGCGTGTGTGTGTGTTGTGAGAGTGTGTTGTGTGTGAGTGTTGTGTGTGGGTGTTGCGTGTGTGTGTGTGTGTGTGTTTTAGATGTCTCAGTGTCTACAAAGAAGTTTCTCTGTCTCCTCGTAGTTAAGTGTCAGAAGCCAACGCATGACCTTTTTCTTGCAATCTTGTTTTGAAGAAGCGTACACAGAAAGTTTTTATTAATAAGGTTATAAAGATGCGGTCCTTGTGAAACAAAAAATTTGTCGCTAAAAGCGGTTCTGGCAGGTTCTGTAGGGCAAATTTGAAAATTACGGCGCCGAGCTAACCTTGGGTTATTTGGGTTGAATTTTAGAAGCCTATGTTGCCTAAACACAACTGCAAGGATGTAAAGTTGCCTTGCCGTTAGTACCTCAGCAAGTTGATATAACTCCGAAGTAGAGAATAATCTCGGTTTAAATAGACTCACCTTGAGTATCAATCTTTGAGCTCTCTCAAGTTCTAAAAGGCAGCTCTTAGCTGCTCCACCCCAAGAAGAAATACAGTATGAGAGTACAGATTGACAGATGGCCAAATAGACCATTCTCATAACTTTGGAGTCTGCTACATGTCTGAGCTGCTTAAATATATAATAAAAAATAAAGTAATTAAGTGTGTATAAATGTATGGAAACATAGAAAATTATTATGTCGTTAATATAATTAAATTCAGACTATGTAGGGTTATTATCAAGTACGGCTTAGTCTATTATGGTTCCCCTAGCCTTTCTCGACTATGTTAATGTTTTGCATGAAGCGGCTGCCTCAAACATCCACATCCAAGTGAAAGAGTAACGTAATACCAAAGGGTAAATTGTCAGACTATCTGGCTACTGACTACCTATAACAACTGCCAAAGATCTATGTCTTTACGTGTATTCTGAAGCACGGGATAAACGGGATAATAATAAGAATAAAAAAATCACCTAGATACTTTCCCGGTTTCAAACGGCATTCAAGTCACTGGCATTAAGCCATTACGACTTTAAGTTTACCTTAGTTTACTACAATATACATGGCACCATGCGAAGTCCTGGCTCTTTATCCTGAATATAGTAAATATTTCAATCTCTACTTCAATAATCACGAATAATATTTGGTTCAAAAATCAATGAGTCACCACTCGCCATCTCATGAAATTGCTGTCATTAGATCGAATACTACAGTCATTGGAATTCCACAAGCTTAGATCAGTATAAACATAATAATGCTGAGAAGTGTACTCAAGCTTCAAAACTCCATCGGTCACGATTACTGGTCATTAATCACCACTTCTTCTTTTGTTCACTGACTGCTGATGACGGACAAATCATTAACATATAATGAACTTTATGCCATTGTAATAAGAACTTGAGTCTGTCACCAGATTGCTTCATGAGCACGTATTGTCTTGCATTGGCCGGCAGTCTGGGGTTTTAACAATCAAGACAATAGAGTGACGAGTGAAGCAAACAGAAATAACTTCTAGTGTATGTAGTACATGTGTGATACGTTTAGCTGCTTCGTTGCGAGTTCGTTTTGTGGTGTAAGATTATTTGTTTGCTTTCTGCAGTAAGTGTTGCATTAACAGTCTTACGAGTACGTACTATTTCACTTAAAATGCATGTTAAAGTGTGCATTTATGCCTGAGTGCGTCTAAGTAAATAAGTTTATATAAGTGGGTGGCCTATACATACTTTTACGTAAAGGTTTATGAGAAGACACGTTTCTGAGACATAAAATCTTGCATACGGAAATTAAAAAGTTGGAGATACTTATCTCAGTTTTCCATCTCATATCGGCAAGTAATCTGTAACTTCGTGTTAAGCTAAACGAGATAAACCGCAAGCGTACACGAGGCACCCCATCAAAGTTTATTTTTGCATATTCATAACGTTTCGCGAGAGAAATCTCTGAAGAGAAATGGTCCTGTTATACTAATATACTTACACGTACTAACATTTCTAACTATCACTTTCATCTGTTACTAATTTAACATGTAGACGTGAAATATTAATACAGTTACGAACTTACCACAATGTCATAACCGTGTATGTGCTAACATAAGGAACAACTCATCTTTAAATCTAATATGCACATACATAACCATAACTTAATTAACCTTTTTTAGGGCCTAATTAAGATTTGTAACAATATGGAAACGATTCTAACCTACTTGCATAATAGACATAATAAATCAGATTCTAGTAAGATCAAAGAATGTCATGCCTATGCGCCGATAGGCGTGCATCCAAACAGGTTTAAGCGGCATCGTTTAAGGACGCAATCGTGTGCGCCGCCTAATGTCGCAAACTGCTGAGTATCTGACCCGTATGGCCGTATTACATTTCCATAGCTCTGTTAGACGACCTGTATACGAAGAGACTGTACACATATTCACAGGATAGGCTGCCAACTTTCGTTTTCCTAAACCTGTACCTGTTTTTAAACCTTCTAATGTTACGTAAAGGCCAACATTATAATTTGTAAGGTCTGTTACATGTACTTGCTTTATAACTTTTAATTAATCAATTGGATATCAATCTTCATGACTTTGACATGATTGATTGAAAATTCAAATGATGTTCAAAATGAAGAGTTTACCTTGTGTACGCGCGTTGATGTCTTTTCGTAGAGCTACGGGTTACGAATTTGTCGTAGCAAATTAGATGGAAATGAAACAATTTTTTTCTGCAATTTAAATTAAATATTTTATTTGTTTACATTATAGGCGTGTAAGAAATATTTCATGGACAAAATAATAATAAAGGAAAGCCTAAAAATAGTGAAATTATCATCAGTCCCGTCTCAAATCCGAACTGCCTGAAAAGTAAATTATGCTAATTGACGATGATTGCTTGTGGTTATAATAACTGCAATTAATATGGAAATGCTATTTCTTGACTTATGAAGAAATATTTATCAAACAATCGAATGTCGTTACTTTATAAACCATTCATTCATCTTTTATTGTTTATATTAATTACGTTTCTCACGTATGTAAAATGGTGTTTCTGGTTTTATTCCTGTAATATTTGCAACATCAGATTAACCACATTTAGGCACCTAGGTCAGGAATTTTCATTACTTAAAATGCATCAATTTTAGGATACATCCTTCCTTTAAACGCATCAACATAATCTAAATGGTAAAGATCATGTAAAACAAGTCAACGTATTTTGCAAAACTATTAAATATTAATTATCCGATTGCACCTGTGTAATTGTTTGATGCAACAGATATTCTTGAATAATTGAACAATATGGGTGTAATAAAACAAGCCACACGATGATAAAGGGGAGCTATTATAGTAAATGGGTGGTTGTGAAACGTGCGTAGAACGCGGACCGGTGCGGATCGGCGCGGACCGGTGCGGGATACGAACCGACCAATTAATTTGAGAGATGACCACGGCACACTTGCCGAGATACGTATGAGCTTGCGTTTAAGACGTAGGATTTGATACTAAATCGTAGGATATAAACAGATTTGAAAATAACATATAAATGTCACATTAATTTTATATTTACTAACAATACTGTATTTTACTGAACGTAAGCCAATTCGTTTAAGATGATTAAACGTCAACTTAACAATTTTTATACTTTAAACTTTCGCGTTGCATATTAATAGTTTACTGTTCTACGGGATTTAACGCACACGTACCAGTCAGCTTGTGACCATGGCAGGTGTAACCCTGCCGAAACGTCAAGCATAAAACAAATAAAAAAGGTACGTGCGCGTTAAATCCCGTAGAACAGTAAAGTATTAACAATTTTTGTTTTGTCAGGCCTAGAAATTTTAATAAAAAAAAGATTACCAACCAACGGTATATAAATCCATTAAGAAAATAATTTCATTACATGCCCGAGTGACAAAAGAGTAAAGCAGCGTTTGTGAATAACATCCACTGGGAATAGTTTCCATTATAAATTCTAACGTGTGTAATGCCCTGAGAACAGCCGTACGCAATTAAATGTCACATAGGACATGAACGAGTCGTCGCAATAGGACAATGTCATGCAGCGTTTCACCTGCTGACACTTCGTAAATATCCTTGCTTTCCTAACATATATTCTCAGTGCCTAAATATAACACGACGATGTTAAGTTAAGAAAGCTGAAACAACTAATAAATACTTTCACCAAGAACAGCAATTATGTTCGAACATTATGGGTGTATTTTTAATTATCCGTTGAACCGTTGTATGCAAGTAAATACAGCAGAAAGCCGAGTGCCAATGGCTGCAATCTCAACACTTCCTCTTCCATATAATTTTTCACGCAAACACGCAAATTTCCATGCCTTCGCTAATCATTGTGTATTTTATGTAAACAAAGTACAGTTAAATGACGTCAAAAATAGATTTTATTCGTTTGAAACAAAATGTAATCGATCATTGAACAATGACATGCGTAGGATCGATTTGCACGTCGCCATCGTCAACATCTTTAACTAATCGCCCGCTAAATCTGAAAGTATGTACAAGTCATAGAAATATTGTATTTTGCAGTACTGTATACTGAGCTGGTATATAGTTTTTAATGTAAGGATAAGACTTCACTGAACACTTGAGGGCATTTGGGCTAGTGAATGTAATACAAACTTTGTTTAAATATGTTTGTTAGAGAATGCAATGCAACACGCTTGCCTTAACGCGAGATCTTCTAACAAAGATGGGCCTTACGACGTTATGGTCGGTTGCATCAGATCGCCGCGGGCAACGCCTCGGGTCATCTCATGAGCATCCGCGGTGTACCAGGCGGTTTACCAGTATATCACCCGAGGTTGCGATGATCGCGGAATGTGCGTCACACACCACATCAAGATAACCTTACTGTTGTAATATGTCTTTTATTGTAAAAGCTATTAGTGACGAGGAATACGCAACAGTAAGTACCTAATTGAATGTTTGCTACATCATAAGGTGCGTTTAACATTTATTTGATTTCATTAGGTACATAAGTATATAGTTATGTAAAATTATAAAGAGTTAATTAATTCCACTTGTATTAATTAATTCGAAGATAAATGGTGTTATTGTTGACCTTTTGTGGTTCATTAGAATGTTAGGGACAATAGTTAATTTAATATCAATACGTTTAGGTGGGAAAATTTAAAAAAATATATATGTTTCATGCATTTCCACATACAACTTACTCATTTATGGGGGGTATTCCTCGGAGCGCTCCTGTTTTGAAGCGCTCCTAACGAAGCGCTCCAAAAATATTCCGCCAAGCGCTCCTGTTGGGAGCGCTTAGAAAATCAAATTAAAAATATTATTATTTCATTCCTCGAAGCGCTCCTATGACGTGACGATACCATAGGGCAGAGCATGAAGGATTTGTAAGAAACGATATCGATATCGACGTTTTAAAGTTCAACTATCATAATTGTTATTTTTTTTAAAACTACTAGGGAAGCATAAATGTACTGGAACTACGTACTTCAGTGACTTTAGTGACACAAGACACTAGCCGCTGTTGTCAACCCCGCTTCCCTGTTTTATCCTAGAGAGTCGCGTGGTCGCGTTATCGAGTGATTCCGAATGCAGCCGAGCATTTCCGGAACTAGTTTACATCGAATACACATTTTTTTGTGTTCTAAACTACTAACTACTACTAACTTAACTATTAAAACTATATTATTATAATATACAAGTTGAGTAGTATCGCATAAGGAAAAATTACTTCTAGTTCATTTCTGTTTTCCTGATAGCTATAGGTTATGTACTGTTATATATCTATAACTACATTTTAGTTATAAACAATTACTAAATAATAAGATCGTTATAGTGAATAATTACAAAATAATTTTAGACTTTAATCGTTCGTGTACAATTTATATGAGATCATTTAGGTGCCTCCTGGCAATTTCTGCCACCCTGGTACTTTTCATTAAAGCTTTTATTTTTACTATTCAGTTATTCTAGCTATTTCTAGTTTTAATATAAGCAACTAGTAGCCGTCGAAATGTTTATCGATATAATTTGTTACGAACACTTCATGCTCTTCTCTATATTTCGTCATAGGAGCGCTTCGAGGAATGAAATAATAATATTTTTAGTTTGATTTTCTAAGCGCTCCCAACAGGAGCGCTTGGCGGAATATTTTAGGAGCGCTTCGTTAGGAGCGCTTCAAAACAGGAGCGCTCCGAGGAATACCCCATTTATGGGCCTTACGCATAGTATAATAAATAAGCGTTTGGGATTCATGGTGATCCCATGTAATGAGGTAGTTACTTACCTCATCCACACATACCATACAGTACTATATCGTTAGTGCGCAGTAAATTTATGATTCTTGGCTTTAGGCTTATTGCTTATTACCAACACTACAAAATTCCAAGGAATCTTCACCAACATCGCATTTTGCAAATATCCTTTATTTAGACTATTTTGGAGGCCGTCTCGTTTTGTAAATTATCAAGTAAGAGGCAAAGCGTAGTACATGCAGATTACTTAAATTGGTCGCAGTTATTTCGCAATATTCAAGCATTAAGAAATGCATTTAGAATATTTATGTCTCCGTCGAATTATTTGCAGATTATTGGCATGAAAATATAAATTGATTGAAATTATTTTACTCAATCCAGATGTCTGTTTCTTTTTGTTCAGTAATCTGCTCTGCAGTGTAGTAATCTGCTTAATAGCAATGCGCTTCAATCTTGAAGGGTTTCCAATAAGGAACGTTGTAGAGTTAACTTTATCGTTGACATCGAACTAAATAAACATTTTCATGCCTAAGTAGTCGTATACCAAGTTTTTGTTATAAAAAGGTAGTAAATAATAAAAACCTGCAATTTACACGTATTAGATGTTATGTGATTAAGTAATAAATTTAACAATGCGCACAATTGCCTGTTTACTAATAATTGTTAAATTGGATCAAATTAAAATAATTAAATTAAATTCCGTAGTTCACCTTCTACTAAATTGTAACGTTCCTATTGTGTTCAGTTTAAAGTACGTTCCAGTATCTTCATTACGTGCGGTGACCTCGGCGTGACCTTTAACTTAGAGGATGCTCACATTCCGACCCGACAAACGTTTTAAAGGGTATATTTATGTGGAAACTTAGCCATTGTTTTGTTATTATTTTAAAACTATTATTATAAATACGTAACGATGCTATTTTATGTACGTGGTAAACTAGTTATTATTGATTTGTGTGTCTATTTTTGTTTCTTTTTAGAAAGGTAAAGCTTGTGTATGGTTTTGCGTGTAAATTGTTTCAATGTTTTTGCGTCATCTAAAATAATCTGTCCTTAAATTTGCTAAACATGAGGACTAACAGATTAACTAAACCCTAAAATTAATAAAAAATTAACTAGACTAAATATTTCTTAAATGTCCCTATAATAACGTTATCATTTATATTATATTGTATGAGTATCTATTATATACTGTCCTCCACGGCTTCGCCCTTAGTCACTACTTCGTTCTCGTAGCGTGACATTACGTAGCCTATCCTAATTCTCCATGAATCAGACTGTCAATACAAAAATAATCTATTATATTAGTTTAGGGTACAGTAATTAAGTTATACTAATGATATGAAAAATTTGGGTGCAACTCTGCTATTATAAAAGAATACAAATGAAACGTAACGATAGAGTTCTAATTTCAATAATGGCGAGCAATCACCTTATGGGCTGAACAAGATAATGAAGTAATTACAGTTACACATGAAAAAAGTTTACCACGTATGTGGTGCAACATGTATTCTCACGCCCCCACAGACGAGCATAATTACGTCGGCCGTCATTAATCACGCTGTTCGAAAATTAATCGCAGCATCCGGACGCTCGCAGTCGCATCGTGCATGCGTCTGAGCAAGGCTCCAGCCTCCGTTCTCTATTGTTATGTCGGGAGCTGAAGTACTACAACCAAATTTATTGTTTACCATCAATTTCGTACGGTTTTACCTACATCTCGTAGGTTGGCTGTTTATAGGTGCATCGTAATGAGCGGTAATGAAATGCGAAATTATGCGAAGCAAATTATCTTATGTTTCGTTAATATTACAATGAATCGAAGACACGGGTAATATGCGATTTACACCCGTAAGTGTGGATTAAAATTATAAAACGTTGGTTTCTAACGAAGTTTCTTTTTACTTAGGTATAAGAGAAATAACGAAATGTTCAACCACAAATCCAAATAAATATTTCGTTTTTTCTTAAGTTCAAAAAATTGCAAATAAACATAAATCAATCGAGAGAATAATTACTAAGTTACCAATAGCAATTTAGCCGTTGCATCGCTACCAAAATAATTACACGTGTAAGGCCACGCATGTGATTGGAAGGGACTGTTTATTGAGTGTTTATCCGTTGTAGCTGTTGGTCTCTGTTTGTATACGAGTAACCAAACATCCATTGTATGTTTCATTAGGACAAACAAAAAGTGTATAATATTATCTATCTGGCTATTCTTTAATTGTTTTAACAATGTGCTTTGTTGCCGTGTAGGTACACAATAACTATGATAAACAAAGATGGGATAATCGCGCACAGCTTGTTGTTGGTGTGAAACAACTAGAAAAATTAAAGCTAACAGAGGCGTTACAGGCAGTAAGCATGATAGACATATTTCAAGAACTTCGTCTATCCCATTAAGACATCCTAAAGTAACACCCAAATTTGAAGCTTCCCATAACATTTAAAGATCTTAGGAATCACGCTATTGTGCTTTAAAGATTTTTTGCAAAACAATATTAGATAAAAGAACAGATTGTATGCAAATGTAAAGCGTGCAACATCCCGCCCATAGAATTGACTAATTCAAACAGGCGTGTCTCTTCGCCGCCGATGTTCAGCATTGACTCGACATAGGTATCTACTGATGATTTATTTTAGGTGTTTCAATATTTTATTCTCCTAAACAAGCGTGCAGATCGGCAAATTTTTCAATTAAACATCAGCTATTTTTTTTTTGTTTCATACAAATGCAGTTTTTAATATTTCGATATTGTTATTGAAAAAATTATTTAGGCAAAACAAAAAATCAATTAATTTATAAATTGTTTAAAGGATTTCTTAAATTGAACGTCCACAAAAGCCTTGAAACAAATAAAAGTGTTCTTCCTGAAAATAAATACAAATCTGTACTTAAAAACTGAAAGTAGGTAGTCTTTATTGCCTGTGGTTGGAGTAAATATTTCCTTCTCAAGGTCCACAAAGGTATTCAAATTACAAATATCACTTAGCTTAATGTATTCCCATCAAAGTAATGCCTCTTGCTCGAAGGCATATTTTCCAAGGTAGTCTTAAAATAGTACCAGTATGTAGGTAATACCTGTACCGCAAAATAACAGCATTTTAAAGCTATGGCGAGGTGTATTGGGCAACTTATTTAACTGCTGCACCTACTAAACTAAGACCATCTTATGCCTACATTGCGTTTGATTGAAATTTAATGTCTGTAAAGTGATTATTTATTTATTAACACAAAATGTTGAAAAAACCTTAACTTTAGAACAGTACGACTTACAAAATCGTTTTCACGCGCTCCTGTGAGAATAGAACAAACCGCAGTAAAGTAGGGCAGGTAACTGGTAAGTGAAGACACTTATTTAACTTATAAAGTAACTAAAAATAATATGTTATAAACTCTTAAGAAAAAACTTCCGTAATTTATCGTATTTACGTTGTATAATGCAAAAGGGCACATAACATAAAAATATGTTGACCTCTTAACATCAAGCAGAATCGCTGATTACCTTTGGCACGACCAAAGTATTTATGGTACCGGAAGTAACGGAGATAAAACGCTAATGTTTACAATCATGAGAAGGGGCAAATTATGGGCATCATCACATTTAAAAGTCAAATGTTAGATTTAAAATATTAGCTACATACATACATAACAAACTGTGAGGTGTAGGTAATTAAAATGCCTGGTTAATTTGCAATTTATTATTATCGTAGTATTAGTATGGCGTGTTGTTTCAGTGCCATACTGAAATTATATCGCATACTATGTCGTTCTCGGTGTGTTGATGTCTATGGAAGTAAGATATGAAACCTACCCCCACATATATTTGTTTGTCTTGCACCTGGGCTCTCCCGGAACAAGTTGAATTGTCAACCCGACGAACTATAAGAGTGAGAAGAGTACACATGTATTTGCGCTCACATTTTTTATTTGTACTCCATTATCGTATTCTGTATGTAAATATTACCTTTTTTATTACTGCTCCACTTCTGTAGGTGTTAGTGTGATGTTACACACCCCTTTATTAATGGGCCATCCAACACAAATAAATTTCCTAATGAGACAGACAAGTAGTTCCCACATCAGCACGTTCAACCAATCAAACAAACAAATTCTTTAGCTTTATAATATTAGTATAGATTATTTTAATAAAATAATGGCATCTATTGGGTAAGCTCGCTCCGTCGTAGGCCGCGTCTATGCCCTCGGGCTAGTCTGGGACCAAGAGCAAGCCCAAAAGAAAAAAAAAAGAAAATGTTGAACATGACTAAACCAGCAAGAGTCTCAACACAATAATCATGATGATAGATCGTGTTATCTGCCTAATCACGAGCAAAAGGAAAAGCATCTAAAACATTACCGGTGACCTCGCGATGTCAAGTAGGCAATCGTACGAGTGATCTCTGGCTGACATATATAGGATGATGCGTACAGATGACCTTACGCTTACAAATTGACCTGATCTTACGTCATCGTTCAATCTAACATTTGAGGATCCAACAAATGACGCCACCTGTAAGGACTCTAAAAACCTGTAAGGTCTCTTAGTTATCTTATTTATTCATTATCTTCATCATTTTAGCTGAAATGTATCCATCTCTCTGTGCTTGATCCGTCAACCCGATCGTCTCGGTCCATCTAGGGGATGTAAGTAAAAAGTTACGTATTAATTCATCCTCTTTCAAAAAAAGGCTTGTCTACGCGATACGTGTATTATGTATTGGTGCAAAGATTTAGGTAACACGATATGTGAATGGATACCATTTAACCTTTAAAACAAATGAGCGTTGTTAATTTTATTTCATATCATTTTACAGCTTTTATAACCAGCCTGATCGTAAAACAAAACGATTACAATCCAAATAATTAAACTCCAATTACGCACACGGACAGTTGTACGTGAGTTATATTATACAACCAATAATGTTCCACTCCAGATACTGTTTGTTTAATAGTTCATAGCAGAACCGCTGGCTTCCTTCCGTTCATTAATACTTCCTATCTGTGTTAGGAGTACAAGTACTGTAGTACTTTGTATGTTTTCATTTTAAGATAGGCAGATAAGTACGTCTTTTATAACATTACTACGCACTTACGTCACACATAAATAGCGATATAAATGTTTGTTACTTTCTGTGCTGTCAGCATCTGTTTACTTACTCTTGGTGAAAAATACATTGTAATAATAGTATTACGTAAGTATTTATAGAAAAGGCGGGTTGAAAGTTTGTTTAAACGTTTTTTAAATAACTATGTATAACGAAAACAATAAATTAAAATTCCACAATTATAAAGAAAACCCGATGGTCCATAAGGGCCTTCCGCATTTTTGCCGGTTCCGTGATCCTCAACTAATTATTTCTAGGTTTTCCCCGTAGCGGTAACATCCGAAGGTTTGCCCTTCTAAACTAAACTAAATCTTATCATTAATCTTAATACCAATAATTTAACCAAAATTGGTCTCTTTAGCGACATGTAACTGACCTTGCTTGATTAGTGGCCATGTTTAGAAGATCCTGTAGTTGGTCATAGAAGGCCGGTATACTCATCTGATGTCAAAGGCCACACCGTATTTTGGCCAAAAGTTGAAGGCTTGTGAAACAATGCATTGCAGGTAATGGATATTATGAAAACGCGAAGTCGCGTGCTGCATTCATATTGCAACATTTTGTTTGTTTGGCCCTCGTAGTACGGACTGAATTCTTGTTCCAAAGTGTTCAGCGATGTGAGAGGACTCCGTAATTATGTGAAGAAATTGTGCTTACTACGATACTAACTTTTGAAGTTTTATTTAATTTTCTTAGGCTGAGATCCTTAGCATAGAAGTACTTTGACTTAGTTATGTACCTGCCTCTATCTTGTTATCGTAGTTTGCAATATTGCTTTGTCAAACAACTGGCTAAGGTATATTTATTTCAACTAACACAATATTTTTTTCTCTGTCCATCTTATGAAATAGGTGCTACCTCTACCGTTGCGCAGGTTCAAAATGGTATAAATCGTCCTGTCAAATTACAAATTTAGCTCAATCACTACATAATTGCAGGCACCAGGCATGTGTCTAAAATAAATTTGAAATGTATTCACAACAATATTCATTGCATTGCAACATCAATACTTTCATTTAATCTACTTAAGTACAGGTATTATAGGATTTGCAAAACTCATTATTTTGTAACAAAGTTGTAGCGGAGTGGAAGCGGTCGCCCCTCACTCACGTACGAGTGTTACGGACAGGGAGGCTTCCACCGGCTTGTTAGTGGCCGTGAACCAAATGTTCTTCACGCTGTGTGACCGGGGACCACTACTGCCCACTGCCGAGCAGACCATGGCGAACTGAAGCAACCTGTTGAGGAATCTTTGATGATCTATTGTTATTTTTTCATTAGTTACGACACACATATCGACTTTTGTTTTTGAGTCGTAAAGTTCACGAAACTTATTGCGATACGTCTAGCACAAAACGTATACAATATGTCTTCAAGCTACTCGTGTTGTGCGCAAATAAATTATTACAAAGATTATCTGTTTAAACACACATGGTTGCAAAATAACAATTTAGATTAACAACTGCGACAAAATTATTGTTATCTTGTGTTCCAAAGGTTCCCATAACACGCATTGTTCGAAAATGAATATGCACTGCACTTGTGTAAAAACCTCATTTGTTTTGCAATAAGTTGATGAACACTCAGCAGCCGAGCCGTTAGCAGAACATTCATAAACGTAACTGTCTCTAATCGAGTATTGCACGTCTAGACTGTAGGAAATGACCATACTTACTCTACAATTAAGGATTCGTCCGTCTACCGCTTTCCGACTCTATTGCACTATACTTACATAAGCAGATGTTGCGAGCATCGCGAGTAGGCTGGATAATGATCATCACACAATAAACATGCAGCATAATGGTGCCTAACTACAGCCGTAAACACATTCGGAAGTGGATGGATAAAAATCTATGTCAATTCCGCGGTAGGAAGCACCGTATTATAAGATTTATTATTATTACAATAAATTGCCTCCATTATCATCAAGATCAGCATTAAATATTCCGAATCATGTAAATTTTCATTTTCATTAAATTTTTTTGTAGTAAAATGTGTTGAAGTTTAAATATTAAAATTGTGAACATAATTTTCAATTACAAATTGTCAATGATAGAATTCATACCACTTTATCAGATAACAAATTGATTTATTACTGTATTGTCAAAAGATGTTCTTTAACATCTGAAGCATTCGTTGTGAAGTCACCTTGGACGCTTGGCGGGGTGCACGCCAAATCCTGCGCCCGCGACTGATGCGCGATTCTTGATAATAAGCGTGAGAATCACGACCGGAGATCACTCATATATCATGATCGCCATTAGGTAATTAACCAAGCCATCTAGAACTATCCACTAGCTACATAAAAAAATATTTTATTACATGTATTCGACGATTTATGACTGACGAACAAATAAAACGTGAACGATTTTAAAATACGGCGCCGAGTAGCTTAATTGCAACATTTATTCAAATGACCAATAAACGATCTATCACGTATTTGTTATAACCGTGACATCATATCCTTGAAGTGCATCTTTTGTATTGTTTTGCTCCAAATTATTATGACTCAGCAATAATTTATAGATAAACGGACAATTTAGTAATGGTCAGGAAGTTATTGTTGAAGAAGCATCCTTATTGTACGTGTGGTCTTTACACGGAACTAGAGTTAATCCGAGATCTTAATCGTACAGGATCTCGTTTTTTATACACCACGCTGTTAAAATCGGGTCTAAAGTGTTCCGCATTTTCGAAAATTCCTACCAATTATTTTAAAGCGAATAGCCATATAAAAATGTTAATACCAAAGGAACCGATTTTTAATAAGATTATTCAAATAAGTATACAATTACAGTGGATAAATGGAAAGCTCAGTTACATACAGCATGCCTTTCATAAAATCAAACCTACAGCTTTTGAGTCATACGCATTATTACTCAATATCACTCATAAAGCCAATGTGAAAGAAAATAAACCGACTCGCAGATAATTTTATTGAATTTCGATGCAACTAATGGAGCTGATAATTCGTTGAACAATTGTTAATTGAATGCAAATAAGTCGTCGCACAGTATTACGTCTGTGTGATTGCACCCGGAGGCGAAGACCGACAGCCATCTTACTTTCGTTCCGCTCGTCTATTCTTAGAGATTTCCCACAATTTGCTCCATTCGATCGCCGAGATAAATAACTGTTTCTGTTTTAGTGGCTCACACACACTGGATATAATTGGTTTGAAATATCACCTATATTCTTTGCGCTGTAGCATGGTGCGGGTGACACCTGCCTGAATGACGTTGACATCAGTCAGTGCCACAAGACTAGGGACGATATGCAATTCACTTTATCGCTATCGATACTACGAAAATTAGTGTGTTATTCAATTTTGTGCTACTACGTGTACAAACTTGTAAATTTAAATGTTTTATGGCTAAACATAAGTATCTTTGTACTAATAAAAAAACTTTAATAAAAAGATTACTAAAATTTCGGAAGTCGGTGGCTTCTCTTCTGCCAATTAATTTGTGTTGCCACAGACTTCCGAAATTTTAGTTATTTTTGTGTTTTTAGTTTTTTAAGGGGGTTAGTATTTTTTTGGAAAAAGATTTTTACTTTTACTTTTTAGTGTCGAGACCCAATGTCTGTCTGTGTTTTACAGTATCTCTCAAAGTAATACATATAAAACGAAAATAGAAACTTGAAGTTACGCATCGTCAATGTATATTTCGTCAATTTTTTTTTTGTTTTTGATTAATTTTTCAAAAACATTCCATCGTAACAGTACATCCCATCACTAATTACGTCTAAGGCGTTACGTTATACGAATAACATTTTGCTTAATTTTTTTTTTCAAATTAATTTTAATTGTGGACTAGCACATTCTAATTGGGTTGAAATTAATTTACTACAGTTATTAATGATTTAGTAAATTATTAAATGATTTATTAATTCTTAAGTGAAATGAAATGTTACTGAAACTGTCACCCGCACCATGCTACAGCGCAAAGAATATAAGTATTTCTTTTAGTCATATGTATTGCGTGGACGTTTTTCTCTATTTTTATTGCCATATGTTACCTTACAATATTTATTCTTACTTTTTGGCAGCTGACATGTTTTGTTATATTTACGACGTATTGATGCACGCAACTATCAAAAACTATGATTGTTAGTGTCAGTTGCAACACGCGCGCGGTTGTTGTCGATTATTTAACGAGAAACAATGCAGAGTCGCACGCGCACCGCGCCGA
Organism: Athetis lepigone; assembly: GCA_033675125.1. Taxonomy (NCBI): domain Eukaryota; kingdom Metazoa; phylum Arthropoda; class Insecta; order Lepidoptera; family Noctuidae; genus Athetis; species Athetis lepigone. Next base: position 8,796,698 of record CM066229.1, read on the forward strand.
TGCTTCTCACGGCTGCCGAAGGTCGCGGATAACTTCGTTCTTACAACACGCTTTAAATTATTTGATTTCATAATTTTTGGCGCTCCGATGTGTGCCACTAAACGATAGACCACACTGTAAACATTCTCGGTATGACCAATTCGTTACATTTACCCAGAATGTAAATTCATGGTAAATCGATTAGTCATGTACCGTACATTAATACCCTTTCGAAACTTTTGCAAACTTGTTCGTAGGCTGTGCAAGCACCTGGATGAATAATTGCTAAAATTCTAGCGTAAACTCATACGTGTTAACATGTTATGGCATGTAGTAAATTGCAAGAAATGTCCTCCTAGATTTCTTAACTAATAATTATTTCCTGTTAAGATCATAGGTACTCCGTAATTGCACATAGATTCATAGAATACGGAGGTAGATTTATAACCGATAATTGTGATGATTGTTTTTGTTGTGCATGAATTAACCAACTTAGCCTATTGTATTCAGTTGCTAACAGAAGCCTCTCCCTAACACCTAAGTGGCGTCTTACCGCCCAGTTTTCAACATTATTCTCATGAACGTACTTGCATCCTGACAATAATAATAAAGCACCGATCGAGCGATTCATTCAGTGATGAGAAGAAGCTTATACAGCTTTCAACTTCCTACCCTTTTCTTTTAAGCCTTCATTGGCTTTCAATTTAACCGGACGAAATTGAACCGACGGTTTTGCTCGAATAAATGTTTAATTTTAAATAAAAAAAAAACTGTATATATCCCATGCTGCCCATGCATCTGTACTAGGGCATCAAACTTTCAGAATTCTGACTACCCGTACCAACTGTCAAAGATCAACACTTGATCCAAGACCAACAGCTTCACGTACTCTCCGTAAAACGATTCAGAGATTTCTATTTGAGGTTACAAAATTCTGCAAACATAATGATACGTTACATAGTGTTAACACAAACTATAGCTCGTTTAAAAAATGACTCGGTATCATTATCAGTAATGGTAGACTTAGCCCCAGTAACATATAGCAGCGTAGGCGTAGGTGCCATCTAACTACTCGTTAACGCGACGAAATGAGCCACGCACATCACGCCCCAGCAGTCTAACCACGTCGCTTCATCACGAAGAAGGATGTGTCTTTTAAGAGCAGAGAAACATATTATTTACTTATTAATAGGTCACACTCAGTATTTTTAAATTTTATGCCATAATTGACATAGAATTCGTGGGGTAAAAGCTATCCGATCATCATAATTTTCCTTTTAGTCGTATCAATTTGTTGGTGTGAAAGATATAGATTTCTTACCATTGCTATTCGGTTCACGATCTTGCTATAGCTGCTGTTAAATTTGGGTTTCAAATAAAACGCATTGACAAGCACCATAATTGTTCTTGTTACCTAATGCGTTTTCGTAATTCCTGTAACTTTGGGCATCCACGAAAACAATACCAATATTAAAAATCTAAAAAAAAACTCCATGATGCGTAAGTATGACCAATAAACTAATCCAATATTACTCATCACTTATATAAGCCATATTTATATTACAACTATGTCGGGAGGCCTTAATTGCCTACTTATCTAATATCCTCGTAGCACCTATTGCCACAGGCAGCTTTAACAACTGACGTCGAATTAGTATTAATTACATCTGCTGATTGACTCCATTCAACGTTGTCAATATTGTGATCATTTGTGAAAGATAATTAGAGTTTGATTGATTGATTGATACGCTATTAGCTACTGATCATGTGAGGATTTCTAATTGAGCTTTGTTATTTGCTATTGCTTTCTAATGGTTTTGTTTCAGCGGCCCTCGATCAATAGGACAGATAAAATGCATACATTCAATTCAATTCATCAAAAATTTTAGGTAACATCAAAGGTTGAATGAATTTAACGTACTTATACAACTTGACTTTGATAGAAAGTGGTGATAAAATGACAAAGTGAATAAGGACAATGATAAACTAAAAGCTAAAGCTACATTCTCAAAACGCGACCGGTAAAATTTCCCAGTAGACCCCTAAGGAGAGGTTAGATAACTGAGTGCTGTGTTCTGCGCTTTCACCTACGGTATATCACGAGCCGGCGACCTCCCCCTCCCGCAGTGTCGCCCGCTTCCGTGAGCCTCAGACCTCGAGGTACGAGGGCGCATCGCGACCCGCACCTGACCTCCTGCCAGGGCTGCCAGAAGGTAGATCAGGTCTGAAAATAGTCATACAGCGAAGGTTTTCTTCCTTTAAGTAATTGATACTTTTAAAATATTGCATCAAACTCACGTAATACAATGTTACCTCATTATACGCGCTTCACACATTGCTCTATCACGTTTTAATAATAGGTGATTAAGAGCTCTGACACACTATTTTAAGTAGGCACTCTTTTTAGCTAGACTCTGCGCTAACATAAGATTTCAAGACCATTTAGGAAAGCATTACTAGTACTTGATTTGTCTAAGTATTATACTTACCACTGTCGAGTAACTGTCTAACTACGAGTGCAAGATATAGACTAGCTAGAACATACCTAATCTAAAGTACGTGCTGAGTAACGTCTGTTTATCTCGTTTACGTCGATCCGTAACATGAGAATATAGAGCAAGAACCTTCAACCTTTCAACCCTACATGCGGCAGGTACAGGTAAGTGTCGTTTTGCTGGCGCCAGGCGAAACTAATGTTACCTAATTCAATTTCCTTTAGATAAATTTCATCTTCGATAAATTCGTGCACCTTATTTTAGACGAAATCACTGTAATGCTGTGTTTTGTAATTTTGATCAAAATAAAAATCAACATTTTAAATGCAAGCTCATGTAGAAAGCTCAAACAACATATTATTTACAAATCGATACCAATGTTTTTAAATGCATTAATAATTGTAAACTTTTTAATGTTCAGAAATATGAACTTATTTATAGTAAGATTTCTTCATCTCTGTTCATACCTTTAATCTCCAAACTTTTCCTTAGTACTTTTAGCTTTAACTTTTCGTGTGTCTAGAATGTGGAAGCACGCGAGGCAGAGTTCTTTTCTAATTGTGTCTGTAAGTATAGCGTTGAATGGGTTAAGAGTAGATTATCCCAGAAAGAGACTGTGAGATGACAAAAAATATATTAAAAAAATTAGGATATATAAATGGCTAAACGCCAAAAAGGGCAAAACCCGACATTTCCTTTATTGGACGAAAGTAAAAGTATGCAAGCCCTATCGATGAACTGTTCGAATTAACATAAGAATGGTACAAGTGGTGCAACAAGATTCTTCCATTAGTTCGAAAACAATCTGTACATACAAAAAAGTTTAAAGTGACTTTCTACATTTTTTCAGGAACAAGGCCATCCATGTCAGGCTAAGAATATGCACCATCAAGAATCAACTATCACAGAATAAAATTTTCAATATTGGAGGTCAATAGGTTAAAGATGATATCTTTCAAAATGTCAAACGAAGTATGTACCTATTGAAAATTTTAATGTCGTAAATGCGTTCAATTTCATCATGTTGTAATAGTCTTTGCTCGTTTATGTACCTCCAATTGAGGTCGACATTTTTATTGGTACAACGCAATTAACCGATATGAGACTTCAACAGCAAATAGTGGCGTGTGAAACGTTAGCGCCTGTGACACTATAGATAGAGGAACCTCTGCTGTCGCTAATTAAGGTTACAGAGCGAAGCTGCAAATTATAAGTGTAAGTGACAGAGCAGGCGCTTTCTAATTGGTGGTTATAAAATTTACACGAACGCCTTTAGCGACGTGTCGTATAAGTTTGACTAAAATATAAGACAGCTTAGTGAAGCAAACCTTCTTACAATCAGCATTTTTGTGAATTGACCAACACTAGTAAGTATCAGGACTCATTCATTTTCAAGCAGTAATTGTAAGTACACGATCCGTTGTGTAGAATTGAATGGAACCAAACTGGCCTTCAATGCGAAGTTATTGACACGAACTCACATAAATCATACAGTCGATACAAAAACACATTTCTCAGTCAGTGTGGTTATCAGACTGATGTGAAGTGCCTTCAATTTCCTGTGATGGTAAAAAGATATCAATTTCTTCGGTAGTTGCTTCGGAGACTTTGCGTGCTATTGTGTTAATAACACGCACGTAAGATTGGTATGCATTACATTACCCAGACTGAAGACGATTTCCTTGTTTAGTTTAAAGATAAAATTTTCTCTAACAATATGTGCACATTATTCGGAATGAAGCTTAAGAGTAATAAATCGTATTCAGTTTTGGACACATACGTTAAACATGTCATTGGAATGAAATTCGCCGCATATAATACCGATAAAAGTTATTTATTCGGTAATGAAATAAAACAAGTATCTACCTAATTTATATATTATTTGATATAATTTATAATATTGTTTCTCAGGATCAATTATTTTATTTATTTATTAACTTTTTTCCAAACTCGTTTCCGTTACAAATAACAGGGTCAATTTATATTAAACCGCAATGTCAATAAAAATATTCGAAAATCTTAATTCGGTTACTCTTAAAAGCCTTTTTAAGTTCCAACTCTACTACTTGACCAAACCATGAGTCCATGACTCAAGTAACGACTATTAAGTTTTATGGCGCCCATATACTATTTAGGGTATGAAATTGATGCTGCAGCATTTGGCAATATCCACAGATTGGGTAACGCCTTAATAACCTAAACACCCAAACATATACGGTAATCCGTAACTGTCCATTTCCGTTACATCCATATTTGCATAGACTGCATCAATCTGCGACGACTAGCAGAATCCAAACTCGAGTAACTCTGAATCGGGTTCTGAATGTTATTACACAAACATTTAAACCTATTGCTATGGTAAAGTAAACCAATGTGTTAGTGTAACGTTCGATATAGATCGAACACGAAGAATTACATTCTCACAGGCTTATGATGACTCTGTTGGGTTATAAATGGTTCTTGCGTAACGAAAATCGAATGTGAATGGATACTTTAATTTAATTATGTAGATAGAGCGTCATACTTTGGTTCGTTACTCATGAAATCGTGTCTAGAAGTGACGCGAAGACGGTGTTAACGTGAAGAGAGGTAACATTTATTAAATGACCTAAAATTGTGGTTATGCGATTAAAGAACGCCGCAAACGAAAAATATGCAGGGCAATATAGTGTGAGGTCACTACCTCTAATATTCACCATTGGATGTGTTATCGGATTTGATTGCTTGGGTCAACTAAAATATAAAAAAGCGTGGTAAAAACTGGCTAGCATCCAAGGGTCACCTATATTGATTGGCTTACTCAATCTCCACCCACAAAAGACGTTAATTAACAAATAAGGAGTTACATCGGATGGGTAGTTTCTATATCGGTTGCGTTTGTTTTGGCTTTCTAACACACCCACGTGTTTTATGAAATAATTAATTTTAAGATCAAAGCCAGAGGTCAAAAGTTTCCTAAAGATTATTAATTACCTAAGAGTTTATTTGGGTACCTGGATACCTGTTTATAATAAAAACAGGTAAACCTAGCGCAATGGCATGTGAACAATTTCTAGTAACTATAATCATCAGAGCTTTCAAAGTAACAGGTTCGGTTTTGATTGCTATCTTGAAGCGTTATTTTATGGTATTTAATTGCTAAAGTCGGAAGAACAATAGCGCATCTATGATACCGCAACTTATCGTCTATCTTGCAAATCAATCAGAGTCACAATAGAATTGCGCGAGCACTTTCACTACGCCCGCGCCTCCTCACCTTTTGATCGTCATTTGTCTGTGATTTTGACCCCATCAATTTAACCGTGCGAGACTGGTATTGTTGATGAACCACGGCGCAGAGAGCTATATCGAAACTATTTTACCTACTCTCAGCCTCTTGAATAAACGGAGGAACTGATTTTCTCATAGCCTTTTGAACTGAGTTATTCGAGAGGTAGATACCAACTATTGTAGAACTTTTATGATTTAATGTAATGACATCACATGCATAATTATATCACCACAGGCTTTAATTGAAGACGACTGTTGAAATTAAATTTAATGTCAGACAACACTAAACTAATTGTTTGAGCAATCATACGATACCTAATTAATCGTTGAAATGCACTATGTACTTCAGGGTACAAAGTGAATATACTATCATGCTTTCCAATTTATTGCCCTTATAGAAACTGTCATGATTTCAATTTTCCCATTATTGTATCGTAGCAAGTTCCGCATGCTTCGCCGCTGGCATTTACCTGACCTCTGCAGTCAAAACGGCTGGGAAATAAGTACCATTTGAAAGATGACACAACCTTATGGATAGATACCTGTTATAAGCAACAGGTTGCAAGATAAAAAAGTCAATGGTAAGATGTTACATGCCACTGCACGTAGCATTTTGAAAGGATCAATGATAAACAAAAGGTCAAATGCTCATCGTGAATATTTTTTGTTTTATAATTACATTTGACAATGATAAAAAGCTCTCATATTTGATTTCCTATTTAAAGAAGTCTGCTGGAACATCGTGTGACACGATGACCTTGCTAAGATCGTATCAGAACGGAACCTACGGTCCCTGAAACCATCTATTTTCCTTTATGCCTGGTATGTTCATAGTTCGGTCACAGGATAGTACGGTGAGGGCAGCAGCACTTGCTCAACCACTCGTTAACATAATCCGTCTATTTATTTTTTCAAAAATATTTGTGTAAACTTTCAGTTTAGTAGATAAGTTAAACAATTACTCTATTAAGGACAAGGTCCGAATTGAGACTATGAGACTGCTCTGTTATTCTTTTAAATTGTTTCTGAATGTACTCGTGTTTTCCCGTGTTTATTGCACAGAAGGTCAACGGCACAAATGATAATCGTCTTAAGATGTGATGTGAAAATAGTGTCAATGTTAACTGTATCCCAAAAGTCGTTTACATTGCTGGTCGTTTACTACACAGTACATGCTTAGGACAACCTTATTTTAGATTCTCGATTATCCGTCGAATCAGTTTTAAATCAAGGCTCAATACTTTGCAACAACGCTTTTGAACAGTCTAAGTGCGAGAAACATTTGTATTTTATTTTTACCTACATTAGTAATAGCCCTATGACAATGTCTGTACCACAACTCCAAGGACTAAAGCGAGCTGGCATCCTCGGCACATCCTTTCACGACCTACAATAAGGCATTTATGAATGGGCACTTAAACAGCCGATTGCCTACTCACCTCGCAGGTATTTTATTTAATACAAAGATTATTGCTAGAATGGTGTTCGATTGCATTCAACATTGTCTGCTTATTGAGATATATTTGACGGTATACCGCCGTTTACCCGAATTTTATTTGCCCTAATTTCATTTGCCATAATAGTCAACAGCCATAATATCATACGACATAATACTCATTTGCCCTACTCTCATTTGCCATATTAGTCACTTGCCAGAATCATTGTTTCCCATAAAGTCACTTACCATAACATCATTTGCCATAATCATTGTTTTTTTTTTTTTTTTTTTTTGGTGAGTGGGAAATCATCCAATGACTGCTCCCGTCCTGGGTGCGGCGGGAGGGTGTGTCAGACTCTTACTGACTAAAACCCACTCATGTTCCTTCGATTGCCTTTTATGTTCCAGGGTCACGGTAACAGTTATAAACATAACATTCCGCAACCCCGGCAGGCGTTGGCCCTGTTGGGCCCCTTCCTGTGCTGACTCCTTCTCTTTGAGGCGCGCGTGGAACAAAACGCGCCGTCTACGCGGTCCTGGTCCTAGCCGGGCGGCGAGCTACCCATCGCTCGCCATCCGCAGAACCGCGCCTACGGTGGCCGGTAGTCGTCTTGCGACTCTCGACGTCTTCGCCTGGGTCTTAGTCCGGGGCGAGAGGCTCGTCGTTGCCTCTCGCGCGCCGCCGCTTCCTTCACAAGCATAACTGCTTCGCAGAAGGAGGCGACGGCATCCCATTCCGTCTCGCCCCGCAGCATGGCCTGAACCAGCGCTGGGCGCGAGAGGTCACCGCCGCCGATCGCCTCTACGAGGACACGTCTATGGTCCGCCCATGCGCGGCACACCTCCACCGTGTGCTCGACCGTGTCCTCCAGGCGACCGTTGCTGCAGTGGTGACACCCAGGCGTCGCTTCCGCCTGAATCCGACACAGGAACCTCCCGAACTGACCATGTCCGGTGAGGACCTGTGTCAGGCGAAACGTGAGAGCGCCGTGGCGCCTCTCCAGCCACTCCTCAAAGAGGGGTCTTACCGCCGCTATCACGGCGTGCCCAGCACTAGGTTGCGACAGTCGCTGTCTCCACTCCTCCCTGAGATCTCGCCGGAGCTCCGTGAGCCGTGCCGCGATAACCCGCGGCAGCAGGACTTCGCCCCGGCGTTGCACTTCCACGCGCCACTCGTACGTGTGTGCAAGGACTGTTGCCTCCAGATCCCACGGCGGAGTGCCGGCAAGGAGGCATGCCGCCTCGCAGGAGATCGTGCGGTATCCCCGCACCATGCGAATCGCCATGACCCTCTGGGACGCCCTCAGAAGCCGGGCCGGAGCCTTGGCTAGGTTGGGCGCCCACACCGGAGCCCCGTAGAGGGCCATGGACCGCACGGCCATAATCATTGTAAGCCATAATTATCACATGCCCTAATTATCACATGCCATAATTATGATATGCCATAACATAATTTGCCATCGACATCGGGTGTATAACGGTTGTTTATATCAAGAGAAATTGGTTGCAATTGGGACTTTAGGGCACCCCGACTCGGACAGGTTAGGTTAGAAGGGGATGGCGGGGTCGTGTGAGCGAGCGAAGCGAGCGAATAGACCCCGCCATTCCCTTCGTGGTTATTTTTTTATAAACCACACAGAAGTAGGAGCCCCGCGAAGCGGGGCTCCGTCGACCTAGCCCACCATCAACCATGCACAGAAAAAAAAACCATTACGGGGCTTAAATATTTGTCTAATACTTGTTATGCCATTTAAATATTATGTCTAATAATTATTATGGCACATAAAAATATGGGAAACAATACTTATGGCATTCGTATCTTATGGCATCTAAAATTCGGGCAATTAAAAGTATGTCATATGTCTTTTAGGGCAAATGAAACATTCAGGCAAATGAAATTCGGGTAAATGAAATTCGGGAAAATGATGATTATGGCATATAATCTTCGGGCAAACAATAGACAACCATATTTGACTACTGTTTCTCATTGTCTGTAAGGCAAATAGTCAAGCACGAATGGAGCCTACTTACCCTAGGTATATACATTTAAATAAAAGCTCAGTGCCAGTTTCACGTTAGTTTTAGAGTTTCCACCCTTCACTGAAAAATTCGCCTCTATACTTTTCTGCTTATACCTACTTACTTGTGATATTTTAGACGCGTAGTTGTTTAGTGAACAATTTTGTTTTAAAAATAGCATCGATCATCATCGATCTATCAGCAGACAACTGAGAAACATGTTAAGACTACAGTCTGCTATGAACTTTGATTCGATTAACCTACAAAAAAATGTACCTTGAACTTTATGCACTGACAATGAGAAAAACGTAATGACCATCTTCGGCAACCCTTCACTTCGCATGTAATGAAGTGTTGATGACACCATTCCTCTATACGCAACATGCGCCTATAGCACCTACTGCTTTGTTGTTTAAATAGGTGGTTGTAAAATATCGCCCTATATAAGTAAGTACTTAGACTTTTCCCAATGTTGGTGTGTAAATCTTTCCTCCACAACGGAATTACTGGGTTAGATTAGATGAGCAACCACTCAGTTCTCGATCTTTGGCTCAAGAGAGAAAGCACAGCTCCCGGACGTTTCGGGCAACAAAGGTGCTCTCGAGGCTCGTTTATACACAGTTCATTTTTTACGTATTAACAACAATTCATTATTTTTTAAAATCGGTTTTACATTTTAAAGTTCAGCGACAGCCGGCTTTCGGGCTGCTTGCTATTGTGTCTTAAATTACGTCTTAAATTACGTGTGTTCGAAGGTTTAAAATACGGATGTTAACTAACCTTAAACTGTAAACAGAAACTGAAACCGTCAAAGGGTTGTTAGTCCGAGTTGTTTTAGTTAACGGTTGCTTTGGAAATTGTGTTACGGTCAACAAATGCATACCATGCAATATCGATAAACCTGTTCGATACAATACTTAACCGAAGCCCAGTGATCCAATTGTATTAGAACCTGATATGTTGTGGCAACGCACTGGGGACTTCCGCACATTGGGGCTGCGAATCGGGTCGCAAGCCGGCGGAGGCGCATAGCCCCTGTGATATAGCAATTTACACCATGCAGGTGACGCACTACCCATAAACAATTATACCTATCCATAAACATTAAATCGTGGAGATAGATGACTTTACTTAACAATTCAATGACCAACCGACAGCCAGCTGTCGGGCTGCTATTGTCTTTCTATTGCGTCTCAAATCACGTGTGTTCGAAGGATTAAAGGAAACATTCCTTTATTATTAAAAAGAAACAAAACTGCATTTAAAGATTTACGAAAATTCGCTTGTCTGTGTCTGCGGTTACCTCGGTGGGTACCCCAACCACAGACCGCACTCACATTGTCAGCAGGCCAAGTAGCGCCCATAAGCACCTTACGAGTACACAGTATTTAAATTGGATCCTAAACAAAATAAGATAAACTAGACTCTACTACTCCATAAATTTTTCATTTTAGATCGAAATAAATAAGGAGTAAGAAAATTATTGTAATTAAATATAAAAAAGTTAGTAGTTATGTAGATCATACATCTATATTTGAATAAAAATTGCCAAAATAATGGCACGTACCTATATACATTTGAATCCTATGGATGTTCTTCACCCTGGGGGGAGAGGGAGGGGTCTGTCAGACTTTAACTGACTAAAAACCCATCCAAGTGTTAATTGCTTCTCCCATCTACGCCAAGCGTGCCGATAGAGATGAATGTAGATATCTCGCTCTCCCTTTTTGCAGGTCTCTTAGAAGACCACTGCAGCCCAGGACTGCGCTACATCACTTCGGATCGGAAGTCATAAAAAACCACGGCCTCCGAAGGCCTCTGTAACTCCTAAACTTTTTTTTTGGTGAGTGGGAAATCATCCAATGACTGCTCCCGTCCTGGGCGCGGCGGGAGGGCGTCAGACTTTTACTGACTAAAACCCACTTATGTTCCTTCGATTGCCCTTTATGTTCCAGGGTCACGGTAACTATTATAAACATTCCGCAACCCCGGCAGGCGTTGGCCCTGTTGGCCCCCTTCCTGTGCTGACTCCTTCTCTTTGTGGAACACTAACGCGCAGTCGACGCGGTCCTGGTCCTAGCTGGGCGGCGAGCTACCCATCGCTCGCCATCCGCAGAACCGCGCCTACGGTGGCCGGTAGTCGTCTTGCGACTGTAACTTCTAAACTAACAAAGCTATCTATCTAAACCGTCATAACGTTGAAAAAATTCATGCTCAATTTACATGAAGAAGATTTTTTTTGTGGTTTTATTTTACCACTTTGTCAACGTGGTAATTACTCATAACCATTTATAGTTTTGTATTTCTAAAGCTAACCGTTAGAACGGTAAGCCGAGGACGAGCGGACGGTCATGCATGACGAAACTATAAGAGTTCCTCTTGTACCATTTGGTATGGAACCCTAAAATAATTTCACGGAAATCTAGATACGCGCATAGCTTCCGAACTACTGCACCAATTTGAAGATTATTTCTTTTCTGTTTGTTATTTTTAGAACAAGGTTAATATAAAATAAAGAAAGATTTATCTTATTAAAATCAGATTTTAGCAACGTTTTTAATAAAGAAAAGTGAGTGATTAAGGCAAAATGACGTAGTGTTGTTCATGTTTAGCCAACGAATGACACTTCGAACCGGCCATGCCTACGTTTTATACTTATCATATTTTGTTTGTAAAAAAGGGTAACGGCCAATATTTCTAAATACAAATAAAATAAAAACTCAAATCGCATTCCTAATTATATTTTTTCAAGCATCACGTAATAAGTACAGATAGCTATCACAACTACAACTTTAATAGGTAGGTACTTCGTAAAAGTTTTAATGCTAATTTGAATAGAACCTCAATGGACCTTCTTGGATTTATTATTTATTATGGGTTGCTGGCCTTCTTTCATGGAAAAAATTGGCAACTCCATTTGTATTTCTTTTTTATTTCTTATTTTTCTCAACTAATAATAGCCGTCTAATGCTTTATTTTTTGACAAGTCGGCCAGTTTTGAACTTAAGTTTGAAGATGACAAAACTCTTTCGTGAGTTTTTATAAATTGGTAAAACCTTCTCAGCAGTAACAAATAATCTGTTATCATGTGGGTTAGATCGTGTGGGTCAGAGCCCGTACGTCCCCTAAGATTTGTCCCCCAGCATAAAAGTAGTGGATTCGGCCCCTATATAGGTGCCCGTTGGTCTCCTGGTAGGGGACCAATTAATATTTTAATAAAAATATTATTTTTAAGGTACCCATTCGTCTCCTCTAATATATACACAATATAAGTTAAAGATTCGGCACCTATTCAGGTGCCTATTGGTCCCCTGAGATAAAATCACCTATATTTTACCTAAAAACGGTTAACATAGTACACTTGTGAACAGTTTATTAACGCAATTAATTTAATAAATCATAACAGATCATTGAAAAAAGAGCTATGATGAATGATAATCCGTCATGATAATAATGTAACCTGTCGATAGGCTTACGATGTAATATTGTCTCTTTACGAATGGCTTGTTAAAAAACGGGTATTAATGATTGAAAACTTAAGAGAACAAAAGTACTAGGCGCGCAGTAACGTGAAGTAGTCATGAACGAAAATCTAAAATTCACTGTGTTTTAAATTTTCTCACAAGATCACCTTAATCAATTCAAAGTACTAGGCGCGCAGTAACGTGAAGTAGTCATGTACGAAAATTTAAAATTCACTGTATTCCTTAATTTTCTCACAAGATCACCTTAATCAATGCAAAGTACTAGGCGCGCAGTAACGTGAAGTGGTAAATAGAAAACGATCGATCGACGAATCGATTAATTATTTTGAAGACTGACTTTATGCCTAGAGCCTAGAGGCATTTTATTAAACTTAATCTTATTTGAAATACTTAAACATGATATTTAAGGAATTATTATATTTTTATTTTACCCTTTTCTGCGCGACTGTACCAGGACTATAATTTATACATGTACTTATATTAGAAGAATGAATTAAAATAAATATTCTTCAGGGGGCGAATAGGCACCTCAAAAGTTCCAGGGGACGAATGGGCACAGGGTGCGAATCTTAGGGGACGTACGGGCTCTGACCCGATCGTGTGGATGACTAGTTTGTACAACTACAAAATAAATTACATATATTTTTTAAGTTTATTAGATTCAATTATATATTATAGCTTATTATTATAATATATTGTTTTAATAAAAATCTACCTATAGGTAGGGTAAGTTCGCCTGTTCGCGTCCATAGACCAATTCGCGTCCATTTTACGGATCTCCTTCAAAAAATCCTCGAAATTAAGAAAACTTACACACCAGTCAAACGAATTGTCATTTACGGTAATACCTCAATGTATAAGAGACACGCACATAAGGTTAAAAGGTCCATGCGATAAACCAATCCTGTTTAAAAAAATATTTAGTCCCGGCTGTTTAACAAGGAAGCGCGAAAGCGCGGTTTTTTAGATAAAAAATAGTGTGCAGTGGTGCGTTCGATGATAAGTTTAATATTGTTTTATGTGAATTTTAGGATTAATAGCTGTTTCTAGACTTTTATAATGAAAAAAGCAATAATGTTAATCATGAATTTGCTTAGATTATTTACATTTAATGATTATAATAAGGTGGACGCGAATTGCTACATCGAATTTACAAAACTTCCACTTTGCGTCCGCAATGGACGCAAACTGTACCTACAGTGGATAATAATAAATCCAATTGCGTCCACTAAGTATTTTAGTTAAATACAATTGTCTTCCCGTTCCCGGTGGTTTCCGGAATGAAAACTATCTATCCTAAGTCCTTTCTCAGATCCCAGACTATATCTGTACCAAATTTCATTCAAATCGGTTCAGTGGTTTAGGCATGAAGGAGAGATAGACAGACAAATGGATTATTAATCAAGACTGATATTTAGCAAAAAGAACAGAACTGTTTACTGTTTATTGTAAAATGTGGAATCATTATTTATGTACTACTTACAATCAATGTTGAGATGAAATAATATATATAATTTTTTTGTAAAGTAATTTTTTAATGAAAATAATGTTAATTTTTAGGGTTCCGTACTTCCGTTCCTAGTAAAAGTAAAAACGGAATTCTTAATGATCACTTTGCTGTCCTTCCGTCCACCCGTCTGTCAAAACCCTTTTTCTCAGAAAGGCGTCGTGATATCAAGCTGAAATTAATATCACATACATAGGTCTGCTAACTCTCAAAGCAGTGAAAAAATCTAATTTCTGAATCAACGCAACAAAAATGTATGGCTGTTTACTTTCCATTTATATTGCACATTGGCTTGTGTTTAAACACCGCACAAAAAAGTACCAATTTTACTACCAAAAAAGTTCTAAACGGTTACCAAAATGGATAAATGGTCACCAAATAACGCTTCTTAAAACATTATAAACTAAATCCAATTTGGTTTTTATATGAATTTGACTGAAAACTGAAACTTTATATGAATCACTAGTAGATCTGGTTGTTGTGTGGTCACAGTTCTAACCTAACCTAACACAATTTGGTGATCATTAATCCCTTTTGGTAGCCAAAAAGATTTTTTTGTTGATAATTTTAATTATATCCTTGCACATTTAGACATTTGCAAGGGAATCAAAACCTATAGGGTACTTCCAATTGACCTAGAATCATGAAATTTAGCAAGAAGCATTGTCATGTGGCATAAGTAAAGGAAAAGCTAAGAAAACCGTAAATTTGTTAGTATTTTACAAAAATAAAATAATAACGGAACCCTCGTTGCACGAGTCCGACTCGCACCTGACCATTTTTTTTTTATAATTTAGGTATATTCATAAATAAAGTTTTTTTTTGTTATTCAGCTTTTTTTACAAATTCTTAAAAATATCACCCCTTTATTCCTTTTCTAAGTGGTTGGACGCAAAGTGGTCCACGGGTGGACGCAATTTGGATTTTTTGGACGCAAACTGGGTAAAACGCCTATTTCTGAAACTTTTCTATTTAAAAAGAAATCACTAAAGGTTTCGAACAAAACTGCAAGTAAATCTTAAAATAGACTAATATAACTAACACTTCACATATTTTTTTCATAAAAAATAGTTTTAGAACAATTTTATTATCGACGTCAAAGTTGCCAACTGCACTAAATGGACGCGAACAGGCGAAATGACCCTATGTGGATCGGATTAGTTTTGCTTGTCCGCGAATAATTTCATACTACTTACGCAATCTTTAACCTTACGGCACAGAATAGGTAATAAAACTTGCAGATAGATTAGACGCGCAAAAAGGGTTTATTAGCAAATATCATCAAGTGCGCCTACACGAATAGACTAACAGGTTAATCGGATTGGTTCCCGTGTGAAAAATAAACATATTGGACGTTGATTCGCTAAACCGCCCACATTCCCTTCAGTAATTGAACTTGCTTACATATTTAACTGTAACTACTACCTAATTAGTTCATTATTCATACATGATCATCTATCATATTTTATTTTATGGTCAATCACCACAGGGCCTGAAGGCCATTCTTTGTTCCTTTGAATTGCACAAAAGGCACTGCAAGACTAGCTGCTTTTGCCACACCAAAACTTTCTGACAGGTCTAAATTTAAAAAAATCTTATAAATATATACGAAAAAGTATGAATTAGTGTTTCGACTATCCTCACAGTACGTATTGCGTATTGGGATCCCTTGTCTACAGATTTCTACCGGGGGTCTCGAATTAGCGCGTCACTGTCACAAATAATAAATAATAATGATAGTAATTTTCTTCCAGGACCCATTGACACTTTTCATCCTTCATATCGAATTTGTTTTTTAGATAAACTGATGAATTAAATATTCTCAAACAACTTTATTTAAAGAATACAGAACCGTGAATACAGAAATGTATGAGGGGTGGTTGTAGTCGTAGAGTTCGGTGTTCAATAAAACACAAAATGCACAATACTTTGACTTTTTATTTACAATATATTAATATTCTCTTAATTTTTTTCCTTTTTTAAGTTATTTTTCATTTCAGGCACTAAACATACATCCTTTCATTTTATTTAAGCGTAAACACACGTTTTAACAGTTATATGTAAGACCTCACTTTTCAGATACAAGTGCAACGTAAGTGGACACAAATTATTACAGTTCAATTATATACTTTTAGCAAAAAATCGCCTTTGGCGTGAAGAGATCACCTGCGCAATAATCTCATTACAATATGGCTTATGTAAGCTTTAACCTAAACTACGTACTAGAACAGCATTTCATCAAGATATAACAGTTATTGCACAACTAAGTAACATTATAATTATGTGAACAAACAATTTAGCGCAGAAGAAAAGTGACGAAAAGTTTGTATAAGATCTGGACCTAACGAAAGGTTCATGTCGGTCCAGAGATACAAATTACACAGCAACAACAATCCCAATAGAAAATACAGAAAATCATGCGTTGTCTACCTAAATATACCTAAATACTAACGTAATTTTATTTCAATATAAATAAGTTATAAAAAGTGAGGTCCGTCAGAGATGGGAAAAGAGATTATTAGGAAATGGGTACACTGAATGCTGAAGTGTGTACAAGCCGTGTCCTTTTAGAATATCCAAATCATGCAATAATTTGTTCGCATCATAACTTTCTTCTTTTAAAAATTTTTAATCGATGACAATTAACGATATTACACATACAATTGAATGTGGAATAATCGCCATAATAACTTGTACTTTACGTCTAACAACTAAAATAAGAAAATCGATCACACCCAAACCATTCAAACCAACATATCGTGCTAACAGAGTCACAGTCAGCAACACATTTGTCCGTCAACCAACTACTGAGAAAGCGTGGGATTCAATCATCCTGATGAGAATAACATTTTCTGCTGACCAACAACAATCACAATGCAATCAACCAAAATGAACATCAGATAAACTGATAATATAGTCGGTGCTTCCCTCTTGGCAAGAACTCTATTATAATTTGGTTTTATAGCGATTTTTTTTATAAAAATATTATCTTTTTATTGCCACGTTAAAATTTGAGATCTACTAATAATTACACTAAATACATGTTCACTTTATATCATACATCTTGAAAGACAAATTAAACAGGTACTATTTTACATTTATGATATTTTTTGTCATTGAATGAACTCCTTGATATCTAATTAAATATACATACATGTCTAGGGTAATATTAGCTTTAACAGAAGTATGCGACTGAATGACATATCAGATAATTCACTAAAATAATTGGTCTCTCAATATACGCATTCAAACACATATTTCTATAGAAGCAATGAATTGCTATTATTTAGAGGAGTATACAGAGAACTACATGTAACAACCATACACAAACAAATAAATAGCAACATTAAGTATACCAAAGCCAATTTTGTTCAGAAGCTGATCATATAGGGAATGGAAATGTTGTCTAGGTAATTATAATTTTAGCGACATGGTGAGAAAAGGAGTTCTGGGCTAATTATCCGGCATCAACGGTGGTGGTTCAGTGTAGTACAAAATGAGGGTATAAGTGACCGGAGCGACGTGGGAGCACGTGGACAGCATCACGTGAGGCGGCACGAGGGCAGGCGGCCGCACGACGAGTGCCAGCGCCGCTTGCGCCGCGACGACGCCGCGTCCGACAGCTCCGCCGTCGACAGCGTGCGCGACCCGCCGTCGCCCAGCTCTGCAACACAGCGCCGACAGCTGGATTATTCCGATCAGTCACCCTTTTTTGTCCCCATGGGTGACAGATAGGAAAAAAGAGTTCGATTTGTCCCCCAGTTAGCAATGTGTGGAACACATTTTCTATTAACCTCTTCACGCTACTGCGCGCCTAGTACTTTTGATTGATTTAAATACTAAGTATCTCAGTATTTTACCAACCCATGAGGACAAAACGGGGTGACAGATCGGAATAACCCCGTCAGCTACATTCGCGACCACGCACGATCTACATATTATCCAGATACTCTACTGTCGCTTTTATCTCGTTTTTTCATGACATTTAGATCCAATACATTTCATAATATTATGTAGCACTTTGGCCTTATCTCATTAAGACACCAGATTACGCATAAACATATTGTATGCAGTTAACCTGATGTCCCCATGAAATATTAGGCTAACGAACATAACAACATCGAATTCAGTAAACAATCGAGTTCGGTCAAGGTCGTCTGGCTTTTACGCGAAATTTAAAATACTGCGGTCGAAATAACCGTATCGGGAGGCTTGATAAGAATACCCGCATGAGGGTCCAGTGAAATTGCGTTTTGGGTATTTAGGTATCTGTATAATATGTAATCTGCGCCTAAAAGTATATTTAAGACAAAATTAAATCATTAGTAAATAAAAGTACAAGGCATCACGCAAACGTACAGTACGTATATTTGAAGATATATTTGACTGTATTATGTACTGTGTATTATATTTATTTTGGGATATAAATTAGTCTTTATAAATTATTATACGCATGATATTGGTTAAGCAAGTAGGTTACATGTAGGTATATGGCTGTTCATATAGATATAGATAGTCGGTGGTATAAAAGGCTAAAAGCTAGATAGCTAGGGGGGGCTCCGTCACACGCATGCAACGAACCTAACTCAAGGAACAAACACGAGCACGCACTTGACCGCATATGCGCACTGCTTCAGGCTCTGAAAATTGTAGGACTCCATTTAATTTTACCTTATGTATATTTACATAGATAAGAGAGTCGATTACAATAGGCCTATAAATAATTTTGAATAATTATCACAAAAAGTGGGTTGTTTCAATTCCAAACATTGCAAATTCCGAAAAATCTAAACAATAAAAATTAATCCGTACGTGTACAATTTACAGATATTATATCATCATTATTATGTAACTATGTACTGATATCACAGACAACGAAAGATATGACGCGAGAATGACTTGAAGAAAGTATACGTCATACAGTCACGTAATTGCGTACAAATCCGCATATTAGCTAATTACAAAGACTTTATCAGCGTGCGATCATGAATAGATATACCACAATTCCGTTGCCAACGCACAATATGAACTGAATTGTGGATGCCTAATGGAGGCTACAAATCTTTGACCGAATCTTTTTGCTTAGAGCATTACAGACGAGACTGATGAAATATTCAGAAATGTGTATGTAATATTCTGGCTGCGATCAATCGTACAGCTTGAATGCGTATTCAATATTCAATGTATATTCAAAAACAAAAAGATTGGACAATTCTGCATCAATTCGTACAGTGATCTCGAGAGAGCTAACTTATTCACATACAGTCGTAAACTAAAACTGTTCTTCACTGCTTAATAAGCGAGTCAGTGACATCATAAAAGAACTCATCATCATCAGAGTCAGACTGACCATGCCTGTAGTCTCTCTCTGTGAAGTACTCCTGCGCCGAAGGGTAGTGTCGCTCCACTAAGTACGGGATGACGGTAGAGGTGTGAAGCTCGTCCGAGCGACGAGAACGAGGCGTCACCATTCGCTCACCGGGCTCTAAAGGCGGGCGGGCTTGGACCCAGCTGGAAGATGAAACAATTGTTCTGATTAACAATTTATAATGTAACTCAGCCTATTATTACTCAATATTAATGAAATCGTGACACATTAAGACACACTTAACATACATATCAGATAAGTGGTTCTCGAGTTAATATGAATGGAGCATACTTATAAGACAATATACATATTTTTAGTGACTAGTATGTTAAGGAAAACTTTGGTCTTCAAATAATCTAATCGATCTTATTTCCTCCGCTTTGCGTCAGTGGAAACGCGCCCTAATCCTCTGTCACGGCAGTAACGTTTGGAAAAAATAAACACATTCTTTAGTTCGGTAGCCTCGCGCGAATCTGAGGCAAGGTAAGCGTAGAATTCAAATTAAAACCTCGGTGTTTTCACCAGTTGGATCGGCAAAAACAGCCTCATTGATCAGCTAGACAGAACTTGAATTAATTAAACTATCATTTTCAGTAGACTAAATTTAGTGTCATCTTTACTCTAAAAGGGAGGAATTCTGTTTGTGCTTCAGACACTACAGACTTTAATAAAATAGGTATATTTTAATAAAGTCTGTAGTGTAAAAATAGGCTTTTGCCCGCAGCACCGCTCGCGTTAGAAAGAGACAAAAAGCAGCCTATGTTACTCTCCATCCCTTCAACTATCTCCACTTTAAAAATCACGTTAATTCGTCGCTCCGTTTTGCCGTGAAAGAAAGACAAACATACAGACAGACAGACAGACACACTTTCCCATTTATAATATTAGTATGGATGTTAGTTATAAATAAACATTCAGATGATAACAGGGCTATCAACAACTTATTACATTAATAAATAAACAAAGTACTTATTCTCCTCTTTGTTGGTAACGACTATACAAGGTTATTTTCCTGTTATGTGTCACTGGGATAGTCATAATAAACGACGGTATCACTAAGTAATCGAGGGAAAAATATACTTGTGTTGTGGTTTTGAAACCATACAACGTGATTGCTAAACGACAGCAAAATTGTTGAGTTCCGTTTATTTTTTAATAACACGTTTATTAAGTTTTTTTTAAAACATAAGTGTTAATCGACTATCATTGCTGACTGACTGATAAGTGAGCTCAAGCAAAAGAGCTTAAACAATATGAAATCTATCACATAGTAGTCATAGATATATGACTATCTACTCACTACTAGTACTCGTGGGTACCAGTAGTGAGTAGGTAGGCTGCTAGTTCACAGGATGCGTCATTATCACAACGTAGTAGGATCGAAAGTAGGTTATGATTTCTCTTCCATGGAAAATGTTGACCATTATATATTTGTGAGTATTTTTAAAGAAATGTATCTGAAACGCTGGAGAGGAGCGCCATTAAGTTTCTACCCCTGTTCGAAAAAATCGCACATCCGGGACTGAATGGCAATAATATTTGAAATCAAAAGTTAGTCGTGACAACAATCTTCGATAAAGACACGAACTTGAATGAGAACGACCTATTAAATCGACAAGTACCACAAATACACTTAGGTCTCTTCACATTATTTACAGTTTCGCACATTATCCTTGATGTTAAAACGATTTCTTCACCTAAGTGCAAAGTCGAATAAATAGAATGCTTATTTATACGTAAACAACATAATCTCGACAATCACTAAGTGGATACTATTAGAATCTTCACCTCTAGCATAACCTCCGTAAAAGCCATTTTACATACCATTTTGTAGTCATCATAGATATTTATGAAGACATAAAAATCTAAGTTTATTGTTTGGGAAGCACTATGAAATAAATTTTGTCAATAATACGGAATTTGCTGTGTAAATCTATTGCGTTGTCGCAAATTATTCAACATGTATTCATTCAGTATTTTGTATCAGCGCATTTTTATCAGGCAAATGGTGCAATAAAGTCAAGCTAGAGTTACAATGTTTTCATTTTATAGGTGAGGCAAAATGCGCTCTTTTTATAAATCTTCTAACATTTTAGATAGTTTGTATTTATGCCTCCTGTCACGAAGTCACGTAGTACAAAGGGACGGGACGTACATCGGATAGGGTCGCTGTGGGAACGCGCTCTGCCTATACAATTTGATTGATTCTGATCGGTTTGTCATGGTTTTTTTGTACGAAGAACTTTGTTTTCCCATGATCTGCAAAGATAGTCCCATAATAAAAGTTGTGGGTAATCATGAAAACTACTTCAAAGATGTACAAACAATTAAACATCAGCAATCATTTAAAAGAGTAGTCGTGGATATTTTGACTGCCAAGTAAATTTTAACATGTTTTAATTAGAATAAGCAATCACAGCCTTTTTATTTTTATTTTGTTTTAATCTGATTTTAGTTTATATAATACTAGCTTCTGCCCGCGGCTTCGCTCGCGTTAGAAAGAGACAAAAAGTAGCATATGTTACTGTCCATCTCAGATTATAAAACAGTAGGCAGATAGACAGCGCGGAACATTACGAGTGCGGCGAATGTCGAGACATGTGTGCGTGCCTGCCACGTGACTGCGCTGTAAGAACACGTCGTCTCTGTGTGCGTTCCAGTTGCCAGGATGATGAAAAATTACCCGTAATATTTCATTCTTATCTGTCTATATTAATTAAAATCAATTTATGAATTTACTAAAAGTATGTAGGTATGTAGGGCAGATAGTACAAAATAATAATTGATTTATTGTGTTTAAAATTATGGAACAACTTAGGGATATAAATAATAAAGTGCTTAGGTGTATAACAATTTTATAAAGCTAATAAGTTTGTTTGTTTGAAACTTGAACGCGCTAATTTATTCTCTTATTCACAAACTACTATATTTAAGTAAAATGCATCTGTCTCTTTTTATTTCTTAAAGAAAAGGACAGAATATAAAATATTAGTTAAGTCATCTTTTTCTGTTTTTTACTATATTTACTTTATGTTGGCTAATCGACTGGTGTACATAATTTTAGTTAGAGACAAAACATTCACTACTTTTATTAACGAAGACTTTTGACACATACAAGATAAGTACACACACATGATACAAACATACCAACCAAAAAGAAAAAAAAAAACACTCGAAATAAATATTCTTGTAGATCGATAATCCTGTGTCCAATACATATTTCCTAACTTAGGGGTAAATTTTTTCACAATAAAATAGCAACACCGACAGATTTCTGTTGAGGTTTTGTGTTCCAAATAAAATAACATCCAAAAAGGCAAAAATAACTATATTAATCTATAAAAAGGTACTCCATCTTCTTTATTTTAATCTATAGAACAATTTTTGCAATGTTTAAAAACAAAAGACTGCATCATTCTCGAAAATATGAATATTTTCTGTGACATGTTTACGGCGCGGCGCTTCGTGCCGCACTGACTCGAGATTGTATTCGCTTTTGGTTTTGTATTTGCTTTGTTGACCTCACTCGCGGTGTTCCGCGCTATCTATCTGCCTTCTGTTTACTAATCTGAGCTGTCCATCCCTTCAACTATCTCCGCTTAAAAAAATCACGTCAATTCGTCGCTCCGTTTTGCCGTGAAAGAAAGACAAACATACAGACAGAAAGACAGACAGACACACTTTCCCATTTATAATATTAGTATGGATAGTAACGTAACTAGTCTTATCATTACTTTTTTTTAGTTAACACGTGGACAATGGTTTTGGTTACATGTTTGTCGAATCCTAGCTTAAGAATTTTCTTTGTACACCTGAGCATATAACTGTGTTTTGTCCCAAATAAATAAGTAAATAAATAAATAAACCTGTTTTTATTATTTGCACCTCTTTTCTTCACTTTTGGCTAAGCAAGTATCCGCCCAAGAGAATCAAGCACTCGGAACTTTCAAAATAGTAGTCATATCCTTTCTTGGGGATAGAGTGTACTCCGACTTTATTACTACCAAATTTTATTGATATAGGTGTAGTGGTTTAGTCGTGAAAATTTAACGACGGACGTTAGCTTCACATTTAAAACTAATACTAAAATCCATTCCCTTATCAGATCGTAACATACCACCCCGACACACTTTTTATTGTCTACGTCCAATCAATACAATATATTTTCTCGAAAATTTGCAAATAAATTGTAATTAAAGTAGAAAATAAATATTTCTATAATTTCATTAAATCCATGCTAATATTATAAATGGTAAAGTGTGTCTGTCTGTCTGTTTGTCTTTCTTTCACGGCAAAACGGAGCGACGGAATGACGTGATTTTTTAAGTGGAGATAGTTGAAGGGATGGAGAGTAACATAGGCTACTTTTTGTCTCTTTCTAACGCAAGCGAAGCCGCGGGCAGAAGCTAGTTTTATTATAACACCATCAATCGGTTCAAGAAAACTCCTTATATCTTACGATCCTGGATACTTATCTACTTTTTTGACTGTACACAAGTGTTGTAATATACGCGAGGCAGTAGCGAGTACAATCACCTCACAAAAATGTTGATCACTTTAGGACTTTGTCATATTCAAATCGTTACATGCCGATGAATGTCGTTTCTATTACTTGTATAACGTCGTTGATGTCATATTTGCATTTGCATTGAATAATTTGACAATGTTCTTGAAGCATGGTCAAGGTTTTTATACGCAAACAATGCATACTAAACAAACTGACCTTTTGAGGGTCCGTATTGAACAATTCTGTTTACTTCAATGTTTTTTGGGCGACTCACAGCAAGGCAGAGGTTTTCCTGTTCCTTTCACATAAGTCAAGTAAAAAATAGTCAATGCAGGACAGTCCTATTGGTAGGAGTCAGGCAGTTCTTCGCCTACTTTGATGTTACACATCATTGAGCAAGACTCACTCATTTGGCCATCTAAACTTCCCGTTTTCGTGTTTGTAAGTGGTTTTTCCTAGCATATAAAATATTCAATATCAATACAAAATTGGATTGAATCAATAAAAAAAAATCGGTGATAAATTCCAGAAACGACTATTACAAATGTACAAGCAATTTCACGATGATTTAACAATATAAAGAGATACATACGAGTGCCTCCTGATCTCGTGCACAGTGGGCCTGAGGTCGGGGTCCCTCTTCAGCATGTTAGTGAGTAGCAGGCCGAGAGTGGGCCCCAGCGAGGGCGGGGGCGGCGCGGGCTCACCGCGACCGATCGACTCCAGTAGTCGGTACACGTTGTCTCCCTCGAACGGATACCGACCTGTTGTCATGTTGTATCTGAGGACAGTTCCAGGAATTAATGGTGGTACCTATATAAGGACCTAGTTAATAAAAATAAATCAGATTTTACCAAAATGAACCAATATACAAACACATGATAAAATTTCTTTATTTTTTTAAATTTTGGATACATTTTAAAATGCCCGTCCAAAATCGCCGATTTATTATAATTTATTCTAAGCATAAATCTTCAATGTACATTGACCCTGTTTCGCTGGATAGTAACAAGCCATATGTATTAAATTAGTTTGACGTGATTAATTGTATTATTGAGCAATCTTTCAACATACAAGCCGGTCTGGCTTAGTGGAACTATCAGCTTCTATAGCCCCAATAAACAACAGCAACAATGTATTTACAAATAGAAACACCAAGAATAAAACCAAGATTTGATGAAACTTGTTTCAAAAGAGTCACAATGGAGTTTTATTCCTGTTCTTCTTCACAGAACTCACTAAGATTTGGAACAAGCAACTAGCGTCACTTTTCTGACTAACCGACGCGACGGTCTGTTTTATAAATCGTTAGTAGTAAAAGATCTAACTGAAAAAATGAATTTGAATGGCAGAAGCAGATTTCGCCACATTTCATCATAAAAAAATTGCTCCTTTTTGGCTCTAGATAATACAGAGCTTGTCACATGTACCCAGACCACAAACTGGGATCGATTTTTAAATTAAAACAGAAGCAGCGCACATGCCTTATAACATATTGATCTCCAATTTGTAGTGAATAAACTGCTTATCTACAACTCGGGGCTTGTCTGCGTGCGCGGCGGTTATAAATTACAGAATTCGCGAATAGTCACGTAGCGAAAAACAGGCGGACAGTGACCTTATTTATTACAATTACAATGAAATATTATTAAATACATGGTACATAAATAAAACAAAGCTAAAATGTTTATTATGCTAGTTACACCTGTAAGTCTGGGTTATTTTGTCCTACTGGTCCTGACCACAAAACTGATTAGAGTAATATAAAGTGGAAGGAAATCCTGCCTTGTTTTACAATGATTTATGCTTATTTATGTAAGTTTTATCTGTTTGCAAAGTGACAAACAAGTAAGTCATGGATAGTGGGACAATAATGATTAATAGTTTTTAATTAAACATGAATCACTGTATTTACTAACAAAGCAATGTGAAATAGGTGTGTAATCGAACTCAGTACAGTGATAAGGTAATTTTTTTCATTATAAGAATTATTGAAAAATATGTATTTAATTTACAGTGACTATCTAAAAGTGATCTCTGAAGGTTCAAATTACAAAGCGGTAAAAAAACTATTTTTGACTTCAAGTTAAATTTAAGGTAAAATTTTAAATAAACAATCCTGAATGTATGTATTGGTCAGGAATTTAACCCAAATTTGCTCTTTGTAGGAAGAAAACAATGCAATGACAAAAGGTCAGTGTTAGTGTATAATGTACTTTATTAATTCACTTACAATGTGACTCCACTGCTCCAGATGTCGACTTTAACGCCGGAGAACTGTTCAGCACCATTTGCGATCTCTGGTGGCTGAAACGCTGGGGAGCCCTGCCCGGTGTAACATGTGTCTTCAGGAGAAAACATATCTAAAGCCTGAAATAATAATTATTTGGCAATTAACAAAACCTGCACCCACACCAACAAGGCCTCTACAATTTGCTACTGTGGGTGTCTGGTAGAGGTACACGTCTGAATTTCTCTACATAAAACATAGGCATAAATCTGCATGATGTTAGAAGTGACAGTAATATTGAATCAACAGAAAATATATACTGTCAAAATAAGGAAGGAACTTCACAGCTAGTTTTTGATAGATTTGTTTCCTAAACTCTATTATAAAATTGAGAATTGAAATAAAATCTAAAACGTAATCTTTGCTACCCTAAGGTATAAATGATATTTCTATTCTGCATAACATCTTTAACCTTTCATGTGTCTAGGATGTGGATCCACGGAAGACACAATGCTTTTCTTATTGTGTCTGTAATCAGAGCATTCAATGGGTTAAATTCAATTACCTGCCTAGATTAACAGCAGACTGAACTAATTACATGTTCAAGTGTGATTGCATTGTTGCATTTACTGTGTTAATTATAGTGATTCAAAAGTAAAACAGTTCTTAATATTTAAGATGGTGTATGACAAACACCAGTCCCTAAAAATGTGTTTACTTCTGACATTCTTTTTGTTTATAATTTGAAGATAAAATTTAAAAACATGCTTACTACAGATTTAATTAAAATTATATTTAGGATGCATTATTTTCAATGTGCACATGTGTTTCAAAAATGATTGACACAACAATAGCATGACAACTTGTTTGTTTGGCCATGTCACATGGCACCTGGTGCAAGACAGTTTTAGTCACCTGGTATTCCTTTGGTTAAACTAGAAACAAAACTATTTACTTTCTATTAAAAAATAAATTACCTCAGCAACACCGAAATCTGTGATTTTTAGTGTCTGATCAAGTGTCAGCAACAAATTCCCTGGCTTGATATCCTTGTGTACCACACCTTGACCATGCAAGTACTCTAACCCATCCAGGAGTTGAGTGAAGTAGTCATGGGCTTGTCTCTGAGGGAACTTTTTGCCAGGGCTGCCTTCCAGCATATCCTGAAGCAAAGTTAAAAAAATATTTACACAGAATATGAGGTGACCATTTGTAATAAATGTAAGAGCAACAGTATGTGACTGTGTTTAACTTAATTTATGGTATCCTACAATTTTAGACTAGTGAGATGTTGACAACAAAGTGTGCCACAATATGAATAGGCTGAATGGACTAGACCTTAACCTTAAAATTATCTAGTCTAGTAAGATAACCATCAAATAAAATTAACATAAATAGTGCAATGCAACCATGTTGCTTAGACACATATCTGACTAGATTAGTTGGTTTGTTCTTTACTATTATCAGCCATAATGTATTTTCAGATTTACAATGTTTCTTATTAGACTTAGGAAAAATTTGTAACATATTGTACCATTTATACATACACTTGTTATCATTTAAAAAAGTATTTGAACATTAATAATTCAGCAAATACAAACCTGGAGCACTCCAACACAGAACTCCATCACAAGGTACATTTTCTGCTTCTCATCATTATACATAACATCGACTAGTTCTATCACATTTTTGTGTCTAAGAATTCGCAGTAATTGTATCTCCCTCTGCACATTCTGTTCACCATTTGGTATTCTTCTTAGTTTTCTCTTTTTCAATATTTTTACAGCTCTCCTGCACAAGGACTCCGAGTCTAGCATCTCTTTAACTTTTCCATATGAGCCCTCTCCCAGTACATCCCCCATCACATACTTTCCTACCATTTTGCATTTTTTCTTCTTGCTTCTATAAATTATATCTGCGCTATCCACTCTATGAAAACATAGATTGGTTTGGTCTAAATTAAGATCTAATTCATCTATTTGATCGTTGTCTAGCCATGTCACGGAGTGCGGCTCGGGACTACCATCCAACATGAAATTGTCGTCGCTCTCCTGCGGTGCAATGATGTTTGATACTTCATATTCCACATTGTCCGCATCTGGAAGACTTTCACTACTACTGATTTTTCTGCACATTCTTGGATCCATTATCTATCAAAACAACACATTTGTAAATCTATGCGTACTGCAAGGCCTTTTGTCATGAGATCATGAAGGCTATATCAAAATAAATTTACTTATTTAAATGACACATAACTCAAAAATTTACACCATTGATGTGGCCAAATAATCATATAAAAATTATGCTCTTTTTGTTTGTATTGTATTACAATAGGAGGGTAAATAAAATTATGAACGATCGCGCAAATGCTCCATTAGACAAGAACTTGACAAGAACCACAGATTGATACAAAAATATAACCACAGATACGATACCGCAACTTTATAAATCGCCTAAATAAGGATTGTGACCTTATACCGATATAACATAAGGCCCGAGTCACACACACCGGAATGGCAGCGGCCGGCAGCGGCCGCGTTCGGCGCCGCGAGGCCACCAGCGTCGCTAGAAACGAAAGGCGCGCGGCCGCTGGCAGCCGCTGGCGACCGTGGGCGGCCTTGCGACCTTTTTAAGTATTTCAAGCGATACTGGTCTTTGAAGTATGTAGTTAAAGTTTAAAATTATTTCACACTGAAAGTGCTCGCCGCGTCGCTACCGGCCGCTGCCATTTCGGTGTGACTCGGGCCTAATACCTACTTGAATGATGAACTGTAAGGGACAACGCACACCGGAATGGCAGCGGCCGGCAGCGGCCGCCCGCGGCGCTGCGAAGCCGCCAGCGACCGCCAGCGTCGCTAGAAACAAGAGGCGCGCGCATGGCGCGCGGCCGCTAGCGTCGCCGCGGGCGGTCACTGGCAGTCTCGCGACCTTTTCAAGCTTTTCAAGCGAAACTGGACTTTTAAGTATGTAGTTAAAGTTTAACATTATTTCACACTGAAAGTGCTCGCCGCGCCGCTGCCGCACGGTGGGCTGAAAATCGGCTTTCATAGACTTAGGGATTTCAATTTGCAAGTGCTTGTTTTTATGCCGGATATCGCTTCTATTAGTCATTACTATGTACAAAAATGACACCCGAGTTAATTCTACCCAAAAACGAAGGAAATATAATTTTTTTACGAAAAATTTGTATGAAGCTAGTATGAAAAATCGAATTATCTCCTAAACGGCATGTTTAACCGTAATATCCTTGGAGATGGTCATAGTGCTAATTATTTATGATTTTTTGGTTGGCAATTGGACGAAAAATTTAATGCCGTTTTTTTTTTAAAAATCGTCAAAATATTTTTATTTGTTTTTACGTATGAAACGATTCCTTTTGGTGTTTATGTTGAAGAACACGGACTTTTAACTACACATAACATAAAATAGCATCACTCCTATATTTCCGAAGGAGTTGGCAGAGGTTTATAGTACACCCACACGTAGCCAACTATGTTTGAGCTAGATATTTATCAGCACAAAATGAGTTTTAAAACTTTTCACACAACCAAATTACCAATTGTCTTCTAATGAGTCCAAAAAGAAGTGATTAAGTAACTACACTGATTAGGTCTTCTAATGAGTCTTAATAGGTGATTTAATGATTTTCAATATCTCACGACAATGGATTATATTTAACATTTCCTGATAAGTAAGCTAATTTGTTAATTAGCAGTGCTATGAGTTCTAAGAATAGTTAGTGACAATTATAGATTTTCATTAGCTAATGAGGAGATAACTAATGAGGGTAGTTACCTAATTATTGTCGTTTTGCAATAAAAGGGCTAAAGTTTTGTTTTATAATTTAATTTGTTCACAACTGTGTAACTGCTAACACTAAATCTGCGACTATAAAATCTTAAAATGGAAAGTTTAATCACCAATTTAGACTTGTTTGTTCTTCTACGAAGTGAGAGTACTTCATTTGATCATGAAGTATTGTTTAGTGCAGTTGTATCCCGCATAGGCGATTGCCTGTCTGACGAAGATTATGTTGTTCTCAAAGAATTTTGTCGGAGATTTACGCGAGCCGCTTTACAAAGGTGGGGGAAATCCAACCGATTCCTTGATAATTTCAGGAGAAAGTACGAGAATTGGTTGGGAGCAAATATTGATTGGCCGAGTTTTGTGCAAACTTTAGTTAATCAAGAACCAAGTGTTGATGAGATACCAAGAGCGCCCTCAGTCTCTCCAGAACCGTCGACATCAACGTCCATTGGAACAATGACGAAAAGATCCCGTAAACCATTCGAAGACCTGGGAAGTAAACAAAAAAAGAGAAGATCTGATGAACACACAGGCGAAGGTTCCAGTGAATTGGCATATGCAGCTGCAGCACGTTTAAAAGAAGAAGGGCATGGAGATATCGCCTCTGTCATCGAATACATGATGAAAAATCCTGAAGCAGCCGCTAAATTAAATGAAACGCTTAAGAAACCAGCGAAAACAATCATATTTACGCCAGAAAAGGCGCTTGGATTGCTTCTTTCGCTAAAACTCTCAAAGTGGCAATATATTACGTTGCGTGAGGCTGCCATTCGAGAAGGTGCTAAAGATATTTATCCATCTTACTATAAAGTGCAACAAACTAAGCTTGATTGCTACCCTCCGAAGCAATCAGTGACAGTTACTGATTCATCGGCTAGGATTACACTTCAAGCTTTACTTGATATCACGGTTACAAGAATCCTTCAAAGCCTTTCTAACGAAGAGCATAACAAGCAGTTGAAGCTGATATCCAAGTGGGGATTTGACGGTGCTTCTAACCAAAGCCGATACAAGCAGAAAATTGAGGGTGAGGAAGATGATTCAAGCATTTTCATGACCTCCTTGGTGCCACTAAAACTGACAGATGGAGACAACATTTTATGGACGAACCCAAAACCATGCTCAGTTTTGTATTGTCGTCCAGTTCAGTTTACTTTTGTAAAGGAGAGTGAAGCAGTTGTCCTTGGGCTGAAAAAACAAATGGATGAAGAAATTGAGGCCCTTATCCCCACAGAGTGCAATAATAATAATAGGGTGACTCATCAACTAATGATGACGATGATCGACGCTAAAGTCTGTACTTACCTTTCTGAAGCTAGATCAAATGCATCGTGCTACCTGTGCTTAGCAAAGCCTACAGAAATGAACCGCTTAGATGCTGTAACATCAAAAATTGTGTGTTCGGACCTGTATGAGTTTGGCTTGTCATCCCTACACGCCCGTATAAATTGTATGGAATGTCTGTTACACATTGCATACAAACTGGACTTCAAACGGTGGGCAGCGAGAAGTGATGAGCACAAAGAAATGCTACAGACAAGAAAGAAAATAATTCAAAATAAATTCAAAGATGAGCTCAATCTGTTGATTGATATAGTAAAACAAGGCTCGGGAACCACCAATGACGGGAATACTGCAAGAAAATTCTTTGAGTTTTCTAATAAAACCGCAGCTATAACCGGTTTGGATGAAGACCTCATCAAAAGATTTGCCGTAATTTTACAAGCAATTACATCTGGAGAGCAGATCGATATAATAAAATTTAGAGATTATGCTCGCAAAACAGCAGAAAAGTACGTATTACTATACGACTGGTTCTACATGTCGTCAACCGTTCATAAGTTACTAATCCATGGGGCTGACATAATCGAGAAAAATAATATTGTGCCGATTGGGACTCTCTCGGAAGAAGCCTCAGAGTCTCGAAACAAAGATTTTAGGAGGTTTCGAGAACATCATTCGCGGAAAAGAAGCAGGCAGGATTCCAATCAAGACATTTTAAATATGCTTGTTGTTTCTTCGGACCCTTTGCTAAGTGCACAAAGGCCTAAGTTAGATGCCAAGAAAAAGCAGAGCTTTTTTGCTGAAACTCTCGACTTAATTCAATTTCAGGAAACTGAGTTCGAATTTTTGGATATATCCAATCTGGATGCTGACTCAGAATTGGAGTCTGACAACGAGAGTGATAAGGAAAATTTGTAAAAAAGATATATATGTACATATTTGTAAATTTGTATTTGAGTGTGTTTGGGTTTTTTTGTAATATTTAATGATATGTTTTATTTTTTTTATTTATTTTACTTTATTTTACGAATGCTTAGTATTAATTCCTTAAATTAACTTATTTTGTATAAAATATAACTTCATAATGTTACTTCAATATAAATCTTTTTTTATTTAAATTAATATAAATGTGTCAAAAACAGCAATTTTTTTATTTTATTTTTCTTGTTTCGTGTGTTCTTAATATTTGGGTTAATAACATATCGAACTTTTTAACTTAGACACTAAAAGGGATCGTTTTACATGTAAAAATAAATAAAAATATTTTGACGATTTTTTTAAAAAAAACGGCATTAAATTTTTCGTCCTATCGCCAACCAAAAAATCATAAATAATTAGCACTATGACCATCTCCAAGGATATTACGGTTAAACATGCCGTTTAGGAGATAATTCGATTTTTCATACTAGCTTCATACAAATTTTTCGTAAAAAAATTATATTTCCTTCGTTTTTGGGTAGAATTAACTCGGGTGTCATTTTTGTACATAGTAATGACTAATAGAAGCGATATCCGGCATAAAAACAAGCACTTGCAAATTGAAATCCCTAAGTCTATGAAAGCCGATTTTCAGCCCACCGTGTGCCGGCCGCTGCCATTCCGGTGTGATTCGGGCCTAAATCAATAAACATAAACTCGTTTTATATCGTTTTTTATGTTTCTAAGGCCTCATGTTCGGAGTCCATTAAGACATTTGCTTATCACCTGCTTGAAAAAAAAACTCCTACTCTTTATCTGATATTATTACTATGTATTTTTTAAATAAAATATATGCAGTCACATTATTGGTATACATTGTATACCAATAATGTGACTGCATTTTGGACGTTATTGTAAAAAATCGTAAATCAAAGATTAAAAGCCTGTGTGTCAGTTTCGTGTGGTTTTTGGAACAATAACATTGTTTCTTGCTCGCTTCCGGAAACATAAACTATTTCGCGTTCGCGCTAATTTTTAAAAACATTTTGATAGTTTTAAATTTAAATGTAAGTAATATTTTGTGTGTATTGTTCAGTATTTAAATAGTTGTGTTGTTTGGATTCCAACAACATTAATGATATTGAAAGTGTGAAGCAGTCAAAAGCCCAGCACAGGTATGGAAGTTTATTTTATTTTATTTATTTCACGGCTATCGGAGCCGCCAAGGTACCATAATTTGTTCTCTTTTTCAGGTCTAGTTTTTTATTGCTCAAAGACTATGTCCTAATTATGTATTTCGGTACTTAAAATGTCCCAGCCTCTCTGCCCCAATTTTCAGAGATACCTTTTTTCTAAGGTAGGTACTTTTAGTTCACACGGCATAAAATCGATAACTACACATAAGTGCCGCTGCCGTGCATTGGTACCGCGGTAGATAAAATTATCTGCTTCTGTAAATATTAAGATTTCCACTGATAATATACGAGAGTAAATAAAAACACATTATGTGTAGATAGGTAAACAGTGTAATCACGTCAAAGAATATAATTATATTTTGTTACATAATAAATAACAATCATTATAGTGTATATTTAAACTTGGGTGCATTTTTAACAATAACATTAAAGCACCATCTTGTGGAATTAGAAACACATTTCTTGTTTCTAGTATTTAACTTTTTGTTCATTCATCTCTTTCTTGAGAAGTGCAAGACGTGTCAGGCAGGCGTCACGCCAAGCCCGTCTTTCCTGTAACTTGTCCAATGGCACCATCTTATTCAGTTGTTGGCAAATTGAGTCAGCACTCGGGCATGTAGTCATTCGTGGAACAGCGCCCATTGTGTTGCTAACGTTGTGGATAGTCTCTCCGTATCTGAAATATATCAAAATAACAAAATTAAAATAAATGTAAATAATTCGGGACACCACATACAGAGCCGATCACAAACTTGGCAGAGCTTGAACTATGGTAACCAGACAATTGATAGAATATAGGTACTCTCTCGATGTTGCAGTCATGTGTTTGATATATGCAATTTTTATATTCGGCAATTTCTACTCAAAATAAAAAAGGCAAATCGAAAATCTGATCCAGATCTGAAACTACTTTCTACTAACCTCTCGATGTAAGACTTCATGCCTTCCGCATTCAAGTGCGCAGTTTCTAAAGCACCCAGGAACGCGTATCTCATTCCAAGACCTTCGGACATGACTTTGTCAATGTCTTCTACATTTACAATCTTGTTTTGGGCCAGACGCCAAACTTCATCCAAAATCGCGTACCTATAAATTGGAAAGTTTATTTAAATCAGAAATTCTGCTACGAAAATAACATTTAGATTTTTCTTCAATACCTAATCGCTTTGAAGTTCTTGTACGTCAGAGCTGATTATAAGTTTTATATTGTTAACAATATTGAAATAACTTTAACCAGGTTCCTAAGTAGCTAACCTTGCCATGCTTGATACCAATCCAATTCGAGTTTGTATATATCATTATAAGAGATTTTAGGGGGTGAAATTACACCCGCATTATTTACAACCAGCGTTATTCCTTTTTTAGAAGGCGAGCGGCTAAAGAGTTTGAATTAGTGTTATCATCTACTGAACTACTATAGTAGCTATCTATTACTGTCTAGATCGATACGTACTGAATACGATTAAGCACAAATCCATCGATCTCTCGGCTCAGTGAGACAGGTTCCTGTCCGATCTCCAGCATTATCTCCCTTGTCTTCTCACACACATCTTTCCGGGTCCAAGGGGCAGGCACGATCTCCACCAGAGGCACGTAATACGGTGGGTTCACTGGGTGGGAGACAATAACCTGTGAAAAAAAAATGTATGACCTTTAGCTAGTTGTTCCCGGTCTGGTCTGTATGTGAGTTAAGTAATAAGTTTATATTTTTGTAAACCTAAATAAGGACACAGAAAAAATACGAATGTGACAAAATGGCAACAAAAATAGTTATAAATTTTTGAGTCTTTTTCTTTATAAACAACTAGCTTTTACCCGCGACTTCGTCCGCGTGAAATAATACCCCGTTACCGGGGGATTTCCGGGATGAAAACTATCCTATGTCATTTCTGGGGTCCCAGACTATATCTGTACCAAATTTCATTCAAATCGGTTCAGTGGTTTTGGCGTGAAGAAGAGACAGACAGACAGAAAGACAGGCAGAGTTACTTTCGCATTTATAATATTAGTACGGATTAGTACGGATAACTATGAAAGAAGATAAGAGTAGGTATTAAATAGAATAAAAGTTGAATAATTTCTTTACCAATTACATGTCAATTACTAATAAAAATTTCACGCCTAAACAACTGAACGGCTATTGATGATATTCGATACCGTAACAGTACCGTTAGTAACCTTAAAAACTAAGCTTCAACCCCAAAGCAAAGGCAAAGACAAAGGCTATTTTTTGAAGTCGCAGACAAAAAGCTAGTCTCATCATCTCCCTAGCCTTTTCTCAACTATGTTGGGATAGGCTTCCAGCCTAACCGGATTCAGCAGGATACCAGTGTTTTACGTGAAGCGACTGCCTATCAGACCTCCACAACCCCTGTAACTGATTGTCACGATACCTCTTGGTTAGACTGGTCAGTCCTTCTGGCTTACCCGTATCGACAGTCAAAGTTCTACGAATGACAACCGGGACCAACGGCTTTACGTGCTTTCCGAGGCACGGGATGTCAGTGATGTCCAAGATGATTGGTACTTGCACGGATTCGAACCCACAACCTCTTACACGAGGGCTATCGCGACATTGGGCAAAACTAGTCTACTACAAAAAAATACCTACTTGTAGTTGTTGTGTTCATTCTGGTTACACCGGTATTTTCCTTAACGTGTTTATAGTCTGAGATTGTTTGCCTGTTTGATATTTGTATGCCAGACAGGCAAACAATCAGTCGGTAGGTAACTC
This sequence comes from Athetis lepigone, assembly GCA_033675125.1. Lineage (NCBI taxonomy): Eukaryota > Metazoa > Arthropoda > Insecta > Lepidoptera > Noctuidae > Athetis > Athetis lepigone. The sequence goes on from CM066229.1 coordinate 8,832,935, forward strand.
AGGTAGAGATAAAAGTGCTATTGGGTTTTTTCATTAAGAATTTCTCAATTATTACCAATGTTTGAAAGTTAGTGACATATAAAATCGTTAGTCCTGTGTCTGCTCTTCCTCGGGTCTTGTCTGACTGCTGTCTTATCTAGATTCGTTAATTTTATAAATTAAATAGGTATATCATATGGATCCGATTCACTATACTGTTTATGAAGTGCCCTTTGGTTGCCCTATAAAGACTAGGTTGATCTATCTTTTTACCCGACTGCGCGACGCAAAGAAGGGTAATGTGTTTATCAGTCTATGTATGTATGTATGTTTGTTTCTATGTGGCGTTCTAGAGACCGAATGCGTAGGCCGATTTTGATAATTCTTACGTCAATCGATTCGTCTTAACCTTGCGAGTGTCACTAAAGACATGACAGTAATCAAAATTCACCACAGCGACAACCAGACGCCATATTGTCAAAATGAAAAAAAAAAATGTCGAAGAACTAAGTCGAGTTGGGTGTCGTTGAATAGGTATTTTAAAATCATCTTTAGTTTCCTTTGGTCATTTTTCTTTTTAAATAATAGTTTAGAATATATAACGACTTAAAGTTGTATAACAAAACAATCATTCTCGCTAATTTTTTTACTTATTGATTTAAGTTTTTATTGCAAGTGTAAACGGTATATAAACAAACAAAACATTAATAAAATAAAAATTATTGAAAAACAAAAAACTGAAAATAAAGAAACAAGCCCAGCAGTTTAGAATTCTGTTAAGTAATACTAAATAAATACACAATCGAAATAGTTTTATAATCTATGCACCCATAAAACAAATCATAAATTCTAATGCAGAACAGAACGACTCACAGTCGGGGCCCGTTCAAATTTTACCAATCAATTCTTCCCAAGGGGCCCCGACTGTGAGTCGTTCTGTTCTGCATTAGAATTTATGATTTGTTTTATGGGTGCATAGATTATAAAACTATTTCGATTGTGTATTTATTTAGTATTACTTAACAGAATTCTAAACTGCTGGGCTTGTTTCTTTATTTTCAGTTTTCAGGCAGTCGGGTTTTTTGTTTTTCAATAATTTTTATTTTATTCTTCTTGCAATGATCAAGATCACAATACGAGTACGTGTAGTTCATTATTGAGGAGTTTAATTGTCGATGTTTCAAAGGAGTCCCGATCCTCAGTAATGAGGAATCGACAGAGGAGGAGGAATTGTAGATGTCCGATGACATTCAGTAGGTCTCTACATAATTGAAACTAGACCACCTCAAAAATATATACATTTTAATAATAATTAATCGTATATTTTTATGAATATATCATATATATTTTTTTAATCTGTTCATATTTGACGAAATTACGACGGAAACAGAAAACAAGTCGGTTGAAAAAAACACAATATAAAAAAGTTTGGCAGTCTGTTTGGTACAGGTTTTTAAAGGTAGTCTAGCAAGTCAACAATAAAATAACAATAGAATAGTCTAGACGTGTAGGTTTCCTAGCAACATAAACACAACACCGAGCAGACTAAACCCAAAATACTAACAATATTTATTTATTTATTTATTTATTTACACTTTATGCACAACGGTACACAGGCGGACTTAATGCCAAAGGCATTCTCTCCCAGTCAACCTAGGGTGGTGAAGAGATAGCAAAGTAGGTGCATTTATGGTGGTAAAACTAAAAAGATAGAAGTATAATAGATAACAAAAATAAAATACATAATAATATACAATAACGTTGTATAACTAGTCTTAGTAGTCTTCGATATACCTATAAGGTCAATGAGATGATACGCTGCTGTACAAGGCCGCAACTATCGCCGAATTAATTTTATGGGGTCTCACAGCAACAGGAGCTACGAACCACCAACCCATTTGCAGCTTGCAGCCTTTGATTGTAATCATAATCAAAGCTTGCAGCTTAACGGTGCAGCACACCAAGGTTGTGCCAAGGTCGGACCGAACTAACTGGGCATGCGATCTGTTTTTGATTACCTTTTCTAGACATTTTGTAAGATCAGTGACACTCGTAAATACGTATTTCGTCGGGGCCTCGGGGACCTAGCTACGCCACTGTTTCTGTAGGTTGGTACGGTACGTAAGTCTAATTGCCTACCTGAGCCTTGTGCTTTAAATGTTCAGAGAACAAAGATGGCAATGTGGTGCTCGTCGAACTGGACAGAATAGTTATGTCATCGACTACTTTGTCCAGGTTTGAGAAGACTTTCTTTTTCAATTCAAGGCTTTCCGGGACACATTCTTGAACGAAAACAGCGCCTTTGACTGCAGTTGCTAAGTCAGAAGATCCTGAAATAAAAATATATTCCCAAATCATTTAGTATTGACTAGCTTGTTTCGTAAATACATTTTTCATCCCACCTATTCGAAAAAGACGACTTTGTTCCCCTTTAAGTACGCCCAAAGTTGGTGTTTTCTATAAGAAACTTTCAGCGGGCAATAATGACGCTCCAAATTCAAAAAGTGCGCCTAAAAGTAACTTTTAATCGCACTTTTTGAATTTGGAGCGTCTTTGCATGTTTTACGCCCTGTTATAAGTGCGCCTAAAAACTCTTTGAATTTGAATCGACCACAAATAATGAATGGCTGGTACGACGGCCAATACCATAGTCACAAACTACTAATTTTTTACGAGAACTCGGGCTGAGTTCTCGTAAAAATTTTCGCAGATTGTTTTGCAGCAAATAGCTTGATAATAATAGCAGCTACAATAATAATTTTACAATAAAGTTTGAGGCGCCTTTTATTTTCTCATAGGGGGTGATGAAAAGTAGAGTAAATATATTTTTGGCTCGGGCGACGTACTTTGAATCCCTCGCTACGTTCGGGATTCTATTTAAAAATCCACCGCAAAGCTCGGGATTATACTCTAGAATCCCTCACTTCGCTCTGGATTCAAAAAATGCCCTCGCCGTAAAAATATTACTTTGCGCCCTTGTAATACAATCTACTATTATTCATGTCTTTCAGTGTCCTCTAAACTTGCTGCTATCCTTAACATAACCTTCTTAATTAATTGCCTTTATTTCTTGTAACAAACCAACACCTATACTTGTACCCAATGAATCTACATTTTCTCTCTCATCTCATTAATCACTCTCATACTACATATTTTACTACTCACTGTGTACTCTGATATTATGTTTATTTTGCTAAAACAATTCATTCCATCTCAAAACATACTCGAGTATTTCAAGAGGCTCTATCGCAAAATATTCAAGTACGTACTAGAACAACGTCCCTATTATTCTGATAAACGATTTTAATAAAAAGAGTATTTTCTGGAATCTATGTATAGTCCCTTGTTTTGTTATCAGGCACTCCAGCATTAACCATGGAGCGCAAAAAGATAAGGGAACCAATAGAACAATACTCATCATTAAAGATTGCCTTCATTAAGTAATGATTACTTCCTGGTACTAACATAACAAGAACCCTACAGTTTTAGAACAAAGGTCTCAAACAGCTGTTATCTTGTGCTGATTACATAAGTAAATTGCTTATCTACAATGTATGTTATCTACTGAATTAACAAAGTATTGACGCTAAATATAAAAAAAAACGTTATTTAAACTAAGAGAAGAGCATATTTCCACTGGGCATTAAGGAGAGGGCCGAACGTAAGCGCAGTCAGTATAGAAGCCGCTAAGTAGCAAGCAAAGCATTATGATTCGTGGCAGACGCAGCGTAGGCGCAATGTAGTAGAAGCTACGACAATCTACGTAGCAAACGCTGTAATACGCTGCGTAGCAGCCGCAGCGTAGGCGCAGCGTAGCAGATGCTACGATAACGTAGCATACCACAACTTAGTAGAAGCGGCGTAGGATAACGATTTATTTTTAAAATTTTATTTGTAGTAGTTTTTTTTAAATGTAATGTTTAATCTTAGTATAATACTAAGACGCAGTGTCTCTGAGAAAATTAGGGTGGACCTACAGACAGACGGACAAATAGCGTAACTATATATATGGCTTTCTAGTTGATTACAGAACCCAATAACAAATATTACACAAGTCATGCCACTCGTGAATATAAAATTAAAAAAAAATTAATTTTATCAAACTACACCTATCAATAAATGGAAGATTTCGGGTCGCGCCCGCGCGTCATAAAATTCGGTCTATACTAAGTACGTTACTGGTTTTAATTACAAACCGCACATTTATAAAAGCTTTCAAAATGCACTGCAGATTCTAATGTATTCTGTTCTAATTTTAACACAAGTACCACTAGAAACGGCACTTACCACTGATGCACTTAAACTGTTGATCAGCATTTAGCTTGCCTCGCAACAGACCATCCCTTTGCAATGTGTCCAGCTGCACTTTGATGTCGGCCAGTGCATCGGTGACCTGCTGTGGGACGATATCGAAGATCGTCACTTGGTACCCCACTGACGCGAATAGCATGGCCCAGGAACGGCCAATGAGGCCACTGAAAATAAATAAATTCAATTAAATGTTTATTCAAACCTTAACGTACGTAGGGTGTTGCGGAATGTTTATTAGTTGCGGAATGTTTATAAAAGTTACCGTGACCCTGGAACATAAAGAGCAATCGAAGGAACATGAGTGGGTTTTAGTCAGTAAAAGTCTGATATCCCATTTGATGATTTCCCACTCATCAAAAAAAAAAACGTACGTGGGATATTGGAACGACAAACGCTAGAGGGTGATGTAGATACCGTTTTGAATGACTTACACAACTTTTAAAATAGACATCAATCTATCCAAATGTGTTACCTTCCTGACTCTACCGACCAGCCATTATAATAAACTCCAATTAGAAAGATACCTAGTTTCCCTATATGTTGATCAGAAAATTAAAAATGGTTATTACATCTACCTCTGGTTTGTAAAGGCGTTAGATAATGTCGTTTAAAGACAATTTTGTCGACCGAGCGAGGATACAAGCCAAACTGGGACCACCGAAACAAATGTATAGTATCCATTTCTTTCGGTGGTCTCGGTATCGGTAAACCAGTGTTACTATCCTATGTCCACAGCATGGACAAATAGATCATCAAAATTTTTATCCTCTGTGCGGTTGACTTTGAAGTGCCGTGCCTGACCAAAGCTGTGAACGACTGACAAATGGCTGACTCTTCTGTCCAGAGACAGTGAGATGAGCTGCTTTAGGTCGGAGCTGATAAATACATAGTCTCATTAATTCGTCGACAAGTTATGTTGAGCGTGCCTACATTCTGTGGATAAGTGGAAGTCGAGCTTCTGGCTACATACATTTCCGTCACTCAACATAGGTAATATGACAAGTCGTGATACTTTTACATTCGAGCGCTTCACGTGGAGCCACGCAACGTTCTATGTGCTTTGAATCTGTCGACTGCCTCGAGCATCATTCTTATCCTGTAGTGGTAGAGCCAGTCGGATGATACGGTATGTGGGCCTCAATGACTGGGCTGACTGTTAGAAAAGGTTAAGGCATTAATAAAGTTTGGCTTCAAAGCCGTTTGAGCATGAAGTTTAAGGAAACAAATAAATTACATTATATCGCGTTTTTGCCTCCGCCCGCGCCGTCGCGTCGCGTTCGTTTGAAACAACGGCCTTGGGTGTGGATGCAAAATACAAAGTTAAAACACGTGCTCCGAGTGCTCATCTTTTTTCATTAGCATTGCCTAGCGGTTGGGTATTGTTCACATGACTGATAACATTGCTATAGAATTTGGTAAATTGTGCCAGTCTTTTGGGTACCAATCCTATACGCGGATACTTTGGTCGACGAGTAGATCAATACCTACCTACTTACCTAGATATTCGATCGCGAAATGTTTTGCGACCGAAACTATCTGTCTGTTAGAAAGTTTTGTGATTGATAAGGTTAATTACTATAAATAGCAATTCGATATCCAGTGAATTGATTTTATTTTTATTTTTGTAACTTTAATGTTTGGAATGAAATTAGTATTTAATACTACTTATAGTATTAGCTCACGTTTAATTAATTAATGTGTTACGAACATTATTAAGTGGTTTTATTAAACATAGATTTATTTTCTGTACAAACACATACTTTAATGTTTTCATTGGAAAATAACATTAAATAATGATATCTAAAGCAAATTAACCTTTGTGTGAACTTTATGATAACATTCCTTATCTTCTTGAATAATAAACGTATCGTGATCGAGAATCAAAGTTTGTCGGCGCGAACACCGATAGTAAGGTACAAAACAATACGACTCGGATGACACTGGCCTTTCATAGTCGATCAATTAAACCTAATTGGTAGTTCATGAATGAAAGAATCACGTAATGAAATGCATAATACACACACAGTTCGAAATATGTTTGCTTCTAATACCGTTTATACCGAAACAAATTACAAAGCTAAAGCTTGAAAAATTACAAGAGCCATTAAAAAATTGCAGAGAATAAACAATATTACCGATGTTGTTGTGTAATTCTACACAACATTGCCGTGTAACTCATTAAGTACTTTTACTGATAAAATGTAGTTTGCTCGTTTTTGTATTTTATAAATAATGAAATACAAAAACGTGCAAACTCTACCGAAATTATAGTAGACACCAAAATTGTAAACGACAATATTATTCATGTAAACGTTATTGGTTGGTGTAAAAGTGTATTCATTCAATACACTACCGACTCATAATTCAACAGTATTCAACAAAAAGCACAATTTCATTCAAAGTATTGTAAAGAATGCAAAGTGATTGATTATTACCTGCCAACAATGCCGACTTTTTCAGTTTTTGCGGAGGCCATAGCGCTGTGGGTTTGTTGCAACACGACCGATACACGACTAGTGAGTGAATGACAAGACCAAGCGTCGCGCGCCGCTTAAAACCACCACACAACTAAATAAACTAGTTACCGATGCTAATACAAGGTTGTATCTCAATTTTCGCGTTACAAGAAAGATGTCTAACGAACCCTATTGGCCATGAGTCCATAAACATACATAATAATGGGTTTATTACAGTTACTTCATTTTAATACGACGACACGAACCCGGTGTAAATCGACATTGTTCAATTAAATGAAAAAGGAGGCGTAAGTTCAGTATTTAGTACGCTAGTACGCATGCGCTGAAATGTCAGGTGTTCATGTCATACATTTTTTTTGTAGATCCTACAACAACAAAAATATAGAAGAAATCTTTTTCAAATTATTTCATCTTTATGAAACCCAATACCTAGACTACTAATAAAATCAGGAAGAAATTAATATACTTTATCTCTGAAACAACTGTATACTCACTTATATCATTGTTACACATACATGACTACACGTTGGTATATATATACACAAAGGACCTACTGTTAGTTTCCATAAGTATCATACATTAATATCAGTATCTTCCAAACTCTAAAGGAGACAATTTTTTTTGGTCCCACTATTAAACGGTTACGTTTATTAATAATTTTACGCATGAAACAAGTCATCACCTTATTATAACTAACCCACTAAAAATTATATAGATATCTAACGGGAATAATGAAATAACAGTAAAAAACTATTACGGAAAAATGCATGTTGAGGAGCGTTTTTACATTTATTTCAACGTGAATTTAAATATATTATGTGAAACGAAACGTACCTAATTAACATTCCGTTGTAGATGCTCTGTGGTACAGTTTCAATCAGTTTGACACTGACAGACTACATTATTAAGCTAAGTTCATACGACCGCGCGAAACCGCTCTGTACCACTAACCGCGCGGTACAAGACCAAAGTAAGAAGAAATTATCGTAGACATTACCGCGCGTTCTACGTTCGTTGAAAAGCATTCTTGCATCCTATTTTAAGTGAAAGACTTTCATTTAAAATAGGATGCAAGAAAGCTTTTTTATTGTCTTTGTCATTTTCTGCGACGACTCAGCCTTCGGTATAAAATCCATAAGCAAATTGCCCCCTCCTCAAGCAACATTGACATCCGGACTGGTATGCACATCATCATGCGAACGCCTCAGACCCTGTCCAGGAGGGCGAATTCGCCGCGATTCTCTCGCGCGTAACACGCGCGCGTGTTGCGTCCAGAGTCTACGCGTATAGAGCGTACGTACGCGCGAGTCGTATTTCCTTCTCTTTCTCTTTTATACGTGCACTCGCTCGGACGCAACAAGGCGGCCCTAGTATCTCGACTCGCGCGCATTACGCGCGAGTCACGCGCGAGTTTATTAGTCGCGCAATGCTTGTGGACGCGATGTATTGGTGCCTAGTATCTTGCCTACCCGCGAGTGAATTCGCGCGAGTCGAATCGCGGCGAATTCGCCTTCCTGGACAGGGCCTCAACCACGCGGCGACGCGCGGCTTCTCGCGGTCATGTAAACTTAGCCTAATAGTTTCCAACAGTTTTCTAGATAGTCAGATAAGTGCTTCTTCTGTTCTTTTCGTATTTTTATTCAATAGATGTTAGAAAAATGGCTTCTGGAGATACAGTGCATAATATTTAAAGCTGTTGTAACAATTGTACAGCTCGATTTCAACGAAATGTGCAACAACTTTACTTATAAAAGCATTGGCGTCCACAGTAAAAGAATAATCGAAAAAAAATCACACCAAAGCCAGGTTTTTATGTGATTTACACCTATATTATTATTGAAAGTGCACTATTCTAACATAAAATACCTAGGAAACCTATTCACTCATTAAATAATCGCTCTTGTGAGATTTTAGGTCATTATGAGAGTCATGTTTTGAGTGTCGTATTTCCCAGTATTCCCGTTACTTAGAGTTTTGCTAATATTGCCACTGTAATCTAGAGATTATAAGGAATAAACTAACGTGCATTTCATTAATAAATGCCACAATTTGTGGTGGGCCTAATCCCCGAACAAAAAAAATTGTCTCCTTTAAAAGCATAATTTACCTAAATTATTAGACGAGATTAAAAATATTTAATACTAGCTGCTCCTCGCGGTTTCAACCGCGTTACGTTAGGTTTTTGGTTACTAATTTTGATCACTAACACGTTCAAAATCCGGGAGTATTTGCGCGAAGGAGTAACAAACGTCCACACATACATGCAAACTTTTACATTTATAAAGTAGAAATAGAATTTATTATAAGTAATTTATTCATGGTAAGTCTATTATTATAAACTGAAACTATAGTTAGTTATGTGGCCAGACTTGTATGCCTAGGTACAACGTCATTTACATTGATGAGTTATAAATATACATCCATCTCTATGTTTTATCGTCCACGGACAGTAATTTACGTTTTTATTTATTATGTATACCTAGTCTTATTCTCGAATATCTACGGTACATCAATCATTAATTAATGGTTCTATTATCTGGCAAAATAACTCGTTTAATGTGTTATTTTTATCTTTCAATTTGTAAACATGCAAATGTGCAAGCCGTTCTACTATTATTATCTACAAATAATACCGAATCCGAATTTATTAGGTATATCAATAACTAATCGAATAACTAGTTTGTTTTTTAATTAATAATCATGTTTAATTACTTCTACGCTGGTGAGTAAGGGACTTGATTAAAACATATATCTTGTTCACTTAGTAAACCCGAAATAGTTAATCATCAGCATTTAACACTTTCACTGCCACCATGGTTTTTACCTTGTCCCTAGCGGTGCCGCGCCGCCTACAAATCGCGGTGAACACACAACGCGTGTGACTGGCACTACAAGATGAAATTAATGGTCACGCTAAGCGTGCCCACCGGCACTGTACATAGGGTAAATTGTAAATATGGTCATTAGTGTATTTTCCTGTTGATTCCACCTTTTTAGTTGTACAGTGCATCTAAAAAGTGAGTATTCAGGGATCTGTGCACATAAAATGATGAAAATGTCTGAAAATATGATCAAAGGTAAGCAAGTTTCGTAACCTTAGTAGAAATTATTAACATTTTGTACTATTTATATTGATTTTTTATCCGATATGGAATAACTTTAATATTTTTATATACTCACACAACAGCCGGCTGTCGCGCTGTTATTGTCTTACTATTGTGTCTCAAATCAGGAGGTTCGGAGGTTTAAAGTTTAAAATTTCTTATAACTTTTGATATGATTAACTTATAAATAAAATTTTAAACAAGTTTGACAAAATTTAATTGCACAAAAACAAACACATTAGGCACCTTAATTTCGCTATTCCCAAGAATAATGAATTTTGACCTACCCACATGCGCATAGTTGACGATCTATGTCTACTACCGATAATTGACACGCCTAGCGTGTTAACAGCATAGCATGGCGATGTATTTTTTACAAAATATTAAAACTGTCTCAATTTTCAAACCACTTTAAGCATTATAAATATATGAAGTTCTAAAACTATGCTATCATTTTCAGTAGAAAATACAGCAAAATGACTGAAATATCGATAAAATATGAAATACACGCCAGGCTTGTTCCCGGCACCTCAAGAACACGCTAGGCGTGTTAGTGGCAGCGAAATTGTTAAGTTAATAAAACCACTCTGTTATTTTCAGTTTTATTTGCTATAGCTATATAGCTAGTGACCTTAGGAGTTACATAATTTGTACTCTTATCGTTATATAACTATCGTTCTATAATAACAATGCCAAACTTTCCACAATACACAACAGATACGGAAGATTTAAACAAGTCTATTTTCAAGGTAAGAATACTCAAGAATCAATGCTCGGATTCGGATTTAATAAACCACCGAGTAGGTTCACCTTTCATTGTTAATTAAGATTACGACGCGATATGGGTGTCATAAAAGTCGACGCTGTTATAAGCACAATAATTTTTTTAAAGATTAAGTAATTAAAAACATGAAAATAGATATTAATTGCCACTTAATTAGGTACTGCCTGAGATCAGCAAGAGATGTGGTACTTCGTACCAAAATAAAAAACAGTGCAATTTTAACTTTTTTTAAACAATTCTGTTGGTAGAGAATTATTATCATAGTGCAAACAAAAACTAACTATTAAGTCAACAAAATTTTCTTATCTGCTTATTTACTTACTTGTTATATTTATTGCAGATAATTTACTAAAATACCCACCTACTTACCATGGAATGTTTATCGATCCCATATTTTTTCTGAATTCCCTTCATTAAAGGTGCTTGAATATTAACAATTCATATTATTAAAATTATCAGTAACATTACACAAACACACGATGCAGTTAGCAACATAAAACATTATGATGAATAAGTACCTATCTACCGGTAGGTAAAAACAATATTAAGTACTATCACATTGCAACATTCTCAAACAATCGTTTTAAGTAAGATATAACTATACTAAATGTTACTTAGATACAACTTTAATGTTATTCACACTGAAAAAAGATGTGATAAGTGTAACAACTTGAGAATATGATATACCTAAATATCGTGATACACGCAACGTCATTTAATTTTTTTCCAGTCTATTACAATAAGGATAATCAAGATAAATTTTATCATTTGTTTTAGTTGAAAGCCATTTGAAGCATACAATAATATCAGAATACATTGTGACCATCTAGAATGAGCTGTATATGTTTCCCACAATGATACAATACAAAAATGTTAAGACTTAACTACTAAACAAAAGAAAACATTATTTTGCAAACAGTATAGTCCAGCTAAGTTAATTATTGGCAAGTAGTCCCTTCAATAGCCTGGGCAGTGTCTAAGCTGAATATTCTATAGTTGACTTCATTGGGGTCTATCGTTCTGTAAAGGAAGCGAGCCAGTTTGTCTGTAAGCACCCACAAGGTACCTTCGTCATCGACCTGAAATTCAAACAAGAAATATGAATATCAACAATGTTTAAACGTACACTAATCAATCAATCAATCAATCTTTATTGTGGATCATAGGTAGGTACATAATACAGGTGGCAGAAATATAATACATTGTGAACAGCTATGTCCCGCCCGTAGGGCATACAATAATAGGTAAATACATAATAATATTACATACACGATTTGGAATTATACAATAGTCTATTTATTAATGTACAATGTCAATAGGTCACTGAACGCATCACGACTGAGTGGGATTGCTCGTATATTGGTGCAGAGATTTATCTGATAAGAAGTCTTTTATAGAATAATAGCACTTGTTTACTAGCAGATCATGGAGTGTCTTTTTAAATTTTTCTATTTTTGCAATCATTCGAACTAAGCATATTATAACTTGGTTTATCATAAGTTAGGATAAATTTTACACCAATTACCGAGTGAATATTTAATAAATTACTCAAATCGGATCAAAATATAATCGTATCCACATAGTCTTAGTTCCTAAACTTGTCCGGATATCACAGAATAATGAAATGGTGGGGTGCAAGGGTTGTTCATCTTACCTTCAGGTCATTGGGGAACTCGAAAAGTTTGGGGTCTGTCACGATAAGCGGGTTGTTATCAGGGGTATAGGGCTTGTTGGAGTTCCAGCAAGCCACACCGTCGCGGTTCACCTGTAGAAAAAAAATGTTAACACTGAATAATGAGTACGTATGTGAGTGTACAATGCTGTAATAGAAAAAGTATTTAAGAGTCAGAAAGATCCCATTGCCCAACCGTGGCGGTGACGTGGACGCTTCTATTATTTATACCTACTACCTTTCGCCCGCTGCTTCGCCCTTTGGTTAATGCTCTGCTCCCGTCGGTCATAGCGTGATGTTATGTAGCCTATGTCTTATTGTAAAGTATAAGCTATATTACTGTAAAGTTTCATTAAATCCGTTCAGAAGTTTTTGCGTGAAAGAGTATCAAACACACATACAAACTTTCACATTTATAATATTAATTATAGGATCTGTTAATCTGCTTATCATTCTTCAAAACACGTAGACGGTGCGCTGTGTATCATAATATTCTATCAATGAATAGACATCGTTAAATAACTTTATTCAATTCAAACTTATAAGCCAGGTTTTTGTATAGAACTTTTCTATCAATAGACTTCATTGTTAATTTTTAGTTGGGTGAAGGTTGCGGGCCGCGGTCCTTATTGTATAGCAAGATAAAGTAAATATAGCAAGAATGTCAAACGTGTCGGTGAAGGTTCGCCATTCGGTATTATTGTTATTACGAAGGTTATTATCGAATGCATTTATTGCGGTAGTCGCGACGAGTATAATAATCGTATGTGCAAACTAATTTCCGTAGGTCATGATTGGCGGATTTTTTTATTGCTTATTTCGTTTCCTAATCATTTAGTTAAAGTATATGTTTACCTGAGTATAAAACAATACATGAGTCTTGGGGTCGTAGTAACTGGCAGCGGATTGTGTGCGTTCACCTCTGTCACCCAGGAGCTGTAACAATTAAAAATAGATATAAATCGGAATTGTCGATGTGAAAACAATATGAATTAAAATGATGCAAATAAGCTTGTTAAATCATATTAATTTAAATAATATGCCTAAAACAATGTGAAATAAAAGTTGCCTTTCTATAATTCAGTCACGGTAGTTCGAATACACAACAAGCAACTACTAATTTAGTAGTTGCTAGTGTATTTGAACTAACGTGACTGAATTGTTGTAATCTTATTAATAAATAATTCAATGTAGGCGTGAGACGCACAGCAATAAGTAAGTAGTAAGTTAGCATTCAAACCTTGAAGTCGTGGAATGCTTCGATCTTGTCGATACTCTTGTAGTTACGTAGCAACTCCGTGGACACGCAGAACTCCTTGGTACTCGAGAATGCGTGGAAGAACATTGTCCTATACCTGTAATTAAAACAATATTGTGAACTGAAATTTCCCAAGTTCGACAGACAATGCTAAAATCATAATTAGACACTAGGTAAATTAACGGAGTACCGTCTCTTGACCTCGGTTTTGAGAGCTTTTGTTTTGGGGTCAGTGTCGAACGTCACATAATGTGCTGTTAACTGCTGTTATTGACACCAGTTTTTATGTTAAATTTTGCCAATTTAGCCTAAGTACCCACATACTTGTCCTTTCAAACGTTAAAATCTAAGTAAGTTGCAATAGTAGCTTTTTGAATGTATTACAATATTTACCCATGTGTCCATGCAATATCAAAATTACTTGCTAGTAATTAAATTACCCCGAGTTGCAAAGCCATCTAGTGGCATTTGCTCACCTTTCCTTACTTTTAATAAAACGACTACGCCACCATTACGTCACAATAACCTTTCTGCTGTTGATAATTGCAATTTCACCCAGTCACCTATTTCGAGCAGCGTCATACAAGCTTTGAAAATATTTAAAAGAATACCTACCCATCCTCTCTAGGTTCCGAAAGTGCTAGTCCAAACACACCGTCAGTCCATTGGAACTCGATACCACTAACATTATACGAGCCGGCGAGAGGTTCAAAGTGGAAGTAGTGGTGGGAAATACGCCAAGAGTCGTCTTGTTTGAGACTGTACACCACCACTCCGTAGCCACCCAAGTCAGGTATATATGCGTATGCGTCATCGCAAGTATCTTTGTTTACGTCCACGATCTGAAATGGGTACCAAAATATGTAAAACACCACAAAGCAATCAGTAGCTGTATAAGCCCCGCAAGTTGATGTTGCGATGGAACCTTGTTATAATAACAGCAGCGTGACGTCATCCGTCGCAAACACAGTACAGATAGCAAAAAAAAAAGTAAATTTGCTAGGTTTATTTATTCATTATAAACTTTATGCATAAATAAACACTGTAACTATTTTCTTTGACATTAAAATATCCTGAGTAGTGTCCGAAGCACATTTCAAGACACGGTTTACATATTATTTTTTTGGGTTTTTTTTTTGCAAACGGTACTATGACGGGGCGACATCGACTACGTCACCAAGATGGCCGCCAATCGCAATATCAACTTGCAATATTAACTGGCATCAGGGTAATTTATATCGATGACGATATTATTAATCTGAAGGCTTCGTTTGCCTGAACACGCTAATTATAGCTGAAATATGCAAAATTCTTCTGCTTTCGAAACGACTGAAGTCATAATGCAGAGCTTCTAATAGAGTTCTAGCTTTACTTCTAATAGTGAAAATAATCGGATAAGATGGTATTTAATAACCACCCAGTCCTTCTATTCTTCCAGTACTTACAATGTTTGCGAAGAATGAGTCTTCTTTCATATCACCAGCTTTGCATTGGTAGCGATGGATCAGTTGATCAGTCTTCAAGTCGAAAATAACAATTGACGGCCCATTCACTTGATTGCCAGCACCTGTAGCAATAAAGAAAAAATAGAGAGAGTATACAAAATCAAAATAAAATATTTAAGATAGGAACATATGTATACATCTAACGGGTGATAGTTCAGTATAGGTTCAACGTTCGAATATATCATAAGGACAGGAAAAGAATAATTATTCAATTGAACTTAAGTACCAAACTGGTACTTAGGTTCAATTAATTCATCCATATTTATGCAAGTTTATAAATAGGTAATTGAATGTTGTTTTATAACTATGCTAGGTTATCAAGATCTGATCTAGATTATTGTATAATTAATAAGTATTTGTTTATTTTATAAAGTTCGTTAAATTCAATTTCCACATTGCCATTACTTGTAAATAAACTATTTAACAATTATATTGAAATTTGTACATATAATTATGAATAACATTCTACTAAAGAGATAGCAATAACATGCTAAAATAAAGTATTGGGACAAATTATTAATGTTTAAAAAATATGGTAATTCTATAAATACACCTGCATTCGGTGCAGCCTTCAAGACAGTTTATATTAGCATAAATTATGTTGTATGTACCCTGGTTTCTTGCAAAGGCCTATCGACATTTCGTATCTTCCGACGATTGTAATATTGTCGGCAATGTTGCTTCATGGCTTTCCTCCTAAGGGTGCAGATATCAATAATAAATGATGTTTTATTTTATCTTTCGATTAAAGAAGTTGGTTGGCTTAATGCATAAACTATGAATAAGCCTTGCATTAGATCCTTGCACAATGTGTACCTTTCAAAAAAACGTTTTTTTATTACAGCCAGTTCCTCTTTGGATTATTTAATTTTTATTTAAATTTGAATAACGATTACTTTAGCGCTATCCAAGGTAAAAGGAAGGATTAACGCGATTAATCTATGTCAAGTACTGATGGAGCACTAACAGTTTAGTTTTTCAACTAAAATATATATACCAACTTACAACTTTTATTGACAAAATATACCATACATTGGTGCCGATTTTCTTGTTCACAAACTAAACTAAATTGAAGTTGAGTGCATCTTTTTCTTTCCATTTTGTTAAGAAAAGGACAGAAGATACATATCAGTTAAGTCCTGTAAAATATGTCAGCGTCTGAAGTAAATCGACGTATTTTTAGTGGTCATATTTTTAATCGCGTCTAAATTATCTATGGAGTATATTAATTTGACAGAACTAAACTAATATTTTATCTTCTGTTCTTCTATCTTAATGAGAAGGAAAGAAAAAGATGCACTAAACTTAAGTTTATTTTTTAATAATGTTTTAGCGAACAAGGGAATCAGCACCATTGTATCAATAGATAAAACTGATAATTAAACAAACCACCTTCACATATGCACGAGGTGCGTTAAACTTAATACCGGTCCTTTTCAGGCTTGTGAAATATATACCTATATAAAACTTACCAAAAATGTCGGCCATTCCCGAATCAATGACCCAGAGCCGGTCGCATTCGTCAACAAACACTCGGAATACCGAGATCAACGAGCTGTTTGAAGGTAGCTCTTTAGCAGTATCGGGTACGAAGTTATCTTTGAAAGATGGATACGGTTTCAACAGTTGATCTTGAGGCCCATCTAAGTCTACGTAATTCAATGAAGAAGCGACGCCCGCCTTCCATCTTGGAATGGTAACAAACATCTTGTTTTTCCATCGTGCTAATCCTAACGGTAGGTTATTCTCAGGTATAAACCTTTTTTCCTTGATTGCGTCTGCTCTACTTTCCGGTGTCTCCCAAGTATAATCCATCTGTTTCCATGCAAAGCGCAGTTGTGGTGTTGCGGCTTGACAAACCGTCACAACCGCAAGGGCCACGACGAAACCAATTGCCCTCATGTTTGATCTAAAAAAAAACATAGTTTTTAAAATGACATATTTTACAAACGTCGTATTTTACAAAGTTGGATTAGACTTTCGCTTACACATTGCTCATTGAAATTCATGATTAACAATTAAAATAAGTGTGATTTATTATTTAGCTTTTGCTGGTCTAGTCAAGTAACGTAATTTAACTCAAGAGCTTGATTGAAATTAAACATAGGTACCTAAATCATTTCATAGTTTCGTAAGTTGTAATAAATTACAAAATTTTCCCTTTAGTGTTCACAAAACAAGCCAATTACGAGTAAACTATTTGCGAAATTATATAATTAATGTCATAGAGTGAAGTTTTCGTAATTAAATCTCGCGTCTGGTATTTTTGAATGGTGACAATTGTATTCATCGCAGCAAGATGTTGTAACTTGGTAATGACAGTATTGTGAAGCGGAGCATCTCTCAAACTCCATCATAAACTGTTGGCTCACGTTTTTGCAGATGACTTGATCTTATTATTGAGAAATGACAAGTTTGCTGTACTCTTCCTTATCGAGTAGATCGAGCTTGTTATGTATTCTGATAGCTTGGGAACTGTGACGTCGTTACGTAAAACTAAATAAAAGGAACATCGCGATGTTCATAAAAGCGATACAAACTTGTACTTGTGGGTTTTGTCGAGTGCGAAACACGCACGTACATAAAATTTATATTACATTGTAGGTACATGTATGTCGACTTCCGATAAAGTAAGACTTATACAGGAACAAGTCATAAGAGAATGTGGCGAGTCACTTGTTTTTACGTTTGCTCGCTCAAGGCTCACCAGTCGTTAATACCCAGTAATGGATATTAACGATTCACGATCATAAGAAAATACATTGAAAAAGTTCATCAAATATAAACATGGTTATGATCTTATAATGACACCTCGACGTATAATTGCGTAAACTGTAGTGATAAATCTTTATAGTTAGACGCTAAGTGCTTAGTAACTTAGTTACTTTATTTTGCATAACACGGCCATTGTTGTGAGAGACTTCCTGTACAATGGACTTGAAATATTATAAATAAAACTGTATCTTTAGTTCAAGCTGCTGTTAATTATATTAGTGAATAAGATATTATTTCTCCAAGTGATCAGTGGCAAAAAAAAAATATAGAGTCTTCATTCTCAAGTAGAAGCATTTTACACAATGACGCCGAATCCCTTTTTCAAGAAATAAACTAAATTTAAGTTCATTTTTTCTATCTATGTCGTTGAGAATAGGACAGCAGACAAAACATTAGTTTAGTTTTGTCAAATTAAGATACTCTTTCTGTAGACAATTGAGACACGAATAAAAACATGGCCACTAAGAATGAGTCGATTTACGTTAGACGTTGACTAATCTGACAGAACTAAACTAATCTTTTGTCATTTTCTTAATGAAATAAAAAGAAAACGATGCACTAAATATAAATTTAGTTTAGTCTGTGATTAAGGGAATAGGCGCCATTAGTGATGATTCTCAGGTTCACAAACTAAACCAAACATAAGTTAAGTGAATCTTTCTCTTTCCATTTCGTTAAGAAAAGAACAGACGATACGTATCAGTTTAGTCCAGTCAAATTAGCCAGCTACTGAAATAAAGTGACGTATTTTTAGAAGCCATGTTTTTAACCGGACATAACTAGTTAATATTTTATCTTTAGTCCTTGTCTTGATGAAATGGATAGAAAAAAATGCACTGAACTAAGATTTAGTTCAGTTTGCGAACAAGGGACTCGGGTCCATTCTAACATCACATCATCAACTAAACTCTAAAGGGTCGCCGTTAAAAGGTGAGAATGTTTGATTGCTAAAATTTCATGGAAGTAATTTTAGGAATCGGAAATACCACTTTATAATAGGTAATTTTCTCAGAGTTTTTGCTCACCTATCTGTAAGTTTAAATTTCCGGAAAACCCCGTAAAAGTATATAAAACCGCAAACTGAATGTCATAACAGTTTTAAGAAGAACTATGGATAAAAAGTACAGCTTATAATTATTTATCAACGTCACAAAAATCGTAGAACAGTTATTGTTGACTCGGGCTTGTTTAGCTAACTATGTGTTTACCTACTTGTATGACATTTTCACATTACTGTATAAATGTCCATCAATAAGTAGGTAAAATATTTAATTATGTTAAATCTTAGTTCATAATCTCGAAAAACATGTCTAAAAGGCTCTAGTCGCCTACTTTCATAATTTCTATTTATAAGGAAAACTATAAAGTACAGCTTTCTAAGCATGGCCGTAAACAAAGTCAGTTAAAAAACGAGCTACAAAATCTTACAAGAAATTTACCGTAAGTTATAATTATTTTAACAATTCATTTTTGATTGCAAAATTGTTCTAATAAGTTCTGATTAAAATAATTATGTACAGATCCATTTATACAAATTTTGTTCTATTTTTGAATTTATCCGGTAATTAGGGTCGATTTTGGGGTAATGAAAAAAAGCCCTAAGACTGTGAATAAGATATTCATCAGAATATGTTTAAAATCGTTAGCTTATCGCCCTTATATTTTTAAGGTCTTGACTGCGATTCCTTATGTACCACAAACAAAACCAGTGTAACTAACTATATATACGACTTATGATGACTCTTTTGCATAAACACAACCAGCTTCTTTTCCTTATAATATGATGATGCACTTCAGATTTACATACAAGTGGTTAACAGTCTGTTCGTGACAAGTTACTTTTCATTTTAAAATAAACTAATATTGCTAGTGGTACTAGAATGGAAAAAGCTGACGTCTCTGAACAGTTTGGCTTATTTTCAGAACATCTCTTTTAGATTTAATTAACATTGTACAAATCCAAAATGAGAACTCAAAATACATCAGACAATGTTCTCAGAAAATGTGTGAGAATCTGCAAGCTTTCATAAGTAGGTATTGAACAGAAAAACTACTTAGTACTAGTACTTAAAATGAATCTGGAGCATGCACTTAATAGATTATAATGTTGGTAAACTTACGTGTGATAAAGGTGAGAAGTGGTTAAGTAAAGCGGCCAAAGGTAGTGGGGGTCAATCAGGCCGCGACCGGTTCAACGGGACCGCGTAGACAGACTAAACAGTTCGAGGTCTCGCAAGCCTTTATATATTCATAACAACTTCTCGATACAATGGCTTCTTTTTAAATACAAACCGTTTTGAGTTTAATTCTGCGGCAGAAATAGATAGAAGTAATAACTCCAAAACTTTTGATTGAGTTAATTTGGTTAAATCACGGTAGAGCTATCTGCCAAAAAAAGATTTAAACGCGTGTTTACGGTTGGCCGATTGCTATACGGCACCTATTACTATGTCATGTTTAAACACTCAACGATTGCGCGAGCGCTATGTTGTGAATTCGACTCGGATAGGTAATTCAAGGCCCATCCCCGTGACCAGCACATCCGTTGACTACCTATTCAGACAGACCAATTACATTTTTACCCACGAATGACTGACACGGCTGCGCTAATTTGCAAAAAACAAATGTCACACTGAGTTGGATTATAGCACTATTTGTACTCAGATCTGCGCTATTACACTATTACGTGTATAATATGACACTGTCCGACAATATAATAGCGGCGTTTATGTATCCCTCGTAGCTACTACAAGTCTGCCCAAAATTTATACATACGCCCTTATGTAGTATCAGATTAGATGCGGCATCTTTGGCTTGTTAGCATTCTAGATTCCACAAAGGAAAACTCGGTTTTAGATTGTTCCGTTACCGGAACCACCGCACCGCCAAGAGAAATAGATTAGTTTGAGAGTATTCGATTGATCTGGTAATAATACCCTTTACTCTAAAACCTCATTGGTAGCAAAAAACTTTTCTTCCGTTTTATCTAATTAATACAACCGCTTTCTGGTTTTTGATAGCGCTTGTGTTTTTGTTTTTGTAAAACTGAATCAGATGAAGAAAAAAAACAGATGAAACTCCAAGATTCAAAACGGAAAAATGCGTGAACATACAAGTACGAAAAACATTTTGACATTAATTGTTTTAGGTGTGAATGAAATTATTAGTTTTTATAAAAAAATGTATCCGACTACATGTTTTTGTTTTGGTATGGTTGTGGTTGGATTGTGAAACGTCTGAATAGACCCTTAGGCCCTGCGCAGACGGCACACTTTTTGTGCGATCGAGTCTGCGGCGCACAAAAAGTTTGAACTAAGAGAACTAAGACTTTTTGCGCGTCGTGTGCGTTACTGCATATAATTGCATAGGTTCTATTTTCACAGACTAAAAAGTGCGTCACGGATAGTCTGTCGTCTGCGCAGGGCCTTACCATAACTAGTGGCTAGGTCGTTCGTTACGTTTAAAGCGTTGTGATGCTCACAAAAATAATAAAAAATATGTTTTCAAACTCAAACAGTTAGCAGCTTGGAGGATATTAATCGTAACGTTCCTTGTAATTCAAAAAAATGATTAGAACATTATTTGCCATAAGAATCCAATATTTTTTATTCGGGTCGGCACTCTCGTTTCTAGGTACGAAATGAATTTAAAAGAGAAGTTGTTTTGCATGGCCATTCCGAAATCAAAAGTAAGCTATAGTAAACCCTAACCAGCAAATGTGTTCCATCTTCTGTACTTTACCTCTTTCATTGTATTATGAACTGTTCATCAATGAGGAGTATCGTAGGATGTTTTCATCAGTTAGTTGATCATGGCAAAGCAACCTACCAGAAAGTTATACCTATTAAGTCCTGGGTACAACAACCAACTCACAATACTGGTGTTGTTCGTTAAGAAGTTTCATTCTCTATCTTCAATGATCTACATATTTTTAGTACATTATGATACAAGTGCGCTGTGTTGGTACGTACTTACTTACGTACGAGGCGATATTTGTACGCGAGCTGCAGGCGAGCGCACTATGAAAGCCGAGTATGTAATGGCAATAGCGCGCGAGTATCATACGACGTTTTTCAACACACTAGTAAGTAAAATAAACACATGTGTAAAATAAAAATGACTGCGCTTTTTTATCAGTCTTCCACTGCATGAAGCTATCGTACGCCGCAGTATTTATCCTTTGACTTTGGCGGCAACAAATTACTACTCGCGTTTTTCGCCTCCATAATTATTTTCAGTTAAAGTTATTTATTATTGTTTTATTTAAATTTCTTTGTTATTTTAATATTTAAGTAACAAGTAAGTAATAGGCTGTTTGGCAGCGTCATAGAGCCGTGGTAAAAAAGTCGTTGCGTAGTAACGAAATCTATGTACAAAAAAAAAGTGTATTAAGCGACAAATTTAAGAATTCGTACTGGATATACTTTTACTTTGCAATCTTGAATAAATTAGAATTGGTCGTGTTAAGATTACCGCACTAGTGCGATAATGTAAAGAGAAACGCACGCGTGCGTAATATACTCAATAACGGGTCTAAATGCAAGGTAATAAGACCCACTTTACGAGCAAGTGTGTTGAAAATAATATTACCATAGACACCAACTCGAAAGTATTGTCACACGGCTCACTATTGATGATATTATACATACTCGTACCTAAAAAAGACAGAAAAAACATAGAATCTAAAAAGCAAAATGCAATTCACTCCAATTCATTTATACAATGATACTCAAATATGACATTCGCAATATAACATAACCTTACATTAGAGGTCATGTATCTTAATTATTATACAATTGATTGATTACAATTGCCAATGAATTTGAAACTAGGCAGCTTTAAATTGATATATGAATTTAATACATATAATTGATACTAATTTGAGACTAGTTACGGTGCATCAAATTGTTATAAAAACTGTTTGTGTTCCCGATTTAAGCCTTATTGGTAGCAGTAGGCTCTTCTGATATTACTGGAAATTACTTGAAACTAAGATTAAAGTACACCTCTCACCATAACCATTGGGAGTAAAAGGGGCCCTGACATGTTGTGTCTAGTATTACTATAACCTGTAATGTGAATCCCAGAAAATAATAATTCATTGTTTTCCTACAAGATCCAATTTAGCTACATTTAAAATTAAATTAAATATATTTCAATTCAGTGGTTTAGCGTATAAGCGTTACAGACAGAGTATTAGTCTGCATTACGTAGGTTTAGTTGCAGTAATGAATCTGAATTACACGACAGGTGCATAGGTACCGTCATGTTATGCTGATATACAACTTTTGATTTATCTTTTTGCATAATAAAAATAGTAGAAGTAATTTAATTGTTTATTATGCAATCCAGATATTAATTAAAATCACTTTTAGGTACCTACATTATTTTTTAACCCGATACATTTGCAGTCTCCACTTTCTAGCTGACTGTCTATGAGCAGAAAAGCTTAACAAAGTCAGCGGTGTTTAATTTAGTTTAAATAAAAGTGAAATAATTATAGGTACCTACAGGGAATATGTATACCAAACTTACCTCAATCGTGCCATGCATCTGGTCCGACTTTCCTTCGTAAGTTCTTCACAGATGCCTTCTGTTTTATTTCTCTAGATCTAATTGAACACTTTCGAAATGGCTATGTATCTTCACCTCAGATGAATTAATAATAAATAAACAAACTATACTTACCTAATTATAATTCGTCTTTACCAGTTAACTATAGGTGATTACAAATTGAAGTCAGAGTTCAAACTTAATTAAATATAATTTTCTATTCACCTACCATTGTTACCTACTGCAACGGCAAAGCTTCTCAGAAAATTAAATCCATAAAATTAAGGCATTTTGCACTAGCATCCTTGCCATTTTAGTTTAGTCGTGACAATTAACCGCTGCCCCTGAACAGTGCGGCGTCGAGTGTTATTAAATCTATTCACTTTGCCCAAATCAAGCTCACTTTACATCACCTCCTGCCGTAATTATGAGAGCAATTACGCTCGTGCGCCGTAACTTAGACAAGACAGGCTAAACAAATTTTCCCACATGTAGCAGAGCTGACTAACTTCACTTTTAATGGGTTTTTAACCAGTAAAACAGAAGATTTAACTCGCTTTGTACTCTACTTTGAGTTTGTCTCACTTCATAATGACTAGGTACATCAATCAAAACCATTATATGCACTATGTACAATCAGCTCCAAAAGTCGCTGAACTTTAGATTTTCAAAATCACTGTACACTATATAATCTATAAATCGCTTAACAAGATAGGCGCCAGTATTGAATGAACATCATTTAAATTCAATATTAGCTGAACACCATTTTGTCATTTATAGATTATATAGGGTATAGTGATTTTGAAAATATAAATTTGTTCAGCGACTTTTGGAGCTGACTGTACATCAAATCCTAATTGATATTTTCTGAAAGTATCTTAGTAGTTACTCTTTACTTTACTCTTTTTACCATTTTAAGATAGTTCAGTCGAACGGTTGCTGTGTTTACGAAAAATTATAATGGTATTGAATAGGCAAACGGAGCTGAAAACAGGCTCGTTTTAGTTTGCTCTTCACACTTATGCTTTACAATAATTTTGATAGGTACTGATACCTACTATGTATGCCCGTAGAACTCAAAGCAACCCAGATCAGATGTAAATAATACTTATCGATTGCCAACTCCGGTTTGCAATAAGTACGTTTATCTGTTGTGAAATGATCCGTGGAAATCTGAGAACCATGGAAAGATGAATCTTCGAGAGTCTACACAGATTTACATGCCTCTGTAACTGTAATTTATGTAGATGGTATATCTACATAAATTACAGTACATTTGTATCACAGATCACTACGGATTTATTTCTATTGTAATTCAAATCGGTTTTTAATGTGTTGTTTTATTTATTTTGTTTACGTTTTTTTTATATTTGCTTACAAAATGGTAAATAGTTACTCAATAAAGGCAATACATAGGTAATTCGTTTGATATAATTTGTAGGGTCTTTTTCCCAACTATGTTGAGGTCCACTTCCAGCCTAACCGGATTCAGCTGGATACCTGCAGTGTTTACGTGGAGCGACTGCCTATCAGACCTCCACAACCCAGTTACTGGGCGACACGATACCTCTTGGTTAGACTGGTCAGACTTTCTGGCTTACCCGTAACGACTGTCAAAATGTGTCCAGAGTAGACTGTTAAAACATTAAATTATATAATTTATATTAATAGCGAACTACCCTTGAAAAGCCGACACATTTACCTATGTTATCGCGACTTTTTTGTAAACCTATAAAAAACGAGACCTGTAAGTAAAGGGGGGAACAATTGTTCTGTTATATCTCAAATCAAGCCGAATGAAAACTTTCAACAGAAACGCTGCCTGCCGTAGGTAGCGTTTTCAATAGTATTAGTCACATTTGAACAAGTTTTCCTCTTGAATCACTCTATCTGTTATTTAAAGAAATAATTAGCTGCGTAAAAGGACTACGTGTGAAAACCATGCCTCCTACAGGGGCAGTTCATAAAGAAAATGACTTCTGCACTAATCAATTGCTTATCTCCGAAACTAATGGTCCAATCTTCTTATTTTTTAACATTACTCCTTAGTGGTGTAAAATTACGTAGGGACAAAGTCGCTTATTCTGAAGAAATCAACAACAGTTCAATTTCTGAGTATATAGAACTTAAACAACTTTTGGGGTCCTCATGCCTACACCACCACATACTCTAGTCTACCTACATTAATAGGAAAAACCCTTTCAAATTCGTAGCATCAATCTCGCAAACAAAATAAAAAAATAGACAAGTGATTTGCGTGCGTCTTTATCCACACCCACAAAGGTTTTTCCCATCCAAACCGTCAAATCTTACTTTATCCCTTTGAGAAGGGTATTAAACACTTCCTAGAGGGATACTTTTGCGTTTTGTAAAAAATTAAGACTGAGGAAAACTCGGGGTTTTTTTGTGCCCATTTATAATCAGTTCTGTAGTTTTAAGGAGGAAACGGCTCAGTACTTAATATGATCTCGATATTTTTTTTTTTGAAATGTGTGTAATACGATATTTGTTTTATTTAACGTGATTTGAAACACAATACAAAGACAATAGCAGCGATACAGCCTGCTGTCGCTTGGTCGTCGTAAGGTTAAAGTTATTTCCAACTTGGTCCCATTTCAATTTAAAAGTAATAATCCACCCCTCATCATCATCATCATCAGCCGATATACGTCCACTGCTGGACAAAGGCCTCCCCCAAAGATTTCCACATGCATCGGTCCTGCGCCACCCGCATCCAGCGGGACCCGGCGATCTTGATGAGTTCGTCGGTCCATCTTGCGGGAGGCCTGCCCGAGCTGCGTTTTGTACGCGGCCGCCGCTCGACAACCTTTCTGCCCCAACGGCCGTCAGTTCTACGAGCTATAAATCCACCCCTAGGGGTACAAAAATAGGGAATGATCGATCGGTTAACCACCGAATTTTACTAGCATTAGAAATTGTATACACAATATAATGTGATTTTGGTGACCGTCTTATTACAACTTAAGGAGACTTGTTTTTTTTTTTTAGTTTTTTTTTCAGATAGTAGTAATTGTTCAAACATGAACAGATTGTTCACTGTGTAAATATTTGATATGCTCGGACAATAAACCGTGATTCAAGATTGTTTGCCGTCGCATAATATCTCTCTGTTAGCGCGTACGGCGCATTCTGCTTATCGAAGCGTTAGTAAAAGCGGGCGTCCATGCGAAACTGAATGATCTCCTCAACTAAACACGTATTCCACACATTGAAAAAATTGCCTCTTGAAACTATCATTATAGTATCCGTAACTATGGCTTTCTTTAGAGAAGCTGGTGTTTGTGTAATTGTCAATTTCCACAAAAACAAGTGCTGTTTTATGTTTTAAAATCAATTTACTGGCTAATCGATAAATAATTACAACTACTATACAAAATAAGACAAGTTAACAATAGACTTAAGCTAAGTATAAACATAAACAGAAAAGTTAAGTACTCTGATACCAAGTACTATAAAGATTATTTGGCACAGCGGCTTTCAACACCAATAGAAAAACTTAGATACTCTACGATGAACTAATCTACAGGTATTCACGCGCATAATTTAAATACTTTCACATTTTGTAAGTTCCCTAGAAATATGGAACATAAAACGCGAAGTAGATGTGAAATGTTCTACAAATGCAATTATTAGGACTTTACTATAACAATTTGGGATTTCAGATACGTAAGCAGTCTTTCATCACTTGCGTTATAAAACTTCTCTGGTTTCAATTATCAACAATTCCCTGTTCTCCTACAGTATAGAGCATAATCACTGTGTTCATCTTCTTCTTCGCGATCATAATCGCGATGCTTGTATGGTGGAGAATGGAACTCCGAGGGTCTGGAGTGGTGTCTGTTGTCAGTGGTGTGGGGCGAGGGGCGGCGGCGGTCTGGCCAGCGCCTCCTGTTACGGTCCTGATAACTTGCTCGGGCAGGCCTTCGTGCCCTGCTACGTGTACTGCAACAAACAAAAGATTATTTTTATTACAACCACCACTAATGAACGTACTGTACTGTCAACTTGTCAACAACTGATGGAGTCCTTAAGACGCCCGCCTCTCTTGTGAAAGCTCTTGACGGGGCTAGGGAAGTACTTTCTAAAGTTAATCTTGACGTCACTAAAATCATGAAGGCAATGGACGTGAAGAAACCTACACTAATAATGAAAATATGCCTTGAGGAAAAGTAGTGAGAAGAGGCCTTTTATCATGCAGTAAGACAAAAATGGCTGCAAATAAGCTGCTGATTAAGTATCCACTAAGATAGAATAGATTAGATACACAACCCTGAACGATTAAAATAGAGAATGGGAGTTTCGACATTCACGCCGGCAAAGCCGTGGGCAAAAGCTAACTGTATGATATATAAGGTGTTAAAAAATCAACTGCAAGAAAAGTAAGTATTTAGAATTATAATTAAAAAATTTGCGGAAAAAGATTTCAAAATAACCAACCCGTTTCGGATTTAAGCAATATTTTAACTTCGCACATTATTATTGAATATGCGCACTGTACGGTGCACGCGCACCCCGGCGTCGGTCGGCGTCACACGCGTAGGTCGTTCTCCCCTGCGATACGACATGCGACGGTGCGCAAAAAAGTTTTTAACTAAATTGTTTTATTTATGTCAAAATATAAAAGTGCTACAAAAAAAAATTTTTTATTTAGTTTGTTTGTTTTTCGACTTCGGGTAAGTGGACGAAGTTCTTGCAGTTAATTTTTTAACACCTTATATAGGCAATTGTCAAAGAACATCGATAAAAATACTCGAGTAGGTTCGAAAAATCTCTAGCCCAAATTATTTCGTATTCTTGGAAGACGGAGTTTGGCGCACAAAATAATTATCTGTATTCTTATATTAATTACATACTAGCTTTTGCCCGCGACTTCGTCCGCGTGGATTAATAGTTCCCGTTCCCGAAGGATTTCCGGGATGAAAACTATCCTACCTATGTCCTTTCTCGGGTCCCAGACTATATCTGTACCAAATTTCATTCAAATCGGTTCAGTGGCTTAGGCGTGAAGAAGAGACAGACAGACAGACAGTTACTTTCGCATTTATAATATTAGTACGGATCTCAGTTTATTGCTCCGTATTATTGCTTAACTATGTATACTACATATCTCAAAATTTTCGAACCAGCCTGTCCAGCGCCGCTGTATCTGTACTGCGGAGTGTGGACCCTACGAAAATAACTGGTCTAATATGTATAGTACTGAAGAAGTCTATGAACTTCAGTCACACCTATCGTGCGTTACAGACACGCATAACTGCTCACATTTCTGCATAATTATGTAAAACATGATTTAATCTTTACGCGTATTATTTAACAGTATTATTTGTCACCAAAAAATGTGGATATCATAAAAATGGCAAACCGAATTGGTTACCTAATTAGAAATCTGTTTTCACACTCAATCAGTTCATTGTGTGAGATTGTTATACTAATTTAGCAAATATTAATTTCATTTATTATTGTAACTGAAATTAAATTGAAAAGTTATTATTGTCATTTAAATTACCCGTAAGGTCTCTTCTTGTACTGCAAAGGTTTCTTAATCTCAGGCCGCCGCATATAGTCATCCTCTTCTAAGTTCTCTGGGTCCTCATGGACTGGCTTCGTGTGATGGAATACTGGTCGCACGTATGGAATATGCACTGGGTATGGTTTCTCCACCGGCACTGTCACCTGAATCATACATTCATGTTAACATTTTATTCTATACAAAAAATATTTGTTGCACCTATTATCATAATTATGAGCTCCAGTTCAAAGTGCTAAACATTTCAATTTGCTTCTCTAATGGCATGTAATTTGCATGCTTTACGCTACTTTATCACGAAAGAAATTACATAGTCATCATGCAGTAAGTTGAATGTGGGAAAAATTAAAATTATTAACCGTGTAAAGAAATAATATCCATAGATTTCCGTGTAAGATATTTAGATCGATAAAAGCAAAACATGCAATGTTAACATAAGTACTTTGAGGTACCCTGCCTAGCAATGATCTGGAATGTACTTCCAACATTCACGTTCTGTGTTTAAATGCTAAGTAATCGTGGTTGACCGCGAAATCGTTGCGGTACCGTTGCGTAAACTAAAGCGCTATGTTGTCTCATTGGCACGTACGATTGTACTCACGCACTGATACGTGTGTATTACTATCCTGTACAAGCTTACGAGGACACTAACCTCTTTTTCAACAGGCACAGGGACTAGCTTCTCTACTGGGTAGGGAACCTTTTTGTAGACGGGGTAGGGCACCGGCTTCACAATAGGCACGGTGATCTCCCGCAGCACGGGCACCGCGACCGGCCTAGACACCGGCACTCGCACCGGGAACGGACGCGGCACCGGGACTATTACCGGGTGAGGGACTTCTATCTGCAAGTTTATGTTTGCTCTACACAACCCGCTTGTTACTATTATATAGTACTTTAAAACCATTTAATTTCTAAATGATAGATCCCCACCTTCCATTTTATTACGTGTTTATAATATCTTAGGCAATAATCAGAACAACTTATTAATAAATAATTCTAGAGGAATTTAATAAGAATGTAAGAAACAAACATATTAGCCGTTTTTAGTTTTTGTAAGATGTATTGAAATCAATAAATTATTAGATGTCTGACAAGACAAGGCATATTTTGTTGATCAAGTTGGAAGTAAAAAATAACACGCGATACGCCTAAATAATTTTCAGTTAAACATATTTTCCGAGTCTAAAAACAACTTTATCGTTTAAGCAATCTGACAAGAAATTATTTCAATTTATTATGCTGGTACTTATTGCCTAGTAAAAGTAAGACCATATTTTATTTATAACGAACGACAACACTTTCTTTTGTCCTTCTACTAATGCATACAAACTATCTGACTGCTCTACTTGTACCGAAATCGTAGAAATGGTAAAAAGTGAAATTGTGAGTACTACGCATAATGCATGCCATGCAACAGGTATTAAAGTACATTGTTATGGTGAAAGACCACATGCTATGACGATTTAGATATTCAGTCTCATTGGAGTTACGTAGGTATGTACGTGAAAAATGATCGTATAACTTGGACCAATACTTACACAAAACTCTATGATGCAAAATTAATCTGGCCAGCAATTATGAGTTTGCCTTTACACATAAGTACCTACAAATTTAATTATGCACCTACGATACGAAACCCTCATCAGAGCGGTGTAATGTACCAACATGCTTGCGTTTTCATTACCAAGTTCAGCGCAGCGTATACACTGCGCTAATGACTTTCATGCTGACTTTGTTTGTTACGATCACATAGCACGTCGACTTATGACTAAATGTTATTTTTTACTATATAATCTCTATATAAATCCATACCAATATTATAAATGCGAAAGTAACTCTGTCTGTCTGTCTGTCTGTTACGCTTTCCCGCTTAAACTACTGAACCAATTTGAATGAATTTTGGTACAGATATATTCTGGGACCCGAGAAAGAAGGTAGTTTTCATCCCGGAAATCCCGCGGGAACGGGAACTATTCAACGCGGACGAAGTCGTGGGCAGCAGCTAGTATAATTATAATTGTAGCCTAGTTTCTAACACCCATTTTGATAAAACTTATTATTTTTTGTTTTTTTATAATAAAAAAGTTATTCAGTTTTCGCTGACTTTAAAACGAAAACGGTATACTTATACCTGGACACATTTATAAGAAAAGTTTCGAACTATTATGCTATTTGAGTTAAAGCATTGATAGATTTCGCCCAAGCCCTATCTTTATTGAACAGAAGATAAGCTTGCTTTCACTACCTATAATAGCAGCTAATGTAGCGTGACTTCAGGGAGGTCGTCGAGCTCACTATTGACGCCCAAGTGTCCAGCTAGTCGTTAACTATCGATGAAGGTGCACTGTGCACTTATTCAATTTTCATATAATAATTTCTTTTTAAGCCTCTTGACTGTTCGAGTATATTTATTTACTATATTTTAACATGCAAAATAAGCCCTTCTTTTATCACATCTATGGATTATAATCACGAGTGTTAGATTACCTACATGATTTCTCCTGGGCGCACGAACGCGCATCATTTTACTGGCTAAGAAAGACCGAGGAAATTAGTGCGCGACGTGAGTTGTCTGCTTTTCCGATCCGCATTCCGTCATAACATAGGTTTTTGCTCAATTATACACTTATATGGCCATTCAGTCATTGTTAAGAACATGATCATTTACATTAATTTTTAAAGAAACATTTTCAAGACAATTACTTACCGGGTATGGCTTCGGTATTGGTACATGCATCGGTTTCATTTCGGACCCGTAACTTTCATAATCTCGGTATGGCACATCTTTATATTTCGTCTTCAGATAAGACTGTCTCCACTTTTCAACTAGGTTTTTGAATTCATTATCGTTGTCAAAAACGTTATTGGGTTTAAATGTTGGTAAGTATGTTGGGTGTGATGTGTCGTGTGTTCTTAGACCCAGTAGATCCTCTTCAGATTTGTATCTTGTGTCAAACAAATCTTTAGTCCAATCGTTTGATGGTTTATTTAATTTGTGTGGTCTGCTATGATGCGTGTGCGGCCAATCTGATAATTTGACGTCTGTATCTTTTGAGTAGCTTAATTTGTGCGGTCTTTTCGGGATATTCACCACTGTATCACTGCTAATTTCGCTGTAATGATTTTTTTTTGGATGATCTCTATAAGATGAATATTCTGCAGATTTGAAGCTATTTCCCCAATACGAGGTCGTCGTCGGAACAGTGCTGAAGGAATTCTTGAATTGATTTAAATACTCGCTTGCTTTAATTTTATCTTTAAATGAAACGCTACTGTAATCATCGTCGTCATTATGAAATTCAGGTAATTTTTTGAAACTCGAATAATCCGTTTCTGGATAGTGATAATTCAAATCTACTAAATTACTACTTGCTGGCACTATTTCGTCATGGTTAAAAGGTTTTTTAGGTTCACTGACACCATATCTGAAGTTCATATTACTAAAATTAGTGGAATATCCATAACCTTTTATAGTGGACGAATCTTTCCAATCAGTAAAGTCATTACTGTAATTTCCAGAAGACCATGGCTTATGCTTGATTTTCTTTTTTGGTTCGGAAGTTTTAGCACTTTGTACATTATTTTTAAGACGTGTGTTAACATGGTTGTAAGTTTTATCTTGATCAAAAAATGAACTCGATTTCAGAACGGATTTTTCACTAGTTTCTTCATTATTTTTCATATTGTAATGCTCTGTTAATTTTGGTGACGAATCCATAAAATTGTTATTATTATTATTAAAATGAAAGGTATTGGAAAAAGTATTCTCCATTTGATTGTTTTTCATCGAATTATGTGTACTTAGTGGTTGGTTGTTGGGTATGAAAAACTTACTTGTATCTAATTCTGTCTGATAATACGGTTTTAAATTTGTGAAATCTACTACTTTAGGATATTTTACCACGTTATTATGAATGCTGGAAGATGCTGGTTTTCCAAAGTCTTCGTTTTCGGTCTGATCATAATTTTGAACATGGTTGTTGGTATTTTGATAATTACTACTAGATTCGCTATAAGCAGGTTTATTTTCATGAGTTGATTCTACTTCAGGAAAATGTAAATACTTCTCATCCGCCAAATTTGAGTAACCATTGTTAAATACATTCAATTCAGTGTTATTAAACTGATTGTTTGCTCTGTACTTATGTCGAGAACTTATTTTAGTGCCGTACACTGCCCAAGTAACACATCAAAGCATTATAACGGCCGGCTTACTGCATTTCTGAATCGTTTTCGCATTTTGATTCAGTTCTATAGTAGCATTACAAACGTTTATATGGCTACTGTAATGCTTATTTGGGCACAAATTTTACGGCTTTAGATCCTTAATAGGTTCACAATAGTTATTTAATCGCATTACAGGCGCATTATATTAGCATTATTGTGGTCAAAGAAAGTACCAGTCGCATTAAAGAAGCATTATCGTGGTCAAAGTAAGTACCAGTCGCATTAAAGAAGCATTATTACGGTCAACGAAGTTGCCAATCGCATTACAGAAGCATTACACCAGCACATACATTGATAATGAAAATGCTAATTACATTACAAAAGCATTATACCAGCATTAGAATGTAGTAAAAGAATGATTGGAGCTATATAAGGGTTCACAGTTAGAACCCTACATCATTGTAAAAACGTATCTAATGCCACGGTACTAATTGTTATAATACTCTGAACGTCGCGTCGTTGCAATTTATCTACTTTGACTCGCAATATAATATGAATGAAGACGTCAAAACTCAGTGCTTGACACCATTTTCAAACAAAATTTATTATACGGGGTTAGGTTTTGATTCTTTTTTTTATTTCATACCATCAAATATTACTGCGCAATGTAGTTTACTGTAAATATCTATATAAGTTTCGTTAAAAATTTTCACGCGCCTTTGATATTTTGTGATTTTGATATAAAATGCTATTGTGTGAAATAACCAAAACAATTGTGTATTCGAGAAATTCAATTGTATAGAACGAATTTTGCATAATTAACATAACAGTATTGGTTGGGAAGTGTTGGATTAAGTTAATCATTATTATAAAGGTCTATTACTTTTATAAATAGGTTAGAAGGATAATATTTTTAGGTTATAAAATATTTACAAAATGGTGGCAGCCCATTGCAGCCCGGTGAGCGTTTAAAAAGGCTACTTAATGCCGCCAGCAGTATAAATACTCACACATGTACAATTATTAAGGTCAGAGGCCAGAGAAAAGACTTTTGATGAACCACTGTAGTGCCATTGACTATAAAGTAGTTCTATATGAGTTCACCGATATACCAGTAGACATGATGTAGACTGAATTGGTGCCATTACTTGAACGGAATTTTGGGGATCTTTGAGCAAAACAATAAAACCCATTTCAGAATTTTTGTACAACCTAAATCCGAAGATAATATATTTTTCAATATCCAAAGTTAGGTATACAATCAGACAAACACAGCAGAATACAGATAGATAGATAGATAGATAGAATATTCTTTATTGTACACCAATAGGACAAAAACAGTAAAGGACAACACAAACAAATATGCAAGAGTACAATATCATGTAGCACAAGTAAAGGAAAAACCCTTTTTTTTTTCAAATATTGTTGATGAATGTAGGTGTCCATTTTACGGAACCCTTGTTACGCGAGTCCGACTAGCACTTGACCAGCTTCATTATAAACATATGCTAAACACACGGTTACGCAATACACACAGATGTCGACAAATGGTTTTACGAATGCAGTAAATTGAATGTATATACAGCTTTACACATTTCAATAACTCACTTGTATTTGTTTAAAGAGCTGTTAGCAGTACAACAGCAATCAGTTGATCTTTAAAAATGCAAGCATTACATAGGTTTACGTTCATGCTGTTCAGCAGCAGTAGGCTTTTACTTAGCACTTAGATGTGTTATTACACAACTAAGGGCATTAAATACAGCTCAAAGCCGTTTAACGAATTTCGGTGCATTATAATGATACAAGTTTATGCCCTTAACCAGCATTAAGATAACCTTACTACTTTAAAATGCTATTGTAGACCCTAAGGCATTAAAAACAGCTAAAAGTTGTATAGAGGATTTTCGTGGCATTATAATGGTTCATATTTATGCTATTAAACAACATTGAGCATTTATTTACTACTTAAAAATGCTACTGTAAATCCAAATGCACTAAAAACAGCTGAAAGCTGTACAACAGCATTGTGGTTTGCTGCACTGAAACTGAAGGCTTCACAAAAGCATTTTAATAT
This sequence comes from Athetis lepigone, assembly GCA_033675125.1. Taxonomy (NCBI): domain Eukaryota; kingdom Metazoa; phylum Arthropoda; class Insecta; order Lepidoptera; family Noctuidae; genus Athetis; species Athetis lepigone. Next base: position 8,868,148 of record CM066229.1, read on the forward strand.
ACCATTATCCAACCGTTATACAGTATAAAGCATCAAAACGGTTTTGAAATGCCAATATAAAGCGTCAAGATGCTCGGTGAACTTATATAAAAGTTTATACGGGCCTTAAGTTTTACATAAGTTTAATTTTCGTTTGTTAAAATGCTTTCTGTGTTACTTGGGTGGTGCATCTGAGTCTTCTGTATTTTGCCCATTTGTATCTTCAGAATCAAAGTTTTTATTTTGATCACCAGTTGAACCAAAATTAGCATTGTTAAAAATGTTCATTGAACCAGATGGATACTGTAACATACCGGTTTGGCCCAAATTGTCTTCGTTTCCGCTGAAGGAGTGACCTTCAAATGTCTGAGGACCATAATTCCCGCCAAATCCAGATGAATCCAAGGAACTGGGAAATGCTGGAGCGTACAATCGCGTTGTAGATTCTTGATGGACACCACCACTCAAGAAGGTTGCATAATCTGGTGAGGTTGGTACAAACCCATCATAGGAACCAACGTCGTTGAATCCGAAAGTTGAATATGCGACCACATTTGGTTGTAGGGTAGTTGTATCGTCTTGATCCTTTGGCCTTTTATTTTTTTTAGTTTTCTTCCCGTTGACGACATTACTAACAACTAATATTGCTATTAACGCATAATAAAGTTTCTTGTTAAACATATTGAATTGATCACTGTTACGGGCAACAACGTGCTACGCACTATTTACATTGTACGTGAACGTGAGACACGAAAGGAGTTCGATTGTCGACTGAACGAGGGCGCGTTACGGCACGATCATGAAGCCGCGAGCCATCGGGGTGGAGTCTCCATTTGCTGACCGCCGGTGGACGTGTCTCCCATGTCCTAAGAAAACGAAAGCGTTTTACGCTTCAACAACTTTACGAATTTCCCCAACTAATTATTCGCTAATAATACGTTCGATGCATTCAATAATAGCTGATGATATTAATGCAACGCATGTAATTGGCTGCTCGTGTCATTTGAAAACCGTCTTCCGTCATAGTAGGTAACATAATTTTTTAAGACTGCGTACATATTAGCGGCATCATGAATCATATAATCGTACAATCACCAGGTTTCAACAATATGGAAATTGTTTCTATTATTTCCGTGAGAGACTACAACCAGTAAGCATGTCGTATAATAATTATGGGTACCTATATGTTGCTAATTATCAATTATTATCTTGGTAGGCAGGGCGGTGATGATGGTTCAACCATTTCATTATTAACTATCTAACACGATATCTTGAAAAGGTGCTTAAATAAATTTATAATTGTGGCCTATAAATTTGTCGTGTGATCCAAGAACAAACAATGGTCAATATAAAGAGAGCCTATATCATGGTATTAGTATTCTCCAAGCGTTAAAAGCCTCAGGTTTCTATGAACTTTAGCTGAATTGATTTTCTCCCTCTATCGATTTCTAGAATTTATTAATCGATTTTTTCAGGCTGAATTAAATTTGCCCGGACCACCAGCTATGATGACTGAAATACAAATAGCTCAATTAATTTCCTAAAGTCAAAATAATTGTACACGCTATAAATGCCAATGTTTTTGCAACAGGAAATGTTACATGTCTTAGGTAATGAATATAAAATTGATTGATTAAAAAAAATGTGCGTATTTTCATTTCATGTCTCGTAAATGTGTAAAGGGATATAAACTGAATTATGGCGAATACCGATACCCGAAAAGATTAATCAAGAGTCAAACGATGTACTGTACTAGGGAGTGCAAAATTTTCTCTGAACAGTACTTTGAGCGCCTGGAAATTTTAAGCTATCTCTTCAGTTAGAATCCAATTAGTCTGTTTGAAAAGTCTTAAAATTCGTAGTCTATTAGAAGCAGGGTTACCAGATGAAAAAATCAAAGTCCGGAGAAAAGGCCTAATTTTCATTAAAAAATCCTGAGATCCTTTACATTATCAAAATTTTCTCTCGAATTTACTTAACAATTTAATAAAGTATTATTACTATCGTTCTTAAACATTGCGGATCTAGATATAAAGAAAAAACCTTACTTAAAAATGTATCATCACATATTAAGTACATACGATAAAACTGATTAAGTACCTACTTGGATAAATAAGTACTGATTTTAATTGTGTATTAAAATCAGTCATCAACCAAAGAAAGATTATTATTAGTTTATTTAGCTGTATTTGATTGAAAATTCAAAAAATCCTGAGATTTCATGAGATTTGCGAAATCCAGCCGCAATCCTGAGAAGAGTTCAAAAATCTCAGGACAAATCCTGAGATATGGTAACCCTAATTAGAAGACAACAATAGAATGATCAAGCCGCTTTTATTGTAACTCATAAGTCACGAGTGGTGTACGTCTACCTACGCGGCGCGGCGCCTGGGTTAGTGGTCATAGCAAGTTCGTTTTGTAACTAATAGGTGGAGGTTTTTTATACCTACTACTTTAACGACAAATATTTAATTTCAGAGCAGAGTTGTATCAGAGACTTGTAGACTGAACTTGTAAAATAATACAAGGTGGTGTTCGGTTTTGATTAAAACAAAGAATATTCTAAAACATTTTTATTTGACTATGCAAATTATTTTCATACAGGTTCCATGTCATACTATCAATACAAAGAGTAAGTTTTCTTAACACTACTTTCGTCAATAATGTCGCACTTAAGATGGCCACGATTCAGCTTCCGAAGCCTAATAACTAGCCCTCATAACTATCATGAAGGAGCCTTTTTGTACTAAGTTACTATAACTTAACAATAATGTTAACAGAGATGAAAAACATTTTGACAAAGAAAAGAAAAGTGAAAGAATAACAAGTGGAATGATAGTTAGGTACTACATTTTTTTTTTGTAATTTTGGTATATTTGTGAGAATCGTCATCCAACTACAATCTAACTTATAACGATAAATAATTAATACTCTGAAAGTAAATAACAAGTTTATACAAATAGGCACACTAGAGAACATAATAAGTATATTACGTTATAAATGAAGTTTATATAGCATATTTGATGGATTTAAGATACATTGCAATTAAAAATAACCAGTAGGGTGAACATTACTCAGAGATTCATCAAAATGTATAAATAGCAAGCTTCAAATCGTTCGGTACTTTGCGACTGAATCACTAAATTTCTAGGCATACTTTAAATAGTTTAGATGCGAAGTAAATATTACACGTTATTATTGTTATTGTTAAACTCTACTAGGTGTAGTGATTATTTTGTATCTTCGGGGTTTATTACGAATATCGATTAAACTTTGAAAACCTGCAGTCACCTCCAGGCATCTCAAATATATAAAAATACTTTTCTATCACTTTCATGAACACTTCAAATTCTAATACTCTGGTCAACTATTCATTGGAGTCATTATTAAGAAAGGCCAATGAGGTGCAAGGATCTGTAGAAAATTAGACATTTTATATTCTAAGACTATCAATGTGCCCATAAAGCTATTTGTTAAATTCACCATCACTGTTGATTAGGCTCATAAATCGTAAGAAAGTATGTATGTGAATATATTCTTCAACTTTAAGTAACAGTTAGGTACGGGTAATATCTATTCAGGGTCAACTCTAATTTCATAAGATTTCTACTCTGACAATAAAATATGATTTATATTTTAATATTTCTAATCCATACATCTGTAAATTGCAAACATCTATCATAATTAATATCTCTATAATAATTAATGTCATAAAATAGTTATTACAGTTATTATTTTGACAGTTATCCCTAAAACATATAGCGAAAGATAAGTTATAGATAGAGTACAACAAGAACAGTAAATGCTTACGAATGAACGCTACGAATTCTTAAGATTGTGACGTCAAAAAGTTTAGAAAAATATTTGTAATCTCTTGTTTGAAGTCGACATTACCCCTATTGTTATTATTACAACACACGCAGTCGATTCCTCAGTCATATAGTTGTTCGATATATTACGTATTAGTAAATAAAATATTGTGTGCATAAATAAAATTAATAATGATCGAATCAACGTTTCGAGTGGTTAGTAACAATTTAACTAACACCCATCAAAAAGTTAATAATAGTACATAACAAATAAATCACTACTGTTTATAATTTTGTGACACTTTAAGTGACCTTTTTCGTTGAAAAAAAGAATTAAAGCATACCTGTTCGACTTATTTAATAATATAACCGATTATTATAATCAATCAAGCTTTGGCAATCAAAGCGTATCACTCACACCATCAGCAACACACACTCAATACTTATAATTACAGTGCACTTCCATTTCCTCAATCCCGTTTTATTATCATTCTATTTTAACCCTTGAAATGTTTCACTTCAATATAGTTCCACCTAGAGCCCAGACCAGTTATTCCCGTCATCGTCACCCTGAACTAGTGTGACACTATGTTAGTAAGAATTACGTACTAGTACACAAAGATGGCGCTAATCACAGACAACATACATGATGTGCGACTACTTCATCTACCAATAATTTTGTTTTTTTTTTGTTATTGCTGATTCGAGTACTAAGGATTTTACAGAATATCAATACAGTAACAGCTCTTGCATAGGACTAGCCAATTACAGGTTGGGTTGTTTGCCGACCTCCCATCAGCAGAATTATGAAGTTTATCTTGATGAGCTGATCCGGATAAAAGTATAAGGGTTTTCAAGATTGAATTTGGCAGTCGAGGTGTTGCGGAGTGTACTATGTAATCAAAATAAGATAAGGATTGATCTTGTAAGACATTTCCTTTGTAACCCTCAAACGTACAGTCAAGGAAACAGATTGATTAGCAAATCAGACCACAACTATCTTTCAGTATCGCTGACACCTCTTTACTTAGCGACTGAGGTTATAGGCAGTCAGCCAGTGGCACTTTAAAATTTGGCTATTTCACACCCCGTTGACCTCAGTCGCAAATTATATTTTATATTTTTCACTTGCAATACTTGAATCATGCCGTCTTACTTGACGTCTATTTGTATGTGTGCGTTAGTGTGCCGTTTTTCATTTACACATTTTTACTAATAATATAATTGATCAGTCGTATAAATTTTACTATTGGAGCCGCATAGCTCGACTAGTTCGTGCAAAGTCTGAATCTGCTCCTGACTGTAAATGTAGCGTAAGGCTTCGTTCACACGGCATTGTCCTGCACGTTTTTCTGCAGTATACGTCTTAACGTATGAATAGTGACCATACAACGTTCATAGATCCATTCACACGACGATAGTACTGCCAAAAAACGTGTACCGCTTATACGTTTAAACGCATACTCAACGGACTTGTCAAGCAAATCGAATGAACTTTGACGTATTCGGTTCGCAGTGGCATATGGTACGCCTTTGTCTCATTCACACGATACGATGTCATACGTTTTTTATCGAATAGAAACCGAAGATGCGCTTAGTCTTTTATATGTTTGATTTGGTTTGATATTCAAAATGGTTGAGGAATTTTCTATAGACTACTATTAAATTCTTTCTATCTCTAACTATTATATTCTTTAGTGGAACAAAATCCCGTTTTAGGGATAAACCTTTGGAGCTTTATAAAAATCGCGTCGCAACTCAAGCAGCTTGGAAGGGAATCATGGTAATAATTTATCCTAATTTTGAAACAATCCATTTAGTGAATCCATCAGTGACGTCTACTCACTGTGACAACTGCGTGGAAACTGCGGCTAATCGTTTTTACACGAATGAAAATTTACCATGTGAACACCCGGTTGACTATACGTTAAAAAAACGATTACAAAAAAACGTGCAGGACAATGCCGTGTGAACGAAGCCTAAGAAGTCAGTTTGACAGTTGAAACGTCACAAAATAGCGCGAAGATCAATCCTGTTCCTATTTCAACGTGGTGTAGGTACGTCAGGGTGGGTTCAGTGCGCGGAGGCGGCGTGCGAGGGCGCGGCGTGTCGCAGGCGCGCGCGGATCTGCTGCAGCGTGGGGTTCGCGCCGCTCTCCGGCTCTTCGGGCACCTGCTCCGCTTGCTCCAGGCGACGGGCCCGCTCTGCTATCGCACGCTCTAGCTCTGAAAAGAGAATTATAATCTATTGATAAACTCTCAGAAATTAACAAATTATCAAATGTAAACTTAAACAATATTACTGATATTACTTAGGTATCATGTAGGAATGATTGTAACTTTTTAAAGACCTTCTAGTCTAGTCATTTAAGCTTAAATTGGGTAAGAATCTCGGAATTCGAGGTACCCAGCTGTAAGTCTGTAATTACTTGTACGTTGACACCCTAAAAGTTGTCTCAAAACCTACTTAAATGGTAGGGTGTACGCAACTATAACATTTCATGGTCAAAGGTCACAAAAATCGTATTTTTGCAGTTTATTTGTACGCTAACATTTAGTTATTTTGTCACAACAAGTACAGCAACAAGCAATAAATCACAGCCTAGTATAAAATGTTGTCATCAATTTTATTGAAAGCTAAGTGAAGGTAGACCGGTCTTACCAAGAAAATCTAATATGTTTATGTTAACAGGAAAATAAAATGTCGAGGGTTCTAACAAGAACTAATGGTTTTATTTTTATAATCATTAATTATACAGATCCTTCAAAAGCGGAAAACAAAGCGCTCTATCATCCGCGTCCGCGGCCGCGTCAGATCAGTGAAAATGATATATTCTCAGAATTGTCAAATTGAATGTGGGTAAATTAAATGTGGGTGTCCAGTAAACTCGGAAATATCCGTGAACATCAATAACACACTTTTGTTATGACCACAGTGTGAAAAACAATAGTTTCCTGAGTGATCTAACAGTAAACAGACGCTATTTTATTATTGCTATTACCCACACGTTTATGTCACAGCAATTTCCGAGTTTACTGGACACACACATTTAATGACACATTTAATTAAATTCATCATGAACGATAAGTACTTAATGAGGCCATAAGGAAATCACCGCAGAAGTTGTAAGCTTTTATCTATTGCAGTAATTTCTCTCACGCTCGACCAATCGCAGTTCGTACAGGCAGGACGGGAAATAACCAGATGCAGTTTCACTTTCATCCAACCTTGGTCATCGACATCCGCAGTAAACCAATTAGAGAAAATTGATGTAAATGCACACAAACCCCATTTGCATGGACTTACAAATCATTAACATTGTGTGCTACTGTGCTTACAAGGAATGTGTCCACAATTATTGGCCATCGGGGTGAACGGCCGTTGAGTGCACCTGCGCCTCATATTGAACTGCGGCGGATAAAGAACCGGGCGTCCAAATATGTGAGCAAAAAATTCCATACGAGTTTTGTGGAATCCCGATTTAATCATCAACGAATATTTTTAAAAGTAAGAGTAAGCCAAGCAAATAATTCACATTATATTTTATGCTATTGAATAACACAGACCATAATAGATAAGTAATGGCCATCTAACGAAGGCAAGTAGTAAGATTTGATTAAAACGATCAAGCTGTACATAACCATAGGCCACCGGAGAACGGATGCCGCGCGTGCTTGGCTTGGCCATCACTTTAGTAATGATTCAGTTACCTAATGCTACATCAAACACGTGATAATACGACTATTATGTAATAAGTAAAACTACGCGCTTTTGTATCCTGACCGACTGACACCGTTGCCTACATAATACATCAAACTTTTACAAGTCTCCTTTAATGTTTATTTCTCAATCTCCGATCACTAATCCGCCTTGTCAAGTGAGTAAATGCTAATGAAAATCTGGGTACATACATATTTCAAATATTGGTTTTTGATCAGCAAACATTCGCCGGATGTTTCTGATAAGCACTGTTATCAGAAAGGTCCAGTAGCTTTGAACTATTGTTATAAACTGGGCGGCTAACTATAGTGGCTGTTATTCGCATTAAGTTTAAAACATGATTTTTTTTTCAGCTATAAATACTTCGTGTTAAAATATGTTTTACAAAGAATTAATAAAATATTATCTTGTATTAGACTGATAACATTTATAACTGTGAAACATACATAAGAACCTCATCGCTCATCATCCACATCAAGACATAGAGATGAGCAAATAAACGAACATAATTTTAATAAAATATTCAATTTCCTAAAATGCCCGTATAACTAAAGATAATAAAGTTTTTAGGAAAGACATGTGTGTTTGCAAGATTAAAGACACAACTTCTATTGTGTAGTGAATTTACCTGGAGTTTCCTTGTGTTCCTTAACTTGGTTCATTATCTGTTTCTCTTTGTGTTTCGATAGGGCCTTTTCTAGTTCACTTTTTTGGTTCAGGACATTTTTACCTCTGAAACAGAAACAATAAATACATTAGCTAAAATTTAATGATATTTTACGTGGTTTCAATCATTTTAAAAGAGAGTACAAGTTTGAACTAGAAAGTCATAGATATTATGTGCTATCGTAAATTAATCATTTTTGCACCATTTACTGTTGTTTGTTGCTAACCTAACAAAGAATCCAGCGTAGCGTAGTTTGATAAGATTATATAACGTAAGTAAGTACTTATAGGATACCATAATCTTATCATGAATGACAAATTCAAGCGTTCCTGACCAAATATGGTAATGTTGGCATTCAGTAAGCAAAATATCATTGTCGATATGAATGTAACGTATAAAATTGATAAGAATTAGTCTATAAACAACAGCTGAGTTTAAGGTATCACTATCTAAATGTCGATAGCTATGAATAACGGATAATGGTTCTACAACAATGCTTTTCCTCATAATAGTAATCGCACAACTAGATAAAACTTGCAGTTTTTGTACTATTTTCAGAAGATCTGGTTTCTAAATGTTATTTTCAACCAAACACATTATGATGTAATCCAATCAAATTCCAACTAAACATAAATGTCGAAAATAATGCAATTTATGAAGCACATTAGCAAAGTTGAAAATGTTGAAATATCCTTGAATGCAATTTCAACAGAAATTCTACAACTAGGTACGTAAAATAACAGACAATGTTAAGTATCTTGGCTGAATGGCTACTGTCCATTATTGAGACAGTTCCCTAGCAGCTTTCCCACGCACAATACCTGCATGTGTGGACTATTTTGTCCGGGTGACGTCACAAGTTACTGCATTGTTTTATTTGTTTTGCTGCACATCTGTGTTGAAATACATCGACTGTACAGTTTTTGTCTGCTCTTAGTTTGTGGCAAATGTGGTTCTGGTTTACTCCTCCTCCTCCTCTATCTTAATCTCGTTTATCTGCATAATTTTGCAAAACTTACTTATTTTTCCAAATAATACGCTATCGTAGTATTCTATCTATCTAAGATCACAGATTAATAAATAGTTACTCTAAGATTATGAGAGAACTTTTGAAATATATTTCACCATACATTGCATAAATGTATTCGTTAAATGTAAACACGTTTGCAATCATCGAGTTATTTAGAGCATTAATATTTTGGATTAGTTTCTAGATGAGCCGCGAGGAGTTTGCATTAAGTTTCCGAGGCGTAACCAGGATATCGTCAGCACGATTTAATCCCAAGTAATTACTGCCGCCGTCATAGAATATTACCGTGCAATCTACGCTTTCGTCTCTCGCTGACAACGTCAAGAAAGGATTAGTGTTAGAATTAATTGAGAATCCACAACCATCTAAACCCAATAAAAAAATCCAATAAACTCTACTAGAACTCTGGACCCAAACAGGTCAGTGGTTAAATTTTAAATGCAATGGAAGATTCTGGCGTTGAAAATTACAAATTGATTCAGATCTTTATCAGTTGGCGAATGCTATGTTTATTGCGTTTGTTAAAACGTTATCGTCCAGTATTTTCAAATTATATTTGATAACACTTTCCTTTCCTTGTACCTGATTTTACACAGTTTATTTTAATTTATCAGACTGTTATTCTGATAAGTTAGTGAGTAAATGTTTGTTTTTGCATTTATACAATGTACTTTATAGATACGAGTACATAGAATTCCCGTTAGCGAGCTGGGAATTGCTTCCTTCCGTCGAGCGGCACTAGCAGCCAGCGCACGGAAATAACAGGACGAGACTGTTCCGACAATCACATTGACGGGGAAATGGACTGAATCAACAGGTCTTAACATTCTGTAAAGCTGTTCAGTTCAATATAATGCTTACGAAGCTCCACATTTGTTGATTTCTCAGAGATATTTGAGTATCTCTGTACAATGCGATCGACGCAGTTCGGGCGACAGATGTTCAATAATTACGGCGGGTGCATACTCGGGACAGGATGCGCCGCACCTGTGCGCTGTCGACGAACCAAACTTAGACTTAGCAAAAACTAAACTCGCCGCGTTCAGCGCACCTAAAACTCGATGACGTATAAAATAAAGAGTACTTAAAAATATTAATGGAATTTATTTAATTACCACTCGTTAGACACTTACATTTGATACCTAATTATTCTAGATAACTTATCTAACTATAGAATTTTAATAGAATTACCTCGTTTATTTTCGTGTAAGTACTTCCAATTAACGTGCTTTATATGAATACTAGCTTTTGCCCGCGGCTTCGCTCGCGTTAGAAAGAGACAAAAAGTAGCCTATTTTACTCTCCATCTCTTTAACTATCTCCACTTAAAAAATCACGTCAATTCGTCGCTCCGTTTTGCCGTGAAAGAAAGACAAACATACAGACAGACAGACACACTTTCCCATTTATAATATTAGTATGGATGGCTGAAGTACTTTGTACTAACAAAATACTAAAATAGGGTTCTTTGTTGTCTCTTTGAAATAAAAACATAAGAAGTATATAACACTAAGTAAAACCAAGAAAAGGTCTTGGTCAACATTTGCCTGTGACATCCTTATCGGAAGAGACTCTTGTCGCTTCCACAAAGTGCTTTTGACAGCGTTCCCTATTATAACTGACAAAGGTTGAAGAAAGGCGACGTGATAGTAAGCACTGTGTAGTAAAATTAAGAGAACCTCAAGCTCAAGATCACTTAGAATTATCAAATCCCGAGTTTCAATAACATTTAGTCATCGCGTGCGCGTTCTACTTCTATTGACCAAATTACTCAGACCTTATTAGTCAGATCCGATGAAAACATTTTTGGGAAGTGACCAATGAGTCCGATCACAAACGTAAATAAACAGGGCTATTTACCTTGTAAGAAAAACAATCTTCTTATTTTGCCATCTTTATAACTGAGTTTTCAACAAAAAGTCACCGGATTTGCACCGGATTGCATCGGATTGATGTTATCAAAGTTAATTTCACCTCATTGCGATTACTAAGCCGCGCCCCTACGACCCATGGCGTCTACGCTACGCCTACGTAGCTTACGCTACGATACACCAACGTTACGTGCTAGTTCTACGCTACAGACTCCTACGCAGCATTTACGTTGCGCAAAAGGGTTATATTTTATCTCTCTCATAAGGTGTAGAGAGTGAATCCCATAAAAAATTAGCCGAGGGATACCTATTTGAATAATAACAAACTTACATCTTCTGATTGAAGAGCAACTCCCGGTGTAAATCCATTCGTTGGGGGCTCTCCAAACAGGGGTTGGGCACGCGGCGCGGCGCGATGAGGCCATGCCCCTCGCCCACCGCACCGCCGCCTTCCTGCACCATGTCCACCTCCGCACCCAGCGTGGACTGCGACACCAGCGTGGGGATCAAGCCCACGCCGCCGCCAGCGCTCAACGCGCTCGCCGATAACACTGGAAATAAACAAACCACTGTTTACTAGACTTCAGCCTGATGACCTGTCTGTCGGTTATGTTTTTTTAGGTTTTGCAAGACAAACAGCTCACACATTTCGACTGATATTAAATAAGGACATCGCATCTAGATAGTAATACTTCTTTATAATATTATAAGTAGTATTATTATATCACTAGTATTATTCGTATCCCTATGAAAGCACAATCCATCAAGGACAAAGTTCAAGTTTTCAAAACTAAAGCTAACTCATGACACTCAATCATTCCTCTTAAACTAAAACTTACATAAGTCCGCTGTTATATGTATATTTTTAATGGAGATGTTCGTAAGATCACTAAACGTGTTTTTCCACGAGATGATTAGGCTATAGAGTCAAGAACACATTCACGGGTGTCGCGGGTACACTATAAATTCTCATGATTCACTGATGATATCATCATATATCAAGTGTTACACACTATGTTTACTAATACAAGAATGAACCATAAAGCAGTTTGTTAATAAAAAGTATTAGCATACGTATCCACAAGAAGTATGGCATTATCTAATAATACTACACAGATTCTAGTAGCTAAGCTGTATTTACCATTTGTTTCTTCAGTAGCTTACGTGCGGATTGTATATTCAGTTCATTTTTATTATTATTTTTATTCGTATGCACCTATAATAAAGGAATTAAACTTTGATATTCGCGAGCATTCCATCACACATTGCGAGATAATCCAATATGCATATTTCAAAACTGTATTAGCTTGACAGATTTCGTGTTGTAAATTTTCTTATGATTACAAATCGAATTATTTCTAATATGAGTAGATTCATTTATTTAACCGAAATAATATAATCTTTAACATAACGAATACATACATACTAATTTCAGTTGTATTTATTGTTTTGTTTCAAATAAAAGTCAATGACACATTGTTACCATACCTTTCCTTGCTTGCCATTTGCCATATAAGAAAGTAAAGGTATTTTCATAGCGATGTGCGTTATAAAAGATATATAGGTGGAACTGAGGCAGTATTGTTTCATGGTTGTGACCTGGTTTACGTCGAGAATACGTCTGAGGTAGGATTGCGAATGCGATCCCCTGAAGTCAGGTTAATAAGAGCTCCGAGTGCCGAGGCGTCACTTCCTTCCCGGGGAAATAACAGAGCATTACATGATGAATTTTTCTGCGGGAATGCAATCCCAACTCGACTTTTTAAAACGTTCCAACTCTCGTTCCTGCTCGTTATCTCACGCGGCCTCATTTCAGGCACTTTACACAAACGGAAACTGCAAGTATAGTTATAGTATGGTTATAGTAATATCTTTATGGGTTTTTACATTCGCGTGCTTTATAATTAAAATACTGTGAAAAATTTAAATAATTCAATTCAGATCAAAAGCAAAAAGGCGCACCAACACAACTACATTCCGTTATAGTGAAGCAAAAACCTTAGTCTCTAACGACGCGGTTTAAATAGAGCACTTGTAAAGTTATTAGGTGCATGTTCGTGCTCCCAAGACCTGGATATATTTATGGTTTCTCTTAAATAACATTGAGCATAACACTGAAAATACACGCCTACCAGTTAATTGCCAACTAGAAGTTCAGTCCAGGCTCTACATTGCTTACAATGCGGAAGTTTAAATGTAGCAACTTATAACTTTTTGTTAAAGTAAAAATTTCGAAAATTGAAAGGAAACAAATGTTTTCAAATATGTTTCATACGCAATAAACCACAACTCCAAAAGAAAGTGTATTATCTACTCCGCCATTATGTCGGTATCATGATATGTTAAGTAATTAACACAATTAGGTATCTACATGTTTTTATTCTTTCTAGACAAAACAATTATATTAAATATTTCCTAAACAGTCACCCTGATATGAAGCCGCACCTACCAGCAATATTTTCATACATGTATAATGCGTGTACTTTCGTATTGATTCGTTGTAAATAAGCATATGAATAGAGCATTGTCGCGATGCCAGCCAACCCATGGAAAACGCTGACATTTTTGGCATGGTTCAAAGACGCAGATGTAAAATTAAGCTAATGATACCTATTTAATAATCATATTTTCATATTATAATGAATTTAAGAGACGAGCAAACAATAATTACACTCATCATCTTTTTAAGTTAATTTCTTTTTCCAAAATCATTATCATTCAAACAAACTGCGTAGTTTTTTTTAATTTGTGTAAATATTTATTTATTAAACAAGTAAGCAATAACAAAATGATGACCGATATCAAGGATCATGTAAAGGCCAAATAAAGGATTAGGATGTTGACTTTGCGAGCTGTGATACGAAAAATATCATATAAATAAATAGGTTATAATTTCTTAATATCATCAAAAACAATGCACCGACTTTCAATATAATTATGATAATAAAACCACGTAACCTTGAAGAAGTCTGCTGAGTAAAATTATCTATGCAATGTTGATTGCCTGATAATGGGGCATTGCACGAGTTGTAATTCAATTAGTAGATATAATTTTGATAGAATACCTAGTAAATATTTATATCTTTTATGAGTTTATTTTCAGACTAACAGAGATTATATTTTGATCAAATCTGTAGGTCATTAATTAATTTGCATCGTGTTCAACCATTACCCTGTTTATCCTATCTTTACTATTAACAAGCGATCTATTTTACGTGCATTAATCAATTTTAACTTCTAGTTACTCACTTATGTAATTAATTGTCAGGTCAAAAATAAATATATCATAAAATATTAACGGTGATTTTCAATTAATTTGGTGTAAAATATTTTTACTATCGTCTGTAGAAATTGCGGAAAGAAACTGAAGCAGTTACGATCAACGAACGTTGCTCCTTCTGATAGTTTATTAGTTTCCTCGGAGGGGCTAATGCCAGAACGCTTTCATAGCTTACAAAAGTTTTTATATTGCAACGAGACTTGTCGAATTTATTGGGCATTAGACTATTGAACAATAGCTTAGAAAAAAATGCATCGAACTTTAGCTTTATATATGTATATAAAACATCCAATATTTATCCAATAGGCAATAGGTAGGATATAAGAGTAGTCTAGTATAACATCAATTTTATTTCAATAAATAACGTAACATAATGGAAAATATGCGGTACTTTGATAACAAAATGACATGTGCCTTTATTACTTTGTCTCCTTCCTTATTGCGACGAAACAAAATAGAACTAGTTTTGGTCAGCATAAATATTTATTTAAGTAGACTAGAATGACCGACATGGACATGAGACATAATAGAATATTTATGCACTACGAGTACCAAGTTTGTTTATAGATAGGTATAAGATAGGTTGTTATGTAACTTAGTATTAAGTTGTTTGAAATAAACATTATTATTATTTATTATTTATAACTAACCAGACTAGACACTAGACACCATACCTGGGCCTTTGACTTTTACATGTAAATGAAAACCGTGCGTGACATAAGATTACATCATTGAAACCGTGAATTTATTCTATATTTACATTTTCTATATCTTTCTAGTCATTTGTTTAGCAATTTTGTATTTATAATTTGCATATGTCCAGCTTTAATTTTATAATACAGTCTGAAGTAATTTGTTCTAAATTATTACTTAGTTTTTACTGTTTCATCATTAGAATTTTGTCATTTAAATCTTGATGACATTTACATGACGACACAACTCATATTGGCATTTAGGAAAGATGCTTAATACCTAGTAACACAATAGAGAGATAATTATGACCTATTATATTATGATTTCTATTATATTCAGAAGCTGCGCTGTGCCCTTAGCACCTCAATTAATGCCTGCTACAAGCGTACGCCACACGGTGGGCTGAAAATCGGCTTTCATAGACTTAGGGATTTCAATTTGCAAGTGCTTGTTTTTATGCCGGATATCGCTTCTATTAGTCATTACTATGTACAAAAATGACACCCGAGTTAATTCTACCCAAAAACGAAGGAAATATAATTTTTTTACGAAAAATTTGTATGAAGCTAGTATGAAAAATCGAATTATCTCCTAAACGGCATGTTTAACCGTAATATCCTTGGAGATGGTCATAGTGCTAATTATTTATGATTTTTTGGTTGGCAATTGGACGAAAAATTTAATGCCGTTTTTTTTTTAAAAATCGTCAAAATATTTTTATTTGTTTTTACGTATGAAACGATTCCTTTTGGTGTTTATGTTGAAGAACACGGACTTTTAACTACACATAACATAAAATAGCATCACTCCTATATTTCCGAAGGAGTTGGCAGAGGTTTATAGTACACCCACACGTAGCCAACTATGTTTGAGCTAGATATTTATCAGCACAAAATGAGTTTTAAAACTTTTCATACAACCAAATTACCAATTGTCTTCTAATGAGTCCAAAAAGAAGTGATTAAGTAACTACACTGATTAGGTCTTCTAATGAGTCTTAATAGGTGATTTAATGATTTTCAATATCTCACGACAATGGATTATATTTAACATTTCCTGATAAGTAAGCTAATTTGTTAATTAGCAGTGCTATGAGTTCTAAGAATAGTTAGTGACAATTATAGATTTTCATTAGCTAATGAGGAGATAACTAATGAGGGTAGTTACCTAATTATTGTCGTTTTGCAATAAAAGGGCTAAAGTTTTGTTTTATAATTTAATTTGTTCACAACTGTGTAACTGCTAACACTAAATCTGCGACTATAAAATCTTAAAATGGAAAGTTTAATCACCAATTTAGACTTGTTTGTTCTTCTACGAAGTGAGAGTACTTCATTTGATCATGAAGTATTGTTTAGTGCAGTTGTATCCCGCATAGGCGATTGCCTGTCTGACGAAGATTATGTTGTTCTCAAAGAATTTTGTCGGAGATTTACGCGAGCCGCTTTACAAAGGTGGGGGAAATCCAACCGATTCCTTGATAATTTCAGGAGAAAGTACGAGAATTGGTTGGGAGCAAATATTGATTGGCCGAGTTTTGTGCAAACTTTAGTTAATCAAGAACCAAGTGTTGATGAGATACCAAGAGCGCCCTCAGTCTCTCCAGAACCGTCGACATCAACGTCCATTGGAACAATGACGAAAAGATCCCGTAAACCATTCGAAG
This sequence comes from Athetis lepigone, assembly GCA_033675125.1. Taxonomy (NCBI): domain Eukaryota; kingdom Metazoa; phylum Arthropoda; class Insecta; order Lepidoptera; family Noctuidae; genus Athetis; species Athetis lepigone. The sequence goes on from CM066229.1 coordinate 8,884,863, forward strand.
ACCTGGGAAGTAAACAAAAAAAGAGAAGATCTGATGAACACACAGGCGAAGGTTCCAGTGAATTGGCATATGCAGCTGCAGCACGTTTAAAAGAAGAAGGGCATGGAGATATCGCCTCTGTCATCGAATACATGATGAAAAATCCTGAAGCAGCCGCTAAATTAAATGAAACGCTTAAGAAACCAGCGAAAACAATCATATTTACGCCAGAAAAGGCGCTTGGATTGCTTCTTTCGCTAAAACTCTCAAAGTGGCAATATATTACGTTGCGTGAGGCTGCCATTCGAGAAGGTGCTAAAGATATTTATCCATCTTACTATAAAGTGCAACAAACTAAGCTTGATTGCTACCCTCCGAAGCAATCAGTGACAGTTACTGATTCATCGGCTAGGATTACACTTCAAGCTTTACTTGATATCACGGTTACAAGAATCCTTCAAAGCCTTTCTAACGAAGAGCATAACAAGCAGTTGAAGCTGATATCCAAGTGGGGATTTGACGGTGCTTCTAACCAAAGCCGATACAAGCAGAAAATTGAGGGTGAGGAAGATGATTCAAGCATTTTCATGACCTCCTTGGTGCCACTAAAACTGACAGATGGAGACAACATTTTATGGACGAACCCAAAACCATGCTCAGTTTTGTATTGTCGTCCAGTTCAGTTTACTTTTGTAAAGGAGAGTGAAGCAGTTGTCCTTGGGTTGAAAAAACAAATGGATGAAGAAATTGAGGCCCTTATCCCCACAGAGTGCAATAATAATAATAGGGTGACTCATCAACTAATGATGACGATGATCGACGCTAAAGTCTGTACTTACCTTTCTGAAGCTAGATCAAATGCATCGTGCTACCTGTGCTTAGCAAAGCCTACAGAAATGAACCGCTTAGATGCTGTAACATCAAAAATTGTGTGTTCGGACCTGTATGAGTTTGGCTTGTCATCCCTACACGCCCGTATAAATTGTATGGAATGTCTGTTACACATTGCATACAAACTGGACTTCAAACGGTGGGCAGCGAGAAGTGATGAGCACAAAGAAATGCTACAGACAAGAAAGAAAATAATTCAAAATAAATTCAAAGATGAGCTCAATCTGTTGATTGATATAGTAAAACAAGGCTCGGGAACCACCAATGACGGGAATACTGCAAGAAAATTCTTTGAGTTTTCTAATAAAACCGCAGCTATAACCGGTTTGGATGAAGACCTCATCAAAAGATTTGCTGTAATTTTACAAGCAATTACATCTGGAGAGCAGATCGATATAATAAAATTTAGAGATTATGCTCGCAAAACAGCAGAAAAGTACGTATTACTATACGACTGGTTCTACATGTCGTCAACCGTTCATAAGTTACTAATCCATGGGGCTGACATAATCGAGAAAAATAATATTGTGCCGATTGGGACTCTCTCGGAAGAAGCCTCAGAGTCTCGAAACAAAGATTTTAGGAGGTTTCGAGAACATCATTCGCGGAAAAGAAGCAGGCAGGATTCCAATCAAGACATTTTAAATATGCTTGTTGTTTCTTCGGACCCTTTGCTAAGTGCACAAAGGCCTAAGTTAGATGCCAAGAAAAAGCAGAGCTTTTTTGCTGAAACTCTCGACTTAATTCAATTTCAGGAAACTGAGTTCGAATTTTTGGATATATCCAATCTGGATGCTGACTCAGAATTGGAGTCTGACAACGAGAGTGATAAGGAAAATTTGTAAAAAAGATATATATGTACATATTTGTAAATTTGTATTTGAGTGTGTTTGGGTTTTTTTTGTAATATTTAATGATATGTTTTATTTTTTTTATTTATTTTACTTTATTTTACGAATGCTTAGTATTAATTCCTTAAATTAACTTATTTTGTATAAAATATAACTTCATAATGTTACTTCAATATAAATCTTTTTTTATTTAAATTAATATAAATGTGTCAAAAACAGCAATTTTTTTATTTTATTTTTCTTGTTTCGTGTGTTCTTAATATTTGGGTTAATAACATATCGAACTTTATAACTTAGACACTAAAAGGGATCGTTTTACATGTAAAAATAAATAAAAATATTTTGACGATTTTTTAAAAAAAAACGGCATTAAATTTTTCGTCCTATCGCCAACCAAAAAATCATAAATAATTAGCACTATGACCATCTCCAAGGATATTACGGTTAAACATGCCGTTTAGGAGATAATTCGATTTTTCATACTAGCTTCATACAAATTTTTCGTAAAAAAATTATATTTCCTTCGTTTTTGGGTAGAATTAACTCGGGTGTCATTTTTGTACATAGTAATGACTAATAGAAGCGATATCCGGCATAAAAACAAGCACTTGCAAATTGAAATCCCTAAGTCTATGAAAGCCGATTTTCAGCCCACCGTGCGCCAGCCGTGTAAGATGTGATGTGATGACACCTATGACTATATAGCTTCCTGTGTTTATAAACAATTACTCATACAATATAAACATTTTGCTAGATATTTAAAGCAATAAATCATCCGTATTTCTTAAACATCATTTGAAAAGTCACAACTGTTTAACATCTTTAACAGTTTATTTAAAGTCCTTGCTACATGTGCCTTCGCGTATCTACGCAACCGAGGTAGATCTATGTCTGCCTTCGTCACAGCAGGTGTCATAATGACAAGCATTCTTTGATAAACCGGCTTAAGGTTTTGCTTGCTAAGCAATAAATAATGTACGTAGCGGAGCTCTAACAAGCGGTTTTCATCTGTTTGTAATGAGGTTAAGCGACGATAGTTATTCAGAAGTAATGCACGCAATAATATACTTTCACTTTGTTGTAATTTAACACCTCATTAGGTAGTGTGTTGCATTAGCATTATAAAGTAAGTAGAAGTCGTTAGCACGCAGCGCAACGCAATAATCCGGGAAATGTCATAGCACTAACGCGGACCCGGATGTCAGCGGATATACGAAACAATTTAATAATTACACTAAATATTTTCATAGAGCGAAATGATATTATTTCAGCAATAAAAATATTTTCACTTTATACACAGGAACCACAAGCCGTGCAGTGGGAACTAATCGTAAACAAACTGGCTCTAGATTGGATATTGGCTATTTGTAAACACAAACACCATAAACTAAGAGTTGCTGGAATAGTAAAATTAAATTAGACGTTAAAATTATGTTCAGAAGATATACTACCAATAAACCGCCGACAGGGAGTGCCCTTGGAAAGGATATTGTGGAGTAAAGTCGGTACCAGTGTTCGTGTATCGAACCAACCGTCTGCGAAGGCCGAAGTTACAAGCAGGGAATGTTTCAAATTCAAGGTTATTAATGAAACTGAAATAAAATCTCCCGGGAGACTCTTTTCTTATCTTAATTATATTTTTCACAGATAAATAGATTAACTTCTTGAAAATGGGATTAACCCATCATATCGTAGAAGATAAGAGAGGCACTGTGGTAATAACTTGGTACATAAAAGTAGAGTTCTTTATTTTAATTTGTACTAATTAAAACAAATGTTCATGATAATGTGCTGTGTTTATGAATACTAATAGCTTGTTTTAACATTTATTTAGAGCTGTATTTAGCAAGGTCAAGGCGTCATCAGAAAATTTGAAATATATCCGCATAAATCAATATTTTGTTGGCAATATTGTTCACCATAAAGGTCACTCGCATACACCATTACCTGACCCCTGACCTATGGTTATTTTTAGTCTTCCATCTAGCCATATTGCTACAAGGTTGTTTCAGCACTTATTTGCTGAAACATTGACGTCACTACGTCTGAAGGCTACCACATTGTTCATTCTACTTCGTTAAACAGATAATAATACGACATTCGCGGAAACTACGCTTTAAGACTAATTAATTATTAAAAACGGGTAAGATAGACTAGCTGAAGGTTATTGTGTGTGCAATGTTGTTGAAAACGTTTTCATTTGAATGCTCAGCGTTCTTTATTGTAAGAAAAAATGCCTTTGACTACGTTGTTGCTTTTTATAGTTTTTATTTCTCAACCCCCGAGAGCATCACAACTTCACTACAAGGTTATCCCTCAGTGTGAATAGCGACTTAGATATGTTTCTAGAATTAAACTACGCAGTTATATTATCCAGCTCCTGTTTTTAACGTAATCTTAAACTAAAACTTATGTGTTATCAGCACAGACAGTTCCATTAGGACGATACTATTGAGATTAGGTTTTATAAGAAATTTTAATGCTTTTTTTAATAATAATATTTGTGGACATAATAAGGGCATTGCACCTAATTAAGTAGTCGAGTATCTAATGAAAATAGTCCACTTAAAGGTACTAAATAATTCCAAACATGTATGTAAGTAATTTCAAACGTGAAAGTATAGTTTCAGGATTATAACCTTCTTAAAAGAATTGCATTAAGTACGTACCTATTTAATTATTTTATCTCACTAAGAGAATAACGTATTAAATAAACCCAAACAACTAAAATAATCCATACTAATATTATAAATGGGAAAGTGTATCTGTCTGTCTGTATGTTCGTCTTTCTTTCACGGCAAAACGGAGCGACGAATTGATGGAAGGGATGGACGCGAGCGAAGCCGCGGGCAGAAGCTAGTACTAAATAATTCCAAACATGTATGTTAATTTCAAACATGAAAGTATAGTTTTAGGATTAGCACATTCTTAAAAGAATTACATTAAAGAATACCGTACGTGATTACACTATTAAACTTATGTGATACGCTTTTTTTTTAAATTTTGTCGTTATTTTATACAAGATCATACATATCTGAAAGCTGCCGTAGACGAGATGCCAACCAAGACAATAAACAATAAATAGGCTTAGATAGCAATATGTTTTAGAATCCGTTTGCTCTGCTATTTCCAATGATATTTCAATAAACAAAACCATTCACACATTGACAAAAGAATAATAACCAATCAATCAAGTGAAGAAACTGCGGATAAGAATGACACATCGTAGACACGATAAAACATCGCAATAGAAAAAGATGGATGTCATGTCAAATAAAACGCATGCACTATAATTGTTGCGGTGGCGACATTAATGATTCATCAAATCAATCAAGATGTCTATAATCGTAATAATATGGTCGTCCTTTTAGGTCAAGTTACACTTTGTCATACATGCAGTATTTACAGTTAAGCATAAGTACCAACTACTCTACGTTTTGACTTTTGGAGCAGAATATTTTATAGCCCTATTCCAATTTCAATACAATATCAAAGTTAATTAATGGAATTTCAATTTTCGTAGAGCTCGTTTCCGAGTCGAGCAAAGTTAAATGAATGTTAAACTAATTTAGCTGTTACAGCAACCGACAATAGCAAAACTGACGTTGCAAAATTTTAGCATTTTTAACCTCGTTGCAACTGAACGAGCTAGCACCTACGCATTTACATATCAAAATGTTAATTTTTATTTTCCCCGAATTGTCTTAAGTCGTTACACTGCTATCTATATCATAATGGATGTTAATAGATTTCCAATAACGAGCATGACGCACTTGTTGCGGACCATCTAATGAATGTTACCTATTATAGGCAGGCGCAACATACATTCGAACTGTGTCAATAGAATGGGTGTACTGTACAACTATTAGTAGGTACAATGCAGATAAACGCAGGTAGATAACGTAACTAACTTGAACAAGCAAAACCAGTTAAATAGGCATAATGATTGTGTATCTCTTTTAAACAGTATTACAATATGATTGATTGCAAAATATCATCAAAAACCACTCATCAACATTCAAGCATAAAAAAAGAATTGCAAATCAGTGTTTTTCGAAGAGTTACTTACTCATCAAATATCGTTACATAAATGTATGCTCTTTTCCCTTCTACGATACTACATCGAATCTGGCAAAAATTCAAATGAACTCAGAAAGGGGTCAAACTTCAATAGCATAGTGCACGTTTTATTGCGCCATTTTAAATGGGAATTCTTGTATCTAGTTTATGATTTAGGCAATCATTATGAAACAGGCGTGACTGTTAGACAATAAAGCAGTAGGGTTTATTTTCGCCATCGGTAATGGTACGGAAGATATTATTGCTTCAGATATTATGATTCCCAAGACACATGTACTAGTGGGGCGGCGTGTTTACAGCCCATAAACTATAATGGAAAGAGCTAGCACATTTTAGGGTTACATAAAAATAAATGTTTAGTTTAAACTATTTATATTGACACCACATTTGATCAAGGTAAGAAACATCAAATAAATATAACAGCTTATGTTTGATTTATAAAATATACAAGCTCTTTAACTAAATATCCATAAAACAGTCGCTGCTCCAACATAAGGTCGAAGTAATAAAGGTGAGTAAAAATAAACAATTCATAGCGTCGATTTACATTAACCTAACACTAACATAAAGACCAACGCGGTTCGTCTGCATGGAGTATTTAAAAGTCTTAACTGTAGTGATGACGTCGACCAATCAGCAGCGAATGAATGATCCCTCCGTGACACGATCAATAAGCCACTTCCTCATGCGGGCGCACACAAATCGGTTATTATAGTTGTTGACAGTTATAACTACGATACACAATTTTCCCGTGTGCCGCAATGGGAGAGGTTAACTGATTCGACCAAAGAAGATGCAGCATAAGCTGTGTGCTCATTCTCTTAATAAGTCCAATAAAACTAATAGAACTTTATTGTTTTAATAGGTGACAGTTGTAAACTACTTTTGAAGACTACAGAAAGAATAGAAAGTTGCCTAATATTTTACAGAGCGCTGATCCTTTACAACGATGTTAATAACACTGACCATTTTGTTGGTACAAATGATAGCCTGTCATTACAGATTAACGTTCGTTTTAAATATAAAAAGGGTGTGACAAGTAAAGGGTTCACTGCAATTTAGGGGACGACCCCTTGTTTGATCGCAAGGACACTATTTAGTCATTACTGAATAATACCAATATACCACACATGACGCCGCCATCGACGCAGCTAAATAAAATAAGTTCGAGCTGTATTTTTTTTTTTTTTTTTAATAAATATATATAAGAACAAACGTTTGGAAGAGAATAAAGTAATATGTACCTAGTGTACCTTGCTATAGTCATCGTTACCTAGGCCATCTTATTCTAGCTAGATGGGATAAAATACGTTTAACTTATTAATTTATTTATCGAACTTTAATGCTCCTCGTAATGTAAAAAAACACCGCACATAAGCGGACTCGCCTTACCTTGGGCATATTCTGAGAGAGCGCATTCCAAAAGACAACCAGAGGGGTAAGAAGGACATCGTAGAAGAAGATTACTAGAGGATCGAATTTTGATCGACTTTTGGTTTATTTACACCCGTGATTCGAGACACAATAGAAAAACAATAGCGCGACTGCCGGCTGTCACTTGGTTGTCGAAAGGTTAATTTCTGTTATTAACTATTATAACAACCGTTGCAGCGGTATTAATAAATAGGGTTACAGATTTTGTTTTCATACAGAAATTACAAATTAAATATATACCGTTGCAGTGTCCGTATTTAGTTTGGTAACTAGTTTAAAAATATTATACAAAAAATATATAGTTTTGAGTTACGTTTTGTAAATAATTCCTGTAAATATTGAGACAACAAATAGCAGCGACGGAAAATCACATTATGCAAATATCACTTGAAAAATTACAAACATGAGCAAAAAACAAACAATGTATAAGCAATTACCTTTGTGTATTAAAAACAAGTCGAGTGCTAATTACACGTACAAACTCATAAAAATACTACCAACCTGCTATAGAAAAATGAAGCCTTGAAAATCTATGTCGGCCAGGCCGTGATAAGCACGTTATCAATACTACCATAGCACCGGCTCGAGCATTTATTACGCCTAGCCTTGACCGCTCCCTTACCATTATTTATTAAGATCTTTGTTCCAACACGAAAACGCTTGATATTTTATAAATACTATTACTTCTTACCAATTACAATACTGGCTATCTTGTAGCCTTGTAGCCGTCATAGCACTTTGCAAATTAAACTGAAATAGCAAACGGCAAAGACGCTACTCTACGAGGATTATATTTTGTTTTCTATCTTTCAAGCTGGCATAACCTACATGCTTCAGTTGTTGTGAAACTAACAGTGACTGCATCTGCACCCATTCATACGCTGCTACTTTACATTTGCACACTGTGGTGTTTACGTTAGCGCTAGGTGCTCTGAATTACTAAGTTTCATAAAATATGTTTTATAGTTTTTCGTTAAAAAGTTTTTATGAAAAATAAAATTAACTAACTAACTTCTAAAACTAACTAAAATCTTTAAAATGAGATATTTTTAAAATTTCTATCCATTGGTCTACAAAATTAAATTCTAAGTTATTTAGTAAAAAACATGTATCTAGTTATATTCGGCAAAAAGAAAGAGTACCGATAACAATAGTGCACAGGGCATCCCTCGCTATTGCGTTCATGGGCAGGGCTCGGAGGGCGTTGACCTCTAGAAGCAGACGGAGCTTTTCGCGTCTCGCCCTACTTGCCCGCCCGCCCAACACAATTCCATGTAGCGCGAGAATTTTTCAAGAAAAATAGCAATTATATACAATATATATATTACGACGCAGATATGAAATTGGTATTCTAGTGAAACCTCCACTTTGAAATACTTTGCATTTCATGGGGTTATGAAAAATAAGAACTGAAATTCGTGCTCAAGGACTCCACGGCAGAATATACACTTGAATTCAAGTGTTGTCACACCCACTTGTAAATGACAAAAATGCTTATGAGAATATTTTGAAGTGGCGGCAAAAAATAACAATGAGCTAGGCATGTAGAGGCTCTCAAATATTATCTCTATCCAAGAATAAAGGTTTTTCATATTAATTAGTTACGTCTTGTTTTTTTTTCAGATTTGTAAAACGTAATTAACTCCGCTTTAAGACGAAACCCTGTTAGATACGACCTTGCTTCACAATGATAGAGCCATTGTTAAAGGCAGCGATTCCATTGTTACCGTAAAACAGGCGCAGCGTTGGACTTCCTTTGTCCTTTTAAGCATAGGCAGTGTGATGCACTAGTTGGAGTCACCGGCACGACAAGCGACGCACTTGATTGCACTTTCGCTTTCAATGCATCGACCAGATACTGTTTGCTGTCAACGTTTCTTCTACACTACCTGATACTTCTCATAGTTGGAAATATTTATATTTTGTGGATAGACGTTTATTCCTAAATATTGGAATATCTTCCGCTGAAACAGCGCTAAATGTGAAAAAGGATATTTCAAATGACTTACGATTACCGGATTATTAATTTCCATTTGCACGCAATCGTATATTTCTTAAAGTGGAACACCTATTTCTATAAACACGAAATGTAATTACTCACTTGCATAAGTTAACGACTTAATATCATAAGCAACATAAAACTAAAAGTGAAAAATGCGTTTACCTCGAATAGTGGTTCGCTCCGCTCTCGTAAGAAATTACGACAAATGCGTAATGGCCGTGTCGTAAGTTGACAATTCCGCGACTTTCTTATGGAGACGAAGACGCTATTTGCGGATACTGTCTCCTATGACAAATAACCACGCAGTTTGCTTTCAAATGTCATCTAGCTCTTCAACGATAGCTTTATTGATATACTTTAATGATGGCTATGGATTAGACATTAGATAAGGTGTCTATTTTAGTTAAGTCTTCTAACAGTCGATGGTAGATATATGTATATGATTGTTAGCCGAGATAATCCACCTACTGAAGTTTTTGGCTGCAATTAAGCATTTATTTATCTTACGTATAATTGATACACTAAACCTTAATCTTATCTTATGTTGATATTTTCTCTTCGGTTTTTTAAACGAAAAAAAGTTAAGAAAAACTTTACTCTCTTTCTTTAGATTCTACGCAGATTTTCGTGATCTCGTTTTAAAAAGAAACTAGTAGAAATTGACCTAAAATATATAGATAAGTTGTGGGGCGGCCAAAATTGCTGAGAAGAAATTGGTATGTATTAAGGGAACCTCTTCTCTGTTCACTGCGATAAGCAAACAGTATTGAATATTTAAGAGTTCTCCAACTGCGCGCTACCCTTTTAGCCTGCTTGGAGAAAATAAGGAAATAGACTATAATTCTTGCTAATTCCATGTATGCTCCGCGCCTATTCATGTCACTGAAACATTGTTACCACGCCATAGTTTATTTTATTTGTACAGTCGACTGCTTCATTGTTTGTATACATACAAGTATGTTTATTGTTTATTTATTTATTATTTTGTTTTGGCATTCTATTTGGAGAATTGCAAACAAAGATTAATTCTTATATGCAAGTACTTTTTAGTTTTCTAATGTGAATAATAATAACCCGTGTTTACAGACGTTCGTACTGTTTAGATGGTTTCACACTCATAATTTATATACATACTAGCTTCTGCCCGCGGCTTCGCTCGCGTTAGAAAGAGACAAAAAGTAGCCTATGTTACTCTCCATCCCTTCAACTATCTCCACTTAAAAAATCACATCAATCCGTCGCTCCGTTTTGCCGTGAAAGAAAGACAAACAGACAGACAGACAGACAGACAGACACACTTTCCCATTTATAATATTAGTATGGATATTTCAGCGCATTCGTTCACTTCTTATTGTTATACGAGTTACCTTGTAGTTTGTGAACGGTACTGAAACTCAAACAGAATTACACTGAGTAATTATCACTACATAGTATAAAACAAAGACGCTATCCTCTGTCTGTCCCTATCCCTATGTATGCTTAGATCTTTAAAACTACGCAACGGATTTTGATGCGGTTTTTTTTAATAGATAGAGTAATTCTTAAGAAAAGTTTATATGTATAATACATGCTTATTAAGTAGAGAAAAGCCGGATTTTTTAAAGTATAGTATTCGATAAAAAAAAACAATAACACAGTAGTGTTATTGTTTTTATTTTGTAATTAGGTAAAAATTACACTTTTATACGTATTTTGTTCTTATTTTAATCGAACGATGGAGGGTGTTTCCTAGCTGGACTACTCTGAGAAGAAACATCCGAAACAATCTCAGAGGTCAAATTCTCTTTTGAAGTCCATACAATATTGTATTTATTGGTCAAATTATGCGAGGACCATTAAGCGATCTTTTGATGAGAGAAGCACACAGATATGAGTGGACCTGTCCAAAATTCAAATGTAAAACACCATGGTCCATGATATTATTTTGTGAGAAGTTATTCGCATTAATATTATAAACATCGTACAATTGGTACAGTATTTCTGAATATGTTTAACCTTTGTTGCATAAAATGTTTATTTATGAAAATGGCAATGCCTTGCACATTCGTGTTTTTAGACTGTCATGTATTTAATATAAGTTATGTAGATGGTCTAGTAAACGACATAAGCGCAATGTTCTAAATTCAGGCTTGAACAATAAAGCTACTGGAATTTTTGTAATCTACTTCAATTATAAAGTTAATCTAGAGCCACCCATGGCGCTGGGTCCTTATCCAGAATTCCCAGTCCCTCTTTTCCTGCTCCCGTGCCAAATGTCCCACGTTCGCTGCATACATAATTATAATGCAACCGCCCACACAATACAGACCTACTTAAACATGCGATGCACAAAAATCTAACTGTGCATACTGTTCGCATTCCATATCACAACACGTACAAATTTCATGGCTGCCTTTATTATCTTTCGTCAAGCGTTGTGCAAGTTTTATCTAAATGCAACGATATTGAAGCGTTTCTGTTTAATTGGCTCAAGATCTATTCAGGCATTCAAATGTCATTTCAGGCTTAAATCGTTACTCGTGAAAATTTCGCTTCACGTACTTAGGTATTACACACAAAACAAGTGTTATGGAAGTCTTAACTACTTATGGAAATGATGGTACATCATATTAGTCAAAGTATGTTACCTACTATCTTAAGCACGTGCTTTGTTTGAATGATAAACGGTTACAAGATAAAACACGGCAGTCGGTCACCTCTAAAGTTACTTTATCAAAGCGAAACTAATCTCTGGTTCATATTCATGTGAGGACGTGTTAACAAAGTGTGATTGTACTCTGCATGACTGGCGGCATATAAAGTAGTGTTTTGGAAGCGGTAAGATCCACAAAGGAACACTAAGTATTTCATTTCCCGTTTTAAACAGTAAAACACAACACAAACTCTTTTATAACATAACTGCACAAGCTTAACTTTTAAACGTGATGAAGCAACGAAATAATGAGTTCAGTGTTTATTCTACGTAATAAAACAACAGTAACTGTGCCCAATAATTGAACTAAATGATATAAACATTAACTATTATGAAAGGTGGATAGAACAAAAGGTATCAGGTGACAGTATCATACTGGTCATCCACCCAGAAATCATAACCGGACGGCGTGAAAGCGCTGGACATGTGCTTTTGTTTAACCCGCGCATGTTAGTACGTGTGCTAAATAACAACTAGCCGTGATAAACACTACCTTGTCCAAATGTAAATGCAACGTAGTAGGTGTAAGTAACAGGATAGGGTTATGTATATGATACTTTCGATCGTAAATTGTAAGTCAAGCCTAATCGGGAGCCTATGATGAGTTATGGATATGATATGAATACCGTTTTCATAAATGGCGAGTTTCTCTTGTATGGCAGGTGCAGTTTTACGTGGTCTTGCGTCGCACATTGCGAGGACGGATGCGGGCCGAGCAGCGACGACTAAATGCCTCAATACAGAAGCCGGGCAACGTGTCACGGCCATCTAACAGGATTAACTTACCTGCCCTACTACTACGCAGGTAAAATGAACTGAACTACTTGCACTAACCACAATATCATTCTTATCTTAACCGGCTTACGACTATTGGTGTGATTTTGAACAGGGCCGAGCATCGTTTACAATAAACGAGATTATGTAGTGGTTATCTACATAACTAAGGCTAAGAATTAGTTTTGTTGGTGCTTCTCTCGCGTATTAGTCCCTATTTATTATAAATATTAAATTGCTTGACGGCAATGCTTATAACATAATTTATTAATAAATTGTTTTACAAAACGCGAGGAGACCAATCCATATCTCCACAATGTACATATTTAGTACATTAGATTATGTTATTTTTTTTCTGATCAATAAAGGTTTTTTTATTTATTTATGCACTAGCAAAAGCATATGTCAAGCTCTAATCTGAGTGTCAAGCAATCATATTCATATACCTCATAGTTCAAAATGTACCTTATTGTAATTGATCAGCTATTACAATTATTATTTGATATTTTTAGATTTATGCTTCCAGAAATGGCGAATTGGCCTTCATAGCAACTTTAAGTTCATTCAGAGGATTATGATTAAGTAAATGACGTGAGTATTCTTTAAACGTTAGTCTACATCCACTTAGTAGTACTTAACAAAACGTTATACGTAGGAGGTTCGTAGCTTGAGCTAGTAATCTGTGCTTGAACTTCGACTTTAGTAACTTGTTTTCTACGTTGTTTCCAGAAGGAATAAACCCGTTTTAAAAATCGTTGTAAAACTAATTTTTTAAAGGGTGAGCATAGAGTTTTTGCCTATTATTTGCCTTACGAAGAAACTTTTTGGAACTGGCAATTAGATTTAATCCTTTCTTTTGAAAGCTTTTTTCTTTGTTTGAAATTACTTTAAAATTCACGAACGAAGAAGAATTTCAAAAGTGCCTCTAATGATAAAAATACTGTGAGAAGTGATTACATATTGCTTTATGTATAACTTAGTCACCTCTATATAGCATGTTTTATGTATACCTTTGTGAGACATTTCCATGATCTACTTTCGTGGTACAGGTTTAGTGTTCGTTATACCTAGGTAACCTAGGAGCCTTTTTGCTCAGTGATGCTGATTAAAAACGTGGGTAAGAAATGTGAGAATGGTGCTTAGGTGAGAACATAGTTCTTTGATACCAGTAGTAAGCTCAAAGGGTAACTCCGTTAATAGATTATGCACATAATATTCTATGTTAACGGTATCGAGAATTTTTTTAATAAACATAATTTCTTTTCTTTAAGAAACCAATCCAATGAAATTAATCCAAACCAGTAAAAAGTAAAGTGATAAGGGTTACGTTTTTCGTTTTGAGGTACAGAACCCTAAAAAGATGAGTTTGAAGAAGAAGAACAGCAAGGCCTTGTTGGTGCTACTCGCTATAATTATTATTTTATGTGGGTTATTACTTAAATTATTTAATTAAAGTTTTGGTATCACTTGTATGAAACTCTACTGCAATGAAATATCAGAAACACCTTTTGCAAGGCAGAAAGCTTGAATTATTATATTTGTAAGTGCATAGCTAAGAACGTGCACGAATTTTCTAGTTTCCACGCTTTTTCATACGAAGCCCCGGGGAATTATCAGTTTTAAAGTTACCGGAAATTCCCGAGAGGTTGATGATACCTGACATTGCACAAAGCTGGTCCCTGTATTTTCGATGCTGGAAGTACATAGAAGTTACCATTTTTGATTATTTGATACGATACAAATATCAAGTACAAATATCAAGGTAAACTTAATTTTAATTTAATTAAAAGTTCATTGAGAAATGCGATAAAATCGTAATCACAGAAGAAACTCTCTGACTTTATGACTTTATAAAGTATGAATACTTTATAAAGTCATAGAGTCAGAGGAAAAATATTAATTAAAATGAAATAAAATATTGTCACTTTTTCAATGATTAGATTATGAAGGGAGCGTAAATGATGTTGATCATCATCAGACAACAGTAGTATAACGTATTATATCTCCAATCGCTCGCCATTCTCCAGTCAGAACTACTCAACAGTCAATATGCTATAGCCCATTGCCAGTTTAACTTGCTTATTCGGCCGATTAGCTACGTCGATTGGTAGGTACTTGGTTTTGGAATACGATCCTTCAGAGTGATTCAAAGCATAGCTCTTTCCTTAGCTCGCTAATCCTATACCTAATTATGGATCAGCCGCATCGTGAATGTCAACATCTCGGTCTCAGTCATACATAAAGGATAGGATGTGGTTTCCAATTCTCTGCCCAACCCAGTAAACATACTATAGTTAAACAGACGTCAATAGTTGATAAGAGAGGCTTTTAAGAGGGAAACAGACTTTGCCCTTGTGCAAAATGCATAAGTACCTAACTCTGTGAGTTCGTCTGTCTGTCACGCTTTCTAGCCCAAACTACTGAACCGATTTGAATGAAATGATATAGAGATAGTCCAAAGCTTGAGAAAGGCCTTATGATACTTTTAATGGATATTTATCGAAAACCACGCGGGCGAAGCTGCGGGTAAAATCTAGTCCGTACTAATATTATAAATGCGAAAGTAACTCTGTCTGTCTGTCTGTCTGTCGGTCTGTCTGTCTGTCTGTCTGTCTGTCTCTTCTTCACGCCTAAACCACTGAACCGATTTCAATGAAATTTGGTACAGATATAGTCTGGGACCCGAGAAAGGACATAGGATAGTATTCATCCCGAAAATCCCTCGGGAACGGGAACTATTATTCCACGCGGACGAAGTCGCGGGCAAAAGCTAGTTTATTATATTTTCAAACACCGGCCAACTACACCGTTTTCATTGCGCCCTTGTGCACTTGAGAATTGAGATTGATTTTATTTGGTTTCGCTATCGAGATGAATATCTATAAGATTGATTGATTTTGTTTGGCTGCAAACATAAATTTGGATTTCAAAAAGTACGTAAAATACCTACTAACAATTCCCCGAAAGAAATGTAAACCAGCGTTTGTTGAAAATTTTGTTTTTACTTACTCATTTTTTTTACAAAATTCCATCGGTGTACTTTTAACGACTTTACAAGCATATAAACATATAACTATGAACCAACAAACAAATTAATGACATACCTAATGAATGAAAATAATTTTGTCGGGCCTGTTGGTCTAGTGGTCAGTGACCCTGACTGCTAAGCCAGAGGTCGTGGGTTCGATTCCCACCCAGGACAAACTTTGTGTGATGAGCATAATTGTTTGTTCTGTGTCTAGGTGTTACTTATATATAATAAGTATGCATTTAGAAATTATATAAGTATGTATATCAGTTGTCTGATTACCATAACACAAGCTCTGCTTAGCTTGGGATCAGATGGCCGTGTGTAAGATGTCCCAGGATATTGATTTATTTATTTATTTAATGATGCTTTGGAAATACATGTCTGGCTCTTAAAAATATATTATGTAAACTACGTACGTATTTACTTAAATAAGAAGTTCAATTAAAATATTATTTTGCAATTCTACCGAAAAAAGAAATAGCAAGGGACAAAGATTATGGGTTATTGAGCTTACAAATTGGGATTCTTTGGGATTACAATTAGTACGACGTGCGAAATGAAAATTGAACAGAAAAAATCTTACCTTGAGTATAAAAACCGCACAACACTGTATACTTTTATATTTTATTTGTTCACGGATTCATTAATTACAACAGGTATTTTAATTTGATGGCAAACGTATTTTGAAATCGATTTACGTAAGAAACGCTCGTGCGTTTAACAGGCACCACCAGACACCGTCATTCACTTGATTTGATTGATAAACAAACTGCGCATTCTAGCAGCGCGCGCATTTTGGTATTGCTAGTCACAAAAAATATTATAATATTATTTTCGGTCTATGTTTTCTATGTTCCTAGTGAGTCTATGCTTTTTCCTTTTTCATTGATATTTGAACACCTTGAAATGAAATTATAGCTTGCGGATTGTAAGGTTTTACCTTACAAAAAAAGTGTAAGCTGTATGTAATGCTTTGACTCACGCGCTCCCGCAGATTAATAATATTATTATGGGTTAGTAGCGTTATGACTAGATCTCGATAAGACTAAATATAATTAGCAGTAATCACACCATTTTTAGAAGAGCAAGTAGATAGATAGAGAAAATGTCAACTACTTGTAACATAGAACGAGTAAGTTTTTTTTATATAATGGTTTTAGTTAATTATTTTAATCTGTGGTCTAGTTCGATGATTCTGTGAAAATTCGGCGATTATAGCCACCATAGAGTACTATTATATTGATAGCCACAGAGTAAATTAAGATTACAACCTTAGATTATTAACCTATAGATTGAGCCACCGCGTGGCCGCACATGAGACAGCACTATAAAATTTCAATGTTGTCATTACGTAAAATTTTCCCGAAATATGACCAAAACCGTGAGGTGTTCCGTTGCAACAACTACTTATTACATTCATGTACTGAGTTGCGTATCATAATCCTTATTAAGAGTGCAAAATTATTTATATCGTAAGTATTATTTAAGTTACGAGTCCAGGTTTTCTCACGATGTTTTCCTTCACTGATGTCTGTGATGTCCAACTATAAAAATTATATAAAATTCCTTTTAAAAGGGAGAGGATACCTCACAGGGCATAAAAGAACTTTAATCATCTGATTAATTTTATTTATTTAACTAGTTGCAATTTTATTATCAAGTTATGGGAAAAATAGAGCTGAGGTATGGTAACACTTTGAAAAACAAGTAATAGGTTATGTAGATAAAAATATAAACGATATCGCTAGAAAATGTCCTTAATTTTGATCGAAAGCCATGTAATTACATACACACAAATGTATTTATTCAATCAATGCACAATAACTTGTAATATTTGCATCCATACGAGTGAAAAGTAACATTCTTATCTTGCTTTCTTTCTGTGCGGCTTTTGCAGCCTAAAATAGTGCATCCTCCCATTTTATAGCACAGAAAAAGCACTAAACACTTAACTACTGGAGTCAATTTCTCAAATATACATTAAAACTATTGGTTTAATTACCGAAATTGTTATAAAATTGTAAAAACTAATACGAGCCGACCATTTCAATGACAGTGACATCCCTTTGTTTGGCTAACTTTTCAATGTTCGCCAAGCGAAAACCGGCCACGCCGAACGAGACAGAGCATGTTATGCTTTGTCTCAATTTTCTTACGAAATTCGTATATATGCTTCTCACTTTCACACTTCTTTACAACCTCATGGCTACATCTATAGGTTAATAATCTAAGATTACAACAGACTTTGAAATATTATAACCAAAGAGTATAGATTATAACTTTTTATGTGACGTTTGTACGTTCTGTCGGTCGCCAGGGTTCCGTTCCGGATTTTTTAAAACAAGCATTCAAATAAGGGTATTTTCCCCTTTTAAGAATGGGCTACACATTTCTTAGACTTGCCTCATCAACCTACAGGGTAAGCTCGTATCATTTCAACTGTATCATCATGAAATTAGATTATCAAAAAGCTGTCAAATGTTATGCAATGATTAGTGGCCTGAGATAGGATTCCTTGCTATTTGGATGCCGACAATAATATTCCGACCTTATTTTCACTATTGTGAAGATTAGATTGCAATCGTATCGTGAGATTTTTGACCTGTACTTTACCTGCAATGACCCAAACATTGACCTTCAGCATAGTGACCGATTGTCATATCACATTCATAGAACATACCTAAAAGGTTAGAAAGGTTTTGCGGTCGTGGAGGGCAGCGCCAGCACCTAGAGTTTCCAAGCATCGAACACAAAACCTAATGTGATCAAACAATGTTAGAATGTCAAAAGTAAGATTTTTTTCTATAGGGATTCAAACATATCTGAAAAATCATTTAATCAAACTTAAAAGAAAGAAGTAAAACAATGTTATTAAAGAAAAATATGTGCCAGGCCTCTTTTTAACATTCTAGAATCACAATACATTGTTATATCAATATATTCTTATCAATTACAAAAACAGAAAATCTGTGATTGGTATGACTTTGATTTGTAATGTTATCTAACTGGATGAATATTACAAGCTTATGTATCTATATTGATCTCTTATCTTGTTTGTAATAAATCAATAATTTTAGATAAGTATGCAAGAGTAAAGTAAGACATATTACTCCTGCATACATGTCTATCATATCCATTGCATTGGTTTCCCCTGGTTTATTTTTTGTTATTTTAGCATCCTTATTTTACGTGGTTGTTATTTAGGCCAAGCTGCTTGTGAAGATGCTCACTAAAATAAGTAGGATAAACCCAGATTTTGACAATTACCCTGGGAAATCTCTCTTTTTCTTCAAATACCTTGTCTTTTACAATATTTTTTGTATTACAATATTGCAAAAAAAAAAACACATAATTATTATGACAATAATTTATTTTTAAAAATATAGCTGACTCATGGTTATCATGATATTGCAACTGCTAAAAGAAATTGTAATTTGTCAAATTGCATACGTCAAAAATTTGTGGTCAAAATATTATAACTTTTATTAAGTAGTTTTATCCTTATGTTAATTGCAGAAAGGTGGCCCTGTAAGAAATGCTACAAGAAGCTATGCAACTACACATGATGCAGACTTAGTAGTGATTGGTACGGGCCCTGGCGGCTATGTAGCTGCCATCAAAGCTGCACAATTAGGTTTTAAGGTAATAACAAAAAAAGTTATGAAAATTATAAACAGTTCACATTATACAGATAAGATATACATTCAAAATATCAAGACCAGAAAAATGATATGCTGTTTATTTTTTTAGACGGTGGCTGTGGAAAAGGAACCAACTCTTGGTGGAACTTGCCTTAATGTTGGTTGTATTCCATCAAAGGCATTGCTCCACAACACACACTTGTACCATATGGCACAACATGACTTCAAACACCGAGGTATCGAAGTAAGCTCTGTCAACATGAACTTTGGCAAACTAATGGAATACAAAGTCAATGCTGTGAAGGGTCTAACTGGTGGAGTAGCCATGCTGTTACAAAAAAATAAGGTAACTCACATCAACATTTTTTAAACTTTAATTTTTATTTTCTTTAAGATTTATTGCTAAAATATTAGAATTTCATTTTTATAAAAATATTTTATAAACATGTATCAATACACATTGTAAAATTATTGTTGTATAGTACCTGATATACCACAATTTCGCATTACTAAGCTCCATTTAAACATTCATTATATCACATGTGTCACAAAGGTTATTTTGTTCCATTCTTGTTCTTGTTAAAGGACTTGTATAATGTTTTCAATTGAATTAAATAAATCTGACTGAGTTTGCATAATTAGTCACTGATTCTTTAAAAATACCCATAAAAGGTACATATTGAATTTTTAATGTAATTGATTCTTTTGTCTGACAGCCCATTCAATTAATCAAGGCTGATTAGGCTTTCTGATAAAGAGTTGTGAATATGTCTAACAAACTTTACCTGTTTTTAGATTAAGTTAGTTCGTGGAGTGGGAACAATTATGGACCCAAAGAAAGTGCAAGTAAATGGGCCCAATGGTGTAGAAACAATTAATACTAAGAATATTTTAATTGCTACTGGATCTGAGGTGACTCCTTTCCCAGGTGTCACGGTTAGTAAAAAATCTGTATATAATTTCTTAAATGTGAAGTTGATACAAGAGTGGAATACTAAATAGTCTTTATATATTATGTGAACAGTTTGACGAGAAACAAATCGTCTCATCTACGGGGGCTCTTTCTCTTACCGCTTGCCCCAAAAAAATGCTAGTCATCGGTGCGGGAGTCATTGGTTTGGAACTTGGATCTGTATATCAAAGGCTTGGGGCTGAAGTCATCGCCATTGAATTCCTTACCACTATTGGAGGTATGTGATACATGCAATTATTTTACTTACACCAAATGAGCAGAAAAATAAAGATTTAACGTAAGTCCATAAATGCTTATTCGCGGCCAAGACTTGCATAGTCCCTTCCTCAAATGGTGCAAGAAAATTCAAACAAAGGGATTGTAAAACATTTAATTAGATATGTAAATTTTACATCAATTTTCTAATCATAATAAGTAATAAAGTTTTATGAAGTTTAACCCAGGTTAAAATAACTTTACAATAATATTATTCACATTAATATATTTCTATTAAAAATATATGTTAATTACACCTTAAAACAGCCATAAAAAGACTACTGATTGGTATGAGACTACCAACATAATAGTGAAACTAATTACCCATGATATTTTATTATGCTATGTTTAGCACTCTACATTAGTAGATCTTCTAGGGACCTAGAGAGTTCATTAGGGATATAATATAATATCTTCATCCTTTTTTCATTTTTAATATCTACCAAATTATATACATTTTATTTTAATATGCTCTTAGAAACAATTTTTATTACTTTAAGGTGTTGGCATTGATACCGAAGTAGCAAAATCATTGGAGAAGATCCTTGCCAAACAGGGAATGAAGTTCAAGCTAGGTACGAAAGTAACTTCAGTGAAGAAAGATGGCGGTAACGTCGTAGTGGAAGTTGAACCAGCCAAGGGTGGCACCAAAGAAACCGTAATTTATTTTCACTCCATATTTTAATTAATTACTTCTATTTAGTTTATTAAACAATTTATAGTTGTAGGATTTTTGGCAAATGACTTGTTTCATAAATATCGCAACACGAATATGGCAAAACTCCTCTTACATACACTATTTAAGCTATAATGCATAAGCATAAGCTAAAAATAGCTTTGAACTGGCAAATAAGTTACGTCACAAATTGCCACAAAATCTAAAGACGAATCGCGTGTTTTTATAACCTGTCAAACTCATAAGAAAGATTATTGATGGTATAAATAGTAAAATTAATTTTTAGACACATAAATAACGAATAATTTATATTTTTAGTTGACCTGTGATGTTGTACTGATTTCGACTGGCCGTCGCCCTTACACCACGGATCTTGGTCTCAAGAACGTCGGCATCGCCCTTGACGACAGGGGTAGAGTTCCTGTTAACAACAAGTTCGCTACTACTGTTCCCGGGTTAGTTTCTAGGTTTATTAATTTAACTGTAAAAAATATATTTTCACTTTAAACTATATAAAGTGAAAATGATTTTTTATAGTTTGGTACAAGTCCAACACTAGAAATAAAAAGCTTAGTAAACCCCCTACATAAAACAAAATAATTTATTGAGTAATAATGGTAAAAATCTTACTAGAGGACAATTAGCATACAGTGCTAATATAGTGAAAATAGTATATAGGAAAACGTTTTTTTGTGCCTTTATGCTCCTCTTAAAAACTCGATATAATATGCATGTAATTTATCTGTTCCAGAATTTACGCTATTGGTGATTGCATTCATGGACCCATGTTAGCTCACAAGGCAGAAGATGAGGGAATCGTATGTGTCGAAGGACTAAAGGTAAGAAAACATTATTGATAGATGATATTGTATACAAAGTTTTGAACACGGTTAATATTGATCACGATAGTTTTTTTTTTATTATATCTGCACAATTTTGTCATCAGTTTAATTCATTACCAAACTTTAAATAATATAATCATTTCTGAATGTGTTTAGTAAATACAATATTTAAAATAAAAAGAAGCATCACATTCCTGTAAGCCCTCAGTAAATACAAGGGCAAGGGGGTACATAAGCAGTAATTTTTTTTTTGTAAATCTATTTTACTTTTTGGTCTTCAGGGCATGTCGACACACTTTAACTACGACGCAATCCCATCTGTAATTTACACGACACCCGAAGTCGGTTGGGTCGGCAAAACGGAGGAGGATCTCAAAAAAGAGGTAATGTAATTGAAATTAAAATAATCGATTAATTTCTTACTTGTGGTGTTGTTACGAATAGAAAACATTAATTATGAACTTTCCATTTACAGGGCAAAGCTTACAAAGTGGGCAAATTCCCATTCCTAGCTAACTCAAGAGCGAAAACGAATGGCGAGCCGGACGGCTTTGTCAAAGTGTTAGCTGACAAATCGACTGACGTCATTCTCGGAACTCACATCATTGGACCCGTGAGTTTAATATACGCCAGCTTTTGCGCGCGAGTTCGTCTACGCGTTTTTTTAGCCTCGCACAGAATTGCATTTTACCAGTGTAATTTTTTTAGAATTAGATCATTGATTCTGCAGTTCCCTATTTTTAATATTAGTATAGGTGTACAGATAAATAAAGTTCTCACAAAACCGTTCTTAAAACAGTAACTTGTCTCATCTTTTAGACACGTAATGCTCGTAATGAATACATTATTAAGTAGTCAGCAGTTGTTGAAGAAATATGTCACAAACGGTACGACTGTTCCGTTTGAGCATATTTCTTCAACAACTAAAATAATAATTTAAAACACAGGGCGCCGGAGAGCTAATCAACGAGGCTGTGTTGGCGCAAGAATACGGAGCGGCCGCTGAGGACGTCGCTAGAGTGTGCCATGCCCATCCCGTGAGTATCCTTCAATATATTTTCATAGGCACATTTAATTTGTTTTAATTACTAAAACGAAAAGGGCACATTTTTTATTTTATTCAGAGAATGAGAAAAAAAAATTGTTTTGAAAGAAATAAAAAACCTTTTGAAGTTACAGTTTTGGGCAAATTAGCAATATTTTCAACATGTAACTCGTACACCCTTTGAGTACTTTGTTCAGAATCGACAACTGAATCGATTTTCAGCTATTTTTGATTTAGGTATTTTTCAATCTTAAATTAGTTAAAACGAAATAATTTATAGACATTCATTTTTTGAACTGCAAATTGAACGAACTTGAAACTTGTCATGTATACTCAGCATTAAGCGTCTGAAAATTGCCTCTTGAATTTTTTTGTAAGGATGACATTGATAAATTTATGCTTGAGAAATGAGAAAACGGGCGCGTTAAACGAATTTAGTGTAAAGTGAGAGTGTAATATTAATAAAAAGAACGATTATGGAAGCGGGTATTGCATCTGCGCATTGAACAAAGTGGACTATGTGGCAGTGTTTTTAAAGAAGACGCAGTATCGGTCAGAATTAATTTGTAAGTTAACCCACTTATTTCATTTTTATTTGACGTTATTTTGTTGTATGTAGTATCTCTTACCAGCTCTTATCTAAATCGTTAATAATGATGAAGTACTTACGTCTTACTGTATTATTACAACAAGCTGTCCCCTGCGGTTTTACTCGCGTCTTTCGGTACTGCTCCCGTCTGTCGCGGCGTGATGTTATATAGCCTATATTATATCACCTCGACACGATAAACAGGCTATCCAGCACTAAAATTAATTTTCAAATCGTACTAGTGTTTTCTGCGATTAGTGCGTTCAACCAAACAAACAAACTCTTAATTTTTATATTATTAGTATAGGTATCCATCTGACGACCAAAATATTATAGTTTGTTACAAAAATCGTTAAGTTTATTAAAGTGTTAGTACATATATTATCATATTCGTTTAATAGACTAAAAGACTGTCTGCTCACCTCGGCAGACTACGCTTTGGCTCGGTTCGTGTACGTTCCGTTCTCATCTTTAGTGTATACAACTCGCTAACAATTCGGATAACTCACTTCATAAATAACTAATACCTACCTAAGGTCATCAAAAAATCCGTGTAATAATTTAAAATTTAGCTTAAATGTCTGATTGGAGTATAGTTACATATGTTTATCAATTTGATTTTTTAGATCTTCTCAATTTATAAGATGTGCCCTTTACGAAATTAACGATATTGAGTACAAAACAATAAAAGAAAAATGCCTTATTTGTTTAACAAAACTTGGATTGTAGGTACTTATTTACATTAATTAACTTTTTTTATATCTTGCTCTGCAGCCTATGTACGACATGACGCCGACTCTAGAATGAATACCAAAAACGTACTTCTTTCAATCGTGAAGCTTTTAGAATATGTATTTTGTATGAAAAAATGTATTTGTCACAGTATGCAAAATGTGCCCTTTTCGAAATAGCATTTTAATTTGGTAAAATATACTATATTATTTACTAACACTTACCTTTTTTTGTTTTAGACATGCGCAGAAGCTTTACGTGAAGCAAACATGGCGGCATATTTCGGAAAACCAATCAACTTCTAATTCTAGATTAACCCAATAACAGGGCTTCGAATAAGTTAGTTGTATAGATTCGCTCTAAGCAATCGTGTGTGAATCTGATTCGAATGTACTTGGGTACTTGATTTTGTGTATGCCATTGATTCTACACCATTTGTCCTGAAATACCTACACTCACTCAGTGCTGCAGTTTTTTTAATTCGTTTACACGCCTTTACTGTTTACTTCCAACAATGTTTATTTTTGTACGATTATTTCGGTTTTTTATTTATTTCTTTTTAGAGATGATTGCTTTGACGTCCTGCATTTGAAAGATTATTTACATGTACCTTGTATATTTATTTTATTTTGTAAATATAGTTTTACAAAAATACATTCTTCTATTATAAAGAAATGTTTGTTTTACACGTCGCCGTCGCTCCAGTATTTAGAAAAGAAGTAAAATTTTTAACTGGTGTGTGTGTTGAATATAGACTCTGATAATAATATGTATAAAAACCCCTAATTTTTTAGTAATATGCGGGCCGCATATGATTGTACCGTAACGTTCCTAGAATCTAACATCATTTACGACAATACAATTTTGAGTGAGATTACAAAAAAAAAAACATCGAATTGGGAACCTCCCGATTTTTTATGTGGGTTAATAATAATGGAAATACACGTTATTCCTGTACAGTCAAGAGCATAAACATGTATACATTACGCAAAGATTTTAATAAATATTCTCTTTAATAAGGCATACCTTATTTAATAGTGATTATATCATAAGACTATTATAAAATGTGCCCTAGAACTGAATGTTATTTTAGTTATTGTAAGAGAAAATTGATTTTAATTTTAGTTTGGTGTATACATGTTTATACACGTGGCTGTACCTGTCAGGAGGGACGTCGATGAACAAACATTGCGAACCATTTCCACTTAGTGTAATAAATAAAATTACAAAAGCAAACGAGGCTTTTTGAACATTAGTGAAAGGCGAATAAAACTCAAGAATCAAATTTTATAAATGAATTTAATCTAAACAACCAGCTAGCTACTCACAAAAAATAATTAACAAAGAACAGATCTTTGCAACACAGTAACAGGCAGCTCGCGACCAGACGTAGCCGGGGCGGCTTGCGTATAATATATAATAACAGTAATACAGGATGGCCCGTTTAAAGAGGCCTAAAACTATTTCTTGGACAAAGTAAAAATAACTTTTTCGAAACACTTATTCCGTATTTAGAGTTGATGAGGAAATAAAAACATTTTGTTCCTTATTTTCTGTATCCAATCACAATGCAAAGTCTTCTGTCTAAATGTTTGGCATTTAATGAACCTTAAACCCATGGAGATAACGGGTCAGCCTGTATGTCATAGTAAACATAAAAATCTCGCATTATTCACAATCACTGTACAAATAACTAATAATTTATGTATAAAAATCAATTTCATTTACGACACAAACAACAGTTCAAAAATTAAACTAATGACTAGATGAATACAACAAATTACAATATAATCTATACGGGCGGTTGAAGTATTAGAACGAGTACAACAGAGCTTAAGACAAACATATTTTGTAGATAACAAACACAGGACCGCGCGCGGGCTAATGCCTAATTGGGTGGGACATGTCCAAAGATAGTATCACAAAACAGAAAACGGGTCTTGGAACAAGGCAGCCTTGTGGTTGTGGTGGCATAACAGTCACTGGAAAAGATACTAAGAGACAACAAGTAATGCTGATGCTATTAAATAACGTAAGGTTCTAGAAAAATGTCATAAATCATGATTATAAACGGTAAATACAACAGATATCTACGAGGGCATTGATTACATAGGGCACTTGAAGTGGTAGCATTAGTGTTTGTTTTAAAGTATATTACATAAAACATTGCTTGTATTTTATTCAAATGAGTATGAATGATACAATCTATCAATGATGCAATGAAGCCGATTGAGTATAAAAATAGGTATCTATTCTGCAACTATTTGCAAAAGTTTATGAGTGCTTTCATTTTTCGAGTTTGTTTATAAACTTCATTTTTCATTTAAATTATCATTAAATAATTCAGTTGTTTTATATTCTATGTGAAATAACGATATTGGTGCCGATTCTCTTATGCACAAACTAACGTAAATTTAAGTTAAGTGCATCTTTCTCTTTCCGTTTATTTAAGAAAAGGACAGAAGATAATAGTTAAGTCCTGTCAAATTTAGACGCTCCATAGATAATTTAGAAGCAATTTAAAAACATGGCGTCTAAATATACGTCAATTCTCATCATGCGCTGTCTAATTTGACAGGATTAAACTAAAACGTATCTTCTGTCCTTTTCTTTAAGAAATGGAAAGAGAAAGATGCATTTAACTTAAATTTAGTTAGGTTTGTGAACAAGAGAATCAGCACCATTGTCTATGTTAAACTGATTCAAGACGTTTTGTTTTGTTTAACAATCTGGAACGGTTAAAAGAGACTGGTAAATTACTGTCGGCATACTACAAGCGTAACTGCATTGAAAGCACCCTAATCAAAATATTAGAGAGTATCAACCCCAAGTATCTAACACTTCACTGCACATATTCAAGTAAAACTTAGGCGACAATATTTTACTATATTGTGCACAATCATTGGAATACAGAATGGATGCGGCCATGGTGGTAGCGTCAGCCTCCATATACTTACGCAACACTGCTTCCAGCTTTGATATGGACAAATGATTCTCTATGAAGAAATTCTTAGAAAGCCTAAAACATATTTCCCATAACTCTGTTTCAACAGGAAAAATACTCATACATTTGTCTATTATCTGAGCTGCTTTTAAAGAAATGTCACATTTCGAATTATCGGGGGCTGTTTTCGAAGATACTCTTTTATTACGATATTTTAATTCATCGCAACAACAAGGTAGTGCATTGTAGATAGATGGATCTATTTCAGGATATGATTCTTCATTTAGAATAGACAAAGACACCTCTTTGATTCGCTTTGACATAACATTTGTTATTATTAATTTAAGTTCTTCTTTCTTAGGTAAAGGTTTTGATTCATTATTTAAATTTCCATCTATAGCAGTATGCGTCATGTAAATAGAATCATTTTGAAATTCAGACTTTAAATTGTCTAATGACAGTCTTAGACATTCTGAGTACATTTTGTTATGGTACGCGAATTTAGCCGCTAAATTGCAATTTCCTTTGAAGTTTCCTTCGTTAAGCCACGGTTTCAGTATAAGAATTACGTCGTCAGCCCATGATTTATTTTTAAAATCTTTCATAGAAGCCAGTGGGTTCAATCTGGCTTCGATTGGTTTCCTTTGCAAATCATCAATATCAAAAGGAAACATAATATCAATTCTATCGACCTGTTGGAATTGGAATTTGTTGTTGCTTCGACTGGCTGGTATTTTAATAACCCGCTTTGTTGTTTTCATCATGATAACGCGGCTGCCGCCTTTGTCCTTCTCGTTGAGGTACTGCAAAATATAAAATTACTATTATTGGCCCTGTTTGACAAAATATGTATCCAAAAAAACTGATTTTATAATAATTTACCTGTAGGTGTACGTTGCCTGAGACATATATCCTGCCATCATTATCTATGTATACAGTAAAGTCGCCTCCACATTCTACCATAGCAGTTGTATTGAAGTCTTTTGTTTCAATGTCAGGTGTTTTAGCACTATTGTTTTTGACCATGTCCGTCTGAGAATCCGTTCGTATTTTTATTTCGGTTGGAATCGAAATAAGTTTTCGGTCTCCGCTTCCTGTAAGACAGAAAAAATGGTATTTAAAAAATACATGTAAGTAATACCTTCAGTCCGTCAAAGATTGCAAGAAACATATTCAAGTAAAATAATGAACCTACACCATTACATTTACAACTTCTTTTGATGTTACGCCTGCCTGAATAGTTCAGCTGAATATGAGTATATACATATTACTAGCTTTTGCCCGCGGCTTCGCTCGCGTTAAAAAGAGACATAAAGTAGCCTATGTTACTCTCCATCCCTTCAACTATCTCCACTTAAAAAATCACGTCAATTCGTCGCTCCGCTTTGCCGTGAAAGAAAGACAGACAGACAGACAGACACACTTTCCCATTTATAATATTATAATATATGGATGGATATTATTTAAGTTCATAAACATATATTTTCTTAAAATTGCGCTCACATTTTCTATTAACCACTTCACACAACTGCGCGCCTAGTACTTTTGATTGATTTAAGTACTAAGTATCTCAGTATTTTAAATTTTCTCAAATTACTGCGCTCCTAGTACTACTGTTCTCTTAAGTTTTCAATCTAATTGAATTTTGTATTAACTATAGGGGAAAATGATTCATCTTTTATAATTATGTTCTCGTCGATTTTTCATTATTTTTAAGAAGTATTCTGCTATTCGGGGCGGGGACAAATCCAACGAACCAAAAACCATGAAAATTGGTCTAGCCGATCTCGAGTTATAAGTGTTGTAACAAACCCGACTTTATATATATATATATATATATATATATATATATAGATTTAACAATTTATAATTTTACTAACCTATTTGGCCATCAAAGTTGAGGCCCCAACCATAGAGGGTGCCAAAGTTATTAAGTATAAATGAATGGTGCCAACCCGCTGATATCTGTAAATTTAAAAAAATATAATTATTATTTATTTAATTATAAATAATGTTAGACAAAGCAGAGACATGGGCCCATAAAAAAAACTTGGTAGTTTGTCCATATATGAGCTTTCTGAAACGCCTACTCCCCTTTTATATACAGGAGTAGATTTTATTTTAAAAGCTTGACAGGTATTGGATGAATCTCATTTCAATTCTTAATGTTTTAAGTTTTTGAAGTGAAAACTTCTTTAGCGGCGTTGAGCACTTTTTCTGTAATGGGTATAAAATCTTAAACTCGCGTCAGGACACGTGACCTGATCGAAAAAGCGTAGGACGGATAACAATTGAACGCGCGATAAAAATCTCACACACACTGATACAAGGTACAATTTTCCCGAGTTCAAAGTTTAAGTATTTTAACCCGTGGAGTAATAGTGTTGGAAAATCTTGGCGAAACAGCTTAATATAAGCTTGCTGTAGATAGAGAGAGAGATGTGTTACGGACTTGACAGTAAGGAATACTATTTTACTCATATAAACTGCGTGTTAACTTTAACCCCCATACTTCCTTCACGACTTTCTGACTTTCTTTTAATTAATATTCGCTTGCCTTATTTGAGCTTGATATTGTTATGTATTGTACCATCTCTATCTCTAAGCTCAATAGAAATAGATATTGTAGAGATAAATAGATATAATGTATATAAACAAATTTATATTTATTTAATAGATAGAGATGGTACTATTGAAGAATTGGAATCATGACCCATTTTGATGATAAATCGTTTGAGACTGTCAAAATAACAAGACGTGACAAGTGTCATTTTTAATAAGTGTTTACGGAATATCGACCTACTTGTATTTGAATGTCTGTCGGAAAAAAAGCTTATGATGGGTTAATCCAATTTGTCGTTTGTACAATCGACAAAATGGAATCATGACCCACCATTAACTTATTTTCCTACAGACATTCAAATACAATTAGGTCGACAATCGCGTAAACATGTGTTAAAAATGTTACACGTTTAGTCCAATGATGTTATAAGTAAAAAAGTGTAGATAGGTTATATGCAGTCAAAAAGTGGCACATTAAAAGTTTGCCAATTGACAAACATAATACTGAGTATCGCGTTGACATTCGACGTTTATCTCTTTTTCACTGGCACTACTTCAATCATGTCATCCTACTTTGACGTGTAATGTATGTGTGCGTTAGTGTGCCGTTTTTGAAGATAGAATTTCGTTTGAGTAACCTATCTACACTTTTTACTTAAAACATCATTGGTTTAGTCTTATTATTTTGACAGCTTCAAACGATTTGTCGTCGAAATGGGTCATGATTCAATTTTGTCGATAGTACATAGCAAACAGGTAAATTAACGTTTTTAATTGTCTACCCAACACGTATCGGCGAGCTGTACGATACCTGCACGATGTCTCCGCGTACATGCTGCGTGTCCACTCGCTGCGGCGCGAGGTGCGGCTCGGGCGCGTGTGCGGGGTGCGCGGGGGGCGCGGGGTGGGGCGGCGCGTCGGGCGGCGTGTCGGCCGCGCGCCGCGCCGCTGTCGCGCGGACCTGTTGCGGACTCGCGCCCCACACCCACACGTCGCCTTTGTTTGTTAATGCCAACTATAATGTACAATGTGTAACTGAATTAATGCACTTTGAGAAAATAGTTTGTTCAGAATCGTTTACTGAATCCTAAAACTACGTAAACTGCTGTCACACTTCCGCTGTACAGTCAAAACAAACTAAAATGGATGAAATACCTACTACGCTAGACCCTTATGCAAGTGCAACTGTGTGCATGCGTAGATTTGTAATGTGACTATAATTTCTCCCACAATCTGTACAAGTAATTTATAAAAAAACAGTGTTTTAAACATAATAATAAAAATTCAGTGTATGTATTATCTATTATGATTATAACATAATATCCTAATTGGGGTGTCTTGTGGTGTGCGTTTATTCCGGGACATGTTGTATCCGTAGCATGAAGTGTGTCACTGTTTATGACTTCAAAACAACTCAGTACTCTTGCATACACGATAGTTAAAAGGTTAGAACTTTGAATAGTAATTATTATCTTACTGATGTTTGTATCAGTCTATGGTCTAGCGAAGTTTCTGATCTTCTTATTCAAGCTCTACATCTCACTTAAAAATCCGGAGCAGAATCATCGATTAAGCGCACATTGTGAGGTTTCTCATTCTGGATCCCGAACCCTATGAGCTTGGGTTTCATTATCTCACAAGAGTAATGACAATACATTTGTTATTTCTTTTAAGTATGCTAACAAAAAATTGTTTTAAAAAATCATTCTATACTAGTGATGTTCCGGAGATCCGTATCCGCGGATATCCACGGGAGAAATAAGGTCCGTGTCCGTATCCGTATCCGTCACTTTACTCGCGGATCTTTCACGGATATTTTTATATTCAATTGACAGGATAAAATGCTGCATAATAACTTAGATTTTGTGATTAAGTAGCATAATTTAAAAATAACCACTACAGAGAATTCTTTATTTCTTAAAATCAAATATTTGGCAAGTCGAAACTCGTCCTGCTCGTCGCTGCGGCGGCGAGCGTGTCGTCAACTATCATTCAAAGGTCACGCGCCGACAAAAATTGACTAAGAAAGTAAAGATCCGTATCCGTATCCGCGGATCTTGACACTAAATATCTGTGTCCGTGTCCGCGGATATACATTTTTGACGATCCGGCACATCACTAATCTATACAGGTAAGTCAAATACACATTCAGATAGCCACTTTCTAATCTACTTTTACACACAAAAAAACATAGTTGATAATGTAAGATCTCACATTGTGGAAGTAACCAACGGCGATGTCTTTAACCGGATCAAGTAGACACACGCGCAGTGGCACTGAGCTCTTGTGCCGCGCGCCGGTGCCGAGCTGACCGAACACTCCCGCGCCGCTCGCCCACACCTCGCCGTTCTTCATTAGAACAACTGTGTGGCACGCACCGAGACCTACACTCAACACCTGGAAAAATATTACCTATTGTTATGTCCACAAACAACGATTATATTAAATGTATATGCCTCTTAAGCTTAAAAGGCATATGGATGTGGCGTTGAACACCTTAAGCCCGCTGCATTATAGCAACAATTAATCTAAGTGATTTATCTTTTCAGTCCCTTTGCGCTGTTTTATCAAACGTGTATTCATCAGCAGAAAATAGATCCGTTTGATATTACAGTTGCCTCGTGCAGTGACTATACAAGGTTAATGGAGATCAAGAAAAAGGAAATAAAGTTGATGTATCGCCACCTGCGACTTGAAGATTAAAAAGTGAGAGGTATACACTAACCTTTCTGCCTTGGAACTTGGTGACCAACTTAGGTGACCACTCGTCGTCTATGGTGCCGTGACACAACTGGCCATGGACGCCCCATCTAAATTAAAACAAGGCCACTATAACATTGTTGGTTTCCATTTTTAAAACTTAGAAGATAGTTTTATTTTGTAATAAATTAAAATTGCTACTACTTTGTCATAAGTAAATGTAAATAAAATAGGTACAAAAATATTTGTGTTTCATTTGTTTGCCCAGGTGTAGTATATGTCATAATTGACTGTAGCACTGCTACATATTTAATTAATTATCGTAACACATTGACGAACGAATTGCTGTCATTAGCTAATAATATAAAAGACAGTGTAATGTGTTTACTGGTCTCTTTACTATGGCGACTATACTAAGGCGATATATTCAACACTTTTTTCTTCTCTTCGAGAGCTCTGTGACCTTATTAAACTGGAAGTGTGAGAAACATTGATCGTAAGAGCCGAACTAGCCGTCTCGTGCAACCGTGTAACTAATTAGCATGCAATATTTTGACGTGCTATCACTTATATAGCTTCTGCAAATTAGTGATTTGTTACGAGACATCTCCATTCTGGTTAAGTCCGGGACTTATCATTATCTGGTTCGTTCTGGTATGGGAGACTAACGCGTATACTGCCGTCCTCCAACATCAATGACAGTAGAGTGGTAGTGTTCGGCTGCGACAGCCGCGCTCCCCACTGACCGAACGAGTTGAGACTTACCCCTAAGCATAAAGTCGTCCTCCTACATCCACAACAGCGGTTTAGTAGTGTCCGGCAGCTATAAACGCGAGCAGCGCTATAAAAGACGTGTTGACGTCGCCGCCCCACGCCGCGCCTACTAGCTGACCAAAAGAATTGAGACTTACCTCACGTATACAATCTTCCTCCAACATCAACAACAGCAGAGTGACAACTTCCGGCCGCGAGTGGCGCCATGAAGCAAGTGTCCACGTCGCTGCCCCGCGCGGAGCCTACTATTAGATGACTTGAGACTCACCTCCAAGTATAAAGTCTTCCTCCAACATCCAAAACAACGAAGCGATAATGTCCGGCCGCTACGACCGAGAGCAGCGCCGTGGAGCGCGCACCCACGTCGTCACCCCACGCCCAGCTGACCAAACGAGTTGAAACTCACCCCCACGTATACAGTCGTCCTCCAACATCTACGACAGCGGAGTGATAATGTCCGGCCGCGACAGCCGCGAGCGGCGCGGTGAAGCGCGCGTCCACGTGCCGCAGCGCGCCGCCCGCCTGCGCCGCCTCGCCCACGCCGCCGCCCCACGCCGAGCCCACGCCTAGTTGGCCGAACGAGTTGTCGCCCGCCGCATAGATCTGTACGTGACAAACATTGGTGGGTTATGGGACATCCCGCCCACAAAAGGTCTCGCCCCCGGGCGAGATGTCCACTTTTTAAAATGTGCATGGGTATATTCGCCCGAAAAATAATGTCCTGTGTAAAATAAATGACACTGGAATGTCTCCTATTCAAAAGTAGAGAAATTAAATCTAAATTTTTTTTACTAAATATCAGATGAATCTGCAAACCATAAAGTCAAATGACCTTATTTTACACAGGATATTATTTTTCGGGCGAATATACCCATGCACATTTTAAAAAGTGGACATCTCGCCCGGGGGCGAGATCTTTTCTTTTGTGGGCAGGATGTCCCATAACCCTCATTGGTAACCACTCGGTATATCGGTATGACTGATTGAGACACGAGATCTAAATTGATTCCAATATTTCACATAATACGTCGTGAGCCACGCCAGGGCCTTCACTGGTTAGTTCAATTACTAATAATTTTATAATCGAATTGCAGGCCGTATTTTACTAGACTTTGAATATGTGATGACTTAAAAGGATTGGACTTTGACTACGTGTGTGGATTGAAGTCTGGATCCGCCTTTGCTTGGTCGAAGAGGAAAATATAATAAGCTAGCTGACACAGCCACACGTTGCTGTGGTTGTTATGGACAGAAAATTATGGCCTATCTTTCAAGCTAGATCAAACTGCACACGGTAGAAGTCCATCGCGCACAAATAAGTTGTGTGTGAATTTAATATAATGAGGACAATAGCAAATTCAAAATTCGCCAGAGGATTTTTAGAAAGCACTGTTCTTTCCGGCCTGCAGAAGCACTTGCAGTAAATAAAATATAGAATTATTAAAGATAATTATGTTATAATACGAAATCAGAATCTATAGAGTGCACTTACCTAAACCTTGACAGGTGTAGTATAGACGTATAGTTCCCACTTTATAGAAACACAAAAAAAAACTTACCCCATTCTCAGTCAACACAAGCGTGTGATGTCGCCCGCACGCTATATCGACCACTCTTCCGATAAGCTCAGGATTGATCGGCGTATTTGTCATCTTGATCTTCGCGTTTCCTTCGTCAACAACCCCCCAGTGAGCAAGGCCACAGCTGATCGTCCTCTTAGGCGTGAACTGGTTCTTCCAAGTGTCAGGGTTTTGTGTCACTTGCAGGTGTATGTCTGAACACGGTTCCCTGGCCTCTATTACACATGCGATGTGTATAAATGTCGCTATCAGTTGTTGTAACCTTGTCGTCTGAAATGAGATATTTTTTGTCTGATTCAAGTATTGCGACGGCCGTAACTGATTTTTTTTATTAACTAAACGGTAAAAGTTTTGTTCATTAAATAGTTGCTTAATTCTATGGGGAAAATAAGCGTAACTATTTTAGATAACAACGCACTAACGCTCGCTCATGAAATGTAAAATTGTTATATAAATCACAATTTACTTACATAAACCGAAGTTATTCCTTGCTTCAAATCACGCAGTACTGGACGTAATTGGTCTTGTAAGGGGTTCAACCACAAGCAGAGGCACTATATAAAATAACTGATTAGAACATGTATTTTGCTATATATAAAGACTTAATTTGTGTTTCATTACCTTCAAAATCGTAGTGTCGAATTTATTGCATTTCTCGATTATGTAGTCGAAAAGCCATTGTCCGTTTTCTTCTAGTAATAGAGGTACCAGGCACCTTTGTCCAAGCAGGCAATCGATAGCTCCACGACAAATCTCACTGCGGTTATTCAATGCTGTTAGTAATAATTGGGGACACCCTCGATGGATACTGAACATAGGTACTAGGTCCCAAAGGCCCAATGCTGCAGCAAAAGACGATAATTCCAACAATTCTGCCGGTTTCAATATAGTTAATTTTGCTTCGCTGAAATGATAAATTATTACGTTAAACCTGGACTGGTATAACAATTTGGCTGTCGATAACTTAAAGTGCCAATGGACCGCGTAAACAAACAAGGTAGATTGAAGAATCGTATTAAGACTTTAGAGTCGGTGCTAGTGCTTTGTACTTTATGTCACTGATTATAAAGTGTATTATTCACTGATAGAAAGAAGCCAATTATGAAAAAAAAACTTACGATTCAAAAGTATCCTCGATACCAGAGCTCATGTTGAGTAAAGTAGCGAGAAGTTTAACAGTGATAGCGGCGTCGCCCAGGCTACCGACGTTGCCGGTTTGTTTGTACGACGACAACTCGCTTAGTTTTCCAAAGACGCCCAGACGGGCTACCCAACCATCTGGTTGACACTGTAAAATATTACTTTTAGTCAATAAAAACTAGTATACTTGCAAACACGCAGTTTTATTTGTAGCGCGATTCACTTGCGAGTTCACAGTCGTTAGGATCAAAAACACATAAGCGAAAAGGCACAATCTAGATTGCAATCATAATAAAACTTCATTAAAGGGAGAATATTAAATTTTATAAGTATATGAAATAGTTCTTCATCCTCCATATAAAAGGGACAATACGAGCAGATGATTTGTTTGCTGACCC
This sequence comes from Athetis lepigone, assembly GCA_033675125.1. Classification (NCBI taxonomy): domain Eukaryota; kingdom Metazoa; phylum Arthropoda; class Insecta; order Lepidoptera; family Noctuidae; genus Athetis; species Athetis lepigone. The sequence goes on from CM066229.1 coordinate 8,921,448, forward strand.
ATATACCCACTCATGTCACAGTAGTTTGAATTAACTTTGCGTTGACCATAAAACTTGCAACATCGCTGTATCGTGTAACACGTACCTGCGACAGCGAGTACAGGTAGTGCGCGGGCGCGAGCTTGCCGCGCGACAGCAGCATGTCGGCGGCGGCGCGCAGCAACATCGCTGTATCGTGTAACACGTACCTGCGACAGCGAGTACAGGTAGTGCGCGGGCGCGAGCTTGCCGCGCGACAGCAGCATGTCGGCGGCGGCGCGCAGTAGGGACGGCAGCGGCGCGCCCAGTGCCGCGCACGACTGCTCCGCGCCCACGCCGCCGCGCATTATCACGCCCACCAGCCACTCGCACGCCTCGCTCCTGTGCACCATACTACATGTTAACATGTATAGTTCGCGTCACGTAATCTTGCCCCTCTGAAGTTCGTCGCAATTGGCTGCGCAGTAGTCGATTTTTCAACCAAACGTGGACTGCGCATGCGCGGTCTCGTCAAAGATGGCGCCTGTAATGGCGTCTCTGTCACTCGCATACGTTCGATGCTTACTTCTGTCCTGCTTGCTCAATGCGAAAGTACTGTTGTTGCCAAAACTGTTAAACTTTGTTATTTTTTTTTATTATTTTAGTTTACTAATAACTGCTACTATAATTAAATATTAACGCTATTGTTTCTAATGACATAATAATAAAACTAGAAGTGGGTGTTATTTAACGTAATGGGTTTCAGTAACTACTTACGTGGCTGGTAATCGTGTAACTACTTTCGTAGACAAAAATAAAACTATTATTTTACGTACGCAGTTAAGCTGACACTCAAGACATGCATGGGTCGACGACTTTTGAGCGTAATCTAAAATTTTTACAACTTAATTCGATTCTGTAGAAAAAAAAATCTAATCATAATCATAAGAGCCTTGAAGAAGTAAGAGAAGTAGAAGTTAGCTTGTGGAAGGTCAAGAGGAGGCTTTTGGCTGCCAATATCAGGAGTTACCGCCCAGCTCGGGGCTCTAAATTACTCCGTGAGCACCGTGTTGCTCGACTTCAGTTTGCTCGGAACTGTGCTTCATGGACTCTGGAGGACTGGAATAAAGTATTGTTTTCTGATGAAGCTAGAATCTCTTTGTGTGGAGAGGACCGACGCCGGTGAGTGCTGCGAAGACCACGGGAACGCTATGCGGAAGTGTGTTTCGAAGAAATCACTCCTTATGGCGGAGGCTCCGTTATGTTTTGGGCAACAATTAATTCGACGGAGCGTACGGAGTTAGTTTTCATGGAAAATGGAACATTCAATGCACACCGGTACATAATGGAAGTCCTAATTCCACCATATGCATAACCCACATTGACTGCACTTGGGGAAGATTCCATTTTTATGGACTACAATGCTCGCCCGCACCGTTCTGGCGACGTGGAAGCGTACATGCAAGAAGTTGGGATCCGTCGTTTAAATTGGCCAGCTTGAAGTCCTGACCTCAATCCCATTGAGCATGTCTGGGATGTTCTAAAAAGACGGGTAAGATCAGTGCAACCTGCTCCACAAAACATCAGGGAGTTAAAAAGAGTCATTGCAGAAGAGTGGGAACGTATTTCTCAAAACGTTATTAAAAACATCGTGGAAAGCATGCCCAAAAGGATTCAACCTGTGATTTTGGAAAGAGGAGGTCACACTCGTTATTAGGTTTTTACATTTGTAACTTTATTTAATTAAAAAAAGAAAAAAAAAGTCTTGTCTTCATTGCCGACCACTTCTTATTGCTACGCCCAAGTACATCGGTTTTAACGAATCCATTATTTTTCTTTTTTTAATTGCCCGAATTCACTTCACGCGCATTAATTTACACGATTATGTACAGACTACTTCAAAGAAATAAATTTCATTTAATTAACTCAAATCGACCTTAGAACGTAAATTTCCTTAGGTGCCCGTTTTGTTTGCAAAAGAGTGTATATATCTTACACAGTATTGAGTATATAAGCGCCCTTGGTGGTGACAACGAGACATGGCTCGAGACTGAAGCGCGGCAGCTGCAGGTCGCACATGAAGGTGGGCTCGCGCCAGCCGCCCGCCATGTTGGGAGGCTCCCGCGCCGACATCAGGTAAGCTCGCTTCACGTCGCCGATGAGCTCCGCGCGCCATAGCTCCGAGTACTCCCGCTTAGCGCCTAGTAAGGCCTCACCCTGTGTTATAAACAATTAAAAACATAGGTACTAGGTAGGTTTATTGCTTGTATAAAGACCTTGAAATAAAATTAAAAAAAAAACACCTTTTGTAGTAATACATTCATGTGTTATATGAGAATTAATTTTGTGAAATGCATGGCTTGAATGTTTCTCTGCAGTGGCTTATGGCCAACAGGCACCTACTGCTTAAGTAAAATCTAAGAATAATGCCAGAGAGGATATTTAACTCAAAAGGTAAATTGGCTATCCTGATATTATGGTAACAGAGAATTTCTTCACACTTAATTTAATATTTATATCATAATTACCTGAATAACAGAAAAGCTTGAAGAGTGCACTTCCAGTTCTTTCTTTCTCAAAAGGTATACCAGCCTCTGAGACCACAACCCTTGAATGTATTGACCATCCTTTTTAATATGTGGTCTTAGAGTTCTTGATGGTGTATCTTCTTCAGGGCTTTCTAACTGAAAGAGTCATAATTAATAAGATTAGGTTATGGCAATGTCTTTTAGAGTCTTATTTATTTATACAATTAATAAATCAGGAAACTAAAATCTGTCTTTGTTTATGAGATTTTCAACTTTATTGCTGAGGCTTTAAGTTCAAAGTTGAGTGGGGAAAATGTACATTTTCGGGTAGCTTGATATGCTGCCATATGTACTAGATGTTTCAGCAATAGAATTTTATTTTTATTATTCAAAGATACTGAATATTTTATTTAATGGATGTTGACACAGATAAATCTTTTTAGCTATGAGGTGATAACATTTTTTAATACAACTTACAATCAGAGTTCCTTCATTTAATTCAAATGCTGTTAGAAAATGTCTTCCATTCACATACTGTGCAGTCAGAGCCCAGTTATTAGAGCCCTTACGAAATAAAGGCAAATACTCTGTAGGTTTCAAAACATATTCAACAGTTTGCGCTTTATTGTCATCTGAAAAATAATTGTGGTTACTTTTTCACACATCAATAATTTTATTTGTCATGTGGTGTAAACAAAAAAAACTTTTTATTGCAAGTTTATAAAATCATAGTCTGTTGAATAATATCCACAATTATGTTCTAAACTACACACATCAAAAGTGTCTAGGGATATTTCAATTAAACCTAAATTACTAAAATTCTATTAACTTTTTGTTAAAACATGTACACATTAAAATAAACCTTGTTTAATAGACTATTTAATCTGATAATAAACTTTCAGATAAAGTTAAATTTAAAAAAAAACTTAGAAGAAGAGGAAAAACTCAAACAAAATTTCAATCTTAACTTTATTTTTGAAACATCAAAACTTAAACAAATCAACATTTTTTTTTATAAAAATTCTTGAAAACTTAAAATTAATATTCCGTGGATCCACCTAAGACTCTCCTGACACATCTGCAGCGATTCTGCATACTCAAAACAAGGGTGTCAATATCCTGTTGTGGAATACTGTCCCATAATTGCCGTTTCTGAAGCCATGAAGACCAGTCAGAGCGTTATATCCAGGCTTTGGTCATGTTATCGTGTCACTCACGGAGGAAGTGGTGGAACGGCACCGAGGACCTCAACGCATTACAACACATGTACAGGACCGATTCATAGTAAATGCTGCACGAAGTCAACTAAATGCAGCGGCGATGCAATTGGTTGAAAGGCTACAGAGAGAGTATAGTTTGCTGGTAAGCGGTCAAACTTTGAGAAGGCGACTGCATGAAGTCAATCTACGTGCTCGTAGGCCATTTTGGGTATCAGCACTAAGGAGAGGTAATCGAGGAAGAAGATTACAATGGGCTATTGCACACGAAAACTGGAACCATTCTCAATGGTCACTTGTGCTTTTCACTGATGAATCTAGGTTTGGATTTCATCCTGATTCGCGAAAAGTACGCGTTTGGAGAAAACCTGGACGTTGGAATCGACTGCAGCACCCACAACAAGTTCATGCATATTAAGGTGGCACGATTATGGTTTGGGCAGGAATTCGTCTCGGCGGTAGAACGGACCTCGTTTGGATACAAGGCAATATGACTGCTCGAAAATACCGAGATGAGGTGCTAGAGCCTGTAATCTTGCTTCACAAACAGCAAATGGGACAAAATTTCCAGCTAATGCACGACAATGCCCGTCCACATACGGCGCGTATCGTTACAAGTTGGTTACAACAGCATGTTATCCAAGCTTTAGACCGGCCTGCACAATCCCCTGACTTAAATCCTATTGAGCATGCCTGGAATATGCTTCAGAGAAGAGCTCGTAGGAATTTCCCTGTTGATATTGTGCATCAAAACCAGCTTTTCTTGCATCTTAGCAGGATTTGGGACAGTACTCCACAACAGGATATTGACACCCTTGTTTTGAGTATGCAGAACCGCTCCAGATGTGTCAGGAGAGTCTTAGGTGGATCCACGAATTATTAATTTTAAGTTTTCAATATTGTTGTTTAGGTTTAGAAATTTCAAAAATAAAGTTAAATTGAATTTTTTTTTAGTTTTTCCTCTTCTTCTAAGTTTTTTTTTTTAATTTAACTTTATTTAAAAGTTTATTATCAGATTAGATAGGCAATTAAACAAGGTTTATTTTAAAGTGTAGGTGTCTTAACAAAAAGTTAATAGAATTTTAGTTATTTAGGTTTAATTAAAATATCCCTAGACACTTTTGATGTGTGTATTTTCAGCAAATTGTCTGACCTTTATAAAAGCATCTAAGTTATCTTTTGTGCTAAAGCCCTAACAAAGTTGGAATAAAGGTCAAAATACAATAACTGGCTGCATTATTTATGCATAGACTAACATGAGAACTGGGTTTGTAATGAGACTGTCTGATGATCTGTGTGATCTACACAGAGACAAAAAATAATAAAAACTAGAATTTTAACTTGCTGCTGATAAACACAACAGTCAAGTTAACATAGGAGTACGAAAAAGAAGTCACAACCAATACCATTTTTCAAAAAGCAACATACCTTTAGAACCACCCTGTAAAAAAGTAATTTTATCCTTAGACAATTGTTTGATGTAAGACATAAAGCTATCTCTTTTATCCTTATCATTTTGTGCTCTTGTTTGAGTAAGCCAGTTATAGCCATAGGACCTGTGTTCCAACACTAACTTACATTGTTGAGACTGGCTAACTGATATCTGAAAACAGAAATTATACTTGTGTGTGACCACAATTATAATTTACAGTGGATTATCTAAAAGTTGATTAACTGCACAACCTCTTATCTGAACTTATCAAAACTTACAATCCAATTGCTCTGACTTTTAATAAAAATATTTTACTTTAAGAGTCCTTATTTATTTATATATTAGGAAAATTAACATAAGTATGTGATAATTACCACAGTCAGTTGGGACTTGCCCAGATTTCAATTACAATTGCATGTGTGAGGAGCCTTAATGAGTGGGTAATATTTTTAGTATTGAGCCATTGCATTTAAATGTTAGCACTCACCAGCAGCGTTAATAAATCCAGTGAATCATCAAAGCAGATTTGTAAATCAGTTATTTCTTCAGACACTTTACACTCTCCCACAATACTTTGTGAGTCCAGAGAATAAAATGTTATTGTGCCAGACTGTAACAATAAGAGTTATTTATTAAAACACATTATGCAACTACAAATAATTATAATTTTTCATAAGTAAACAAAATGTTGCCTGCAAGTACAATAATCATATTTATACTATTTATTTAACTTTTTTTAAAGGTACAGACAATAGACTGAGACTAATGGAGGTGCATTAGTCTAGCAGTCTTTATATAAGTAAGGCACAAAGGGCTATATAGATTATTATTTCAAAGATATCCTGTGCAGTGTAAGTAAATTCAAAAAAAGGAGAATACAATATTACAAATTGAGTTAATATCAGAGACATAAATTACAATACCTTTGATCCAATAATTAAGACATTCTCTGATTCCTTCGTTAACCAACATACTAAAGATGTTGGTTTTAAAATATTTCCCAGAGGCAAGACAGTAACTCTTGAGAGTGACCATTTGTGGTCAAACGTTTTCTGAGGGATGAATAGGGGAAGAAATGGCACCAGCAGAACTTTCTGTTCACTAACAATAATCACCCATGTTCCACTTGGTTCAAAACACATGCAATAAATTGGATTATCTAAGAAATCCCAATCGTAATTTTTCTCAAATCGTTCTAACTGATGGTCAATGTATAAGAATATTAATTCTTTGTCACTTGTAAAGGCAAAGAACTTTTTATGCCCCACTTCATAAAAACTGTACACAGTAATATCTAGATGTACTAATACGTCTAATTTAAATAAACCAGAGAAGTCTAAATTTTCACTCTGCAGGGACATTTTAAACTAAAAAAATTACTGGTGTTCAATCATATGCAATATTTATATCATCTAACAAAAATTGACATAAAACAAACAAACACAAGTATTCTAAATTCTAGGTAAATAAGTATTGTAAAAATACAAAGATTATGTGATTCGAGAACTCAAGGTACTTTATTTACTTGTCTAATCTGACAGACAATCACTTTCTTTCTGTGTCAGTGTCAGTCAGACCAGACAGACTGTGTGTGACAAATGTGAATGTCACGTATGTGACGCAGATGTTTGCTAGGAACTTAGATTATTAACCTCTAGATGTAGCCATGAGGTTGTAAAGAAGTGTGAAAGTGAGAAGCATATATACGAATATCGTAAGAAAATTGAGACAAAGCATAACATTCTCTGTCTCTTTCGGCGTGGCCGGTTTTCGCTTGGCGAACATTGAAAAGTTAGCCAAACAAAGGGATGTCACTGTCATTGAATGGTCGGCTCGTATTAGTTTTTACAATTTTATAACAATTTCGGTAATTAAACCAATAGTTTTAAGGTGAACGCAGACTTGGCCGCACCGCACGCGCCGCAGTCCCCGCAGTCATCGCATTTTCTTTGTTGTCGTTTCAGGGTCTGCGGCAACTGCGACGCGGGTAGGTGTGCGAGGTGGCATAGAACTTCATATAAAGAATGCGAAGACTGCGGCGCGTGCGGTGCGGCCAAGTCTGCGTTCACCTTTCATGTATATTTGAGAAATTGACTCCAGTAGTTAAGTGTTTAGTGCTTTTTCTGTGCTATAAAATGGGAGGATGCACTATTTTAGGCTGCAAAAGCCGCACAGACAGAAAGCAAGATAAGAATGTTACTTTTCACTCGTAAGGATGCAAATATTACAAGTTATTGTGCATTGATTGAATAAATACACTTGTGTGTATTTAATTACATGGCTTTCGATCAAAATTAAGGACATTTTCTAGCGATATCGTTTATATTTTTTATCTACATAACCTATTTACTTGTTTTTCAAAGTGTTACCATACCTCAGTTCTATTTTTCCCATAACTTGATAATAAAATTGCAACTAGTTAAATAAATAAAATTAATCAGATGATTAATTAGTTCTTTGATGCCCTGTGATGTATCCTCTCCCTTTTAAAAGGAATTTTATATAATTTTTATAGTTGGACATCACAGACATCAGTGAAGGAAAACATCGTGAGAAAACCTGGACTCGTAACTTAAATAATACTTACGATATAAATAATTTTGCACTCTTGATAAGGATTATGATACGCAACTCAGTACATGAATGTAATAAGTAGTTGTTGCAACGGAACATCTCACGGTTTTGGTCATATTTCGGGAAAATTTTACGTAATGACAACATTGAAATGTTATAGTGCTGTCTCATGTGCGGCCACGCGGTGGCTACATCTAGAGGTTAATAATCTAAGGCATAGATAATACATATAATAAAGGTGAACGCAGACTTGGCCGCACCGCACGCGCCGCAGTCCCCGCAGTCATCGCATTTTCTTTGTTGTCGTTTCAGGGTCTGCGGCAACTGCGACGCGGGTAGGTGTGCGAGGTGGCATAGAACTTCATATAAAGAATTCGAATGCGAAGACTGCGGCGCGTGCGGTGCGGCCAAGTCTGCGTTCACCTTAAGGCTAGGAATTACCATGGAATTAGGTACCGTCTGCGCTTGTGCTGCTTGGTATATAGGTGTACTGTAGTCTTCGTAGACGGGCCGTATGTTGTAGCGCTGATATCAAGGATATTTTAATAAACAGATATGTTATAAGCTCACAAAACAGCCAAAAAATTTGTTCCGCGCTGCAGTGGCAGCACACACACGCATTTGTTATTCACTGTACATTTCACTACAAGTGCAAATAATTAAAAAGATAGCATGTTATATCCAATAAGAAAAAAAGAAACAGCTATTGTTATCAGTTACGCATGAATGTAAACAATCATTTTTTTGACCACCAATCACAGCACGTTGGCATCATAGACTAACAAAATAATAAGACAGATGGCACGGCATCGTCTACCAAATTCATAGACGTTGTTTGTAAACCTAAAAACTAATAACTCTAAAGATAATTAAATGAGAAATTAAACACGATATAATAGGAAAAAGTGATTGATTATGTAATAAAAACAATTATCACACCTTCGAAAAGATTTAATTTTTTTTTGTCAGGAAGTTTTTTTTTGTTTTGGGATTATACTAGGTGTATTTTTGGTCTTGCTCAACCCGCTAGGAGATGATTCTACCCATGAAAACAAACAACTTTTGTTATGGAACCAACTCTGAAATCGCGAAAAAAATATCAGCTGTTTCTAAGAAAAGTTCAATGCCCTCGGACCATAATGTATGAACCAGCTGATATTTTTTTCGCGATTTCAGAGTTGGTTCCATAACAAAAGTTGTTTGTTTCTAATGGGTAGAATCATCTCCTAGCGGGTTGAGCAAGACCAAAAATACACCTTGTATTTATGAGCAGAATTGAGCCGAACTGTTGTATATTTATCAATAGCTTTAATTAAATGTATGCGATGATTACAATCGGGTGCCTATTGTTTGGAATGTTCCAAAAGTGAATAATAGTTATTTGTTATACATGAGTGCAAAGTTGCTTTTCGCGGGCTCAATTTTGATGACCGAGCAAGCGAAGGATTCTATAATTGAACCACGAGCGCAGCGAGTGGTTCAAAAATTAGAATCCTGAGCGTTAGCGCGGGAATCAAAAAAGCACAAGGTGAAAAATCTTTGCACTCGAGTGCAACACGTAACTTTTCATTCCCCCCCACCTCGGAAATGACTAAATGCAAAATAAAACATTTACAATCACAAGATACTTTTATTTTATTTTAAGTACATATTTACTACTATACAACATTATGATATACTTAGGTAAGTATTACAGAAAAATATTTATATCCATACTTGCTAATATTATAAATGGGAAAGTGTGTCTGTCTGTCTGTCTGTTTGTCTTTCTTTCACGGCAAAACGGAGCGACGCGCGACGGATTGACGTGATTTTATAAGTGGAGAGTTTTTAACAAATTAAAAAAAGTATGATGATTTGAAGCCACATACCTAGTGCACGCGATGTTCTAAATTCAAATTTACTTAACCTCTAGAGGTTAAAAACAGCGTTTGCGCTCAGATATTGAATAGCAAAAATACCATTTCCGAAGTGGTGGGATGAAAAATATTTTATTGGTATGTACGAAAGTTTTTAAAATATTAGACACATTCTCTATTATGTATTTTGGCAGTCGTTAAGTTTTTTTTAATTGCTAATAATTTAATTAAGGATAAGGCAAGGAAAACAGAAGAAGAAAATAACGAGAGGATAGAACGGTGACATTACTGCATTTTTGTTCTTTGTCCGGAGCCCACGCGTACTTGTCGCTCTCATAAAAAAGTGTATTTGCCATTTCTTTCTTTTTTCTATGCTCTAATTATCAGAATAATTACAAAATAATTGAAATATATTAATAAATCGAAGTATATTGCATACTTTCTTGTGGTGGCTTTGTGTTTACTTTGGTATTATAATTGGTAAACTTTCTAAACAAACAAGAAGGCATATTTTTTATTTATTTCGTTGCAGCGTGCAACGTATGACTCACAGCGATGCGTGACGCAGACTAAAGGCAAAAAAACCTAATTAGGCTCTAACTGAGTCTTCACTACGGCGCGCTCATATCATATCTGTTTAATTTAATATCATTGGCTGATGACAGCTCAGTGACAGTGACACGATTTTTGTACAAGTGTTTCAATGACAATTATATGAAGTGCAATTTGACACTTCTAACCTACTGAAGAATAGGGATTGGGTTAAAAAAATCGATTACTACAATATCCGATTTATACGAAATATTGATTTCATTTCGTTGTAATTTATAAATCGATTTAAGTTACAGATTTATTTATTTTATGACTGTAAATTTCTGAATTTTAGATGAAAGAAATTCTCAAATTCTCACTTGCCAGTGTTGGCAACACTGAAAAGTGAGAATTTGAGATTTTCAATTAAAAGAAAAAATATTTATTGTCAAGACTTGAGCACGAGCGATTTTGCTTACAAAAACTTATTAAAATTATAATAGCTATATGTTTAATTTTAAATATGCTTTTTCGTTGACATTTAGAAATCATCAAAAATATATTTAAACCAGCCGGCCCGTGCCCACTTCGTTTGGGCGCCAAACATTTTAACTTAAAACTCGAAAACATGCGCTTTCCCAGACATAAGACTGATCTAGATCGATTTCTCGTCCCCGAAAACCCCTACATATCAAATTTCAGCGAAATCGTTAGGGTCGTTTCCGAGATCACATGCTTTTTCAAGCAAATAGCGCCATCTGTCGGGCTGATTTGTGAATCTAAACCATCCAGGGCGCCACTCACTCAAACGCATACAGAAAAAATCTTTTAAATCGGTCCAGCCGTTTAGGAGGAGTTCAATGACATACACACGTACAGCAGAATTATATATATAAAGATAATAAATGTCGCTTTCATTGAAAACGAGCGATATTAGTAAGTTTGATTATTCGGTCATTTTTAACGATTATTGGTGTACAAGTGAAATTGAAGAGTCACAACACTACGGTTTAGTACCTTACTAGGTGACTTTGACACGACGTCGAGAAAAAATATTATCTAGTGTCAACAATGGTTATAATTGCTTTGTTTGAAAATTTTTAATGTAAATTAAGTGACTAAGAATTGTGCAGTTTGTGATAAAATAAAAATAACTTTAAAATTACGTGGTTTTACGGAAGAAATAAATGTCAATTTTTGAGTTACGCATATACAAAGTTGTGTCGTCATGAAAAGTATGGAACGTCAAATTGCACTTCTTATATTTGAAACATTATATAGGTATGGAGGCAATGAGGCATTCAGGGGGTAATTTGAATGACGATGCAATAATGAAACGAGAAAACGGCAAAATTCACCATTGACGTGAAAACCTGCGGGGGAGAAAAGCAATCGGACTTCCAGGGTCTCAAACGGACCTGCAGATACAAGTATGTAGGAATAGGAACTAACAAATAGTCAAGGTAACACTTGCATCACCGTACAACATTATTATGTCACTTATTTGATTTGTCACTTAAACAAAACAATTTCTAGATTATTATTTATTTTTTAATTGTTACGATTGCAAAGAAAATGTTTAGTCAAAATTTATCATTACAAATTTAAAGTAATAAGTTCTGTTGATTTCTTTTGCAGGTATAAACCATGTTTTCTATTCGCTGTATGAGTATTCCAATAAAGCAAGTAACCTCATTCAAACTCCACACCAGGAAGCATTCATCACGATATGATAGCATGCGTTTTTTTAAGAAAAACCTTGTAATGATTAACATTACATCATCTGGAATATGCATGGGTTTGGGTGATATTATACAGCAGGAACGTGAATACCAACAAGGCATTTTGAAAGAACGATATGACTGGAAAAGATTAGGTTTTTAAATCTTTTATTACTTTTCTAAATGTTTTTATTATGGGACATTAGTAAGGTACAACAGTATTGTACATTATATACTAAGGTCATTAAATAAAAAAAATACACTATATTTTTGAAATTTTTAGTGTGTAACATATGAAACAGACTAACATACATGCAACTATTTGTTTCAGTTCGAATGTTTATAATGGGAATGGGAATGGGCCCTTTGCATCATTATTATTATGTGCAATTAGACCGAATGCTACCCGCAAGTGACTTGAAAACAGTAATTACAAAAATTATCTTAGATCAATTAGTAGCTTCACCCATAATGATTGTATATTTTTTCTATACACTTGGGCTTCTAGAACAAAAACCATTACGAGATGTAACTGCCGAAATTAAAGAGAAGACTTTTTATCTGTATACGGTGAGTCAAGAAATTTAATGATTATGGTGAGAGAGTGCCTTTGTAGCCTATTCTAGATGTCACCGAGTCAGAACCGGTTAAGAACTAGCTGCATTATTTTTGAGACTTTGCACTCTAGCTTTTTGTTCCCTAAAAGGAATTGAATCATCTTACCTTAAAAGTGCAATTCAACCACAATCCACTGCCACCGCTTACTCTAACTTGCAGTGTCGACACTCACCAACGGAGTTGGTGCGCCTACAAAGCAAATAGCTAACACGTTTCTCCCTTTTTTCCATCTAGTGATGGGTGTAGACAATCTTACTGACCATACCAGTGTTCCAACTTCCACAATAAACGCGATTTCAGCAATTTTCGATGGGTACTTTTAGGGCAGGCCTTTGCATACCTTTCGGGGCAGAAGGTGTTCTGAAGTTCCTATGGCACAGGTTGAGCACTGGTCAGATTGCCTCGATAGTGGCCTATGGACTAGGTCACTGCCCTGTCCAATAGGCGAGACGACAAAAAAAAGTAACTAGTCGTCACCCGTCAGTTACATCATAAAAAAATTTTGGATACGTATTTTTGGTTTTTTCTCGTAAACGAAAAATTACGACGATACAGTGTGTTGAAGTTTCGCATGACGTCACGATCTGATCAATACAATTTTTGCTGATAGTGACGTCAAAAGCCCCCACTACGGAACTTTGTTGCTCTTTATCTTTGTATAAGTTTATTAATTTGATCAAGCAAAATATACGGATTCAGCAACCGTTCTCCGATGACCGATTCGCCATTGGACTGTTCGTCGACAGGATGGTTCATTTATTTCCGTTTCGCCAACAGGCCCTTTACCTTTGGACATTTCGCCGACAGAACCTTCCATATGCGTCACTTTCGACGACAGCCCTTTTCAGCTACTAAGTGTTTCGCCGTCACGACGATAAACCAATAACTCTTTTAACTACAGACCTGTTCATCTACGACGAAGAATTCGCCGTCAATCTTAAGACTTAAGACATAGATCCCATCTATGTCTTAAGTCTTAAGATTGACGGCGAATGTGATTTTTTGTAACATTGCTTATGTTACAAAATACTCACGTATCTTCTTACCTTCGGTTGCCCTTTATGTTCCGGAGTCATGGTAACTATTATAACTATTCCGCAACCCCGGCAGGCGTTAGCCCTATTGGGCCCCTTTTCACAGTGATGGTGCTGGCAAGGCTGGTCACCTGGCCCTAATCTATTAAATTCTCTCCAAATGCAGTATACGGACCGGGAGCATGCGACAAACACTGTGGTCTTTTTCAGTTACTTCTTCCAGCCAACCGGCCGATCTGTGTGTCGTCCGCGTAATAGGTCAGATCCATCTGCGCCTGCACTCGCTTTCCCCGCTTTGCTTACCGGTTTTATATGAGTCACAAACTAGTTCATAACTCCCTTCTCACTTTCCACTAAAGCGGAGCGGAGTTCGCTTTGGTGGACAGATTCGCATTCGCTTCGCTTACTTGCATCCAGTATTAGGATTAGTGTTTGTGTTTATGTACAGGGCTACTTAGAAATAATATTAAAGCAAGGCAAAAAATAGCTAACAAACCGAGCCTTTAGCGTCGACTTATTGACGACCCTTTTTTTATTCTGTAGCTGCATTATTCTAGGTCACTTTAGTTAAATAGCACTTAATGCAAAGCCTTTAACTTTAACAAAAAGCTGACGGTGAAGGCTCGAAAGTGTCAAACGCATGCTAATTGCTGGAATATTCAGAAGGTGTGAAAATAATGTAATCTAATTGATATTTTTTCTTTGTTTCAGCGCGACTGTATGTATTGGCCGCCAGTCCAGTTTATTAATTTTTATTTTTTACCTTCACCTTACAGAGTAGTATACATAAACATAGCGACTATGCTGTATAACATCTTTCTATCGTACGTAAAACATGATTATGAAAATAAACCAGTGGCGTAACTAGACAATTAGTTTCAGGGTCCACATCACATTGAGGGTTTCCTGATTAAAATAATATTTTTTATCCAATGTATAACAATGAGACATACGGGTTCCATAGTTTTATTAGTAGGTCGATTATTACTTATTACTCGTTAACTTGTGAAGCCAACTGTGATAGTTTTCCTTTTAATCTTTATCGAAAACAATTTAGCTGACAGAGAGTCGATGATATTTAGTTTTAATAAAAATGCTTTTTACTGACTACAATTACTATAAATAGGCGGACTATGCCTAGAAGTAGGTATGATTGTATTAAAGTGCTGCGTAATTATGGCAATGCAGAATATGGGGGCCTATTCGAATTTTCATACACCATCACAAAAAAAAAAATAAGTAACCCACAGGAAAAAAAATCGTTCTCTATGGTTTTTGGGTTTTTGATTGGAAAAATATAGAACACGTCCGGCTCATGGTTACAGTTACGCCACTGGTATTAGGTAGGTCTTGTCTTGCATTTGAATAATCACAGACAGAATACCAGCGCTGCGTCTCTTTGACGCAGCTTCATGCTGAGGTAGGTGCCTTTTCTGGCCTCGCACAGGATCTATTTTGTAAGCTTTGTTTGTTAATTGTTACTGTTTTAATTTGTGTCTGTGTGTGTCCAGAATAAATGTGTTTTCTTTCTTTCTTTCTTTCTTTCTTTCTTTCTTTCTTTCTTTCTTTCTTTTTCTTTCAGACAAAATAAAATAATTACATGTTGTGTAGGCTAAGTATAGCCTTTGTTAAGAATACCTATTCAGTACAATTGTATTAGTTGAATATTAAATATGATTATTAAATTGGTTTCCTATTTTCACTGTAAAACTTGTCACGTGATAGTCTAAAAAATTTTTACAATATAATATAGGGGCAACCCGATGAACTCAAAACCGATAGGTGTTATAACTAGTTTTTTTATTGAACAAAACACCGGTTTTTAGGTTGTCCTTCTCTATACTGTTATTACACAAAAACATCGTTTTGCACCATTTTTTTACTGTCGCGCTGAAAATTATTTTACCTTTGCTAACCGTAGGTGCGAGATACCTATATTTATAATACTTAATACTAATTAAGCGGAAGGAATTTTTGTTGTTTATATAGACGCGTCGTACGTAATGACCCTGCGGTTGAAGCGCTTTCCTCCTCTCAAGTAAAGTGGTTTTGGGATCAATTCCGGCCGGGCAAGTAGAAACCATTGTGACTTTAGTCTATACTAATATTATGAAGAGGAAAACTGTTTGTTTGTTTGTTTGTTTGTAATGAATAGGACCAAAAACTACTAAACCGATTAAAAAAATTATTTCACTATTCGAAAGCTACATTGTCCACGAGTAACATAGGCTATATAATATCACGCTATGTCCCACGGGACCGAAGCAGTAACCAAAAACCTAAAGTAACGTGGGTGAAAGCGCGAGGAACAACAAAACATCTTGAGGAAACCTGGACACATATAATAAAACAGTAGAAAAAAAATTGAGGGGTGCTTAGAAACAGTAATAGATCTGAGAAAAAATCTGACTGTTGTTTGCTCACGCTAATCTTCGGAACTACTCGACGGATTTGAATGTATTTTTATTCATATATAGCACCAACCGCCACACACCAGCTAAACTATAAGAGAAACAAAAAAGGTACCATAGCAAAAAAAAAACCACGTGATGAGCATTTTCTGCTGAAAGAATTTTGAAGATCTGGAACACCTGATGTGAAACTCCAAAAGCCCAGCTATGAGCTACACCATAACACATAGGAATGACTTCTTAGCAAAAGTTGTTCGGTCTGATGGGTCTTTATTGGTGACTCATAAAAATCGAAGATCAAGAACATCTGATGTGGAAATCAAAAGCTATCACTAATTTCACTGTATGTATAATGTAAGGCGCCGCAATATATAAAAAAAATAACATCTGGAAATGAAACGTCGTCGAAATTAACCGGGGCGATGCGAGCCTGAGGCTATAGTAGTTACCGGAAGGTTTTTATCAGACGCAAATCATTGAGATAAATTGTCCTGGGGGCCTACCACAAGCCCTTATAGCAGTATTACTTCGATATTACTTTCAGTGGGAAAGAGACAGCGCTAGACAACGTGTCTTACGCTGTCACTTGCACACTCTGGAACAAAACAATCTTACTAACGTCATGGTAAGGGGGCAGGAATGGAGTTTCTCGGCTTAGTAGGCGTTTTGGCCGCGGAGTTTCGCCCGCTCCGGTCGAAATGGGAATTTTCCGAATTTTACTAATACTTTTGAAGTAAAATGTAATGGCCCAGTTGTGAAAGACCCGCCTCTATTGTAAGAAGTTGTTTTTTTGTGGGTACAAATCGGGCAAGTACAATGTACTTATGTTTTTTTTTTCTTTCAAATATACCTACTTTCTCAAAAATATTTTGGACTTCACTGACCTTGCTCCGTGACCCTGTGCCTCAAAAAACACGTAAAACTGTTAGTCCTGGTTGAAATTTAATAGAACTTTAATTGACAGTCTTTACGGGTAGTAAGAAGTCCGAAGTCCCAGCGTTGCCAAGAATTTCTGTGTCGTTCAGTAAATGCTAGGGATATGATGAATATTTCCGAACGACAACTAATTTTGTACGATCAGAACTTCTGAAGGTAAAAAACTAGCTTTTTTATTTGCGTCCGATGAAACATTCCGGTGACAAAAGATGGCGTCTTTATCTTTGACGGTAGCCTGGCATGTAGCCGGCTCTCTCTGTCCCTTTGTCGTCGGTGTCCTGCCGCGCTCATGATAGGCTGCCAGTTCACTGGAGTGGAGCAGTTTTTTTCGTGAGATTGTAAACACGATTTACACCTTCCGATCCAATCCATTTGTCGGAAATCCTAAATTTAAGCCATTTTTTACAAACCCACCGATGTGTTTATAAAATGGGAATCTGTTGCACAATACATAAATGTATGATTTCGTCCGATATTAGGATCGAATCAGATAGGATAGGATTGGAAGGTGTGGATTGTGCTTTAATCTTTATGCGTTTTTCTTGGTGATTTTTTACTCGCCAACCGCTTCTTCGCTCCAGTGGTCAGGCAGCCTAAGGCGTGGTGGTATATAGCTCTAAGGCGATCCTAGGCGGACGATTCAACACGATAGCTTTGAAATTACGAACCGCGCCCGTCACTTTGCATTTGTAACTGCGATCGCTTTCAATCGCCCGCCTAGGACACAGCGCAATGGAGCAATTTCATTGGTCGATAACTCGTTCGGTGTACAGCATACGGGGAGTCCCCGCAACCTATGAAAGTTACAAGTCGATACGTTTTCGTTACACCGTCTGCGGTCTAACGAAAAACTTAACTTCCTTTACATAAAAAAATGAGGACATGACATGACACACCTTATTAGGATTTTAATTTAAAAATAAAAACTTTCTAAGTACCCGACGGCGGGAGGCGTATTAATAGGTTAATCCATGCTGTCAATTGCTGTCACACTATTTTATAACGAACAAGTCACTTTAAAGTGAATTAAGTAAAAAAATAATATCAAGAAAGTGCTATCTGAGCGAGATATTTTACGCCAAATTTGTTTTGGTGACTACTAACGCCTCAGTGGGAAAACAATGAACTAAATTACAATCACCTGACTGATTTTACGTCCGCTCTGTTCAAAGGGCTATGTTACAATCAGCTATCTAGTTGGACGTTGAGTGATGCTTGTTTTATCAACGTTCGGCCTAGCCATTCAATTAAATGTCGACTCGTCATTCAATGAACGCGCTAGTCATACAATCAAATAGCTGATTCAACCAGATGACTGCGACAGATATACAGCTTGCGGGTCGTGAGTCAAAATGTCAAATAATTTTTTAACATTATTCAATATCATTCGTGAGTCTGAGTGATTTTTTGTATTTCGAGAGACGCTGCGCAAAATGGCTGATCGCTTTACGGATTCGCAAATGTTAAAACCAGTGGAGATCTATTGAGATTACGATTGTTTTTTTTCTTCAGTGAGGCTAATAGCTTCTTCTACAATAAGACACAAACACTCAAAATCGTTCCACATAACAATAATTGTTGATCCATGGCAAGAACGTCTGTTTCAGTGCCACTCTTGTATAACTGGCGACGAACATGGAGGTACTCCTACACCCCGCACGCGGGCCCTATCGACTAAACTAATGAAAACGATTTCGCGAATGCGGACCCTGTGGCACGCATTCCAGAAATCTCTCGCACCCGGCATGGGGGCCCTATCGACTAATGAAAACGGTTCTCCGAATGCGGGCCTTGTGGCACTCGTGCCAGAAATCTATCTATATACAGGGTGTCCCACGGCTATGCCACATGGAGGGAAAGTACCTTAAATATTGCAGATAGAATATTTTGCTGAAAGAAGACATTATTTGAATTTTAAAAACATTTTAAACTGTACTCATAGATATTTAAATAATTACATAGTTGAACCGGGAATCGAACCTGTTACTCGAGAAAATTAATCAGCCTCTAGTTTTATCATACCGATCGAAAGGCTTCATCATAAGGATTATTTTTTGCTAAATAACATAATGTCAAAAATAAAAGAAAGACCATGAATTTTAACATTTTAATACAAAAATAGTCAATTATTGAAATGCTCAAAATGAGTCCATTCTTCTTAAATACAAAGTGATAACTTTTGATTATTTCGTTCCCTAACGATTTTTAGGTCTTGTTGTGATGGATATTTATTTATTTAAATGATGCGTACTTCTCAAGTGGGTAGATTAATTAGTTATAATAAGTAGTTATGATGGTCAATGTATGTCCTTACGGCAATGTAAGCTTTTAACTTTTCTGGACAAAATTTTACATCTAATGTAAAAATTCACGGTCTTCCTTTTATTTGTGACACTATGTTATTTAGCAAAAAATAATCCTTATGATGAAACCTTTTGATCGGTATGATAAAGCTACAGGATGTTTATTTTTTTCGTGGAACAAGTTCGATTCTTGGCCAAACCATTTAATTATTTAATTTTTAATGCAGTTTTAATTTGTTTTTAAAATTCAAATAATGTCTTCTTTCAGTAGAATGTTCTATCTACAAAATTTAAGGTACCTTTCCTCCATGTGGCATAGCCGTGGGACGCCCTGTATATATGCGGGCCCTATCGACTTAAGGTAAGCGTCCACTAGTCGGTGTCACGCAACGGATTGTAGTATTATTTGTATAGAAACTCATATAAGTGCGTCCACCTGTCCGCATCGTACGCATCGCACATCGGCAATGCCGACACCGTTGCTCCGAGAGGCAACTTTTGCGATGCCTTTCGATGACGTCATACGGAATGCCGATCAGTGGACGCACTCCGCGCGCTCGCTCTGCATCGTCAGCCATTTGTTCATCGCTTTCCTCCATTATCACAGAGTCCACACGTGCGTTCACTATGAAAATCCGAATGAACTGGCATCGTCAATCCGTACGCTGGTACTCACCGTCGGTAATCGGTACGCTGCCGGTACAGTGGACGCACTGTGAAACATTTATCCTTTTTGTGCGATGCGTCCGTTGCGTACGATACCGACAAGTGGACGCTTACGTTAATGCGCCATAATGTTTAAACTTCATAGCAAATTCGACAGTCACTTACTTTCATCTGTCTATAGCTTGTGATTAGTGACAGAAGCAAGAAGTCACCAAAAAAAAATTAAGCAAGAAAGAATGTCATAATTTCATAATAATCGTGGTTCACGAGGTAGGAGGAGGAAGGAAACCTGCGAGGAAGAGAATATTAGAATCGCAAGATCTCAAATTTATTAGCAGATACAACAAGTATGTAGGCACTTGAGAAGTAATCAAGGTAATGTTCGTATTGCATTGCATCATGACCACCAGGTTTCTTTTACTAGTAAATCTACAAAGTAAATACTGCTTATACTGTTTTGTATACTTTTTCAGGTTTATACAATGTTTTCTATTCGCTCGTGTGTTGGAATAAAGCAAGTTACCCCAATTAAACTATCAAGCAGGAATATATTTGGTGCTGGGATAACATTTTTTTTTAAGAAATACTTATTGTTAACTAACACTTTAACATCCGGATTGTGCATGGGTTTAGGAGATTTATTAGAGCAAGAACGGGAATACCAGCAAAACAAAATATCAAAAAGATATAACTGGACAAGATTAGGTTTAATTTTTTTTAGTCTTTCATAGTTTTTCTTATCGTATTTTATTTATTGTACATTATAGTAACTGTTAAGAAGTAGGTAAATAAAAAAACATAGACAACTAAGTAGCTCTAAGGCCTAAAACATACACAAGCGACGTAAGGCAGCAGGCGTGGAGCAAGCGTGGCGCAGGCGTGCGCCGCTTCAAAACGATTTCATACAAAATGTATGCAGGCGACGTTTTTGAATTATACTGAAGCGACGCGGGGCAGACACCGAAACGGCGCGCGGCGTGTCCGCGCCGCGTCTCTTCAGTATATTTCAAAAACGTCGCCTGCATACATTTTGTATGAAATCGTTTTGAAGCGGCGCACGCCTGCTCCACGCCTGCTGCCTTACGTCGCTTGTGTATGTTTTAGGCCTAAAGCTAGGTAACTATAATTTTTCTGTAAACAAAAACAGTGACTGATTGATAAATGCAATTAATTCTTTCAGGTCAAATGTTTGTGGTGGGAATGGGAAAGGGCCCTCCACTTCATTATTATTATTTGCAAATTGACCGTGTGCTCCCAATAACTACCGTTAAAACAGCTATGAAAAAAATAGCTATAGATCAATTTATAGCTTCACCTATAATGATTCTATATTTTTTCTATGCATTGGGGGTTCTAGAAGAAAAACCATTACAAGATATTACAGAAGAAATTAAAAAGAAGTTTGTTTTTCTATATATGGTGCGTCAACCACCTCAAAACTTATAAGTAGACTTGCTGTTGTTACTCGCGGTTAGTCGTTGGTTAGTGCTTTGCTCCCGTGGCACATGACGTGATTAAAGGTCATAGCTCATTAGAGTCACCCGGCAGCCACCCCGCACCGCCTCGACGCACGGCGTCAACTCGTTGTCGATGGGTGGACCACCCGCGGACCGCGGTCAACCAGTGAACGCCGAGGCGTCAACGAGTTTTCGCCGCTTGGTCCACGAATTTTCGAGTAGTTTGTTAATAAAATCAATTGCAGGCAGCGCGCGGCCCACTCGTGGCCCGCGCGTTGTCAACGCAAGGCAGGCATTCGATCAGCGAGTTGTCACCGAGTGGCCCACCCGCCGACCGCGCGCGAAGGGCTTATTACCGAGGCGATCCGGTGACGCTACGGAGTTGATATAGTGAGCGCATGCCCATACAAATCCATATAAAGAATACTAGCCGCAGGAGGCGAGTCGGTGCGGAGTTGGTGCCGGTTGGCTCTAATGAGCTATGACCTTAAGACTACGCGCAAACGTTTGCGGCGCGTCTATACAAAATATGTATATGAAAAAGTATGTTAAGGGGCCAGCGCTGGCCACTAGTGGCCGTGATCAGTGGCCCGTTTGCGCGGACCGCGGACCCTATATGTTACTCGCTAATAATGTAGCCTGTAATGGGGAAAAGATTTTTAAAATCGGTTCAGTATTTTTAGATTTTTCCATTACAAACTCTATATAGATGATATCATGCATGCATTCCTGGTATGGGTACCTCTCAGCCTTAACAGCAATACAATTTTTATTAGATAACTTACCTAATGATAATTAGAGCATGATATCTGATATCCTTGACTGACTGATATTTTTTCTTTGTTTCAGAGCGATTGTTTGTATTGGCCGCCAGTGCAATTTTGTAATTTTTATTATTTACCATCACAATACAGGGTCACTTACCTAAATTTAGCGTCTATGGTGTACAACATCTTCCTGTCGTACGTAAAATATTATGATGCACGAAAGGTTTAGCTAGTCGTAGAGTCCGTAAGTGACTTAAATGAACAAAAATTTGTTTACATTACATGTCTGAGTTTGGATCACAGAAAGTCCCTTAAAAGTACCTATCGAATTCGAACTTGACCGGTTCAGTAGATTCGGGGCAAATTGGCTGAACGGAAGATAGACAAATACCAACACGGAGGATTTTGATTTTCATTTAGTAGTAAAGGGTACCAGGTTGCGAGACTCGGGTCGCGCGCGCCACGAACAAGTTGTATAGGTGCTGATTCTCTTGTTCACAAATTAAACCAAATATAAGTTAGTACTCTTTTCATTTCATTAGGAAAAGGACAGAAGATGAACTGAAGAAACTGACTAAACGCCTGAAGAAAATTGTGTATTTTTAGTCGCCATGTTTTTAATCGCGTCTAATGGAACACTCCATCCTTAATTTGACAGGATCGAACTAATATTTAATCATCTGTCTTTTTCTTAATGAAATGGAAAGAGAAAGATGCACTGAACTTAAATTTAGTCTACTAGTTTGTGAAGAAGGGAATCGGCACCGTGTCACAAGTTGCGACTTTCAATTGGTGGCGCCACCAAGTGAGACACCCGCCATACATTTTGCTGGTGGCGCAACCTGGTCTCCTAATGGAATATGGCTCTGAATAAAAACAAAAATATGGCTATTAATACAATGTAATTTGACCTCTTAACAAATAAATTTCTGCGGTACTTTCTATGGAATAGTTGCAGATCTAGCTAGTCCGTAAGAATCACTTAATTTAACGGTTTTATTTTTTGAGATGAGGATCAAGATTCTTTATACAATTTATATTTTTATGGATGTGATGCGTAGGTATATTTTTTAGCAAAGTAACGTCAACGTAGCATTCATAAATTTTAATAAATTGAATTTCGTGGAAATATTTTAAAATATTATTTTGTTAAGAAATTTTAAAACATCTGAATTGTAGACATGCTGTTATTCCGTCGAAGTGTTGATAGTTTGAAACAACATTTGGCCACATTGAATCAGCGAAATACAATCCTACGAATCATAAATTTGTTCTATTTTATTTAATCAGCTTATGTACAGTCACAAGCAAAACCGTGTGTACACCGAACAACTGTGGCCTGTCCTGTAGTCTGGACACTGGTGCCGATTCTCTTATTCACAAACTAACCTTAATTTAAGTGCATCTTTCTCTTTCCATTTCATTACGAAAAGGACAGAAGATAAAATATTAGTTAAGTCCTATCAAATTTAGTCACTCCATAGATAATTTAGATGCGTTTTAAAACATGGCGACTAAATATACGCCAACTTTCCTCAGGCGCTGTCTAATTTGACAGGATTAAACTAAAATGTATCTTCTGTCCTTTTCTTCAAGAAATGGAAAGAGAAAGATGCATTTAACTTAAATTTAGATATGTTTGTAAACAAGAGAATCAGCACCATTGATAAAGTTCATGGAATTATCTAAGGTGTTAAAAAATTAACTGCAAGAAAGAACTTCGTCCACTTACCCAACATCAAAAATTTTTTTTGGAGCACTTATATTTTGACATAAAACAATTTAGTTAAATACTTTTTGCGCACCGTCGCATGTCGTATCATCGTCGACGCCGGTGCGCGTGCACCGTACAGGTCGCATATTCAATAATTATGTGCGAAGTTAAAATATTGCTTAAGAAAATAAGATTTAGAGAAAATAAGATTTACAGGGAATTTATCCCTGTAAATCTTATTTTCTTTTGAGAAGATTTAAAATTTGGGCTCTCAAACCAGATGCACACCCGAAACGGGTTGGTTATTTTGAAATCTTTCCGCAAATATTTTTTAATTATCATTCTAAACAAGTACTTACTTTTCTTGCAGTTAATTTTTTAACACCTTATATTTTAAGTTGTTATGAATACCTTCTAGAGCTTATCCAAATTATTACTTTGGTGGTACCCATGTTGGCTCTATACTCCAAATCTCCGACTATTGTTTACGCCGTGGCCTCGTAATGACAACTGCCGAGCTTGAGGAGCTGGGTTCATAGGAAGTTTTATATCACATAGAACAAATTATATGTATTATTTAAACATTTAAATTATACGTATTTTATTTATTACCGGAACATTATTAAATATTAAATTATTTATATTTATATGTTTTAATTAAACTTCCTCTGAACCTCTTTGTTAAAAAAACCGTGTTAAATTCCGTTGCGTATATGACGATTTACGATATACGACTAGTGGGAAACCAGATGCAGGACCAAGTTGTATGTGCTTTCTGAAGCACGGGGGTGTCGCTCCACCAACTTCCAAACTCTGAGCAACTACATGGAAAGAATTTCCATTTAAACTCGATCTAGATTCGAACCCACGGCGTGGACAAGATTATTAAGACTGATATTTGTAATGGGTATAGAAGCAATTTACCACAAAAGTAATAATTTGGAATACCCGCCATCCTTATACAAAACTTTAACCTACAAAGAAATACAAAAATAAGCAGTGGTAATAAGCATTTATTTTATAGACTAAATTATAAGAATACAACATCCTTAATAATATTTTATAATTAACTTTTATTTTTATAAATAGACACCACAATGATGCACCTCATACACGCAACCTTGTGGCGAAAGTCTTTAACCCCAGCACATAGTCCAGTCATCTTTTCTCGTTTGTAACTTTACAATGATGCGATACAGGGCCAATGCTGGTCCTAGAGGTAGTCCCAGACCTCTAACAATGTCAGCGCGCCGCGCCATGCTCAATGCTTGACCGTCGAATTCCTGAAAAAGAATTATAGGTATTTAGATTGGTATTTATACATATTTAAATTAGTTATTTTCAAAACAGAACACATTTTTTTCCGAAATCATGCAGTGAAGTTTTTTGTAACAATTATTACCTGCTCCTTAAGAATAGGTGCAGCTTCAGGCAAGTGCTTTGAAAAATATTCAAACGCATCATCAGTTGTCCAATTAGTTATGTCTGGGATACTTGGATCAATGGGCAAGTCTTCCAGTTTCGAAGGAGCTCTGTCAAGCTCATGTGGTTTTAAGAATGGGTCCACAGATGGAGAATTTTGTGCATTATATTCCATACTTCGACGTATAGCAGGAGACCCTACTACTGCCGGTCGAGATTCTAGGCAGTTATTGCACTCCCATTGGTCCCAAGCTTTTAACCTTTCTGGTATGCGTGGACTATGACAAAGAGCGTGATAAGCATCAGAACATATACTACAGACGGTTAAAATGCCCTGCAATAGAATGTAAAACATGTTAATATGATTTATACATACAACATAATCCATTATGTCTAGGTTTGAAATCGTAATACAAAACTTACAGCATCATTAGTTTCACAACAAACCACACAGGTTTTACAATGTGGACATTGCCAGGTATTGTCAGGTCGAGGTTTCAAAATACCAGAACCTGACTGAAGACAACTCAAGTGAGCCTTGTTGTTACAATCTCTGCATTCAACCAATCTATCATTAGACCCGCGGGGTTTTTGCACAAGGCAAACCGAACATACTCCTCCTGATGTCTCATGTGGTAAAGATTCTTCTTGTTCCAGTTCATCACCACTTCCATCTAAAGATAGTTGGCTTTCAGATAATGGTGTTCCCTCAACGTCTGACTTTTGAAGCCCAGCTGAAATGAGTCTCTTCTTAATTGTACTTTTATTTAGTGACCCGACTGGGCGGCCTCTTTTCCGCTTGCTTGGTACATTGTTGTCAGACGGGTCAAACACCTTTTTAGCCATTTTACGTCTTTCGCCGACACGCACAGCCGCATTGCGAGAGGTGCTGCTGCTAAGGCCATTGCTAGATGATCCACCACCTCTTTTCTTTGGCCTCCCTCTCATTCTTTGAGGTGAAGATCTGCATGAAGAATTTGCTGATGAAGTCATCTGGAAATAATGTAAATATTTCAAGTTTGTTTTTTTTTCTAATTTGATTTATTTCAGTTTACAATTTACAAAATTTCAGAGAAATGACACTAGATGAAAAAAAGTTGACAATATATAATATAAAAAGTTTGCATTATGATATGAAAAATATAAAAAGTTTGCATTATGATTTTAGTTGTCTATAATTTAGTAATCACATTCACCACCCTTTAGAGGATTTTGCTATTGTTATCAGAACAGTGTTTTTTTATCAAAATATAAACTATTTTGCAAAGCTTATCTACCATGTCAAAATGCACAAACATTTTGTAAACAACCCATCCTGAATTAATTGTTTAAGTTCAAAATCACTCAGATTAGAAGAGTATATCTCGGTTGGAAGTGTAGCTGCTCCCAGCTAGAGAGGAAGTTCCCTTGTGTACTGAACCTATTTTTTAGGGCTTCGCCCCCCCGCCGTTTTGGAAAATCTAACTGTAAACATGG
Source organism: Athetis lepigone (assembly GCA_033675125.1). Taxonomy (NCBI): domain Eukaryota; kingdom Metazoa; phylum Arthropoda; class Insecta; order Lepidoptera; family Noctuidae; genus Athetis; species Athetis lepigone. The sequence continues at coordinate 8,948,072 of CM066229.1, forward strand.
CATGGTTTTTTATTAAAACGGACCAATCCAGTGAAGATTAGTTGTTTTCTTCAAATTATACATGGTCAAGTACACATCATCAGGCAGGTCATGTGATCGAGACACAATCCTTGTTGACCATGATTCACAAACATGATAGAATGAACTTAGAGAAATAATAGCGGCAAATCTTTGACAAGCACATTGAGGCTAGTAAATGAACAAACAATAGTTAATAATCATACCTTTGTATTGTTGAAATCAGCAGTGTACTCAAATTTGAAGCTATCGGAGCTATCTCCATCATGGTCAGCGGGACCCAATGCCAAGTTCCCATTTTGTAGTTTTACTAAACTTCCTGATGATAATTCTTTATTGACTATAGTCTCTAATTGTTTCTTGGAATACTTTGATCCTTGGGAACCTGCGGCTGCCACTAGATCATCAAAAGCAATACCATTTTCCAAATAGCTTTGGTCCTGGTAAATAAGAGTAGCAATTGCTGAAGTTATTACTCTTCGCTCACTTGTTGCAACTGATGAAGACATTTCTATAAACAAAAGAAGGAAATAATGTTACATGTATAATTAAAGCATCATAATCTTTAATATTTAATGGACAGAAGTGACTGGATACTTCATAGGTTATTTTATCTCATAACAAACTATGAGAAACTTGCTGCTGAATATTATTCAAACAGGTTTAACTCACTGTTGTTTTTGTTTGATTTTTTTCGCCACTTAGCAGCGTTTCTATAGCTTACATTATCTTTATAATCAACTTTGAAAATACTTTTCTCCTTCAGGCAACGTTTGAGATCGGCTTTAGTGTCTTTTGGTACGACTTTGTAAATCTTTAACATAAACTTGCAAATTCTATTTATATCGGGGCGTGATTTACGTGAACGCAAGTGATCAATAGCGGCCAAAATCTGATTTTTATACTTTATCTCTGACATTTCTGGAAAATAAAAAAAGAACAAAATAAGTAGGTAGTAGAAAAAAAATAAAGCGAAGTTTTTTAAATAATTCAATAGTTAGAATTTGTAGAAATGACAAACTTTTATAAAAAATTATAATTTACAAAAAAGCGTAAAGTGTTTAAAAAACTAGACCAGACCTGTACAAAATCATGCCGGCGGTTTTTGAATCAAGCATGCAGCTTCTTTTGAATATAATAAGCGAAGTTTAATAATATTATGACGAGGCGCTGATATAAGTGGTTGATTTGTATTCAACCAAACCTTCTCATTTATATTTCTCTTTATCCACACGTCACTGCAAACAGTTCTTCAACTAAATTATTCTATATTTAGTTCTTATTATCTAAATTTGCTTACACTTTACATAAATTTAGTGAGATACATATCAGTAACTTAAAAAGTAAAAAACAATGAAAAATTACAGGAGTATGTTATTTGACAATACTAGGGGTGCGTTCTTAAAAGGGTAAGAATTACACGGAGTAGTGCGAAAGTTACTCTAGAGCGTTCCGAAATGAGCCGAGTGAAACCGAGGGTAACCGAACAATTACTCGACAGCTACCCGAGCAGTATTTTGGAACAGAGTAATTTTCGCACTGACAAGTGCGATTTCTCACCCTTGGCTGAGCGTCGTTAAAAATTACCTGACATATGTCAAAATCATATATGCGCCAATGTTGAAGTTTGATGTTGAAGAATGGATTTACTAAAGTAGAAACGAACAGGTAGTACTTATTTATTTGCAAAATATGTTTAAAAACACAATTTTCCTTCTTTGCAATAGCGATAAAAGGTTATGTTGACAGTGTCATCATACGATCCTAACCATCATGACCCTAACCCGTTCCAAAACAGTAAATCGCTCTGTAGCGTTCAAAAACAGTATAGCCGTTCTCTTTCTTTCGTTGTTTCTATCTCTTTTTAATTTCCGAGTGAATTATTCGCACGTTTTGGAACGCACCCTTGAAGTAAAAGTTAGAGCTAGGGTGCGTTCCAAAAAGGGTAAGAATTACACGGAGTAGTGCGAAAGTTACTCTAGAAGTCTAGATCTAGAGCGTTCCGAAATGAGCCGAGTGAAACCGAGGGTAACCGAACATTTACTCGACAGCTACCCGAGCAGTATTTAGGAACGCTTTCGGTAGAGTAATTTTCGCACTGACAAGTGCGATTTCTCTCCCTTGGTTGAGCGTCGTTAAAAATTACCTGACATATGTCAAAATCATATATGAGCCAATGTTGAAGTTTGATGTTGAAGAATGGATTTACTTAAGTATAAAACGAACAGGTAGTACTTATTTATTTGCAAAATATACTTAAAAAACACGATTTTCCTTCTTTGCAATAGAGAAAAAGAGTTATGTTGACAGTGTCATCATACGACTCTCACCATCTTGACCCTAACCCGTTCCAAAACAGAAAATAGCTCTGTAGCGTTCAAAAACAGTATAGCCGTTCTCTTTCTTTCGTTGTTTCTATCTCTTTTTAATTTTCGAGTGAATTCCTCGCACGTTTAGGAACGCACCCTAGAGTCACTATTGTTGTAGTCTTAGTCTGTCAGTGCAGTGTCAGTCATTCATTCATATCATCTCTGTTTTTTTTTTCGCGATTAAATGTCAATTTTGACTTGGTAGCGAAGCAGCTTCAAGCGATGCATCGCTAGTCTCACTTTCACGTAGAATACGAATCACATTACTTCCGTTCTCCGTATTAGCCACAAAATATTTATATTACTAAGACTTGGCTTTATTCATTGCTTACTTGACACAGTGATTATTAGTAAGGGCATAATATTATAAAGAGGTAGTAAGTTTGTAAACTCGAACTCAAAACTCAAAACTATTTTATTCAAATAAACCATTTACAGGTACTTTCGAATCGTCAAGGTGTCAGTCTGTCAGAAAATTGAAGCTAGTTGCTCGTTCCAAAAAGTAGATCACATGGAGAAGAGTATAAGATACGATAAGGATAAGTTTGTATGTAGGGGGTAATCTCTGGAACTACTGGTCCGATTTGAAAAATTCTTTCAGTGTTAGATAGCCCATTTATCGAGGAATGCTATAGGCTATATACCATCAGTCACGCTACGACCCACAGGAACGGAGCAGTAACGAAAAATGCGGGTGAAAACGCAAGGGACAGCTAGTAACTAATAAAAATTGGTTGCCTGTAAAGTCGGTATACGGGCGAAAGTTTTACGTGACAACGACTTTGAGTGGTAAAATAATTTTAATGTGAATATTCATTCGTATAGTAGGCTCGCTCTGTCTCTCTCGCTCTTAGGCGGGCTAACTGTGCTCGAGTGGAAGGGACGCGTGCCTTTCACTTTTTATGTCTGTCTCTCTCGCTCTTAGGCGGGCTAACCATGCCCGAGTGGAAGGGACGCGTGCCTCTCACTCGCTCTCATTGTGAGCGCATAACGTGAGCGGAGCGTAACGCAGTTTCTTGAAGTGTCACCCGGCAAACCAATTTATAAGACGTTGTCACGTCAAAAACATGTCACAAAACTGTAGTAGGATCAGTCCACCCACAAAGTAATAATATGTATTTATTTATAAATTATGTAAGTATGTTTATCAGTTGTCTGGTCACCATAGTACAAGCTCTGCTTAGTTTGGGATCAGATGACCGTGTGTGAGTTGTCCAAGGATTTATTTAAAGTCCAGTGTATATACTAAAGGTCTGGTTACACACACTACATAGTGCTATTTTCTGGCGTTGACGTATGCAATATTGTATAGCTTGGTTGGTGATACAAGTGTGGTGTGTGTAATGAAAACAGACAATGTATTTGTACAAATTTATAATTATCATTATTTATGAAAATAAAATTAAGTACCTAACATGACAATAAAACTGCTGTAAGTGCAAACTATTGGTTTTATTTAAGGATGAAAAGATGCAAATCTCGCTTTTTCAATACGCCCCTAAATCAAATTCCTTATCGACTAGAGATTTCCCCCGATTTTCTCCTCAGGTTTGGAAAAACTGGTGATTACTGGATTAGCTGAAGTGAGTTATTATACTATCCGAATACATGGAAGCAGTTTAAGCAGTGTCGATGTCGGTCTGCTGCCATAGCATGGTAATAATAATCCAGACATAACTATCGTCATAGCAACTAGAAAAAATCACAACATAGTTGAGTGGGAGAGAGACGCAAGGCATTCGGCGGGCCTCTCTCTCGTTCGGTGACTCATCGTAACGTTACCGAGCGTTACACTTTTTCATAAGTGACTCCCAGCCGCAACCTAATTTAAGACGTTGTCACGTCAAAAAATCCATTGCAGGCAGGCCGCCGTGCAGCTGCTGTTGTAGCTGAAAAAACTTACCAAGTTTGAGATGAACAAAACTAGTAAATAAATGATGAGTGTTTATCATGAAGTGTATACTGTTTCAATACAAACATTACATCTAGACCTTCATCAACAAACCGATTTTAACTGCAGCTTCTAGTGTGTAACCAGCCCCTTAGGGCGCTAGCCGTTAACTGTCAGTGATCTGTCAGAAAGATTAAAATGTCAAAAATGGTAAAAGTGCCAAAAGAAGAAAAAAAAAAACATTGTCAGTTGTCAAATTTGTCAATGTCATTTCAATTTTATAGGTTAGATTTAGTGTTTGATAAACCAAGAATAAACATATTTATGTTGTAAGAATGCTATATTAAGTGTGCGGCGTTATATTTTGTCACTAAGCTGCTAGGTGAAGAGTTCTAATTGAAGTAATATACCTTTGTTTTTATAAAAAAGAACATACTGTTTAGATGTAAACAAAGTGCGTTATGTGTTGTGTGTGTTTGTCTAAACCAATTAGCAGGCAATAGTTTCTCCTAAGGGATAAAGTTGTAATAAGCCTGCAAGATGACGACGTTTGCTATAAAAGCTTTACGTTTAATGTACAGAAAGCAGCATTTAAAAGCATCATTTTACTCTTCACAACCTGAACGTGCGACCGAGAGAAATCTAGGCAAAGTTGTTAATGTAGCTATTATTGGAGCTCCTAATTCTGGAAAGAGTACCCTCATTAATAAAGTCACAGAAAGAAAGGTTTGTCAAAACATTGTTTTGATTATTTTTTAATTATAACCTGTAAATCTGATTTTTGGAATCAATAAACGGAAGTATATTTTGGTTTAATTGCAGATATGTGCAGCATCTAACAAGGTACACACAACAACTAAGTTAGTCAGGGCTATGTGCTATCAGAATGATACACAAATTATATTCCTGGACACTCCCGGAGTTGTGACTGAGAGGGAACAAAAGAAGTAAGTGTTACATCCAGAAGACCCAACAAATACTTTACCCATACATACTATACTATTTTCTGGGCCATAATATACAGTTATTTAATAAATTAATAATGTTGTTCTGCTTATAATACAAAACAAGTAAATAAATCACCTACTTGTGGATTTTTTATGCAATTGCAATGTTTAACAAATCTGTTTCATCATATCAATTTGTAGGTAAGTAACAATATAAGCAATAAATAAATCCATTCTCTCCAAAATTTATAGAATCAGACCTGCAGGGATAGTTTGTCCATTGATGTGACAGCAACCCTTTGAATTAGCTCGGTGAAAAGCCAGCTCCATGATAAGGCCCCCCTTAAAGTGACATTACAATGAAGTGTTCACTAGCTCATTTGCCAATCTGTTTAGGGTGCCTAAAAGGTGACACTGGTATTATAGTTTGATTCTATCAACTCACCTGCTCGCTTATTGCTGATTTACTGAACAGCAAAAAAAATAATTTATATTACTTTGGTTTTTTTAGATACAATTTACCAAATTCTATGATTGAAGCATGTCACAAAAGTTTGAGGTGTGCTGATGTTATTGGTGTTGTCCACGACGTCTCAAACAGATACACCAAGGACTTCCTTCACTCTTACGTTATTAATATGTTAAATGTTATGGCTGATGTGCCAAGCTTTTTAGTGCTTAATAAAGTAAGTAAGTGTTGTTAATATGTCTAATTTAAGTAGGTAGTAATTGAAATATATATATATATCCAGCAAATAAATATAATTTAAGAGTAAACTGGGATTGCACAAAGATGAAATTTAAATGCAATTATTCAAAAACAGAATACGATTGTTTACAATATGCACTTAAACATATTGTAAACAATACTTATAATGAACCTTAGTTTTTAATCACCAATCCATTTCGAGTAAGATAAGCTGGAATTAATATTTTTGTTTTTATCCAAGTATTTTTATTTATTTTTTCCACAGATTGACCAATTGAAATCCAAAAATCAAGTGCTGGGTATAATAAGACACCTCACCAATGGTATTATTGCTGGTAATCCTATCCCTGGAATAGAAAAAAGGAGAAACACAACTGAGAAGAATTTAGAAAAAGGATATAGTAAATTTTCTGATGTTTTTCTAATATCAGCATTGAATGGCGATGGTGTGCAAGATATTAAGGTAGGAAATGAAATCAGGCATTTAAATCCAAAAAATTGCATGGCCAGATTGACCATGACCTATAATTATTCCCAAACAGTTAGGCCACAGATAGCTTAAACTATTACTGCCAGCAATTGGGAATAATTCTAGATCTGTCCATGCAAGTTTTTTTTGCACTAACTATGTATGAAAACTGCCTAATGTTTTCTGAGCAAGGGAACACTTCCATTTTTTTTGTGCCTATTATTTGTGAGGGTATAATTACATAATCTGTTTTTATTTTGTTTCCAGGATTATCTTATAAGCAATGCTAAACCTGCCCGTTTCCAGTACTCTCCTACAGAATGGAGTGACCAGAAACCAGAAACCTTAATTGAAGAAGCAGTCAGGGCTAAGTTTCTAGACTTTTTAGCACAAGAGATTCCATATAAACTAAATGTGAAGCTTGAGTACTACGAAGAGATTGAGGAACAAGAAAAGATCCTTTGTTCAGTAGCAGTAGAGTGCCCCAATGAAAGACTATCAAGGTTGGTGGCAGGCGCCGGCGGGGGGAGGCTACAACAGATCAAGTCGCACATAAGAAGCGATTTAATCGCTCTTTTCAAGAAAACTGTAGTTATCAATGTCCATTTAAAATTAAAAAATAAACCATCTGAATGAATAAGTTTGACCTGTAAATAGAAGTGTATTTATTTTGTACATACTTACAGTGTATTATACTCCATATTTGTATCACAATATAGAAGTCAAAAAATATTACCTATGTAAAAATGTTTATAATTAGTTATTACCTAAATCGATTTTAGGTAATAAACTGAATTTAAACCATTTTGTAGTTTGTATATCTTTTATAATAATATTTTTTTTGTATTTGTTGTATCAAGTCTGGGTTAGCGTAAATAGGGACACAATATGATTATTCAGTTTATACATTATACAGTTGTCGAAAATACCTTAATTTTGTATAAAAGTAACCAGAAAAGTATTTATTTTAGACTGAACAAACTTGTGGATCATCTTTTTAACCGACTTCAAAAAAGGAGGAGGTTCTCAATTCGTCTGATTTTTGTATGTTTGTTACGCGATAGCTCCGTCAATTGTAAACGGATTTTAATGGTTCTTTTTTTGTTTGATAAGTCATGATTGAGGTGTGGGCCCATATAAATTTCAGTGCTTCTCGAAAAATTCACCAAGAAAAAAAAAATTGACGAAATATACATAAACGATGTGTGCGTATTCTTCAAGTTTCTATTTTCGGTTTTTTGGGGTGCTTAGGTCAAAAATGAGGTTGATATGAGAATCCAAGATGGCGGCCGTGACCTTTCTCACAATATGCATCAGGGGTATCTGGTGATTTTAAAGGGCCTGTTGGTCTACTGGTTAGTGGCTCTGACCGCTAAGCCAAAGAAAAAAAAATAATTATAATTACATAAATTGATAAAAAATGCTATGCACAATAGCTTTACCGCGGCAGTCTCCGAGTGCCACACGTCTTTTTTTTGAAAATTAATTACTTTGAAAGATACCGTAATACACAGTCAGACATTGGGAGTCGACACTAAAAAATAAAAGCTTGCCATTTCAAGCATGACACGGTATTAAAAGTACTAGTATGACCTTTTTTCAGGTTACAAATAAATAAAGAAATATGTTTCTATAATCCATCCCGAAGTTCAATATCTTTCAAGCAATTACATTATACTTAACTGGATACTTTACAGTTATTTATTGGTAAAATGATAATGTAGGAATGAGTGCATTATCATTTTACCAATCAATAACTGCTTGGGGCATATTGCTGCTCATGTCTGCACTGACCGTATGTAATTACATAAAAAAATATACAATACAAGTTGAATAACGTTCTTTTAATACAATATCTCATCATAATCCAGTAGTTTTTAACAATTGAACTTAGTAGAATGTAATAAGCTGACATATATCGAAGAAAATAAACTTTTTTTTTGTCGTGAGAGTGGGAAATTATCAAATGACAGAGTGATGAGTAAGTGAATGGATGAGTGTCAGACTTTAACTGACCAAAACCCACTCATGTTTCTTCGGTTGCCCTTTATATTCCGGGGCCACGGTAACTATTATAACTATTCCTCAACCTCGGCAGGCATTGGCCCTAGCACGTGAAGGGGGAAAATTCACACTCCGAGTCATGAGACTTGAGGATTGTCTTCTGTCTCGTGGTTCATATAAAAATCTGATGTTTAAAGCCACATTGTTTATTGACTAAAAAACTATGGATGCATCCATTGTGAGGATAGGCAAGTGGCAGTGGCGACCTCTTGCGCCCGACCCAGGTTCAAGCCATGGTCGGGGAGAGAGGGATTGGGACTGTCGCTTCCTTCTGCGAAGTGATGATGCTAGCGAAGCCCAGCGAAGGAGGAGGCGGAAAGTGAGAGGGAGAGGAATTCTCGTGCCAGCATCCGACGTGGGAGACGATCCATCTTTAGTCGCGGACCTGTGGAGAGTGAATAATGGGCTAGCTCGCAGTGCGTCTGTCTTTTGACGACGACAGGCCGTGTCAACGGCGTGTTCGTGTTCCACTTGCGCCTTAAAAAGATCTCAGCAATATGGCAGCCTGCAATATAGCTGAGATCTCTCTAGGACGCCTGCAGGGGCTGGGGTCGTTCGAAAGAGATACCGTTGTTCCGGACACAAAGGGACGAACATGGGTTTAGTCTGTAGAAGTCAGACACTTGCTTCCACTCCGCCCAGAGCGGGAGGCAGCAGTCATGATTTGTCAATTTTTTGAAGTGAAAACTTCTTTAGCGGCGTTGAGCACTTTTTCTGTAATGGGTATAAAATCTTAAACTCGCGTCAGGACACGTGACCTGATCGAAAAAGCGTAGGACGGATGGATAGTAGACAGCTATAATCAAGTTTTCACTTCTGCCGGCACTCCCGGAGTGCAACCCGTCTTTTTTTATTATAAATCGGAATTAAAGATTAGTGTACCTTAGAGTCAATTTATCCTAGCGCAGAGTCGAAGCGCATCGAAGCGTCAAATTTTTTACAACTTAAGCGATGCCGCACGAATGCGCGCGTATTCGCCAAAATACGCTCCTTTACGTGTAGTAATGGGCATCGATGACGCGTATGGTTGCGTCTTCTCATCGCTTAAGTTGTAAAAAATTTGACGCTTCGATGCGCTTCGACTCTGCGCTAGTATAAATTGACTCTAAGGTACACTAATCTTTAATTCCGATTTATAATAAAAAAAAAAATTACAAATCATGACTGCTGCCTCCCGCTCTGGGCGGAGTGGAAGCAAGTGTCTGACTTCTACAGACTAAACCCATGTTCGTCCCTTTGTGTCCGGAACAACGGTATCTCGAACGACCCAGCCCCTGCAGGCGTCCTAGAGAGATCTCCCCCTTACTTACATCCGTTGCTCGATCGTTTGTAATGACAGTAATAATAAGAGCGCATCGCGGACTTTTTGTCCTCGTCTGCGCAGACTATAAAAGCTAAACGTCTGGTTTGAACCTCTATGAAGAACTTTGAAGGAAAGCTGTAACGGTTTGTTAGTTCATTAGTTTGCGAATAATAATATAATGCGTTATTACGAAACCGGTATAGTGCGACATCGCTGTTAAACTTCATTACGGAACCCCTTTTCTATGCGTGGCCTAACACGCAGTTGGCCAATTTTATTATTTTATTACTAGCATGTTCGTCTGTTTTTAGAACCCGACATTGCGGCGTCTCCAAAAGCAAGCTCCAAAAACTACTAAAAAGATAACCAATGGCAATAACTCAATCGCGAACGTTATAAGTCGGTAAATAAATAATAAAAAGAAATATGACCAACGCGGACGTATTATCAAAATAAACGTTTCATAAAATATTGAAATGATGCTTATTGAAATAGTGTTCAATGCTTCGTAAGTATGTTTGTAGCAAATGAAGTTGGAACGTTAATAGCCAATAAATAATGGTGGCCACATTATCTCCCCGCTTAGTTATTCATACTATACAATAGAATTGTACGAAACACTAAGAGGCCGTACAACTTAACCACAAAACTTTGTTAAGAGTTGTTTACAGTTTCAGTTTATGTGATGGTGGTCCCTAACTTGCTGTGTAGACGTAGGTACATACATCACGCAATACACGATTTAAACGATCTTAGTTTGAAACAAAACTAGTTCAATTGAGATAACTTACCTATTCGCGTGTAATAAATTGGAAGTAGGTATCTATGGTGTTGAAATTCACGAGTGCGATAATGGTTTAATTCTAGTCTTGGTAAACTTACATTGCAAACATGCCTAAGTGTTTCGTGAAAAAAATAAAAATCGTAATGAAACAATGCTCATATGTACCATAGTATAACAGATATTCAAATAGGGACTGTCTCAGAATTTAATGCCTTTAACTTCCTGTCGAATGTTTGCGGTTAAAAATTCTCTATCCAATTTGGCTTCATTGTGTGATAACGATAACTTTTAATAGAGTCTAGTACACCTCGCTTCTTATTACTTCCATTGCTGGGAAGTGGCACCTAAGCGATTATATCAAGAGTATGGTCATCAGTGAGAACCTGTCCCAGTGCTAATATTTATTTTTTCGATTATTACTTTTCTTCCTTAAATTGTTCGCTGATGGTAAACGGAAGAAAAGAAATCTGTGTAGTTACCGGTACTTTTTTTACGTTTTAAATTCGACTGTCTCGCTCCGCTCCGGTAGGCAGCTATATGCTGCATGCATATGGCTGCCTTCTGAAAATGTATCGACCAATCTATTTATCTTAGTCTGCAAGAAAAGAAGATACCGGTAAGGGGGGTTCGGTAGGTCGACGCGCAAATAATATAACATTTTGATACTAGTGGAGAAAGTTTGTCATTGCACACGAGGCGGAATTCGTCCGAGCCGCATGTGAGGGTGTTATGGTGCCAAGCGCTGAAAGGTGTCTAATTTCGTTTTCGCGGAATGATAAGCGACACCTTGACACGATGCCATCACATTGTGTGCAGGTAAAATATGTTCTGTCTTTGTTACCTGAAATGAAATCCATACTAATATTATAAATGCGAAAGTAACTCTGTCTGTCTGTCTGTCTCTTCTTCACGCCTAAACCACTGAACCGGTTTGAATGAAGTTTGGTACAGATATAGTTAGGAACCCGAGGAAGGACATAGGAATGTTTTCATTCCGAAAAACCCCCGGGAACGGGAATTATAACCACGCGGACGAAGTCACGGGCAAAAGCTAGTAAGTGATAAAAACATGAAAAATTTATTATTCGCATTTCTCAAACAAAGCTTATCTAAGCCGTGGTAGTTTTCACTACATCAACTACAATCATAATTTTTATAATATTTTTCGAACCCGCAGCTTAACTTTTAGAGGGAGGAGAACAAATTCTTAAACGCATACCTACATCAAAAAAACATCTTTGCAACCTCTCAATATTTTTAATAAACCTATCTAATGATACCACACACTTTGGGTAGACGCCTGAAAAACTTAAGGTTATGTGTAGGACAGGTACTCCAAAAAAAATTTTTTTGTGATTTTATTTTAGCACTTTATTAACGTAGTAAATTCACAAATCCATGCAAAGTAAGAAGCACCTTTCAAGCACTTACCGTTTGGACAGTAAGAGAGGTTTGGCATTACAGCCGATCTGAAACCGATCCGAACCCGTGAAAGTATGGTCCGTAGTAGCCGTAGAACTGTTCCTATGGTAATTTACATGTCTAATGTAAAAGATCTAATGTAGACCGTAGACCATCGGAAATAGACAACGAAACTCAATAACGAAAAGCAGACATACTGTGTGTAAATCAGTGTGAATTGGTTATGATTATACTATGGATATAAGATCATGCTGGTTATAATATCCGCCTATCGCTGGTCAACTGTACTTGGTCTTTGCTGATACTTTATATAAAATATACTAATGTGAATTATTCAGTTGGTAAAATAGTATATTTGTAAGTATATTAGGCACTATGGAGGAAAAATTATAAGCTTTTCCCACAAAAAAATTCTCTCGTGCCCGCTAAGGGAAACGTTTCAGCAGTGAGGGGCGTGTTGACAACAACCCCTACACAAGTCGATAGCTCTCACAGTGCAATTGAATTGTAAGTGTTAGTACCTACCTACCTATTAACAAGGAGACCCCTTAATAGTCAGCGAACCCGTCGGTGTTTGGAGAGGCTTAAAACTTTTACCTACAAAAGTGGTTCCATGAATAAGAATTACTAAACTGTTTTCAAAATTCGTAGCTGACAAAATACTTCGTGCTTTATGCGACAAAATCACAATTTCTGACATATTCGCATCTAAGTAATAGGTAGGTAAGTATCAAACTTAACTGAGTGTGTATTAGTATAATATCCAACTTGCGTAGGTAAGAAACCTGCTAAAGACAAATTACAGTAGTCCCTTGATACTTTAGAGCTCAGAGGGTAGGGAATCAAACAGAACAATTTTTAAATTAATTTCTTCAGATCATGTTTATCTCGGAGAACCCATTTTCTAGAGGTGGGGTAGTGATCCCTAGAGAAATTTTGAGTTTCGTTGTAAACTGCATAATTTCATAATATAGGTACCTACCTACTGTATTTCCAAGAATGAATGAAAATTAGGAGGGTACTTTAACAGAACTGTAAACGTTCATTCCCGTTTATTTTTGACTCAAAACACAGACGTCTAAGTACCACTTGATCGTTTCGCGCTCTCTTTATAAAATGTTATCTTTAATGTAAAATCAAAGTTCGACTTTTCCGGACGTGTCGAGATTTTTTTCCCACGAAAAGCTTTTAACCACTCTAAGTCGAATCACAATTACAACGACGCGTTCTCCTAAAAATTCGCACCGACCGCATTTCGGCGGAATGGACTTCAATCGAACAAAAGTTTCAACGATGTATGTAAATGAGGCGCCACGACCTGAGGTGCTCGATTGGAAAATGGAAAACGGCTTTGTATTTTTAGAAGAAAAGGTGTATTTGTTTCTGTGTAGAACATGCCGTAGAAGTCTAAGAAAGAATGTAAAGTAATAGACCTTTTATTACTTACGTTTAAAAAGGGACAACTCACATTTAACTTGCTAAAGTTCTGGAATATCAAGTTAAAATGGGGTTGAGTACGATGCCCTAAACCAGTCACTACGATAAAGATTAATGTAGAATCATGATGTGCAAGAAGAGAAATCGACCCACAATCATTAAGATTAAGAGGTATGTACCATTCTAAAATTCTATTTGAGGATTATCTATCTATGGGTATCTGTAATCGTTAAAATCTTGGTAGTACTCGTACTATGTAAGCACTTGGTAAGTAGTTATACTTCTACCCAATTCATGACTAAGTATTTTCCGCCGTACAATCGCGTAATTAAATATACCTATCACTCAAAATAGTTTAAAGTAATTATATAACTTGTTTTTGCCCTCAACTTCGTCCGGGTGTCAGTAATCGTGGTTGCGTAGGATGCACAAGTCAGATAAAATGTAGGCTGTCTTTCCTTGGGGCACCTTACACTTTTACCATAAGTACTTATAAAATAGGTTTAGTGATATAACCGTGAAACTGTAGTCTGTAACAGACAGTTTTACTTTTGCGTTTATAAAATTTCTACCTTTCGCCCGCGTGGATGTCGAACTTTTACCCACTATTTTTAATTTTATATCCCTTTTAGAGGTCGAATTTCCAAAAAAACCTTTCTTAGTCCTTCCTAACCTTAACAAAGAACACACTTTTCAAGTTTCATCTCTCCGGGGTTGCGGAATGTTTATAATACATAACATAAAGGGCAACCGAAGGAACATGAGTGGGTATTAGTCAGTAAAAGTGACACGCCCCGCCCAGGACGGGAGAAGTCATTTGATAATTTCCCACTTCCCAAAAATTTCATCTTTCGAGGGTCAGCGGGTTGGGTTGCGCGTTGACATATCAACAATCAGTCAGTACCCTTGTATATGGAAACTATGTGTAATAATAATCTATATCTATTTATATTAATATTATAAAGCTGAAGAAATAAAGCAGAAGTAAGTTTGTTTGAGCGGGCTAATTCTTTCAGCTGTAAAAAAATCACGCTATGACACTAATGGAGATCAATAACCAAAGACGCGAGTGAAACCGGAGGTTACAGCTAGAGCGTCACAAAATTATTCACGATTCTGCTTCCCAAACAATTTGTATTTACTTACCTTTAGTGTTTAGAAATGCTTAGGTATTATTTATCTGAATGTAAATTAATTTAGGCAGCGTTGATAAAATCCGTGAGTACTGAGCGCCTGGGGCGTTATAACAACTAGTCTAGTAAACAGAAACTTTGGCTGTGGTTGTGCATGTGTGACATTGCTAGAAAGTGGAAGTAAGACGATGCTAGTAGGTGCTGAGTTCCTATTCTATGCATTGCTCTTAGGCAAGCGGGTGAAAATTCGGCCACATGTGCGCTAGCACGCCTGGCAACTTGCGAAGTGCTTAGTTTCGCGCTAAAACGCTACTCAACTTTGTATCGCTTTCCAGTAAGTGTGAATCTTTGCTTGTTTTGCTCTTTGCTTTGTTTACACAGGTGTACTACGAGTAGGCGTAGTAAAAGTTATTTTTATACATTTGTCGGGGTATTCCTCGGAGCGCTCCTGTTTTGAAACGCTCCTAACGAAGCGCTCCTATAATATTCCGCAAAGCCTCCTGTTGGGAGCGCTAAGAAAATTAAACTAAAAATATTATTTCATTTCATTCCTCGAAGCGCTCCTACGACGAAACATAGAGAAGAGCATGAGGTGTTCGTAACAAATTATATCGATAAACATTTCGACGGCTACTAGTTGTTTATATTAAAACTAGAAATAGCTAGAATAACTAAATATTAAAAATAAAAGCTTTGATGAAAAGTACCAGGGTGGCAGAAATTGCCAGGAGGCACCTAAATGATCTGATATAAATTGTATGTACACCAACGATTAAAGTCTTAAATTATTTTGTTATTATTCACTATTACGATCTCATTATTTAGTAATTGTTTATAACTAAAATGTAGTTATAAGATATATAACAGTACATTAACCTATTTTTATCAGGAAAACAGATATGAACTAGAAGTAATTCCTTATTGACAACAGCGGCTAGTGTGAAGTCACTAAAGTACGTATTTCCAGCTCATTTATGCTTCCTTAGCAGTTTAAAAAAATATATATGATAGTTGAATTCTTTTATCGATATCGTTTCTTACAAATCCTTCATACTCTGCCCTATGGTATCGTCAGGTCATAGGAGCGCTTCGAGGAATGAAATAATAATATTTTTAGTTTGATTTTGCTTCGCGGAATATTTAAGGAGCGCTTCGTTAGGAGCGCTTCCAGGAATACCCCTTTTGTCTAGACTAATAGAGTTATACCGAATCTTAACGTGATTGTTCATTTTGTCACGTGCAGTGATCATTAAGGATTATTTGTAGATACTTTATGACGTCGCAAATCTACTTACCCAATTATTATTACCTATTTTTTACAATATTTGTGTTACCTTAATTAATGTTTTTATTGCTTAAAAGCATTTTAAAACTTGACGTAAGATATGTAAGTTTTATGTATTCTGAGATAGAAAACTCTTAAAATAAACAAAAATATACCTAACTTAGCTTACATATTTTAAATTTTAGCGCAAGTTCGCTTCCTTTACAAGCATGTGTTAATCTTACCGCATATACTTACTTCTGAAACTCTATCCAAACTTAAATATAAAAAACAAATTATTAAGCGCCTAGCTCAAAACGTCTAAAATTTCTAGAATTTCAAAATTATATAAGTAGTAATATTGTTTCCCATTAGATTTTAAGATAGCGAAAAAGTTGTATTGCTCTAATTGTATTTATGTTGATGTTTATCTTAACCCTGTATCTAACTCAGTAATATGTGGAAACGTAGTGGATCGTACATTTATTCATAGCATATTGTATATCTAGATGTAAGATACAATGTATGATTGTTTGTTTTCCCAAATAAAATAAAATAAAAATAAAATAAAACTCATAAACATGATTTTGTATGTACATTGTGAGTTGTTCAAGTTTTATTCCTCACTTTACAACATATTCAAGATGTTTCGGAAAGTGTACCTAAGAATTCTCAATACTGACTTTTGTGAACTACAACATCTGTCGCGATTGCCGCGATGCCCCATCACTATCTTAATCCGGAATAGACAACTATAGGTAACTTCACTTCTCTATGGTAACGCTATTTTACATTTCCGGCAAAAATGGCGGTCGGCGCGTGCCCCGACTCAACCTGTTGAAAGTTAATGGTGATCTGGAAGTGCAACAATCCTGCCTTCGAGGTTTAAGCTAAGTATACCACACATTCTGTCAGACTTTCTCATTGTCTCACATATTTTATGTAATTTATGAATTCCGTGTACCTACCTTGTAGTTACACGCCGTACCCACATGACTCTAATTTCTCTGACCGAATTGCTTATGTGTTCTTAATATCTATATGTGTTGGCGTGGATAACGTGATAGGAAAGTAGTACGGAAATAACATTTCTTGAATATGAGCGTAATTCAGTTAATAAGTCTAGGGCCTGTTGGGCTACCTGGTGCCCAACCGTAGGTGCGACTGTTTGAAATTGCTGGCAGTGCAGTCGCAGTGATAGGGTGTCTTTAACCCCCTTTGAAAGAGAGGGGGGTTAACCCCCTTCAGAAAAGGGAAGGGGGAAGAATCTGCCAAAGGGGGCTGGTATGTTGATACCAGTCCCGTAGGTGCGACTGTTTGAAATTGTTGGCAGTGCAGTCGCAATGATAGGGTGTCTTTAACCCCCTTTGAAAGAGAGGGGGGTTAACCCCCTTCAGAAAAGGGAAGGGGGAAGAATCTGCCAAAGGGGGCTGGTATGTTGATACCAGTCCCAACTGCCGCACTAAAGAGGCACCTGAAAATCCTTGGCCAAGGTGTATTGCCTCACGACAGAGTGAGAAGTGTATTGCCTCACGACAGAGTGAGTGAAGCGCGCATAGGTATTAGAAAATCCTTAGTTAAGGTACTTTATAAGTATGAGATTTGACCTAGACTTTCTCCTAACAAAGGGAGATGACATATCAATGACTTCCTGTAACCAATTATTTATGGTCCCCCTTTAATTTCCTGTTCCCTGGCAAATGTGGTGGTAATTGGTGTTCATGTGTATTTAATTACACTACAGGTGTTGGAGTAAGGAGGGTAATCTGCGTAGAGGGGCCAAAGCACTGAATGAGCAGTAGCGGAGGCCAATTAGTTCTGGACCAGACTCTGACAGCCATCAATCAATAATAACAGGTACGACTCGACTCTTTGCTTCTTTAATTCTGGATGTATAGTGTAATTTGATCATTATATTTAATTTTTAATTTTGTAATGGTGGTGAGAGGTTTCTGTCTTAATTTACATCATAAATTGCCTCAAGGGGTTATTCATTCATTTACACCAGTGATGATTATCTCAATTTCCATGAGTTACATTGCCCCCTCTTACTATGCATTACAAAACATGGTGGAGATGCTGGGATAACAAATAAATCAAAGAGAGCATCAGGCATTATGCATCCAAGAAGCGAGCGGTCGATTCGTACGCTATATATGGAACGCTATGTTCTATATTTATTTATTTGAAACTTATCATAAACTTTCATATTTGATGACACCAACGCCATCTAACGAGTTCTGTTTGAAATTACTATTAAGTCGTAAATACTAAAAGAGATGGCGCCACTAAACACCTTCAATTTATTTAACAAACTATTTTAATTAACCGGAATCACTTTATTTTACAACCTTTATAATAAAATTGAAAAATAGATAATTATATATATAATTTAAAATAAGGTATTTATTCTTTTGATCGAGTGTAATCTGTGTAATGAAACGAAATACCGCGGGAAACGGAAAAAAAAAAATTGACAGAGAAAATTATGGCGAAGTGTTTACGAAGTAAAAATATAAGTTTTAACTACAGTGAGATCCTTGTTGGGATTTGCGTGGTATTTGAGACAAATTGTGTGAGTTCATTGTTCAACTAAGAGCAAATACAGGTAATCTTTCTTTTAACTTGACGAAACGGCAGACGTAAAATTAGGCGCCCAAATAGGTACAGAACTTCCATGAGTTAATCTTGAGTGTTATCCGTAAGATTGCGGGTTCGTAAGTACATATTACCTGTGTTACACGCAGCCACAGAGTACAGACATTATAATATACCACACAGCGTATAAGTAGATAAAAGTAGCAAGTTATACCTTTCTTAAAAATTGAATTCACGGAGGTACATTCATAATACAACTCATTTTAGCAAAATTATAATAAGTCAGTGAGTGAATTATACATAACATGAATAGACTGTGTGTTTTAAGCATAGTGTAGGTAGGAAATGGGTGTGCCACTTTAAATGTGTTTATTAGAACACAATAGCTAATTAGAGCACAAATTATATACTTACCATTCACAACTGCTGATGAATACTTAAGTGTTGAATTGGAACCTTGTGATTTGACTTGAGTTTCTATTGCATAAAATTAAAATAAATGAGCATGCTTCAACTCATTTGTTGGCACTTCTATGAAGTACCTATTGTCACGAGCCCAGAGTGCTGAATTGAGGAACGGCCACATGAGATAAGGGAAACAAGTACACATAGTTGAAAGTTCATTTAATTCAACTCACCTGTTAAAGCAAGTAAGTTCAATCCAAATTTATTATATAAGTGGCAACAAAGCCAATCATAGGAAACCATAACCCATATAAAGGAACCGTCTTGTCTGAGAAATTGAATACTAAGTGTATAGTTATTGTTTAGAGACTTATTGCCTCTTATTAACAAGAGCTACTATACTATTATTTACTTGCAATAAGGTCTTCACTACTTTGTACATATTTTAATTTGTTAATTTGTTTGGTGTGTAAAGGAGTAATAACACAATTAAATCAACCCATATAAACCTGACAGATTTAGTATGGAATTCATTTATTTATTCAATGAGTAATGTCATTGTGTATTAGACTTACTATGTGTCATTGTGTATTAGATATATTATATTAATAAACTAGAACATGTTTAAACTGAGTGCATGTTAAATATGTATATGGTACAAGTTGGGAACATTGTACAGTTCAGTATTTTCTCTAGTATAGAGATGACAGAAAATCAGATTATATATTATATTTACAAAACCACACAGCAAAGTGGACCAATTATTTTTAAATAATAAGGGACAACCTCCCTTATAGCCAATGAGATAAATGATTTAGAAGCAAAATAACTGCATCTAAATTGCAGACAATTTTGAATAGATCTGAAGCCGAACTATTTCAGTAATAATAATAAATAAATAAATAAATATGCTGGGACAACTCACACATGGTCATCTGATCCCAAGTTAAGTTCTGCTTAGAGCTTGTGTTATGGTAACCAGACAACTGATATATATACTTATATAACTTATAAATACATACATATTATAGAAAAATTAATAAAGCTGTAGACCCTGATGTGGATGAGGTCTCTGAGTTAACGTCAATACAACTTAAGGGTGAAGAGACACTTGCTGAATTGAATGTCAAGATTAAGACTGTAGCGAAAATATTGCATCAACCTCTACGCAACCAGTTTCAAGCGCTCCTGCATTCACCGGACAATTACCGAAGCTGAGTTGCCTAACTTCAAAGGAAAATCACTTGAATGGCATCAGTTCTGGGATCAATTTCGTTCTAATATAGATCAAAGCAACTTACCTGGAGTAGAAAAGCTTTTATATCAGAAAGCTTCCCTAAAGAGAGATGCGATGAAATCAATCAATGGATTAAACTCCACGAACAAGAATTACTAAATAGCAGTATCAACCCTCGAGGAAAGATATGGAAAGGAAAGTCAAATAATGGACGCGCATAATTCTGCTTTGTATAAAACAAAGCAAGCTACAACAATTGCTGAGTGTAGAGAAAGTTAGCAGTAGTATCTTGTGTATGCAAAGGTTGTTTAGTATTCTTAGTTATAAGGCTCTGCATAATTTATTTTTAGAGGTTTTATTTATGTTATAAAGGAGATGCAGTGCAAAGTTTGTTAGGGAGATGCATCTCAGAATATATACTAAGGGGATGTAAAGAATAAATGTTTTTAAAAATTGAATTAAAATATATAGGTTGAGCGGGTGTGTTCAATAATGTAATAAAATGGCAACAAGGAAAGAAAAGTTAGTTGAGAACCTGTATTTAGTAGAATCAGAGGTAGGATGGATCCTTTCCGCACCGGGATTACGTATCTTGCGGAAGCGGAGCGATCGCGATAATTGCGCAATATTTGCTTCTCAAACGTCAATTCAAATACGTCAAGTCAAATAGCAATCTAGCGATGGTGCTGCCTCTGTGGAGCAATCAGTTGATGAAACATGCATTTTTCGTTTGGTGGTTTCGTATTTAGTATGGTTTTGAGAGCAAAGTTATTTTTGTTAAAGGTCATATTTAATTAGTTTCAGCGATTGCTACTTTGTCGTCATCGTAGCAATAAGTGCATTAGAACAATCAGCGATCGATTAGCAATCGATTCATACATAATACGATTTTTTTTTGACGTTAAGCGATTAATCGCGCGGTGATCGCGCGATCACTGCACAAATATTGCTGATTGCTGTTTCATAGGTAATAATAAGCCAACCGGAAAAGTTGGTGATACATCCATGGATAACAGAGACTGTTAGAGATTTAGATTTGCATAATTACAAAAAGCAATTATTTCAATTGTTATTAGACGAATGACAATATACTTTGGTTGTTAGTTTCAAAAATGACCGTAAATCTAAAGTGCTGTATTTTGAATTGTTATTTTATTAATTTTCTCCTTGATTGTGCTATGTTTATGTTATAAAATTTCACTGACCTACTCGAAATTGATTGTATGTAATGACATACAATAATTTTTGAATGGCCATAATGTATGGCGGGTAATAGCTGTGTACAATCTTGGAAACGTGTAACAACTATTTGCTTACCTATGTAACACAATAAAAAATATTTGTATCTGTATTTGGATAAATTAACTGTTGTGACATATTTTCAAAATATAATTGAAGACAAGGTAAACAAACCAGATCCACCTTTGGATAGTGGAAATATAATTTTTTCTTGTGGGAATTTATATGTATAATGTTAGACATGTTTACACAAATAAATATATCTTTATCTTTAACTATTGGTATTGTGGACCTAAGATAAATCGCGATGAGGTAGCTATCAAGCATTTTAATGAACACACAGAATTGATGAACAACAGATACTCTGTGTGTTAGCCATGGAACGAATATCCTCCTAATTTACCGTCAAATTTCGGACTTGCATATGGACACTTACTAAGTTTATTAAAGCGACTAGATGCGGATGCATTAAAATCCTATGATGAGACATTAAAGGAACAGTTGAATAAATGCATAATAGAACAAGTACCTAATAGAGAAGAAACTGATCACCCAATTCATTACATACTTCATCACGGAGTAAAAGTTCCAGGAAAACCTACTAGAATTGTCTATAACGCCTCAGCAAAATTAAGGGATGGCAGGAGTTTAAATGAATGTTTATATTGTGGACCATTGATGTTGCAAGATTTAGCAGGACTTCTTATCAAGTTTAGATGCCACCCAATAGGAATACCAGCCGACATAGAAAAAGCTTTTCTGCAGATAGCACTTAATGAAAGGGACAGAGATGTTACAAGATTTTTATGGTTAAAGGACATCAATAAACCTGCTACCAAAGATAATATTCAACATTTTAGGTTTACCAGAGTTCCATTTGGTGTAGTATCGAGTCCATTTTTACTCAATGCCACTATTAAACATCATTTACAAAAATCAAAGGACGAAATTTTAAGAAAGATAGCTGAGGAAATATATGTGGAAAATATGGTAACTGGAACTTAAAGCATTGAAAGGGCCATAGAACCTTATAAGAAGTGCAAAGAAACCTTTAAGGAAATACCAATGAATACGAGAGAATGGAGTTCGAACTCTAGAGACTTAATGAAGTATATTCCAGACACTGGCAAGGATAAAGTAGTCAAAATACTAGGACTCGATTGGAATCTTGGAGATGATACGCTTCAATTAAGATCGTTCAAAACCGCCAACGAAAATACAAAAAGAGGTATATTAAAGACTACAGCTTCTGTTTATGATCCTCATGGATATACGATACCGCACTTGTAACCAGCTAAAGTATTATTACAAGATCTTTGAAAATCAAAAGTCGAATGGGACGAAAGTTTATCAGAAGAAATGATTATTAGATGGACAAAGCTAAAGAGAATCTAGAGAAAATAAAAGATATTAAAACGAATAGATGTTTCACAGTAGATCCAGAAAATAAAACTTGTCAGTTACATTGTTTTCCGATGCTTTAGCAAAAGCGTATTCAGCTGTCGTTTACATTGTGCTAAACAATCACATGAGCTTTGTTATTGGCAAATCACGACTAACACCTTTAAAAAATAAGGAAAATTTACAAATTCCGCGTTTAGAGTTATTAGGTGTAGTAATTGGAAGCCGCTTGATTAATTTCATAAAGAAGTTCATTCAACTAGATGTTACACATGAAATTATATGGACAGATAGTCCGATAGTTATAAATTGGTTTCGTACAAATAAACTTTTAACACCTTTTGTAGCAAGGAGAATAGAGGAAATAAAGCAAAACAAGAACTTAACTGTACGATACGTACCAACACATTTAAATCCTGCGGATGTAGCCACCAGAACAGAAAACGCAAATATTGACATGAATAAATGGCTTTATAGACCGAATTTCCTGCTACAAAAACCCGATTTAAGGCCTGCTCAAACCTGTCAAGCCACTTCTTTGTTGGCCGGGGAGGGTCTTACGAATGATGAACAACTCATGATTCAGGATTTAGAAGCAACTACTACAGATCAAGGTATAATACAAGGAAAGGATAGAGAAATAGAAACAGTTGAAGAAGACACATATTAAAGAGACAAACAAGCTCATAATAAAAATAAAGAAAACATACAACAACATTTTTTGGAAGGTAATACACTATGGGAAATTAAGAAAATACAGACAGAACATTCCAGAGGAAATAAAAGGCAAGCAAACTGATTTGAGCCGTAATTTAAAGTTGTTTAAAGATATCGATGGCATAATAAGGTGCAAAGGTAAAAATGGGGATTTATCCTTTGACAGAAGATATCCTATACTTATACCAAGAAATTGGGATTACACAGAATGATATCTACTAAAGGATTACCTACAGTGGTTACTTCAGATAATGCTTTACAGTTCAAACTTATGTCAGAAATACTGTCACAGTCTTACTGTGTAGAGAATAAAATAAGATGGAAGTTTATACCAGAATTAGCTCCGTGGTTTGGCGGATTTTATGAAAGATTGGTTGCGATGGGAAAGCATTGTATGAAGGATACTCTTGAGAACAGTATGGTTAAGGGAACTATGACAAAAGTCGAGCTGGTAAAGAGTTGGAAAAGGTCAAGGATCATGTTAAATGAATTCAAGGAGATTTTCATCAATCGTTATCTCCCTACGCTACGCGAAAGATATTGGAAATCGCATAGAAATCCTCGTGTAACCGCATCGGCACCACCAAGAGAAGGTCAGATCGCTCAAATTAAAGGTGACAAGAATAGGGAAAGCTGGAAAGTCGGAAGGATAGTTTCACTGTTAAAAGGAGCGGATGGTTTATGTAGAGTGGTTAAAGTTGGCAACACCATTTATACTAGATCAATAACCCAGTTATATCCTTTAGAGATAGAAGAAGAAAGTGTCTCACCCACATTAAATTCATCTAAGGTAAATGATGATTTGCAAAAGGAAAGGAGGCTGTCGGTAGCGAAATGGAAGTACAAGAAATAACTTTCACTGAAAGCAATAGGGAGAAGTTAGCTGAACCATTGCAGCAGAATAGTACTGAGACTGAGCACAAGATGGATGAGCTTGCGTTGGCTGAAGAATTAGAAAGAGAAATGGCCGAAGGGACGGCGGATAAAGAGGAGATAGAAATGGAGAAAGTTCCGAGAGTAAACCAAGAGGTGAACTGGAGGGATGCTGAAGAGATGAATGATATGACTGAAGATAGTCCATCCGACTCACGACCAAAGCGAGCTTCGGCTGCTCGAGCTCTGATAAAAATCAGAGAATGGACGAGCGGCCTGATGTCCATGCTATGTTAATCTTCCTCGGCGGGAGTGTCGCGATTGCCGCGATGCCCCATCACTATCTTAATCCGGAATAGACAACTATAGGTAACTTCACTTCTCTATGGTAACGCTATTTTACATTTCCGGCAAAAATGGCGGTCGGCGCGTGCCCCGACTCAACCTGTTGAAAGTTAATGGTGATCTGGAAGTGCAACAATCCTGCCTTCGAGGTTTAAGCTAAGTATACCACACATTCTGTCAGACTTTCTCATTGTCTCACATATTTTATGTAATTTATGAATTCCGTGTACCTACCTTGTAGTTACACGCCGTACCCACATGACTCTAATTTCTCTGACCGAATTGCTTATGTGTTCTTAATATCTATATGTGTTGGCGTGGATAACGTGATCGGAAAGTAGTACGGAAATAACATTTCTTGAATATGAGCGTAATTCAGTTAATAAGTCTAGGGCCTGTTGGGCTACCTGGTGCCCAACCGTAGGTGCGACTGTTTGAAATTGCTGGCAGTGCAGTCGCAGTGATAGGGTGTCTTTAACCCCCTTTGAAAGAGAGGGGGGTTAACCCCCTTCAGAAAAGGGAAGGGGGAAGAATCTGCCAAAGGGGGCTGGTATGTTGATACCAGTCCCGTAGGTGCGACTGTTTGAAATTGTTGGCAGTGCAGTCGCAATGATAGGGTGTCTTTAACCCCCTTTGAAAGAGAGGGGGGTTAACCCCCTTCAGAAAAGGGAAGGGGGAAGAATCTGCCAAAGGGGGCTGGTATGTTGATACCAGTCCCAACTGCCGCACTAAAGAGGCACCTGAAAATCCTTGGCCAAGGTGTATTGCCTCACGACAGAGTGAGAAGTGTATTGCCTCACGACAGAGTGAGTGAAGCGCGCATAGGTATTAGAAAATCCTTAGTTAAGGTACTTTATAAGTATGAGATTTGACCTAGACTTTCTCCTAACAAAGGGAGATGACATATCAATGACTTCCTGTAACCAATTATTTATGGTCCCCCTTTAATTTCCTGTTCCCTGGCAAATGTGGTGGTAATTGGTGTTCATGTGTATTTAATTACACTACAGGTGTTGGAGTAAGGAGGGTAATCTGCGTAGAGGGGCCAAAGCACTGAATGAGCAGTAGCGGAGGCCAATTAGTTCTGGACCAGACTCTGACAGCCATCAATCAATAATAACAGGTACGACTCGACTCTTTGCTTCTTTAATTCTGGATGTATAGTGTAATTTGATCATTATATTTAATTTTTAATTTTGTAATGGTGGTGAGAGGTTTCTGTCTTAATTTACATCATAAATTGCCTCAAGGGGTTATTCATTCATTTACACCAGTGATGATTATCTCAATTTCCATGAGTTACATTGCCCCCTCTTACTATGCATTACAAAACAACATCTTCATTCAGTAACACATTTCTATAACTTTCGTATGTACCTCTTCGCTCTTGATATTACTACATATGATAATATTTATTAATAACTTCTAAATAATAGTGCTATTAAACCTTCGAACACTTACATTAATGAATATTATAATATTAATTAATGTATGCTGAAGTAGGAAATCCAAACTACTTTTAATTTGTATAATTCCATTTCAATAATTATTCTGCAATGTCTTGTGTAAACATTTTCACTGATCTTGTATTATAACACTGTATCACATACTGAAAAAGCTGTGCACACCTTTAAGTGACAAGGTCACGCTAATACTAATTTAACTAATTTTCTGTATGTATCAATGTTTCTGTGACTTTGTTGTTGGAGTGCCATAATACACGTGATTCGAGACACAATAGAAAGACAATAGCAGCGCGACAGCCGGCTGATCGCTTGATCGTTGTAACAGTTGAAAGGTTAATTAAGTAGGTGAGGGGTGTAAATAAAAAAATTAAAAGAGCCCGTTTCAAAGTTGATGACTTCAAAACGGCTCAACCGATTTTATTGAAACATGTCTAAGAACCATCGCTTAATAACTTACTTCCAAATAAAAAAATCCCTATCCAAATCGGTCGAATTAATACAAAACAGAAAATCGTATATACTAATATTATTAAGAGGAAAGATTTGTATGTATTTATGTTAGTTACTCTTTCACGTAAAAACTACTCAACGGATTTTGATGAAACTTTACAGAAATATAGCTGTATCTTAGCTGGGTCATAGTGTGCACGGGAGCAGAGCAGTAACCAAAAACCTAACATAACGCGGGTGAAAACGCGGGGGATAGCTTGTATATTATACGATATAGCTTTGCAAGTGGCACGTCAAAAGTTTATCATCTGGCTTCTTTATGCTCTGTGACATTTTTCGATAGTGTGACATTACAATATTACGTTATATAACCGCTCACGTTACTTTACGTATTTTCATGACTTATCTAGAAGTAGGTATATTATTACACTAGCTTCTGCCCGCGGCTTTGCTCGCGGTATAAAGAGACAAAAAGTAGAGTGTTTTTCTCTCCATCCCTTTCAACTATCTCCACTTAAAAAAACACTTCAATCCGTCGCTCCGTTTTGCCGTGAAAGAAAGACAAACAGACAGACAGACAGACACACTTTCCCATTTATAATATTAGTATGGATATATATTATGGATACTAAGGTACCAACAGTAACCTATCATTGAAATATGATCGAATGTGTGCAGTGAAATATACTCTGTCAGTCGATAACATCTCTAATTGGCCAAGTTATTCAATTCACTGTCCATTCCTTTGATTTGCCTTGACAGTGAATTTAGCCTGCCTACTTATTGCTTGACTTGTAGATTGTATTGGTTCCTTAGACGACCGATTGAGGTCTGTAATATTTGTTGAAAATACTAATAAATAGTATCTGCCTAGGAAGGGAATCCTCGGATCCTAATGAGGGTGTTCTGAAATTATGGCGGCCGCACTTGAGGCGTGTACTTAGTCCAAAACCATACTAAAAAAGGACATGGCCAGCCCTAATATGGGCGATTGCATAGTTATCGAATTCAATTTACACCAATGATTTTTGGTGTTTTATTTCGTTAATATTGGTAAGTTAAATTGCAATAAATAAAACACATAAAGAACTTGTCATTACAACAGACTAGACGTAAACAGTTTCACTAAACCTTTTGTCATATTGCTGGCATTAAGTGCATAGAATAGGATTATTTTGCTATTCGAAACCATAAGGCGCTCTAATAAACTATTTATTAAAACCTGACAATAATACCATATGCAACCAACCAGTGGTGACATAAGGCTCTGAAACGTTGTTTTTATCTGCTGGCCTTTGAGAGTGACGACCATGGACCGGAAGACTCAACGTAAGCAGGCCTCCCACTAGGTGGACCGACGACAACATGCAAGTTGCGATTTATCGTTCTACGTTGCGGTCTAAGGAGAAGGCCTAAGTTCAGCGGTAAACTCCGGCTGATAATAATAATAAGGAAAACACAAAATAAGGCAAAACAGTATAAATGATTATTAAATTTTTACAGAAAACAAATAAAAATGATTTGATACATTATTACCTTACCTAGATAACTTAATACATTATTACATTACAGCGTTGAGTTATTTTTGAACGAGTCATAGGTCTACCAAACGGTTTTTATTTTATTCCTACACTATCAACAATCAGTTTATTTTTTTAGTTCACCAACGCAAAAGTCTTGTGTACAATCTGTTTGTCTTTGTAGGCTTTGTATGGTTATTCCTCAGTTGATGCACCTCATAGCAATCCACAAATCAAATCAGTCAGTATCAGTCCGTAAAGATAAGCGGCGAGGGTCAAAAATATCTGAAAATAATCGCAAAACCCAAGAACAATAGGACGTTGAATTTGCAATGACAGATTGTCTGCAATATTGACGTAATTGACATTTGACATAAAAAAAACACACACATTGTGTCAAACCAGTACCGTTCCGTTTTAAAACTTTGTTTGGGTGAATTAGACAAAAACTTATTAAAATGTATTATTATGAAATGAGAATTTTATAAAAATCGACAAATACCAATGAATACAGTTTCGTATGAATAAAATGTCGCCAATATAATGCAATGGTCGACCATATCACACATTTTCTACAAGTAGTACACGTGGTTTGGAACGTTCTTTACCATATTTATCTTTCTCTATGGTGAATTATGGCAGAACTTGACAGACGATATTTTGAATTCGTCTTCCGTTACTTATTATTTTGAAATAAAAGCTGATAAGTCCAGAGAGGCTAAAAAGTACCTAGTAATTCATTTTTCTATTTTTATTTTACAATGTATTTACTGTGTTTGTGTACATGGAATGCCATTTTTGTCCATGTCATTTGGAGTTCTGTCACTTTTGACAGAAAATGTCAATACACCTCTATTTTCGTGTACAACACCTTAGCTCATCTCAACGTGGCGCTAACTAGTGGCGTAAATTTTCGCAAATATCGTCATTGAACTAGATTTTATTGTAACCTAATAGACGTCCACATAATGTAGGCCCATGATTAAGTTTGCAGACTCATGAATTAGGTAACTTAATATTACTAATTAATGATGACGACATTCGAACTTCAAGAACAGCACCACAACGCGTATAGGTAATGCAACATCTAAACAAAACTGAATCGCCGAAATGTATGTACGAGTATAACTTTTAAACTTCTGCACCAAATTAATCTTACTTTTTGTGTTTGTTATTTTTTTTAAATAAAATAAAATCAGATGACGGCCATTATCAGTAGAAGAATATAAAAAAAACCGGCCAAGAGCATGTTGGGCCACGCTCAATGTAGGGTTCCGTAGTTTCCCGTCCCTCACAATAAGTGTTTCCACTTACACACATCAAAAGTGTCTAGGGATCAACATATATTTTTGCAATAACTTTTCTCCTGATTGATATCAATTAAAATTGTCTTAAAGGATTCATCAAATAAAGTGTTTTCGTTTGTCACAGTAACGATAAACCAAGTCACCTTTGCATTAATAAAGAAATTTGCCATTTTCCTAATAAAGGGATTTTTGACATTTGAACCACTAACACAAAAGTTCGAAAAAAAGACTGAAATAACAGTTTTCTCTAAAATTTTATTGGGTAACTTAAACAATTAATAATCCGTGTTTCTACCGCGAACACTAACAACACAAGAACATCGGTTTGGCATACTCAAAATGAGTTCATCCAAGTCTAGATGTCGGTTGGAAACATTTAAAAGTAAACTTACGAATAAATTACCGTTCTTGTTGAAAAATAGTGATGACCCTAATCAACAATATAATGATTTTTTTA
Source organism: Athetis lepigone (assembly GCA_033675125.1). NCBI lineage: Eukaryota > Metazoa > Arthropoda > Insecta > Lepidoptera > Noctuidae > Athetis > Athetis lepigone. The sequence continues at coordinate 8,977,897 of CM066229.1, forward strand.
ATATGTATTGCAATCAATTTAATTCAACGTTTGTTCCAAAAACTATATCAGTAAACAGCAATGCCTGCTTCAGCGACTGGGCCACGACCGGAATTTATAAAAGTAGGATACGTCTTTACGATTTGTACGAAGAACGGGCTCTCAATAAAAGTGTTGAATTTAATTTATATGTTAAAAATTATTCCAAATTATTTAAAAAGGTTTGTTATGTGGCCAAGTCGCGATACTTAAGTTTAAAAATAAAAAACAGTAGTAATGTTATTAAAATGACATGGAATATTATCAATAGCGAAACAGGAAAGTCTAAAAACCAAAGAAGTAATTACAGTCTTACTATTGATGACGTTATAATAAAATCTGATGCTGAAGTCGCCACGGCTTTTGAAAGCTTCTTTGCAGATATTCCCGTTTCGACTACAAAGTATTTAAATTCATCCCCTTATGCTGCAGAATCTTTACTAAAAGATAACGTCCCGCCCTGTAACACTGAGTTTCATTTCGATCATGTTTCTTGTAACAATATAATTAAAACTTTCCATTCCTTAAATGTAAAAAAGACAGCAGATCTGTGGGGTAACTCCGTAGATGTTGCCAAGTCTATAATAAATATAGTAGCACCTACTCTTGCCAATATTTTTAATAAATGTATTGATCGTGGTGAGTTTCCTGATTTAATGAAATACAGTAAAATAATACCATTATTCAAATCGGGTAGCTCATCTGACCCCACTAATTATAGACGGATTTCAGTGCTACCTACTTTTAGTAAAATTTTTGAAAAACTAATTTTAAGTCAAATGCAAATACACTTTAATAAACATCAGTTGTTGCATAATAAACAGTTTGGCTTTACAAGGGGTCGTTCAACCACTGATGCTGGTGTTGAACTTTTAGGACATATTTTTAAAGCATGGGAGGACAAATGCGATGCATTGGGCATTTTTTGCGATTTGTCCAAGGCATTTGATTGCGTCCTCCATGAAACCTTAATCAGGAAACTGCGCCACTATGGAATCCGTGCCACCTCTCTGGATCTTCTCACTTCTTACTTGAGTGATAGGATTCAGAGGGTTGATGTAAACGGTAAAAGATCATCCGGTTCTGTGGTAAAAATGGGGGTCCCTCAGGGCTCAATTCTTGGTCCTTTCTTGTTTCTAATTTATATTAATGATTTGCCTTATCTCATTAAAGATAAGCATGACATAGTATTGTTTGCAGACGATACTTCACTTTTATTTAAAGTTAAACGTCAGCAACTGTTGAGTAACGAAATAAATAGTGCCTTAGCGTCAATAGTTAATTGGTTTAATATAAATAACCTACTTCTTAATGAAAAGAAAACAAAACTTATTAAGTTCACATTACCTAATGTCACAAAAGTAGAGACTAGTGTTCTAATAAAGGGGGAAGAATTGAAACCCGACGATAACACTGTATTTTTGGGTATAACTTTAGATTCCAAACTTCAGTGGGGCCCCCATATAGAAAAACTCTCTAAAAAACTCAGCTCTGCAGCATACGCCGTTAGAAAGATCCGTGATTTGACAGATTTGGAAACACCCCGCTTAGTTTACTTTAGCTACTTTCACAGTTTGATGTCGTAAATAAATAACCTACTTCTTAATGAAAAGAAAACAAAACTTATTAAGTTCACATTACCTAATGTCACAAAAGTAGAGACTAGTGTTCTAATAAAGGGGGAAGAATTGAAACCCGACGATAACACTGTATTTTTGGGTATAACTTTAGATTCCAAACTTCAGTGGGGCCCCCATATAGAAAAACTCTCTAAAAAACTCAGCTCTGCAGCATACGCCGTTAGAAAGATCCGTGATTTGACAGATTTGGAAACAGCCCGCTTAGTTTACTTTAGCTACTTTCACAGTTTGATGTCGTACGGCATTCTATTGTGGGGAAATGCCGCCGATATACAAACAATATTTGTGTTGCAAAAAAGGGCTATTCGTGCAATCTACAAATTGAGTCCCCGACAGTCCCTAAGAGACAAATTTAAAGAAATTAATATAATGACGTTGCCATGCCAGTACATATATGAGAATTTGTTATTTGCTCATAAAAATATTAATCAGTATAAGAAATACAGTGATATTCATAGCATAAATACGAGGAACAAGGACAAATTTGTTGTCCCTTCAACTAGGCTAAAGAAAATAGGAGGTTCGTTCAGATGTCAATGTATACGCTTTTATAACAAACTTCCCAGTCAGATTCAAAAACTTAGTATTAATAAATTCAAATAATTTATAAAACGTAGATTATGCAAGAAATCTTATTACTCTGTTAAGGATCACCTAGAGGATTCAAATGCTTGGGATTGAGCTGCATCAATTATATACACAGGTCAATATTAGTTTACTTTTACTCTTTTATATATTGACATGGTAATTATTGTACTTTTGACATTGATGTGTACTTTTTAAAGTATATTTATCTTTTCTATATTTTTATGTATAAATTTCATATTTATTTATTGACATGATTATTTTGTAGTATTGACATTGATTTGTACTTCTTTAAGTATGTTATTATTTTTATATACATTATACTTTTTTTTGTGAGTGTGAGGATTATGTGGGTCATTCATTATCCTAAGAATACACATGTACTAATATATTTTCTTTGACTGACAGTTTGAGTAGTTATTATGCGGCCTACCCAAATGTCCTTACTTTGGTATTGTTCGTCAAAACGTTGGGCTCCTTACGTCTTAAGTTGAGCTAAACGATTGCTGACAAATGCTTGCACTGTCTGGACAGGTCCACTCAAATCTGTGTGCTTTTCTCATCAAGAAAGCACATCAGTCATTAACCTTCATGATCCTCGCATAATTTGACCAATACAATTGTATGGACTTTAAAAGAGACTTTGACCTCTGAGTTTGTTTCGGATGTTTCTTCTCAGAGTAGTCAGTTACGAAACACCGGCTCCATCGTTCGATTAAAATATAAAAAACAAAACATTGACGTGTAAAAGTGTTATGATATAACCTATTTACAAAATAAAGATCATTTTAATTATTTCATTTCATTTTCATTTTAATCATTTTAATCATTTTCACGCTGTGGAATGGCCGCCCATGTTCGTTGCAACAACAAAAAAAGGTCTTCTTGCGACTGGATACCCTCCATATTCGGCAGAGCTCTTCTCTGTAGCATATCCCATGCATGCTCAATCGGGTTCAAGTCTGGCGACTGAGCAGGCCAGGGCAGGACATTGATGTTAGCTGCGGCGAGAGTCTGTCTTACAACTCTTGCGGTGTGCGGTCGTGCATTATCATGCATTAACTGAAATAAGGGACCGATTTGCACTTGTAGAGGAACGATGACGTCTGATACAATCGTCTCAGCATAAATTTGAGCGTTGAGGTTGCCTCTGATCCAAATCAACTCAGTTCTTCCGCCGATCCAAATACCCGCCCATACCATGATGGTTCCACCACTATAAGGATGGACTTCCTGGCAGGATTTTAATAATAATAATAAAACCTTTATTTTCAGGCAACTGAGGCCCATAGAAAAAATACACAAATAATGTTGCTTAAAATAATAAACTAATACATAATTAAAGAAACTATAAGTAAAAATTTTAAACTATTGCACACGAAGTGACGGCGTCGTATTTCGCTGCGATGTCGGTATGCTTCCACGAAAACGTCGATACACGACACCCTTCGGCCAAAACTCTCCTTTGAGGAAGGTCTCCAAATGATTAGTCGGCACCCGCACCACGAACGACTTAAAATTTGTGTTGTGGCGCGACTCCAACTGCACAACTCTCAAAGTCCAGCTGGTCTTCACTCGTACATATTCCACAATCTCCTCAACCTTTGTGGAATGATGTAGTCTCGAAACATACAGCTGCGTCGTGGGTATTGCTGGACGCAGCAGCATGTTGGGTCCTGCCAGCGCGGTGCCACACTGGTTCTGACAAGGAGGCTTCTTCTTCTTCTTCTCAACCTTGATAAAGCCATCCTTATCGCATTGTTTAACCCCGTTTTTATTACCAGCTTGTCGCGATGTTTGCGACACAGCAGGCTTGTTTGCGGCAACAATAGCGGAGTAGGCACGTTTAGGGGTCGACGTACCTACATGCGTCGTCACTACTTCGACCGGTGACGATACAGCGACGGCAGTAGCGCGGCAAGGTGCAACGCAAGCATTATCAGCCGCGGGCGACGCACTGCAACTCGCCGACTCAAAACTGCAGATACTTGCATTTTGCGCTCCACGACGAATATTCACGCTGGAGGTGTTAGGCGCCCTACTTTCCGGAATAGACTTGCGTAACAATTCCATCTCGGCACGCAGTGAACAAATGGTGGTATCCGACACCTCCAGCCTGGATTGTACCTCGGCCAGGCTTGTTTTAAGGGATGTAATATCCTTCAACAACCTGGTGACATCGACGTGGTCGAACGTGACGGGAGGCAGCTTATGCAGGTCCTTCGCCACGAAAGCGGGCACGTCGTCCGGATCGGTGCTCTTCATCATTGTGATGATGTCTTGCACACTTCTCTGGCCGCCATCCCTCCGTCGGGATTGCATCTGGTCAACTTTGCCCAGCGCTTGGAACAACAGCAGCTTGGCACTGCTTATCTCCTCCTCGTTGAAGTTGGACTTGCAGATCTGCAGGATGCTGACCTCGTCCATATAGTCAATGGCATGTTTAATAAATGCCAACACCTCGTTGGCTATGAGTGGTTGACTCATAGCGACGAATAACAGGCAACGGCTACTGCCGCGCAACACGCGAATATAAAATTCGTATCGAGCAGCGCAATCACGTCCGTACTTGACCGCGCATTGCACTTGCACTTTTAATCGCTGTTGGCGTCCAGGGGTTCTCCAGTGTCGTATACGTCTTGTATCCGGTCTCATACCAAAACGAGACTCATCAGAAAAGCACACGAAACGCCATTGTTCTTCTGCCCGATTTCTGTGTTCAAGAGTCCATTGATATCGAATCCTACGATTGTGCATTGCTATAGGTGGTACCCGTAGCGGCCTTCGGGAATGAAGGTTCACTTCATGCAAGCGGTTTCTGACTGATTGGTAGCTAATTAAGTTCCCTGAAGAGTGATGAAGCCTCACGGCTAACATCATGGCGGTTATTGTTGGAGCTCTTCGAGTTAAGATTTGAATGTATCGGTCTTGTCTCCGTGTGGTGCAGCGATACCGTCCTCCATGGCGCTCAGCCACGGTACCAGTGCTTCGGTAACGTGTCCAAAGTCGACTGATAACACTCTGACTTGTATTCAGAGCTAAAGCCACAGTACGTTGCCGGGAACCAGCTTCTATCATTCCCACGGCTCTGAGCATTTCTTCCCTGCTTAAATGACGTCGCCGCTCCATAATAACGTTGATTTTAATCAGTAGTAGGGAAACAGTAGCACTAATAATGTCTTCAATGCGTTGTATGTATGTTTTTATAGGGAAAATATTGACAGCTGATTATCATCTTTTACTCGAATTTGATTCACAGTTCCTGATTCAAATTGTGAAATGCACCAAAAAGGATCCATATAAATTTATAAAATCATAAATTTATTACAAAGCCACATCTCAATCTCAAGAAATCCGCATAAAAATGCTTGATCCCTAGACACTTTTGATGTGAGTATAATTTAAAGAAAGACTATTTGTTACGTTGACATACTAAGTACGCAGAAATTATTTTGTACAACCTTTTTGTCTTTTTTGTACAAAAACTGTTCTTTCTATTAGGTTCAAAATAATTTTCCTAGAAAGTCCTTATAAAGATCTACTTTCCAGATTTTTTTCATATTTTTTGTCTGTCTGTCTCTTTTTCACGCCTAAACCACTGAACCGATTTGAATGAAATTTGGTACGGATATAGTCTGGGACCCGAGAAAGGACATAGGATAGTTTCATCCCGGAAATCCCCCGGGAACGGGAACTATTATTTCATGCAGACGAAGTCGCGGGCAAAAGCTAGTTCATGATAAATGGCCACTATCACGTAATACGTTATTACCTGTACACATAGTTATCAATACTACAGACTCCTTACAGGATAACCTTTTAATACACACATCAACATGGTCTAGGGATATTTCAATTAAACCTAAATACCGCTAGCAATATACTATTTATTAATTACTCTTTATACAAAATGTCACAGGAGTCTAATTTTTAAGCGATTACATGATAAAATTATTAAACTAAATAGTAGATGTATAATAACATTATCATGTTTATTTATTTTAGACAAAACACTAAATAAGCCGTAACATTTAACATTCCCGTGTTCACACCTCATAAATTCGTGAGATCGTTGGTCGGTTCACTAGATAAATACGATCTTTTATACTATCAAAACTTTGGATTTAATCGTCGAGAATAAAAACTCTTTCCGTAGCTATAATAAAAAGCTGTACAATAGTAATCATAAAATGAGAAATAGAAGCGAAGCGCGGCCAAAATAATAATCGCTTGCCGTCGTCGTCAGAGTTCAAAACTTTCATAAACCCAAGATAACTGTAATTGTATCTACTTGAAACTTTTACTTTGACTCTTAGATGTAAGAATAAGCACACGTAGGTACATATAATCCGATACGATACAATGTTATGTTCAATAAGTATCTTATATGTTTATACCACCACATTAGACAAATATTTTCAAGGGGCTTACAAGACCATTTTTAATAAAATGAAATAAAAATGTATTCGTAAGTGCCGTGTCGTTAATATTTTTTTTTAAACAGAGCCCCTGGTTTTTATACAGGCCATTAACACAATTAGGTACCTACATCTGTAATGTTACAAAATTATTTAAATGTTATAACTTAATACTGTTTGTAACCCAAATGCCAAATTTTAACACAAAGCGCCATAAAAGTTAATTCTGTAATTATGTTGTCGTTGTCAATGTAAGGTATTCATTAAAAACGTCATTGTTTTATAGATCGTTTTGTCGCGTGGTATCTTCGCATCTCAATTTTCTTAGGATTGCGATTGGTATCTTACTAGTTATAAATTACTTTTCCCTACTCAAACACACGACTTCATTTTCGCCATCACCCGACGATATTTTCACATAATGTGCTCGAGGGTCGCTATCTTATAGATTTATCTAGATGGTACCTAAAGGAAGTTCTGGATAAATGTTGTTGCAATTTCGACTGATATTCTTGTTTCTTTAAAATTATGTAGGTGTTTCATTAGCAAAATTTTCTCCTCCTAAAATTGACCATCCAACACCGAAGGTTATTGAACTTACAGTTCCATAAAGATATAATTAAGGGTAAGTGCGTGATGTTTGATAAATACTACGTTTAATATAATATTCTCACAGTAGCCAAGTAGAGAGTAGGGAATTAGGGATTATAGCGATTACAATACACAATGGAGTGTTGATCGCTAGAGGCAACATAATTATGCGACAATAGGCCGCCGCCCGAAGCGTTGATTGACGTTACTTGAAATCTTGCCCCGTAGAGCTTAGGGCATACAAGTATGTTCGGCCTGATCATGACATCCATGAGAAATTGTAGTGATGTCATGTCATGAACATCTCATATTATTCCATGCAGGTTTATATCAAATACAATCTTCACATGTTTCAACGTAGCTATAGACATTCACTCTACACGATTTTTGTCAAAGTCTCGGACTCCATTAATTACAAGAGGGGTGTTTAATTGGGATTTAAGAGTGGGTCCTAAAGAATCTCATAATTTGTACGGTCAACAGCTTCGAGTAACGAGTGTGGTTTTTTGCACACGAGCTTTGATTATTATGACCCTCGTCAAGTTAGTTGAAGCGATCATTAGTGGAGCTGTATTCTACTGTAGACGTCGACGGAATACAAATAAGTAGTAGATGTACCTCCCTACGTATACGCTATGCAGCAGTAACGAAACAAAATACTAATTCCTGGCTTCCCAAAGTGTATTCGATGAATAGAAATTCTTATGGGTGGTAAGTTTTACATTAGGTTTTTTATGGTGCAGGCTTATAATTAATACCCCCAAGACACAAAGAACGGGAGGTACCTTTCCCTAAATCCGTCAGTTAAAGTTAGCGCTTACAATTTGAAGGTTCTGCATATTCATTACAATCTCTAAAACTTTCGGTGGTTGCAGTACTGTGCGAGTTTCACTGGTTAATATTTGAGTAAGTATATGAAATGGTTAAATATGAGGATGCATTAAAAATTATATGTTTTAGTATATTACTCACTGCTTTGATGCCTCCGTGAAGGTGATGCAGTTAGAATGTAAGGTGGTTAATAGCCATGACTTGTAATATCAACCAATTTAACTTTAGTATAAATCTAAGAGTGTCTTGGATATATACTACCTCGGTCAATTATTAGTAAAAAAACACAATCCTGATTCTAATACTAAATTGATCCTGATGATTAAGAATACAAAGTCGTTTGAGTGCAGTATAACATTCTCACTGCAGACAAACATATGTAAACGTAACTGCCCAGTCCAAGCGGACAGTTACTACTGGTAATAAAATTTTGATCAGTTTGATGACCTGTCTGGTAGAACTGCCAAAAAAAGACGTTTCCCAGACCAGTTTTAGTTCGATGACCAGCAAGCGTAGTTAACAACTACGATGCGACTTCTTAGATACGTTATCACGATTAATTTTTCACGTTTCACGATATGTCTTTTTGGTAGTTTTAGGGTATAGGTAGAGTTATAATTTATTGTAAGCACAGCAGGCGTGTCATCTTTGTCTCTAGAAGCTTTTGGTATTGCTGTTGTCTATCCGCGGCGGTGACAACTTAATATCAAGGAGTAGCCAGCTTGCTGGCCATCCAATGATATCAATAAAATATATAGTCGGTAACAAACGGTCTCTACTTTCAGTCCGTCTGCATTTTACGTAAAGGTCTGTTGAAAAATAAAATAAATGTACATGACATCTAAATAAAATTTATGTCATGCGATACGAATCGATGCAGCCCGCCCTCGGCCATGCGTCCTCCAAAACTTAAGAACAAATGGATATGAGAAAGTTTAAGCATGAGTAAAGGGTATTCAATTTCTTTAACGACCATCATTTTTGCCGGGGCTTGCCATGAATCTCGAAGATAAGCGTTTAATGGAAATAACAGCTCGGCGAAGAACATTATGGTCATACGCGAACTATCGCCAGGCCATAACCTTAAAAGGGTAATATTTCTGCATAAACAAACTATTTGTTTCTTCTACGTGTTTTTATGAAATCCATTATGAGAATGTTTATAACTTGTCTTTGTACTCTGTAATAAATATTTCGAATATACGACGTAGATAAGCAGTGTGGGGCTGGAACTATTAGAAAAGGTTTGATTTAGTATGTTTGGCAAATGTTTATACTCTACCATTGCTACAACATTAAGCATTTAAGTAATTATTGTTGTTAGCAGTTTGTAGAAACCAACACTATAAATGACCGTGTGCCCAAGCGCCATTAATAATTCGTATAATTGGTATCTATTATTGGGATCGAAGTTAAATAAGCTAATAACAGCTTGCAGTTGTAGGTCCCAGTAACTTAGTTAATTTTAATCTAAGATGGTACACAATTTGGACTTGTCACTTGGTTGCTAATGTCCTTTTTTGCCTGTTAGCCTAGTTCTGTTTTGTCTCCTACGTGCTTTAGAGGGAAGGCAGTAAAAATGTTTTTTTCATACTCCTCCTCTATTATATTCTGATTAATTTTGTTGCGGGGTCCAAAACAGTTGAATCGTATCTCCGTCGACTCCAGTGTTGGCACTAGCTTACAAACGTTACAGTGGCTATGAATTAAAATATACACAAATAATACGTTTTTACTGCTCAGTCTAAACAAGTAGGTGTGAATTCCAATTTCAAAATCAATTCACAGGTTACAGGAACTTGAACGGGTAGTCAATCGACTGTAAGAGTAATCGGATTTACGAGAATTGGGAAAAATAAAATACTTATGCTTAGTGTTCTAAGAACGATCGTAGATTGGAAAAAACTTCGATATTACCTAGGTATTTCTTGGAAGCTTGGGTGTTAGTGCTTTCGAGCTTGAATTTGTTAAGAGCAATTACAGGAAGACGTGTTATTGCACGTTCTCTTACTGGCTGGTTACATATTAAGTTATAGGCTTCGCTCGCGTTTATATCGAACTTCTACGCACTATTTTACGCCTTTAGGATCCAATGTCCAAAAATACTTTTTTTAATGGCAACCTACTCTTTACAAAGAACACACCCTCTAAGGTCCATGTCATTGGGACCAGCGGTTTGTGCGTTAATATATCGACAGTCAGTCAATCTGTTAGTCAGTTTACTATTTTATATATCGCGTAACAAACATACAAAAAAAATACAAAAAAAAAATACAGACGAATTGAGGACCTCCTCCTTTTTGAAGTCGGTTAAAAATAGCTTTTCTCTACTATAATAAGCATGGATTATACTTAAAAACCTTTTAATTGAATAACTCTTTCTATTAAAAAAAAACCGCATCAAAAACTGTAGCGTAGTTCTAAAAATTTAAGCATACATACATAGGGATATAGGGACAGAGAAAGCGACTTTGTAGTGCTACTTATAGTTAACATACAACTTTAGTTTTATTACTTATTTAAGTTCAAATTTAATTATAATTCCTACCTCGAATGTCACCAACGTTACTTATGAGTAAAAGTACCAACAATATACATAAAAAACTACAACGAAGAGTAAATCTGTGAGAAACAGTAAAAATGCCCCATTACAGCGATTCAGTGTATCTCCTATTAACGTCTGTTTACAAACAAACAAACTTAAGAAGAACCCAAGCAGAACAAATAACAATAAATATGAAACGTTTATTTATAAACACACGAAATAGCCTTGAAAACGGAGTCTCCGTTTCGTTTCATAATTTTTATTTTAGAAATATTAGCGAAGGTTTTTTGTAAAATATATGACAGTTTTGCTTTGGCAAAATAATATTGGTTACTGGATAAAATAAGAAGCTTTGATTTGTTTAAATTGAAGTGAAATGAACGTGTTATTTATAAAAGTATTGAATAACACGAAAGTTAGTTACAAATTTTGATGTATTGTAAACTACTAAGACCACTCATTTTTATTAATGATTGAACTGTACTACGCGGCTACGCCGTAGCAAAATGTCTACGCTTCTTATAAGTTAATGTCTACGCTTCTTAATTTGGTATTTACTTAAATATGCAACTTAAAAGCGCATATTTTTGTCCCTACCGTCTAAAAATATTATAACAAGAAATTTATATTTTTGAACCCTATTCTTTACGTGGCCCGACACGCACTTGGCCAATTTTTGTAATATGAAATAAAGATTCAACCAACACGTACTTCAACATTTTTATCTTGTTAAACAGTTTCCCTTTTACATTTACATATATTTATTTTTTATTTTTAGTAAACAATGAATATTTATATTCCAGGCGTAACTTGTTTACACGCACTTCTCAGAAGTGTATTTTAAGTTTAGAGCAACAATTTGTTGCCTCAGAAAAAAAAAAAACAAACAAAGTACAAACACAACTAAAAGGATTCCAGAGTAAACAATGTCGAATCAACACGATGAATTTATCTAAAGGGAAATCTCTTCAGCGTAAAGCAAACACGTCTCGAGCAAAAGACTGCGGAGGGATGAGTGATTCACTGGGCTAGAAAATGTTAGTTGATTTTTGAATTTCACACTTCAATACCCGCTTTAACGTGGGGACGGCGCGATTGTGTTTACATGTTTTCGAGTGATCATCCACAATAAAAAATGTGTGGGGAATATATTTTTAACAATACATCGAAGCAACCCTTTTATTCAGGTAAATGCGTTCAAATGTGTAGATATGAAACAAATGCTAGAATGATCAAACGTTTTGTGAACAAGCGACGCACACGTAATGATATACCTTTAATGTTTACTCAAATATAAGTAGCATTTTGCCTCTCATGTCGGAGTAAATAAGTACACGGGATTTTTATGTAAATATTATGCTAAAGAAAAGCATTAGCGTGCTTCTTTTATCAAAGCTATTTTGTCTTTCATGGTGTAACGAATATTTAATTTTTTACGATAATTGGTACAATTACGATTTGGTTTTAGTATTTATGTTTAAGCCAGTGACACTAATAATATTAATTTTCTTTCTGTAAACATGGTGAGTGCTACGCCAGCAACAATAACAAATCTTTCTGCATTTTGGCAACAAACCAAATAACTTGGTATTTTGTGTTAAAGATGGCGTATTATTACTGAGAGCTCATAAACATAACGGGCAAAGTGGAGTTTTAACAAAAGCTAAATGCCTACATTGTTGTTACAGTTAGCACCCGCTATTAAAAGGCAGCGAGAAAAAAGCGGATAATTGGAGTAAAGCCAATCTCTGCGGATGACAGGAAACTTTGTTAAATGTTATAACAGCGGAATTTATGATTAGAAGTTGGAGTAGTGCAGCAGGCTTCCAACAGTTCCAACTTTAGAATTCAATTAGGTACCGACGATTATGGAAACTCTTTTTTCATACCGACTTTGTTCTAAAACTTCGCTCCTGTCGAGTCTTTATCTGAAGGTTTTCTTAATCTTTTTTTTAAAGGACGAAATTAAATTGATGCTGTCATTATATTTAGTCCCTAATCGAAGTTTAGGAAAATTTTTATCTAACCTACTTACTAATAACTTTTTATACTAACTTTTATATATCGATTTACTTTAATACTTATTAAAGAAAGTATTTTACGTGTCCTAAGATCAATAACAATTCATTTGAAAGCCTAGTCAAAACGTCGAATAATCAGATTTCCTCTAAAAACAGAATGAAAACTATTACTGCTTAACTTTTCTTTATGGTAGACCATTAATTAAATTAACGAACATCAAAGGACCATCTATAAATGGTATCTGAAGAGAGGTTTTCCGCAACGCGTAATATGACTCATATATACACTTTCATTTTCCTTCATTCTGTATTTACTCAATTACATTGCCTTTACTATACGTTAAAAGTGCAGGAAAGTCCTTACCTAATATACTTCAGTAACATTGCCTCACATAAAACATATTCTCGAACATACGAAGGTCAAAAGGCAGTTATTCAAACTGCAATCAACATGGCCATTAGTATATTTGGTCGAGTACTTGACCGCTACCAAATATCCTAAAGATTGAGGTAGGAAACCCTAAATTGAAGTGAAGTTTTCTCATTAATTTGATTACGTCGATCCCAGGGCCCGACCCGTGTCACAAGTTACTTCATTAGTTACGCAACTTGCTGAAAGTAATCCGACCGAATTAGGTTTTGTAAGACACGAATCATCTAAATTATACCGACTTTAGCATACTTTTTACATGTCATACAATTACGAGTAACTTACTGCGCCTCAGAGAATGGTTTATTATAAATTAGCTACCATTAATAAGGGAGGGGCTACAACCACATCCGTGTCGTTTTAACCAAAATATTCTGCGATATGCAAACTAGACGATTCATAAAATTAGAATTTAAAATCAAAGCTCCGTTTCAGAGGTGTTTTTGTCTGTGAACAGCGCGACACAGTGCACATAAGTTACGCCGAATATTTATGTTGGGTGATGCCACCTACAGGCCCACGCTCATATTTACCGCCAAGATCTCGTTTACTGCACTCTCGTATTTGCATTTTACATGTATTATTTTTGTTTAAGCATAAATAACGTCATTTTACTTCAAACAATTTCAGTGGAACATTTTTCGAATTAGCTTCATGGGTTTGTCGTTCCCATTTGCACTTCAAATATGCGGACTATGACTGAATATTTATGGATACACATCAAAAGGGAAGGAATCCTCAGGTGGGTTATGAACGGCGTGTTCATGTAACTCACGCCTAACAAATAGAGGTCAGTTTAAAAAGGCGTTAGGATCTTTCTCTCGTGATTTATTTGCCTATAATACTTAATTACGGTCCGAAGGCCAGTAGAATGCGATGAAGATTGCATTAGACGTGTTATCCTCGTGTAAGGAACATTACGTGGCAGAGCAAGCCCGGGTTTAATTGATCTAGGCAGGATGATGGATTGTTGCCAGTCGATGCGGTGGGCTACGGGTGGTTTGCGGTGGATAAAGATGAATCTGAGTGCCGCTTCCCCAAGATGCTTTTGGGGTACACAATCTACTCTATATTATATTTTACTTATTTATAAAGTAAGTAGCTTCTATATAATAAAAACCATTATAATAATATACAATACAAGTCACTTCTTGTGCTTTATCACGTTACATGTATCCAATTAATTAAGTAGTTACCTTATGCGGTAATGAGCCCATGTTATGTTTTAGTTAATAAGCACATGCCTACTTGTAGCTGTTAAATATATAAAGACAGTCATATCTTCAGGTTTTTATCCCCTCTGAAGTTGTTTCTCATTCATTAAATATTGTCACTAAACTTAATTAATGTTAATAACTGCAGGGGTTTTTCAGAATCGCCATTAATTAAATTTGAAGTAAGCTCTCCAAAAGAGCTCGTTAAGAGGATATAATACAGTGTAGTGTAGTGTTGTAGTTTGCGTTTTAAGAGCTTAAAGTATTAAGCAACGGGGCTGCGTCGCCGGTGACAAGCAACTTAATTAACTCAGTACAAACATAACAAAATGGTGTCAAAAAGTTGTGTCTGTGCACTGACGAGGCTGCTCACTATTGTAAACATAGCTGGTTACTGTTAAATTACAGGTGTGTGAGCACGATAGCTTTCAATCATCGCAATGTTTTCCGAAAGTTCCATGACCTTTTGAACAATTTTTTTAAAGGTTTTATTCAAGTTACTTTAAAACGAGCGACGAAATTAAAAGATTGACGTGTCGCCGGTGAATGACTAAAATTTCTATCTATCCACCGACGTCGTTTGTAGGGTTGGGAGCTAGTCGATAATAAAAGGTTGCTCTACAATTTAGTTTCAGCCGTCGCTTCGCTGCAACGTCTAAGGAATTTAAATTTTTCCTTTGCGCTCCATCGAAGATAATCAAACAGCTGACGGGCACTCCATGTTTTGAATATTAATGATATTAATCACGCTTCGTGTAATATTATTGTGCTACCACAAACACTGCATAATAAAGTTTTCTTAAATCGCTTCTATCCGCTCTTTGTACAACTTTGCTAGTTTACATTTTGTCTTTTAAAGTGTATCGAGTTATTCAGTTTATTTTTTAATTTAAAACTCAAATTCTGCCGAATATGTGCTTTCACTTTAATGTTTACCACTTATTTCCTACCTTAATAATTATTATGTACATATTAAGAAGTAAGGCCGTTGGTTAACATAAACATCACTTTGTATTTACCACGAAATTGCACAGTTGAACCGCTAACACTGAACTACCCCTGTAATAAATTAGTTGTTTTAGCGGAAATGGCATCGTCTTAGCGTGGGCCATAAAGACATTTAGGATTGAGTTCTACTGTGGCTGAGCGGGGCCCGTAGGTACGTAAACCGTTATAATAATGCGCATAAAATTCTCCGCCGAGAGCAGTGAGCGAGCGAAGTTGCCGGTATTACAGCTGTGAGTTATTCAACGTCACGTACCCCGGGACTGGTCGCAGTTGCGCCTGTATCCTCATCGCTACTCTGTGTAAAGTCAGGCGTTCCAGCGAAACCAGTACAACGAGTACAGCACGCTACTATTCCGAAACTTATGACAGAAACAATCGAACGTCGCGATTAACTTTTGCTGTCTGCTTTTTCCGACTGAACCAATAGGAAGTTACCAAATGTTGCGATTTAATGAAATTAGCAATTTTGTTACGTCACTTCATTTTGATACCTATACTGGTTCTGTTCGTCCTAAGTAACTGATAGATAGCACTGTTGTGGGAAATGTTTGTCTATTTACAGACATACTTTTCGGTTTACCTACGTACCTAGGTAATATTTTTCCACAAAATTTAGTTTATGTCTGCAGCATAAAACCGAGCGGAATAAAATTTGACTGAACTTTTACTCATAAGACGTGAATGAAAAGTTTATTAAATAAGTTCTTTTATTTCATGACACTTTTATTTTCAGTGCAGTCAAATTTCGTTGAAAAGGGAGGCGTTGGTTGCGGCAACGTGTTGCTTGTTGTTTTTTGTGTTTTTCGCATTTGGGTCACATATGTTCCTCTTATGACGTTGAAGTATTTGACTGCACTGTGTGTTTATACTAGCATTCCGAATGAAATATTCGTGTGTAATCGGATTCCGTATTTAAGTATAATGGAATTTAATATTCTTGTTTATTGCGTTGTATTTCAAGTGAAATAACAGTCGCTAAGTATTGCAGTGTATTTTGTATGTGTTATTGGGGCGCCGGGGCCGCGGCGTGGCGGCGCGCTAAGCGGGCCGTGCCGCGATATTTCAGTTGGGCCACTAGTATGCGTAGACACGTACTTACACATTGTTCTCGGTGCAGTTATAAGCTACTTGACACAGAAGATTCACTCCCTTGCTCTTCTTTAATTTTTGCGCTAAGTAAACATCTCTTTAATTGAATTTTCTCGTTGTAACAAGCGAGAAGCTCTGTACATAACAAGATAATAAGGTCGAGTAGGCAATTTTGATACGAAATTAATTAAATGGTGATACCAGATAGCTACGTATGTTTTTAGAAGTTGGTAAACTGAAAAAGCGGTAGGAAGATGTAAAAGTCTTATGCCGCGTAGAGGAAAGAGCAAAATGTCAGTGTTGCTACACGTCAATTACCTTTAGTGTCACTAGCCATGCGTCAAACCCACTTCCAACGTGCTCGGGCTCGAGTAACGGCTAACAGGATAACAATACAAAGGAAACTACGCAAAATACACCAAGTCCTTGAACCAAAAGGGACAACACATATCGTATGTCATCAGGAAGTTTACGTCTAAGTCCCGTCCTCCTTTTCACTCTAAAATATGCTCTGTTGTCCGTGTAGTCAGACATGTTGACTGGCATTACCAGCGACTTTGTAGTACAAATGTTTTGAAAGGAAAATTGACTAGGTAAGTAGAATTGTGAACTATGTAAAAACAATAACTAAATATACAATCAGAGAACTTGATTGTTGAGCAGATTGGCCGACTTCTAGAACTAGCGGTGTTATTGCCATTACAAAGTCACAAACTAATTCAATCACAGATTTGAATTTACGAACAATTTACGTTACTAGTCAGTTTGCTTATCAATCTAGTTCCCTAGCATTAAAGACAATTCATACATTGACATGTGTAACGAAACAAAATAACATCGTCAATTACATAACGTACACGTACTCGTGTGCATGTGTGAGTCTCTACAAAGCCATACTCCGTTTGAATGCGTCGTTTGTTTTACTATACGAGGAAAGTTTAAATGTGCCACATCTTCTAATTACGTCCGATCATTTCTGAACCCTTGTGGGTAAGCCGAGGCTTAAAAGTTGTGTTTGTTATATATACGACCCGAATTTGCTTCGACATTGACGTTAAGGCGCCGCCACACTCGCTACTACCCAAGTTTGATACGTTAATTTTATATAGTGAAACTTTACTGTATGAAATGAACATACGGAAAGTTCGGTCTTTAAATAAGTGCTCTAAGGAATTTCAGATGTAGACTCGCGGAATTGGTTGTTTAATTTTTGTTTCAGTGTCATGATAAAGTAAGACGCAGTTCTATATTAATTTTTCATCTAGAAATGAAAACGAAGTACATGACATTTTTATTTTGACAATATTTCTTATTTATTTGCGGCGTAATTTTGAAAGAAAAGCAATCAGTCGAAGTTGTTTTCAACTCGTTGAGCTGTTTACGTCCACTCGTAGTTTCTTTATCTCCATAATCGTCACCTCCATTCAGAATTCTGCTTATCCCGGTGGGAGGCATGAGCGCGAACGCAGGCACTTGGGGGTTATACAAATCCTCCAACATAATCATCTTGGTAGTACCTGATCCAATGGGATCGTAATGTTTAATAATGACTGTAATATCACGTCTATGACCTGGCATATACTCGCACTTTGCACTGCACTTGTTACTTCTCTCGGTTTTGCTCGCAAGGAATTGTTTGGTTTTGAGAAGAACAGTAAATACTTTTATTAAGACAAGGATTTTTAATAGGTTCTCTTAATAAGCATGTTATAGAACATAGCCCAGAACATTTATATACCTAACAAAAATGTTTTCAAATCAGACTCAATAGCAATAGTAATTATAATTAGGTTTACTTTGATTTTAATGACAGTCAGCCTTTTAAATAATCAAGCAAGCAAGCTTTTAAAGAAGCAATAAGCTTTGGTGTACATAGAAACATATCTTATATAGTACATATTTAATTCAATAAAGCTTTTTTAAATTGACATAAACTTGTATGCTTTTATGCATGACGTTATAAGCCTTTTCCGTGCAAAAGTAAATAAAGACATTTATATCGTAATACCATCACCGAAGGCGAAATGAAAATCGCATAAGTACGCTTTTCCCGTTTTTCCCCCATTCTCAGAACTTTTATGATATTCGAGCTATATTTAACAGGATGATAATTAAAGTTCGCTGTATTCCTTTGCGTGGATTTCTGAATAAACGATTCCAGGGATATGGATATTCCCCGTTATTACGATATTGGAAAACAACACACTGGAAAGTGCTTGTTTTCTAATTCGTTTGTTTTTGTCAGTTCTCATATTAGTTAGCTGAAGTTGTGTTTCAACTTTTCAGTAGTTGGTTAATGAATAAACATGGCTTCCCTTTATTTGTGTACTTGTAATATAAATAGAACGTGGTTAAGAATAGAAATTCCTATCGTTGTTGACTCATACGTCAATAAAACAATGAAACGTCTGCATACTAATCCTCTTATCGTGAACACCCTAGAGGTACGAGCGCCTCGGTGGAAAGCAAAAAGCTAGAGATTGACACGAAGTTGTACTTTGAAACTGGATGAAGCCAAGTCGACGGCTTAGCCTGACTTGAGCTAGGACAGGTTTCACTATGTAGTGTGGTGTGTGTGGTGTGGTGGTTATTCAGTAAACTGTCCGCTCAGAAGCGGTTGCAATCGCGCGGTTACTTGAGCATCTTCATACACGTTCTGATGAAACCGCACGATTTCCATTGTGTCTGAAAGGACCGTGCGTCTCCAGTATAGTGTCAAAATTGCGTCGATATTAGGCAGTTACACATGGGATCCCTATTTATTAACCTTTTATAGACCAAGCGACAGCCAGCTGTCGCGCTACTATTGTCTTTCTATTGTGTCTCGAATCACGTGTGTTCGAAGGTTTAATTTAAGGAAACGCTTTTCTACTTAGAAATTGAAACCAAGTATTGCATAAATAACATACCAGGAATAGATCCTACTACTCTTTGAAATTCATAGAAAAACAAGTAAAGAGAGTGTAATTGAATCCGAGTACAAGTTTGAGTCGTGTTTAAACTCGATAGTGGAGTTAAACTTGATGAAGCGGTCACGTCGGCTAATTCTTCGAAATATTAATGTAGTTCACGTGGGTGTAATCTGGAGTCGCGGCACGTTGCGGGCATTCCGCCTTTGAAATCACTTCCCGGCCCCACTCTCCACTCTGACAGTGACGTATTGTTGCTCTTCTTTAACATTAATGTAATGGATTTTGTTTCATGTTGCGGAAGTTATCGCATATTTTACGATCTGCTTAATTTATCCATTAAATTTTTGTTGTTCTATCCCTCGGTTTGATTACTTGCTTTTGATGGACCACGAAGTGTTCATGCATATAGAATGGGTAATAGGATGACCCTTCGGCTTTGTTTTGGATGACGATATAATCCAAAATGAAGGAAACGAAAGCTTACTTTGAAAATGCTGAAATTTTAGCAGTTTCTATAGCTTTTATTTGCTTAACAAAACGTTACTCATAAAGATTTGTAATCTGCTCGTAGTATTATGAAAACGGTATCCCAACACAATGCTCCTGGCAATGTGTTGTTTTCACATATAAAATAGAAGTATACATCGTGGTAAATATCAATAAAAGGTCTTATTTAGTGAATTCTAAAAACCGGTTAAAGAGTATTAAAATTACATACAGACCAAAAATACCTTTTTCAACTCATATTACAACTTAAACGGCCCTATTAACAAATTCTACTTAGCGTTCTAAGAACATAACACATGCCATTGCGGCAATATTCTCCGAAAGATTAAAAGTATAAATACGCACACTAATAGACATCGATTGTTAAATCCCAAGAATTATTATTAGGTATGTAATAATCGGGCATTAACTCAGAGTTAAAGCTACTACTAAGAAATTTGGAATTATATACTGACTAATAAGGTGCCTCTACGAAGGTATGTGACCACAGTTATATTTTTTGAATATTAAATTTGAAGTTTCAAGAATAATTTCAGGTTAGGAATATTTTAATTATATTTATTCTTATTATAAATGTCATGTTTTAGTTTTAAGTTTTTCTTATACAAAGGTACCGCACAGCGTAGAACTTAAAACGAGGTTGTGAGCTGTTAGAGCATTAAATAGTGGCTGATGAAATAAACCACGAAATAGAGAGGTTGCTGCTACTCAAATTTGCTGCCATAATCTGAACACTGTAATGATTAAGCTGGTTCGACTAGCCGGCTATAATATAGAGTACCTTAGTGTTGCCGCAAACAGAGTAGGAGGCAATAAAGCGCTTAATATTACCGGCTACCACGTCGCACTTGACGTAGCAGCTCTACGCCGTAGCACATCCGTAGCAAATTCGTAGCACATGTGCGATAATGTGCCAAATTCGTGTATAATATAATTATGTTAATGGTTTGGAAATGTACATTACAATAATATAGAAACTGAATATGTAGGCAGTTTATTGAGTGACTAAGAAATATTAGACCCATATTATCTGTTCTCTCAATACTACACACAAAAATCACAGAACACGCAAAACGAAAAGGATTTTTCTAAAACGTTGCTACAATAATAACATTATTCTAAAGAAGTACAGTTTTCTAGAAAATACGAGGTTGGGGTCTGTATAAACACAAAGCTTCTGAGTAAAACTTTAAATTCACGTGTTTCCTGAAACATCTCAACATAATAGCTTGGGTGCCTGAACAGTAATTCCATTGTGAAGTTACGTTGTGTGCAGGTGGACGTCAGAATGCTTCTTGCTTTGTGTAACACACCACCTGAAAATCTTAAACTGAGTGTTCTAAGAAGTGCCTTGTCAACATACTGCCTAATGCCTTATACACATGCACGGGTCTTCATACTCAAAGACTTATGCATGCTTTTACTTGCATATTTAACATTGTAATAATGTCCAAGAGGTCATGTACGTTTTAAATAAATGTGGTGAACATTCTGCATACAATTCATGTAAGCTAATTCAAGTTGCCATAATTACAACAGTCGACTCCATCACGCAATGACAACAAAAACATCGTCAGATTTCCTCACAATTCACTTTAATAAGCGAGGCAGCCAAATTACACTTCTTGAACGTGTGTACAAATTGTGCGGAGGGGAAATGAGAGGTAAATCCGTTTTAAACCACAGTAGACGGGCCAGGACGCGTAGAGCTCTCGATCCGTCACGCGTCGCGCAAACTTAATCCCTCATCAAATCCAGATTAATTAAAGTGGAGCCGACCACGATCCCAGCAAGCCACTCACGCATATTGTAACATGTAACCATGTAATGTGTAACTGTGTAACCGTGTAACCGAGTCGGCGCCCGCGTCGCGATGTGCCGCGCACTCATTATGTACTCGTTTTCTTGTTAACACACTCCATCATGTGGCTGTTTGGTTACTGACTGACTAAGTGGACTGAAGTTAAATGTTTAGATTAGGCGTGTTGTTATAATTTTAAACAAAGAGTACCTAATATATTATTTTACCTCCCGTTCGCTATAAATGTGCAACAAGGTCTTAATTTTATTTTCACATATACCAAGTGTAACTGTACTTTACCTATATATTCATATGAAGTTTAAAAATATTTTCAAAACTTAAGTTAAGTGGTTGTCACGTCAAGACTTTGAAAAAAGGATACACCAAAAGCGGCGCCGAAAGATTAACAAGCATTCGGGGCGGAGTGTACGTAATACAATCAAAAGTTTTGATGAATTTCTCGAAACTGTCTTTGTTTCCCCTTTCTGTCCAAGTTAAATAATAAAATTCACGGACTCTCCATCTGAGTCTTGTGAGAAGTTGCGCTGCAAAAGTAACGTGAACAAAAAGTTATATTTTAAAGCACCGAACCAGGTTCGAACGACGTGTTAACTGATCCCTACATCGAATTTTACTTAGCCAATACCTGATTTGTCTAGACTGTCAAAGATCTTTTTAGACTCATTTTATATAGATATGTTCATCCTAACAAAGGACTCACCTGTTCTTAATTTTATATCTGGAAAACCTTTTCATTGGAACTGAACAAAAAGTTATATCAAACTAGCTTTTGCCCGCGACTTCGTCCGCGTGGTATAGTTCCCGTTCATTGAGGATTTCCGGGATGAAAACTATCCTGTCCTTTCTCGGGTCCCAGACTATATCTGTACCAAAATTTGGTTCAAATTGGTTCAGGCGTGAAGAAGAGACAGACAGACAGAAAGACAGGCAGACAGACAGAGTTTATGGATATTAGTATGGATGATTTTGTTCAATACTAATTAATGAAAGATAGAAGCTAAAATCACTATCGACCACCTACATGAAAGCCACAAGATCGACGAACCAACAACAAACTTTGACAGCGGTAACTTACACTGAATTAGTTATTAGTTTCATACATCAAAGTGAGAGTAAAATACATTTAAAGTTGTTCACTGGAAGATTTGTGTGAGTTATTTTTTAAGGTTGCAATAAGATGAAGTTCATGTCTGGTGATTTATTCGGTGGCAGTGAGCGATGCTGCGACTGGGCGCGGAGACAGCGGGCGGCGCGACGACGCGGGCCGGCCGCCCCACAGAACGAATCACGGATCCTTCCCAAACACACGACACGTTCTCTAACCCCCTATTTTCATACGTTACAAGGGTTCATCCTCGGATCAACGTGAAGAATTTATTGAGACTGTTTACCCAAGAAAGGAAATAAGCGATGTAAGATTCTTTTCTATATTTCATTTTTGGAATCACTTCGTGATACATTAGATTTTGTGACAGTTTCGCTTCGAAGCGGATTGTCATCGGCTTTTCAGATTAAGTTATTACAGGGTTTATCTTTTTGTGACGACCTTTACCTGGAACTTCCATTTATCTTTGTTACCTCTGTCCAGGAACGAGTATAGCGACAGTTATTAAAACATTTATAAAAATATTTCAAAGAAACAGTAATATTAAAATATTTATGAAGTCTTGCCCTCGTCTTAATATTCTTAGTGACATTTGCGAACTCAAACAGATATAGTAATAAACATAGGAAAGTTATTATTATAACTAATATCAATCTACATACGTAGATGTCTACCTTACTGATCGTACAATCAAAGCTTATGGAAGATTCCCCATAAAATTTTACGAGAAGCATTATAGAGCTGGAATAAGCTGAATGTTACGTACTGTAACAAACCATAATATCTGTAATTCTACTACGTACTCGTAATACGTACGTAGATATGAATAATAATATGGTGCTTAGTATTTTGTCGTAATCGTAAAGAAGTTAGTGCTTGCGTATGAGGAATTGTAAATACTGTATTTGGATCAATCGGAATTCAATTTAGAGTTTTATCGGAGCAAACAAAGATAATTGAGCTAAGTTTTGGTTGGAGTTAGGGTAGGCTAACATAATCTTAGAAGTTGTGTGGAGCGTTCTCGTGAAAGTGTGGTATCAGCTGAATGGGCGGCCAGCGGGGATCCATCTGGAGAACAAATTAAACCCTATTCAGCCGGCCGCCTCCTTAGGTAAAGACGTGAGTTACGATGGTACATATTATGGCGGACACCTACCCTGGATAGAGGAATAAAATAATATTTTTAAATATATTAACTTTATTAGTAAGTGTAACATGTTTGTCTAATGGGTGTTGTCGGGACTCTATTGTTAAAAGAGCGCTATTCGTTCATTCGTAGGTCTATCAACATGGGTACATTTCTCATGGTGGTATATTTCTATAATAATAGCAATAATTCTTACAAAAATGTTGGTGAGCATTGGATGCATGATCTTAATATTATATGATGGCCGATTTTATATCCTTGCAACAAACTTGATTCAAAATCATCACCTTAGTTTCAGGTGAAGTTCATAAACCTTAAGAACCTTTTTAATATACTCTGAGAAAATTAATATATTTAGCCTAAATTATTCTTGAAAATTAATACAGTTATTCCTTAGGGTATTTGCCCAAAGGCGGAGGGTAGGACAACGGTGTGGGAGGGAGTGAAAATTCCGTTTTCTAGATTGTTATTCAAAGTCAAAGTCAAAGTCAAATCATTTATTTCCATTAGACCAAAAAAGGCACTTTGAAACGTCATACTTATAAACAAAAGTGAATCTACCGCCCATTCGGAAATGTTGTTACGTATGGAGAAGAATGGGCAAGAAACTCCATACTTACTCTTTTTAAAAAATAATGTTGTTACAATATTATTAATTGTACATTAATAAATGTGAAGAGAAGAATGTATATAATGTCAAAACCATTTCCGTCAAAAGAGTATATCTATACATATAATAAAATTCTAAAAGGTCGGTGTCTGTACATGGAAGATAAATAAGAAAAACTTTATTAGGGGAACTTTATATACGCAATAGAACCCAAAACAATGATTTTTAGAATTTTTGTCTGTTTGTCTGTATGTCTGTTTGTCTGTACGTTTGTTCAGGCTAATCTCAGAAACGGCTTAACCTAATTGAATGCGGTTTGCACTAAAGCGTTGCGGTTTTCTGGGATTAACATTTAGTCTTTATTTTGTATTAATCGGTCCATAAATAAAAAAGTTATGTCAATCTAAAGAATCGCATCATCAAATCAATCAATCAAATCAAGAAAAAAATAAAATATTGTATAAATCCTTACCAAAATAAATAATTTTTATTCAAGTCTGTTTCAACACCTACTAATTACTTTTTGAATTACTCAAATCGGACATTTCATTCAAAAAATATTAAACCCAAAGCGCAACGGTTTAAATTTCTCCATAGTTTCCGTTTAATTTCACTAGATGGCGCTGTATCGTCTGTCACGATTCCTAAAAAGTGGTGTTAAAATTTTTGCGAAAATAATGACTCTCCCAGGCAGCTTTCCTTCGTGCAGGTTCTATCCCTGTTGTAAAAAGTGTTTGGTTGTCGATGCGTTTGTGATAAATATTGGGTCATTTGGTCAAAAACAATAAGTAATCAGTTAATTTATTGTTTACTTTAACCCCTTGCAGGTTCTATCCCTGATTCGATTTGTATGTGGGGTGTGGTTTCGTATGCCTATGAGAGTGGGTCGTGAAGCAAAATTATATATAAATTCAAAACTGTTATTCCACGCGGACGAAGTCGCGGGCAAAACCCGCAACTTCGTCCGCGTGGAATAACAGTTCCCGTTCCCGGGGAATTTCCGGAACGAAAACTATCATATGTCCTTTTACCGCTTTTCGGGATTTAACGCGCACGTACCTACTATACGTAGTATAATATCATATGTCCTTTCTCGGGTCCCAGTTTATATCTGTACCAAATTTCATTCGAATTGGTTCAGTGGTATAGGCGTGAAGAAGAGACTGACAGACAGAGTTACTATCGCATTTATAATATTAGTACGGGTTAATATTGTAGGATGATTGGTGATCGATACTGATGCCAAAAATGCAATCAGTAATTTTTTGTCTGTCTGTATGTGCACGCATGGGCTAAAAACTACTAAAAGGATTTAACCAAACTTGGTACGATTGTATTTCATACTCTTGGCCTGGTTATAGGCTATTTAACATAACGCTGAGACACATAGGCGCCCCGGTGGGCGCTCTCACGTATCGCCAGAAACAGGTCCTCACCAGAAATGGATATCTGAGAAAATGGTCGCCTAGAGCGCACGGTGGAGCATACGATGGTAGTATGCCCCGCTTGGGTGGGCCACCGCCGTGTTCTTCCAGAGGCGATCGGCGGGGGTGACTGAATGGGAAGCCGTCGCCTCCTTCTGCGAAGCAGTCATGCTGGAGAAGGAGGCGGCGGCGCGCATGACGCAGCGTCAAGCCTCACGCCCGGGACAGTGGGCCAGGCGTAGACGCCGAAAGTCGCAAGACGACTACCAGCCACCGTAGGCGCGGGACTGCAAATGGCGAGCGATGGGTAGCTCGCCGCCCGATAAGGACCGTTTGTTCCACTCGCGCCTCAAACAGCAGTCAGCACGTGCCGGGGTTATGGATTAATTCTAATAGTTACCGCTGCCCTGGAAGTAAACTCACTGACTAATATCAACGCGTTTGTTGATATTTAACAATAACTAACTAGAGACACGAAACTTGGAGGATTATTCTTTGTGCAGGTAAGCCTAAGCCACTAAGAAAGGATTTTTTTTATTCAACTCCTAAAGGGCTTAAAATTGTGGATAGAAGTTCGACATCTACGCGGGCGAAGCCGCGGGAAAAAGCTAGTAAACATAATAAAAATTAAAATTAATTAGGAAATGGAAGCTATTCAAGTTCATGAACATTTAGTGTAACACATTTACAAATAAATTACCTTCCTCAAAAAATGAAAAATAATGTGTGAGCCAGTGCTTCCAACTATTAGAAAAAAGAATTAATTAAGTAGTTAATCATTATCAGTTTTAATTAGCCACCAGTTTGGTTTTGTCTACACTGTGGATTAAATATCCTATGGAGCTGGACCAGCATGCTTCCAAGCATTTTTATCTTGAATGTGAAATTCATATTCTGAATTCCCATAAAAATATCAACACTATTACTGCAGTATAAACAAACCAAACTAATAATATTTTCTACACATTACAGACAGAGGTCGAATAGTATAAGGTTCAAATATCATGAATTGAAATCTTATAGCGTCTTTCAAATCGTATGCGATGCTATTAATGCGTCAAATTGTATGCGATGATATAAAGAAGTCTATAACGGCTTAAAACGCGTTAACGTATAACTCATCCCTACTTATATTATAAATGTGAAAGTAACTCTGTCTGTCTGTTACGCTTTCACGTCGAAGCCACTGCACTGATTTTAATGAAATTTGGTACAGAGATATATTTGACCTTGAGAAAGAACATAGGATAGTTTTTATCCCGAACTTTTGAAGAGTTCTCTTGAAAACGCGATATAACCGACATCCACGCGGGCGAAGCCGCGGGCAAAAGCTAGTAACATATAATACATATTTGCATGCCATGAAGGTATTTCTGATTTGACGGCTAATATTTCCGCCAAAAGGAATTCTATGAAGTCTATTAATGGCGGGAGATAGCTATTTATGAATATTTTTTTCACTTAGGAATTAGGTCTTCCAAACATGTGTGTTACTTAGCACAACAATGATTTAGTTATTTTTTTCTCTATATAACGAGAGAGTTGGGCAACGGTGACAGAAATATTTGGTTTAGACAAGGTACTTTCTAAGCAATGCTTATTTATCTCAGCTTTAGGGTCATATTAACCCCATCAACATAGATTTCCTTCATCAAAAAGCCACTTATACAGAAAAATAAACCAAAAAACTCAGGTGTTTATAAACCAATTTGCAACGATTGCCAAGGGTCTATGTAGGTCAGAAAGGCCGCAATTTTTATTATTAGATATAAGGAACATATTGCGGTACATAGTAATGGCCACCCAGAAAAATCACATTACACCATTACATTTATTTGACACCGGCCATTCTGTATTCAATGTATTACATGTATATGACAAAAAAATCTTGTTCCGTTTATTAGACCAGTTAAATATTAAACGTCATAATAATAGATTCAGTGCCAGGCCACACGGTGCGGTGCGGCTCCGGCGCGGCGCCTGAGCGGTGCCGCAACGTTTTCCTACATATAAAATTGTGTGGTATGCCACACGGTACGTCCGGCACCGCTCCGGCGCCGCACCGCAGGTGCACCGGACAAAGGCGCGACGCAGACGAGGCCGGGAGGGGTGCAAGCAAAGCGGTGCCGCAGCGGCGCCGCTCAGTTGTTTATACGGCAGGCAAAAGTGCTCGCTCGTATATCATACGACGGTGCCGCAGCGGCGCCGTAAGAACATTGCGGCGCCGCACTGCTCGTGTGGCCGCCAGTGCGGCGCGGAGTAATGCGGTGCGGTGCGTTGCCGCACCGTGTGGCCTGGCGCAACTGTTGTATGACCAAACATATTCCATCTCCTATACTACATTCTCTGGCGGGTCAGCTGACACTTGACCCAAATGTCATTTTGTGACAATATAATTATAACCTATGGCAGTGTAACATGTGTATTCAAAGGTTCCGGCGAAATTAATACTATATGCATATTGCATATTACCTTTCCACAACAGTCAATTGTCATGAATTTCCGCGAACTAACGACTGATGCGTTTCCATTAATACAATCCACAAACATTGATGTATACGATAGTTTCATAGAACTCGGTTACAAACGTTCATTTTACACGATCGTTCGCGTTTATTTAAATTTTATTTTTATCAATTTTAACCAAAAATATGCACATTCGAATAATATAAGTTAGCTCTATAATAATATGAATTCGATAACTTACGCAATGTGCCCACAAGACAGGCTTGGGAAATTAATTAAATGCAAGTAGAACACGAAGAAAAAGCTCGCGCCTTTCTAGATGTATTAACGGAACGGTGAGAATTGAGTTAGCTTGTAGATTCCTACCACGTTCGTTCTCCTTCATTCACGCGACTCTAACGGCGTAGATAATAGAGACTTACTGCGCACTTTACTCCACCATACCTACAGCAATAACTCTCCTCGAGTAGTTTTCACGCGAAAGTAAAAGACGAGATCGAGGGGATCGACCTGTGGACGATACCAAAAAAGTTTTGACGGGGCTTTTTATGAACTTTCATAACGGAACATTTAACGAGGGCAGGGCGATGACGGCAGTCCTTTGGTCCGCCGTCCCTAAAGACGTAAAAAGTTAAACTTTGCGATTATTGTTTAAGTTGGGCGCAGTGTCCATTGAGCCGTGTCCTCATAGACCGCGTTATACCAAACGCTTGAACGCGGAAGCCACTCCTTCATCTCTCCTTTGTTGTAACATGTTTTATGATTTCTTCCTTTAAAATAAGTATTCTTTTCACATTATACTTTTGTGTTGGTCCTTTAGAAATTTAGTTTTATTCAGACTATTAGTATACTACTATGTTGAACTCAGCTTTGTTTAAAAAGGTACCTTTGTGCTTCATCATTTCTATGTAAACTTTTGTATAAATACGAAAAGGTTATTATTTTGAGCACACAACATTTACAATGCCATTTTCCCAATATCTATAAATAACTATATACATTACATATTTTAGACATAAATTAAATGACAAAAAATTCTAAGATGAACCTTAACCTCTCGAAAGATATATTATTATAGCACTAAATATAATCAGAATGGGGCGGACTTGAGAAATGATCCGGAACCTCTATTTCCCGAGAAGGTATAAAGGTCATACTTATAACATGTTCCAATACGTGGGTGTCGGTTCGCGGCGCGCCTATACCAACGGTCTCCACGAACAGCATACCGAGATCCATCACCAAACCGCCGCTCAGATTGGCCTGTCAATTACGTCACTGCTTTTCCACCCTTAATCTGTCATCTAGACACCAATTAAGGGGAAAACTGCCACCACGAGGAGTAGTAATAATTTATCTTTCAGAATATAACCCCAATGCCAAAGTATAAACCCCGCTTCCAATAATATTATTGAAATACAAAGTTCAGAGGCAAACGCAATTTACGAAACGTAGCGCAATTATTATACCGACATAATCATTACTGTTCGTTTGTTATTACCACATTATGGTTGCCAGTATCATTACTAAAACACGTCCAATATTTCTGTTATTCTTCTGATTTTCAATGTAATACGGGACACGAGTATGAACCGGTATGTATGTATGGCGCATTTGTTACTGTCATAGTAAATATAACGTAAATAAAGAGATATGTTACCTTTTCTCAGTCGTTTGGGATTAAGCCAAGTCGAGTCCGTTGACAAAGACACGACTGTTGTGTTGTCACGCAGTGCTCGCGTTCACGAATAACGTACCTATTGGTAGGTAGGGAAGCGTGAAATTCTGGAATCGAATGTACGTTGGGGCTGTTGGGAAACTACTTCACTAGATGCCCATCTTTGGTACAGATTGCACCAAAAAGGAACCACCATTCTTTGGATATAATTTTATAGTAACAGTCGTTGTAAAGTGTTCTGCAATGGTTTGGTTTAACGCACTCTCAAGAGAATGTATTCAAGCATTTGTAACACTAGAGGTGGCGCATTGCCAATCTCTCACATACTAGCTAACCCGTTACTGCGTACTGGCAATTACGGTTTATGTATATTTTTTGTTATTTTAGGCTTGTTCCAGTTCTGATGTAATTTGTAATGATATAACTGATAACATAGCGCTCATTATTTCTCATGTTGTAAAGTAGTAAGATCATTAGTTATTACTGAGAAGCCTTCTGATAACACAACAGCGTGTATCTGCATAACTCAAATTTATTGATAATTACAAAACGCTTCAATAAATGTATTGTTCCAACAAAACCAATAGTTTTCATTGTGTGTGTGTCTAACAGATTGCATGTGGAAGTATAAATCACATAACATGGTAAAGCTTTATGGACATTTAAAAAAAGTGCAGGGAAAACAGAGATTTATTTATAATTCAGCGCTGTTCGGGGTGATTGGATGTTGAGTGAAACAAAAGTTCCCAGCTTCGTTTTGTTTGCTTTTTAACTTAATTAATTCGCTTGCTCCCCACAGCAACGCGCCGCGCCGCCAATATTGTTATATTATAATAATAACTTTAAAATATCAAAAGTCGCATGGATTTGCATGATTTAATCAGCCGCTGTTTTCATAAAGCGTAGATTTAATGAATCGTCTCTAAACGTTGCTTTGGTTTACATATTGCGTTCACCTGTTAACGTCAAAACACGAGTTTGTATCAACGAGAAGGGATGTATATTGGCAATATAATCATAGTACCCGCAGCTTTTCTTTTTAGTGTCTAATAAAACTCGGACAACGTTTACGAAGACAATACCATAAAATTGGCATAAAATCACGACGCCGAAAATTTTATATCGCGATACTATTACGTTCATAAACCGTGTAGAGGAAATGATTGGATGAATGCGGCGATTTTAACGAACATCTGTCTTCGTTGAAGTTAAAATTTATTATTCGAATGAATTTAACTGTAACGGCATTGGACGATGTTTATATTTTATCGGTATTCATTCAGACATAACGAAAAAGGAATGGAATTTTACGCAGCAATGATATGGAATTATATTTCATTTTCATGTTTCTGTTGTAACCAAACACGATCGGAAGAATCCATTTGTTTTAATATCTGTAATGTTTCTTATTCTAGATTATATCCAAACAATGAAGCTCGAATATAAGTATTCTAATATATATAACCATAAAACCACCATAGACACACCAAACGCAACCGAAAGTTGTCGTCGGAAACGAAAAATATATCCGTAAATCATATGTTTATTTGTACGTGAGAGGCGGTACCTGGCAATACCGGCTCCAGGTGGTTTTATTGAAAACTCCGGACAATTCTATGACACAAAGACCTTAATTTATTCTTGAATTGGATTTATTCTTTCCATGTGTTGGGGAGCTGGTGACAGAGGGCCCTTAAGGTTAATGTAGGTCTTGTCATCGGAAATTGGAGCGGCCACAACCGTGCGATTTGTCAGCTGTCATGTGGAATTGAATCTTATAGGTGTATATAGGAAAATGTACTTGTAAAAGAGCGCGGGAAATTAATTTTTAAGCATCATGAAATATAAACCGGTGGAGTTTGTTTACGTTAGTAAATAATAGCTAAAACAAAAGCTTGACAAAGTTAAGCGACAGAAGTTAGCCGACCTTTCTATTTCCGACGTTCACAAGTTTTTAAAGAAAGCGTTTCGTTCAGAGTACGATATTATTTTATTATCTCCAATAAAAGGCGTAAGCAATATCAAAGATAGCTGTGTGACACTTTGTCTTAAACGAGCCCTTTGATGCTTCGACTTCCTCAACAATTTTCATTTCCCCCGTTGAAGTCCTCAGCGCGAGTAAAGTTCCCAGCATGCCAATTTTAACTCGAAATCTGTTTCTAAGACTGTTTCAAATGAGTTCACATCATACAATACCATCGTATTTTGTTATGTATAACCTTTTGTTGGAATCCACTTGATCTTAATTAAACTTTAGACACTGTTTAAATATACTTCGTAACGTTTAAGAAAATCTATTGGAGTTTGCGTTAACTTTGAATTTGTGTGTTTTTCTCAAGTTCTAGCTCGTTTACGGCAGCGGTTAACTGTAGTGTAAGAAAAACATAGTAATTAATATTCGTAGCATCTAAAAGTGTTCAAGTCTGGACGATTCACGCCCGCTTCGGGAAACATTCACAGCGAGAGAGTTCACTAGCAAAATAACAACGTCCATTTGTAACAAAAAGTCCATTCATCAAACGAGATAACAATGTCACGGCGTTATCAAAACATGACCCGTGAAGCGATCACAATGTTTTGCTACGCGAATTCCGGCCCGCAGCAAAAAGTTAACACAATGGAAAAGTTCGCGCTTCCCAAATAAATCGTTTCATTTATACGTATTTATTATTACCTCCGTTTGGTTTATTATGACCGCATTTGGTTTTTGTGTAGAAATTTTGACTTAAAATCAATAAAAGGTACGGCATTATTTGCATTTTATGGAAATTTAATGTGATCTCTAATGAAGAAAAAGCTATTTAGATAGCATTATACCGGCGTTTATTTATGAGAATGCTTTGAAGCATAACTCACGAGTATCTACATTAATAATACGATCATGCCTAGTAAATTTTATTTTCATAAAAGTCCATGCTCATAAAGAAAATCTTAATTAATCAGACTTACAGCAGGAATCGGACATGGTGAAACTTTATTATATTACGTTCAACATTACTCCAACCGTACATAATTGAAACGTAAAGCACAATCGAAAGCATTTGTCGCTGTGCCACGTAGCAATAAGACGGTCGCGTGTGTACTCTATAAATCCGTGCGAAGTTCAGCGGCGAGACACCGCTGCGCAGCGCTGCAGCGCGGCGGAGCGAGCGGTGTCGGGGAGACTGTAACAAGTGCAATACAAAACAATATTCCGGAGTAATTTCCTCAGAGGAGGCAGGGACCGCCCGCCGTTCAGCGCTCGACACTAGACGCCACCCGCTTACTGCTGCACTCACAGACAACGCTTTGTCATTTTCTTTACTTCAACCACTTTGAGGTCATTAATTCTTTGCAACTTATCATTCATTTTCACGTTTGACAGTTAAATGTTACCTACATCGTACTAACAAGCAATGAAAATGAAAATGAAAGTAAAGTAATGAAATAGAAACTATGTGAAAATAAAAATGCGAAATGTCATCTTTGTCTTTAGGATGATAATGCATTTACGAGGTATTGTAAATGTCTGTACAACCTCTTATAGGCAACACACCAGATAGGCAAACTAGTTTTTTTCCCATTCGAATGGCTCCAGGGATACATAAAAAATAGGATCGAATCTAAAAGTTACAAAATATTTAAATTTTTCCATTTGTCTGATTGCATGTCGAAAATTCAATATGGTAGATGAAAATAAAAAAGCGCAGCAAGGATCCTTGCCAGATCATCTTTTCATTAAACTGAAATCTATGAATGAATGTGGAGCACAAGCTTCCAATAAGTGTAAGTAGGGTAAACAAATCAAAGTTAAAGGCCCGTTCAATTTTTTAAAGTGTTTGAATTAAGGTGCTTTTTCCTGTGACTAGTAGTTGGCACACAGCCAAGTGCACGACTGCAATTAGCCAAAATTATGCTCAAAAACAAGTTCGGAAGCAATTAGCAGATGTAGACTCAACTTAAGGACCAGCTAAAACAGTTTACTGAAGTCAGACACCGGATGAGATTTGTTTTACTAGTTTATCGGTTCGAAAAAAAAGTTTCCTGTTCTCTGCCAAATTTTGAACTTTTTGCGAAAAATATTACAGTCGCTGAAACAGGCGTCTATGAAATGCAAAGTTGGTATAATTAACCGGAACAGAATTTTCTTTAGAACCTTTGAATATGTTTGTTTCACAAATATTTGGTGGTCGTTGGGTACCTCTAGTATCGATTTAAGTATACGATATCTAAATGTGGAAGTAAACAGAGCAGTAAATATCTATTGTCTGCACCATTAGTGCGAGTAAATAAATGAGCCGGACCGGACGCGCAGGCGACGCGCGTGACCCGACTAGACTAGCGTTAGACATCAAAATATATACACAGCGATGTCACAACATGACCTCTTATAAAAACAAATATCTAAATCCATGCTAAGAGCGTAAAAGACCCAACGCTGACAACGGTATACTAAAGTTATCAATACATTCTAAAGTTCTTAATTCATTGCTGTTCATAAACCATAAGTTTGTCTAAATTCATTTCAAAAGGGAAACATGAACAAAAACGTTCACTGTATTGTGCTCACCTATTCTAAAGGAGCTCCAATTGTACATACAATCTATCAAACACAATCAATATTCACTAACAATCTGATGTGACGAAGCTATTCGAATGTCTAATCCACATTGCATGTGTACTTCTCAAAGTCAATGTGTAGCGATAGTGTTCCTAAACATACACGTTACATCAACATACGTAGTGACAGACTCAAAGGCTATCCACAGCAGGCTGTCCTTAATGGAGCGATGGCCTGTGACCACCGCATTAACCCATTTTCCTACTCGATACTTTCAACTCGAGATGAATCACAAACAACAGTTGTATACATGAATAGTACGCATAATATATCGTTTATATTCGTTGTATATCAGCAAGTGGGACGTACATAATGTTTCATATCCACCGATAGCTTATATTATATTAGTTTTAGAAACTCTTTTTATCATTAAGCAGACCAAATGAAACATTTTTTCTCTCTGAACTCGGAACTATTGTCGAGGGACAATTTTACGTCAAAACTTTTACGCTCTCGTTTGAATATTTTTTATAAGTTCTTTTTGTGCATGCTGTAACTAGTTGCTGTTATGTAATATTCTTTTTCTTGATAAAGATAGTATATGACCTATTTTATATCCTTCATTATTAACTAATCCACCTAAGTGATGCAATAAAAACGTAACAAAAAATAGGATAGATATTAGAGTTGCAGTAACAAAATCTCTCTTATTTGAGTTATAGGTATTTTCCTATAATATCCGGTAAAATTGGAACTATTAGTAGGAATAACTTGTACGCGGCACACAGTGTATGATTAAGCCACGTTATAAGTACAGACGTGAACTAACAATCGACAGGCCTGCGCCGGAATATCAAGTAGGTGCTAGAGCTACGTCAGCAACTCAGCTTCTTATATTATATTTGTTTAACTTATATTATCCATTAACAATTACTCTGTAAGTAGACGTTTAATATTTATGGATACATTTTAGAGCTCTTAACATTGTGGTATCTTTGAAATTTTAATATAGAATTTCTTGGAAATAACAATATTTTTTTTCTTATGCTTGTATTATACATATAAACCTTACTTCCTGCTTTTCTCTCACTATAATCATGAATCACTCTATCTATTCATGAAAACCATATTGAAATCCATTTCGAAGTTCAAAAGATAAGCATACATAAAGACGGAAAACTTTGGTGTATACAAAGTAAATATACTTAAGAATATAGGGGACATTTGGCCGCTGTATTAAAAGTTGTAGGTACGTAACGGTCAGTTGCTAAAAGACAAAACGATCAATTTCTCTAAAAAGCTATTCAATAGAAATACTGGGATGAAAGGAAAGTCTTTGTTGTATGCTCTAGTAAACCTGTAGTTACGTGTGTTCCTTGATTGCGCCTGTTTCAGGATCGATATGATAACTAGTTGACTAACTACTACTCACAGATGGAACCGCATCCTTTAGATTGGATACGTACTCCGGGCCTCATTAATTTCAACTGAGTTAACTAAATCTAGCTCCTGCCATTGTAAGATTAGTTGCTAACCGTAGTCCAAGTCTTATTCCTAGAATTTAAATCGCTATTAAATAGTAATTGCTTTCGAGGAAAGGTCAAGTTAAATGGAATCAAGTGAAACGCCTTCATTAGCCTTATTTTGCCTTATACAAATATACAAATAATCGTATTACTCGTATCTATCAGTAGAGTACAATTAGAGAGTAGTAACAAATTTGTTTATTTAGGAGTCATCCCTTGATCTTTATCGGTCATTGCAATCGGCCCAAATGATTAAAGAAAAAATGCTGCTTAAAGAAGACATTGTTGTTGCAAAAACAACGCTGTGTCATACCAGTAAGAATAAAAATCGTACTACGCACCATCCATTAACACAATGTCATTAGCGTGGCGCATCAGTAATTGTGTTAATTAAAAATGCACAAGTGAACAATAAAATATTAAAATCGAAAATATCACATAATGACTCACGGGTCCTTTCATGCGAGTGAGGTTTAAAAATTAAATACAGAAGTAGGTATGTATATTTTGTAATATCGATGCTCTGTTGTAAAAGTTCATTGATAAGTGCCGGGGCGTTAAGTTCATTGACTTCTTTACACCATTTATGATCGTTCGAGTGAAATAAATCTTTGAAGCGTTTAGATGATAAAACAATAATTAATCACGGTTAGATAAGAGTGTCTGGAAGAGGCATAATGTGAGGTCGAAGTGGCTTGCCTCCGGGGATACATCCTGTACCTCCGAGTTGCCTATAAAATTTTACGAGCACACCGTATGAGCCATTATAGCTCTTGTCGATGTCACTTATGAGTGTCTAACATGGTTTGTAAACCGAATTTAGTTTTAAAATGAAAACTTAAAGCTGAAAGATTTTCATGTCTGAATTTCAAATTGAAAATGTAAGATAATTTGTTGTACAGTCTAGCATTAAAAACTGACAGATACACAGTACACGTATTAGAAAAGTTAATTAATAATGTTATTTCCACGAATTGTTTTATGTTCGGAAACATTAATTTACAATGTGTAATTGTAAATTCATGTTTTCCGAACACGGTTTAACCAAACCAATCTGGTAACCTATCAATTAAACTTTATAACAAAGGAAAACAATTTCAAATTTCGTCAAACTAATCTTGAATATTAGTTTGTAATATTTAGTATAATTGAGTAATAATGTACGACATATTACTAACAATATATAGTAGCTATAGTTCATAGTGGTACATGTTCGCTTCAGAAACGCGTTCGCCTCAGGGTAATCATTGCGAGCAGAGTTAACGAACTCTGAATACAAATCGAATGTAGGTGACATGTAGTATTACCTACATACGAACCCGTCTTCGAAGACGTCGCCTGATACATTCCATCTAGATATACAACAATGTTTATTGATATTCGATATACGTTACGTGCGTATATTACTCTGATAATAAAATGTGTGCCCGAAGTATGTGTTTAAGGTTTGTTTATTAGCGCTGGCTCAGTTTTTCGTCAAGGTGCGCGTGTTTATGTAGGTGCGCCGACATAATAGGCCGTGTGCGCATAAAACAAAGCACCCTTGTTTACGTCTTCATGACACTTACGTGAACAGTAAGTTTTATTATTTCTTTGTTCTTGGTTATTTCACGACGAGATCATAATTACGGTTTGTTTAGCATGTGAATGGAAACACGTGTTTTTAGTAATGTTACCGAGTATTTATATATTTTTAGAGAAGTAGGCCTAACTGTGTCTAAAAGTTTGAACCTACTTCTCTTACAATAATATGGAATAAAAAGGTTCCGTTCACAAGTATCTCATTTTTGTCAAAAAGTAGAGCAGTTTTTTGTTATTATAAGTTTGTACAAAGTTCAAAGTTGCAATATTTATTCAAATACAGCAGTCCAGTAGTTTCAGTGAACTCATAATAATTTTACATAGGTCAAAGTACTACTCACCTCAAAACACAAGACGGTCCATCTTAATTAACAGTACGTTCGAAGTAAGTACACGGTGTTTACATAAAATATGTTCTAGCAAATTATTTCCTCTGCACGAATAGAATACTTGCAAAATGAACTCCGCCGGGGCACACTGGAAATGCCGTTCAGTAGCAATTAAAACTTTCTTACTGATCAAACTTTT
Source organism: Athetis lepigone (assembly GCA_033675125.1). NCBI lineage: Eukaryota > Metazoa > Arthropoda > Insecta > Lepidoptera > Noctuidae > Athetis > Athetis lepigone. The sequence goes on from CM066229.1 coordinate 9,016,133, forward strand.
ACAGTCACATCTTCACGAGGACAAGTTGTCCGTGAGTCTGAAGGAGCGTAAATGTGACTACAGTTACCTAGCGAAATGGTTCCAGTACTAACATAACTTGCCTGACGTATCGCCGCGGACGACTGTACTCTCACGACACAGTACTGACTGTTAACTGTGAAGTGCCGTATCGTAACGTAAATAAGTTTACGTTTTATGTTCGTAGAGCTTTCCAATTTTTATGTGCAATGTTTGTAATCAAGCGATTTGTTCGTTTGCTTGTAATTCACTATCTCCTACAGGACAGCATACCTTGTTGGAGGGTTCCGTAGTTTCCCGTCCGTCACAATACGTGTTCCCACATAAGAGTTAAAAAAAAAAGGCTATTTGTTACGTTGACATACTAAGTACGCAGAAATTATTTTGTACAACCTTTTTTTTTAGTACAAAAACTGTTCTTTCCATTAAGTACAAAATAATTTTCTTAGAAAGTCCTTATAAAGTTCTACTTTTCAGATTAATTAATATTTTTTAAATTTATGGTTCTAAAGTTAGGGGTGGAGGGGGGGGGGACATTGTTTTTTACTTTTGGTGCGATTATTTCCGAAATGATTGACATTATTAAAAAATGAATTTAGTAAACCCCTATTCATTTTTAAATACCTATCCAACTATGTATCACACGTTAGGGTTGAAATTAAAAAAAAAAACACTTCCCACTAGGGGTGTTGCTCTAATAAAATTTCTTTTTTCAATTTTATTTTACTACTTTGTCAGCGTGATTGATATACATGGTGGTACCAAATTTCAGCTTTCTAGTGCTAACGGTCACAGAGATTAAGCGAGGACGGACATACAGACAGACATGGCGAAACTATAAGGGTTCCTAGTTGACTACGGAACCCTAAAAAATGAGTAGAATTGTACCAAAATATCTAAGATAAAAGTAGGGCAAATTCATAATACGCATTCGAATGTTATATTTGTTTCAAATTCCAATGCTTTGGACTAACTTACCTTTGATGTCCCGATAGTAATCCAGATTTTTAGAATACAGAAGACAAGAGACATAATTCGGTGTTTCTCAACCCAAGAGCAAGTCCGTTCAAACCGAAATATTAGTAAAATAATTATAATATTTTATTTTACAAATACAATATGAAGTTCCGCTCAAGTATTGATTCCCTTACGACCTTCGAGATTAAAATAGTGGGGCATAAACAGGCAAATCTTTTTAATTACGTTGACTTAAAAGTTTGATTTTTCATAGCTTCAAGGGATAGCATGAATTTTGATACTACCAAGCCTTTCCGAGAAATAGGGTCTTGACGGCCAGACAGACTACGACGTGATCCTCTAAGGGTTGACTAGAGAGGCCGCAATGGAGTGCCAGTAATGGCCCTATTGCGACGGCGCGTTAGTGTTCCACGCGCGCCTCAGGGAGATTCAGCAAGGGAAGGGGCCCAATAGGGCCAACGCCTGCCGGGGTTGTGGAATGCTTATAATAGTTACCGTGACCCCTGAACATGAAGGGCAACCGAAGGAACATGAGTGGATTTTAGTCAGTAAAAGTCTGACACGCCCACCCGCCCCTGGCGGGTGAAGTCATTTGACGATTTCCCACTCACCAAAAAAAAAATCCTCTAAGGGTTCAGTTTTTCACTTTGAGTTATATAACCCCAAAAAACTAAGCACAATAATATGCATAGCTCAGAATAATTTAAAAAATAATTATTTTGTCTGACAGGAAAGACTCGGTATGAATTTTCTGATTCATTGATTTACGAGATATTTTTAAAGCTAAGGAATAAAACGTCGGTGTCAAGACTACAAGAACTAGGAGACGAAGTTCAGTTTTATGAACTTCTTTATGTTTTATGCATACGAGAATTCGGTGACATACACTAGACTCATGCGTGTCTTCCAATGAAAATAAACACTTCTTCATGCATGAGAATTCACTGAAGATAATGGAGTCGCATAAAATACTCAGATTTTACGGCTGCGTTGTTTTCAAATCATGTTTTATTTGCTGATACGTGAGCTCGTTAAAACTTTATATATGAAATATTTGAATTATAATATCCTTTGAGGTAAGAAATTGTTATGAATGTTTGAAAGGATATATTTGACTGAATTATATTCCTGGGATGACCGCAACGGTTTCAAGATGAAATATAGATACAGTCTACCGTCTTATATTTGACGTCAAAAGATACAATGGTCGCGGTTGTATTGAGTTTGATGCGATTACTTTTTAGAATTTAATCTTTAGTTTGGGCAAGTCTGTAAAATTGAAATTTGGCTTGAATTGAATGTAAATTAAGTTTGAATTTTGGAACGCAAATTTTATTTCTAAATTTGCATTCAAAACTATCATGAACAAGTTCATTATCTGTATGGAACATAAAAATATAACATAAAACCGCCAAGTTTCTACTATACCAAAATTCCCGTGGCAAAGCCGTCGAATCTTAGCACACCATTACCATTAAGTTTAAAAAGTCCAATAACGTGTAAGAAATAGGATCACGTTAATCGGCGAGTCACGGACTTAATTAAACGGTAGAAGAAATGTGGCCGAGGATAGCGCATCAGTCAAGTCAGCCGGAGACGGTTACCCCCTCAAATCCGTGTAAGCCCGACGTCGTTCGTAAGACGGGGCGGCAGCCACTGACAGATCACTACTCACTGTCCTTGTATACTGGCTGCAATAACAATCCCATCTTTTATGCACTCATTTTGATTCTTTTCTACTACTGATGTAGGAAAAAGGTAAGAAAAATACTCTTGTTGTTTTTTCAATCGTGTCTTGAAGCTTCTTTATCCAATTTCCGATATCTCAAAGTAAACAAAACGAAAATTAACATAAGCCGCTAATATTCTCGCATTAATAAGATATACAATAACTAAAATGCAATGGTGCCTGCTATCGGTTCAGCTTATGCAGTGTCTAGGCTGTTAATTAAGCAGTCTGCATGCAATTTGCATCTAGGCGGATTGGAGTCGCGAACTTCTGATTATTTGAATAAGATTTCGCAGAGCAATATTAAGGAAATTATTCGTGCCACGGAGCACCAAGTAGAGACGGTACGGAATAAAGTGAGGTGCCTACTGTAGGAACGATTTAACAAAGACGTTAAGTGCTCCGTTGTCGGAAATGTAAGGAAATATGTTTAATTGCATATAATCACATTTCCCGGGATACATTTAGAGCGAAGTTTCTCAACATCTTGCAATGGTTATCATTTATCGAATAGTTAAGATGTTGTAGTACGTCGGTATTATGTTTGTATAGAAATGTATTTCACTATGAAAATTTAGTCGCTTATTGGCAGTCAATCAGTCAGTTTACCATTTGGGATATAAAGATTTCTTTATTTAATATAAGTATCTCAACTATGAAATCGAAATACAAAACCTATAAATAATACTTATAGTAAATATATACAATTCGTATAAAACCTCACAGGGCATAAAAAATGCGTCCGCATCGCTGTCAACAGGACAGGTGCCCACAAGGCTGGCAGCATTGCCACGTTGTATGGCAATGCTAATTCTTTGTCCCAAGAAAAGGCCAGCCTTCTGGTCACGCGAAGAGTCAACTTGCCGCTTGGCGATATCTTGAAAAACAAGAAGAGCACTCGGACCCCACGGCCCCAGTGTTTCAACCCCAAACGGCTCAAATATATAATTCCTAAGGAGGTTATTATATTTGCGCCGTTTGAGGTCTTCTAGACCGAGAGGTAGCTCGGTCGTCCAGAGCTACATTAAGAATATTCGTCATAGTATTTTTGAAAATTTGGTCAATTTTATCCAAAAGATGCGGCTGTGTCCACAAAGGGGAAGAGCGAAGGTCTTACATAAAATTTGGGCCAAAACAACAGTAAGCGACTAACTGCGTGTGGCGAGAAATCAATAGAACAGCAACTTACAAACATTAATTTGGTCACTTATAATACAAAATGAGAAGCTTTATAATATTCGAGAGACTTATTTTTTGTTAAAGTGACAATGTGATGTCCTCCGTGGCCCCGGAACATAAAGGGCAAACGAAGGAACATGAGTGGGTTTTAGTCTGTAAAAGTCTGACACGGTAGGACGGGAGAATTCATTTTATGATTTCCCACTCACCAAAAAAAGGTCCTGCATTTTCTTTTCAATATTTGACAAATGATTTATTTATCTCTAGCGGCATTTTATCTTAAAAGTGTTTCGAATAGAAAAATCAATTTGAAAAATACCAAAATTAGTAATGGACGCTACGATTACGCGTACGCTGGCTGAGCTTGCTCGCCTTAGCGCATAGTGTGGTGACCCAACTTATTCCTTTCGATATTGACTAAATGTTTCTAGTATAAAGATAATGACATAAATCATTGCCTCTCTGTATTTTTTTTTAGAATTTCAATTACTAGAATTTAAATATCTGAAATGGATTAATAACAACCCACTTTTAATATGCTCGTTTCGGATTTCATTATTAATCAATATTCGTCGTTAGTTTAGTTAGTTTTTCGCTTACTCAAATTCATACCGCTCAAGTTATTAAAACATCAGTTGGTAAGTATTTTTTTTGTTTGTTTTATAATTATCCTATGAAAATAAACATTATAATATAACTTGTGGATGTCATCTAAAAACAAGACGAAATATAACACTGATACGCTTACAATTAAACTCTTATCCTTGCTTATACATTCACCAGACGCAGCCCGCCACTTCAGTCCTATGTTTCATGTGTGATGTGAGCTCTCGTCTCATTTCGCTTAGCGTGACATTTTGAGTGCCCCTGACCACCCTCTCCTTAGATATAGTTTGTCATAAATATAATCTTACTTAGGGTGACATTGTGTGTTCTTTTTTCACTTAATATTTTTCCTGCTAAAGGTCCCCGGCGGCGATTACATAAACAGGATTCAACCGCGACCTTAATGCGCCTAATAAAGTTTTACGAGGGACCCTTGGCAAAAACGTGAACGTTTCAAGGCGACAATGCTTTTATCTTTTCTGTTTTACTGATTGTTTTGTTCTTTACAATTAGGATTAGACATTGTGTATTAAACTTATAACTTGATGTAGGCATTCAAGATTTTAGACTCGCCAATGAAAAACGAAAAATACACAAGTTCAACTTTGCGTATTCCGTATAATATGGTAAGGGCGTTTTAATTCTACTTTTTTCTCAAGTTTATTGGGACGTTTTATTATAATACTACTAGCTTTTGCCCGCGACTTCGTCCGCGTGGATTAATAATTCCCGTTCCCAGGGGATTTCCGGGTTGAAAACTATCCTATGTCCTTTCTCGGGCCCCATAGGCTTTATCCGTACCAAATTTCATTCAAATCGGTTCAGCGGTTTATACTTTCTCATTTATAATATAAGTACGGATTATGAGTCAAATAGCTTTAATCTTTAGACCAAGTTATTTAGTAGAAGCCTTTGTAATTGTGCCATGTAATATGTTAATATTATTCAGATTAAACTCCTATGCACATTTTCTTAACCGATATGAAACGCGCCTATATCTGTCTGATGTGTAGGTTATATGTACGAAGGACTTCAGTAATGTTTCATTATTAAGGGATCTTTTGGCCTTAAACTCCTAGTTTATTTCCGCTATTTCAATCACACGTTCGTTTTATACTGGGAACTGCTATCGCGAAAGATGTAATAAATTACGAGAAAATCTCAAAGGAGTTCCTCCTTTTGTACTTTTATGATGTGAAACATTACAGAAGCAATTTTGCAGTATTACGTTCCTAGCAGTAATTAGCTGGAACCTCTTCGGTGTTAGCTTGCACGAACTCTCTCCCGGAATCGCTTAACATTCCTGAACGTCGAGGTTCGTTTGGAAATCACTTCTTAGCTTCGTGCGACCCTGACGTTGATGTATCGTCTCTTCTTAAGACAAACTTAATACCGTCGACATTCTTATTACTTTTTTTTAATTTTCCCTAAATCTTCACTTTCAAAAAAACTTTGCTGATTCAGCAAACTGTATATCACTATGAAGCAAATAAGTCTATTAAGACTGAATTTACGACCTGAAAAATTCTCTTAGTGTAATAAAATACTAATAATACGCGCTTAAAAATAAAATGAGGTAATTTGATCCCATAATTTCTGAGTTTATATGAAATTTAGTGGATGCCACGCTCAAATACTTTTTGCAAATGAGTCGTCTACGCATTTTATACACATTAGTTAGAGTTTATACCTTGTTTATACAATACACAGCGTAAACAATTTTATTTACTTAAGTGATTTATGTAAACACTTGTTTCTAAATGATTATGGCCTGGAGTCTGGAATTAATGCAATAAATCAATGTCAGGACATGTTTACGAGCTAACAGAGTTAATTCCAGTGTGACATGACGTTTATATTCGTGAATAATTGTTGATTGCTTGCACCGTGAGCCTGCATCTAATGTAATAAACTTAATATAATTGTCATTATTACGTTTATCAGTACCCTGCCAGCACAGTTGGTTATAATTAATTCGGTAACTTATGCTCTCAATCTGGCTTTAAAATATTTTCATTATGTGATTATTGGTTTTTAGCAATATTATTTTCGAAGAGTGCTTTGCTCTAAGAAACTTAATACTTTGTTATAGTTTAATCGCCGATTTAGATTAAGAAAATAATTACGCATTAGATACAACAACCGCGTATGGTTGTGTGTTCTTGATAACCTCGTAAAATAATGAACGGATTTTCATGCCGTTTTTACAAATATATCCAATAGACGAAGCGAGTCATGGGGAAGGTTAAAGCGTACGTAACAATACATGGATCCCAAAAATAAAAGGAATAAAAAAAAACATTGAAAAGTTTATCTAAGTGGTTCGCTTGTTAAAAATATTTTGTTAAAAGAGCCAGCCTTAAATGTTAACAGTGAACCAATCATTTTGTGCTACACCGTGATTATGTGTTATATACGACCTTATATTTTAAGTCAACTTACTTATTTCTCCACGACCTTATATTTTATGTCAACACGATGAATAATTTCACCAGCAAAATGTAGCGTAATTTTAATGTTTTCATAAATTAATGCTTGTTTTCTGTTTGCCTCACAAATATAATAAACTTAAAATTTAATAAAACTTCTGCATGTAATAATATTTAATCGAATGACTGTCATCGATATGGATCGAAATGAAATTAATTATTGTGATTATTGAACAGGGAGGCTGGAAACGCTGGGGAATGGAGGGAATAATATCGTGAAACGATTGCTCGTAAAAATATTACAATTTTCATATATAATATTCTTGTAAATTTTGAAAAACGAACGGTTGTTATTTGTCTGTCGCTTTTATAAACTGTGTTTTTTAACGAATAAGTATTTATTTAGAGCACCTGAACTTCTGTCATAGGTACTTTATTCTAGTAAGGTAATTCTGCAAACTTTTATGAACGTTGGAAATCTAATCTCAGCTTTAATTTGTTCAAAATATTTTTAAGGGCGAATGTCATAAACCGAAAACCTAACTTTTAACTAGAACTAACTTTTGCGTGTGACTTCGTCCGCGTGTAATGTTATTGCCTATAGCAGTCAGAAATAATGTAGCTTTCTATATGTCAATATTATTTTTAACAGGATTATTGGTTTTAAGGTCACCTCTTATAAACAAGATATCAGATAAATAAACTTTACCCTTACGTTATGTTTGTTGCTAGTTATATTAAAATAGGTAATAAGTCTTACCCGTACAGTAACGGTGAGCTTGAGAAAACATTTTTATCGATTTTTGCCTACAAAAACTGACGAAATTTCAAAATTAATCGACTTCTTTCGATTAGTAATAAAAATTTCCCTAATTTACCCACAAATTGACGAGTTTTTGTCGTAGCTGAGATAAAATTGCGGCTAAATTTTGTTCTTTTCAATTAACAGAATTGCCCTTTAGTTACACTGTAATTCTTTAAACTATTCTTGTGTACAATAGAAAGCAAATATAAATGGTGCATATTATGACTCGGTCAATGGTTTGAAGGAATCGCAGCATAGTCATAGTTTCTATTATTGTTTTCCTCACTTTTCAAGTTTCATGTTTTGAAGTTTATTTCATCGGCAACAAAATATATTTTGCTTATATGTTTACAATTGCTTTCATCTCTTGAGTTACACGCAGTAGCACTTTAGACTCAGCTGAAGTAATCTTTTCTCACTATCTTTTGTACACATAATACAATGATCTCGAAATAAAAGTAAGTTGCAGGTTGTCACAACTGCCGGGGCTGCGAGTTGTTCGAAAGAGATACGGCCCCGGACAAAAAAGGCTAAAAAGAACATGGGTGGGTTTTAGTCAGTAGAAGTCTGACACTCCCTTCCGCTCCGTCCAGAGCGGGAGGAGTAATTTGATGATTTCCCTTAAGGCGCTGTCCATAGCGAACACCTTGTAAAAGTATAGATTTTCGTCGCAAAGTTAGCCGTATCTATACATACCACAAGCCAGAAAAAATACAGTGTATAGTCTAATATATAAAGAAAAGACTTACACAAAAACAATTTACAAATGTGGTCTAGTACTACGAAAAAAAAAAATGTTTAAAAAAATGGTTGCCTGTAAAGTCGGTTTTACGGGCGAAGATTTTACGTGACAACGTCTTTTACCGATCATAGTTGAGTGGGAGAGAGACGCAAGGCATTCGGCGGGCCTCTCTCTCGTTCGGTGACTCATCGTAACGTTACCGAGCGTTACACTTTTTCATAAGTGACTCCCAGCCGCAACCTAATTTAAGACGTTGTCACGTCAAAATGGTTGCCTGTAAAGTCGGTTTTACGGGCGAAGATTTTACGTGACAACGTCTTTTACCGATCATAGTTGAGTGGGAGAGAGACGCAAGGCATTCGGCGGGCCTCTCTCTCGTTCGGTGACTCATCGTAACGTTACCGAGCGTTACACTTTTTCATAAGTGACTCCCAGCCGCAACCTAATTTAAGACGTTGTCACGTCAAAAACCACGAAAAAAAGTTATCGTCTCGAAATTCTCAATTTTTTCAGCGACAACCATCATATTTTTTATATCTATAACAAAGAAAATTTTATAAACTAAAGAGATATCTAAAAATTTTAAAACACAGAACTGTATTTTTTTAAATATTCAATTAAAACTGCAAAATTACTGACATTTTTGCAGATTTGCCAAAATATTTTCGACCTTATTTCTATTAATTCGATGCACCACGGCGAATAGCTACTTACCGCGCCTTAACCCATATATGCCCGTAATTATTATTTTCTCCGAATTTCGTAATTTTTTGATATATTAGTGTAAGTATATATAAAAACATATCTGTAACATCACTTTTGTGAAAAAGAAATGGGAAAGTGGTTTTTTATGGTGGGTCACTAACGACCCACTGGGCACATACCAGTCCTATGGGTATTAAATAAATAACTCGAAAAATGTCATATCAAAGTGAAATATACTTTATAAAAAAAACGTTATTATTACAATTTATGATGATAAGTAGCGAAACATTTGATAAGTAATTGAATTTCACGCTTTTTACAGGTTTTTATGGTCTTATTTGTTCCACACAGCACACCATCTGCTTTTTTGTCGGGTAATTATCATATTATATGCTTCAAAATAGCAAACTGCAGACGCTATTTGTTATGATGTTGATGGGCATGTGAGCCTGGCTTGTTTCGTGGCATTCCAAATCTCATGAGAAGCGTTCTAAAGTGTCCACAAAGCTGCCAAGAGATTTTCCAAAAGGGTAGTGTTGCTTACAGCTACATTCACAAGCCATAACATGACCGACATATATCATTCTTTATATAGATAGCGTTGCCATCAGGGGTACCTTCATTGGCATCAAGTTTGTCTACTCTTTCCATGTACCTGTTATGTAATATTGGCAATATTTTTGGGACAAACATTTTTTTTCCTCATTTCGGTTGGTTTTGCTGTTTTTTTTTTATAGAGACTTCGTCTTTAGAGGATTGTGAACTTCTTGGTCTAGCTGGCTCTCCTTCACTTTCTTCTTCTTATTTACTCTCAGATACTAGATGTCTTCTGTTATGACTAATTCAGCAGGTGCCTGAAGATGAGCTTGATTGAGCCGATCTGAATCATTACAGGGTTCGTCTCCAGAGTTCAGTTCTGAATTTTGACCACTATTTAGGGGATTTATGTAAATATCTATTTTACCAACTGTATTTTCCTCAGCTACCTTTTCCAATTCATCAAAAATCTCAAAAAATTTGAGTGTATGGTGAACTCCTATATAAACATCATTAGGTCATATATCTGCTCAAAGGGTCGTTAACGACCCAACCAAGTTTTCTCTTGATTATTACTATTGTAATAATTATTATTTGCAATTTTGATTATTTGTTATGATTATTTAGTTATTAGTCAATATAAATTAAACGCAAAAAAATATTTTCGTTTACACAAATAAAAAATACTTACATTTATAAATACGGAAGCGTGCACTCGACGACACAATTTGGCTGGTATAATTTGAAGGTACTAAAATTACTTCTTATATTCACAAAAACTGGAACGATGGTAGATAAGAACAAAGAGGTGTTTGTCAAGCTTCGAATGGCTGGTCATTGCTGGTCTCAAGTGTTAAAAGAATTACATAAACAATCACTTAATTGCCTTGAGTAAGTGTGGGTCGTTATCGACCCTTTGGGCATATATGGGTTAACAAAAATAAAAAGGCTGTAGCATCAACTACTAAATAAAATCACATTAGATTTTGCAAAAATATTCCTTCAGAATCATGTTAGGCTTTTTATAATCACGTTATTTGTATTGGAGAGTAAGTAAGTATTACTGTTGTAATATGTTGGTTATAGTAACTTCATGCAATCCTGATACCTCTCAGGCTCAAGTACCAGGAATGCAGGTAAGATCTCACAATCTACCAAAATCTATATTAATTGCTGTTGAGGCTGAGAGGTAACAGGAATGCAAGATCAGTTCTAAGTGTAATCGGACTCTTTCACCAATGTATAGCTCTGTTATCAGCGAGTAACATAACGCACGTGTCAGTCACACAGGACTAACCAAAGACAAATATATCGCGAAAAAAATCGAACGGAACAGGTTGCTATAAAAAATATTATAAATGCGATCGTATGTACGTCTATATATACGTCTGTTTGTCTGATCACGGCTAAACCACTTTACCAATTGTAATGAAATTTGATACAGAGATAGATTGGATCTTATAAAAGGACATGTGCTACGTTTTAACCCGCTATTTTGTCTGCGTCTGCGATAACTAACTCTCACTTACACGAAACTGGTGAAAATTAGTATTATTAGTGTGAAAGCAATTCTATTTGTCTCTTTTTTACAAGTTCGATTTTAATATTGTTATTAATTTTTTTTTTAATAACAAATTTAGTTATAATTTTTTTTTCTACGCCGGTAACGGTAGTATAATGAGAACAATATTTTGTAACATTATGACAACTGTTATAAACGATATTCTATTCAACACGAGTTAACTTGCGAATTAGCGATATCACGTTTAGGGCCGATTTTTCAATCGCCAGATAACTTTTATCTGAAGAATATGTTTGACGTTTTGACAGCTTTTGTATAGAAAATATGTCAAACCGTCATAGTTATTCCTCAGATAAAAGTTAACTGATGATTGAAAAATCGGCCCTTAGTCAGTTAATATGAGCATTGGTTTATTTAAACAAAAACCCTCTTCACCAAACATAAGCCACTCAAACAAATGTTGTGAATTAAAGAAAAATAAATGCCAACAAAAGAAAAGACTTCGCAGCAGGATTACTTATTGAAAATTGCTGGGATTTCAGGGATAACAAAGTCTTGTTCACAGGTTTCATCGACTTACACGTTTTAGTTGTCTGGTACAAAACCTTTAATCCAGTTTTTATTGAGTATGTGAAAACGTACCTTAACTTTAAAAAGGCTTACGTTACACGAAACTTTAGACTTTAGTCAGCTGATATGATTATGTGATAACATTAAATAAATTATTAAATATCCTGGAACAACTCACACACAACCATCTAAACCCAAACTAAGCAGAGCTTGAACTATGGTAACCAGACAACTGATACACATCGTACTTATATAATTTACTAGCTTTTAATTAATTTTTATTCATATGTACTTTCTAAAGTTTATCTTAGACATCACGGACATCCCGTGCCTCGGAAAGCACGTAAAGCCGTTGGTCCCGGTTGTCATTCGTAGAACTTTGACAGTCGTTACTGGTTAGCCAGAAACTCTGACCAGTCTAACCATGAGGTATAAGTGTTGCCCAGTTACTGGGTTGTGGAGGTCAGATAGGCAGTCACTCCACGTAAAACACCGGTATCCAGCTGAATCCGGTTAGGCTGGCAGCCGACCCCAACACGGTTGGGAAAAGGCTAGGGAGATGATGATATAATTTACTAGCTTTTGCCCACGACTTCGTCCGCGTGGATTAATAGCTCCCGTTCCCGGAGGATTTCCGGAATGATTAATACATACATAATATTTAGATAAATCGTGCGATTTATCTATATTATAACATCAGATACAAAACGAACAATCATGCTCACACAAAGCTTGTCCTAGGTAGGAGTCGAACCCACGACCTCTAGCTTAGCAGTCAGCGTCACTAATCACAAACAAGCCCGTCAAATATATATAATTAACATTACACGCCACATGATGATATTATATGTTTGATTTCGCGTATTTTGTCAGACTCCAAAATAACTCGAGACGACTAATAAGTTAATTACAAATAGTCACATAAATAAAGATACAGGCATTTGGTTGTAATTAACGCACTGTCGAATCTGTTGAAATTAGAAACATGTACAGTACCTAGTTTCTTTTTATAAAATAGGCGCACTAAAATGCGTTTCCTGGCAGAGTAAAATAGGAACTGACAGTTTATATAAAACTAGGCAGGTGAAGATACAGAAAACAATTGGTACTACATATAAAATAAATGTTACAATATAGGTAAGTAGAAGGTAAACCAAGAAAATGGTGAAGCATAAAACCATTCCCTCCTACCTTAAAACATGAATTTTAGTCCCTGTGTATTTTAATAATTAGATAACAGAATTACCCTGTCTAAAATTTCAAAGGAATTCAGTTTTAATAATTAGCTACAAGCTACATGTAAACTGTAATTCCGGCTACGTCGCTAAGTTGTCGGTTTTCATTTTGTAGAGATAATGAAGACTCACTATTGTGTTACCGCCTGACCTCCCAACCCTTAGCAAAACCGGATTATGGGGGGAAGATGTTATCAGGTAATGCCCGTATATATACAAGTTGACTTTAAGCTTTTGTTTAAACAACTTGTGCATTTGCTGATATTCTTTTTGAAAATCCGTGAAAAATGTATAGTTAAATCCGTACTAATACTATAAATGCGAAAGTAACTTTGTCTGTCTGTCTGTCTCTTCTTCACGCCTAAACCACTGAACCGATTTGAATGAAATATGGTACAGATGTAGTCTGGGACCCGAGAAAGGACATAGGATAGTTTTCATCCCGGAAATCCCCCGGGAACGGGAATTATTACTCCACGCGGACGAATACGCGGGCAAAAGCTAGTAAAACATAATTTAGTTTCACAGCAATCTTCAATATCACTTTTATCTCAACCTATTAATTCTACAGTGGGGAAAAATAAGTCTTAGCGAATTGGTTAGTGATCAAGTTATTTTATCACATGAAGCTGACAGTCGTACATAGTCGTTGGCGATAGCCATCACTTGTCAGTTTGACATACCTAATTATACTAACATTACTAACTGATATAGGTCAAGTTAGTACAATTATGTTGAAATTGAACCACCGAAGTAAACTGCCACCACTTTAGTTTGAAGGGTGCTTAATTTGGGTAAATGACACCAACAATCTGTGACACCTAAAATGTATGTCTGATCTGTCAGAAGCGACTTGTTGTTTTATAGATTTTATAGAGCAATTGCAACCATTTATAATTGTCAACTTAATTGACTTTTTATTTATTTAAAAGTAAAAGTAATTAAGGTTTCAGGGTTAAATACTCAATTCTGTCAAAAAACTATAACGGACAATTATAACTAGTCTAAAAAATTAGGTATAACTCGGTAAATGTCTCTTCTAAACATTTTTTTTATGTACAATTCTTAAGTAACGCTATAATTTTAGAAAACCAGGTTTTAAACGTACAAAACACAATTTTAAATGGTCTCTTGTTGTCAATGTTTTAACTAGGATTAAGATCAAGGTCCTGTCAAATCAGGACAACATTTTAAAAGTTCTACCGACAACTTATTTCCAATAAAATACTCCATCTTTCTCTAAATTGTATGTAGTATACAGTAATAATTAGGCTAAATTTAATTTATCAGTGTACATTCCACTTTCCCTTCAAAAAAGGCCTGAAAACGTCGCTTTCTGTTTGTAGATACAAAATGAGATTTCAGTGATGTTTGAAGGCACCGTTTAATTAATGTAATAAACGTTGTACCTAACGGCTCTATTGAAGATTCAATTAAGTTTTAAACTTAAATACTTAAATTGAATTAATACAATCTAATTACACGGCGTTAGGCCTGTGACACATTCATCAAAAGATGCTCTAGTTGTCTGCTACATAGAATACTTGTAAAGATATTTAATAAAGACTTTACAAAATATATTCATTGGCGACGTCCTTTTCGTTGCTTCGAGTATAAGGATTAATTCTGGTAATTGAATAGGTATCTTAAAACAGTCAGGTGATTTCGTGTCTATTTTTTTAAGGATTCCGTTCTTTAAAACTGTCAACCAGGACCACTTACAACATCGTCCATCTTTTTCTCTAAGTGCAGTTGAATTTAATAGAAATAGATTAAAGTAAAAGAATCCGTCCCCAGTGCAGAAATGTGTCCGATTTATGCGTGATTTTAAATATATTGTGGAACAGGAATCTTCTGTGTGAGCCCTACTCATACTTTTATCTGATTTTTTAACAATGAACTCTTGTTTGCTTATATAAGAGTAATTCGTATTGAGTTACACGAATTTCAATATACACCATAAAAACTGATTGAACTACAAAGAAAAATTACTGATAAATAAATTTAAAGCTATTATAAATCAATTCATGTTCATATTTTCCCATTATTCTGCAGCCAGAAAATGATAATTGTTTGTATTTAGTTCGGGAGTAAATAATTAGGCCTGAGGTCTTCAAATAACATTACCAATTATTACGAGAAATTATTGAATATTTCAGTTATAATAGTAAACATGTTTTGTTTGCTATCCAATTTAGAAAATGTATTTGGTAGTTTGTAAGCGTGACGTGTTTATTTAAAATATTAACTAATTACTGTTAGTAATTTGCTTGTTGTACCGGTTACACATTGGAAACACTACAATTTAATATGATCACTATTATTTATGTCAATACGACATCGTATTATGGGATGTTATAAACTAATGAACACTTGAAATGAATCAATAATGTTGTTAATTTATTTGGGAGTAAAATTTTGTTTAAATGTTATTTATTTTATTTCCATCAAAATCTATAGAAAGCCTTGGATGTACGATGCAGCACCTTCCTCTCACCCACAAAAATATGCACTTGCAAAAGATTTAAAAATAAAACGCAACCCACCACTCGACACAAGTCTCGCATCTTCAGATGTAAAACTACACACTATTCAATTTTAGTATGCTTGCGGATAAGATACAGAATCAGGTGTTTTACGCAAATCCGAATTTCTGGAAACTAAAACAAAGAGTACTCAAGCATAGTAGTATTCGAATGGCGCATTATTGAGCTATATAGTTCAAACGAGGCGCGATAATCGTAACTCTCGAGGTTGAATTGATTCTAATGACGGCAAGACTATAATAATACCACTGCAGGTAGTCGTATAGCATTCATGCGTTCTGGTGTCGGATTGTCCTAGAATCTGTGTTTTTTTATTTTATTTTGTGTCATGTTATTTGTTTTGTTTACTAACACTAGCTCTTAAGTATTGTGTCACTAGCAATTAAAATGGAAAAATCTAATATACATTACAATTATTATTTTATTTTTTAATCCCGTGAGGAAAATAGATGTAGACGACACAATTTTCTTTTTATAGCTAGGTTTTCCTAAACTAGCAATACAGGGGTATTAGGAACGATATAAAAAAAAACATAGTCAAAGCATTTTCGAGTTTTTGCCGGACTAACACAAAGCAATTCATTTTTACTTTTTTTATATCGGAACCAGAGTTCAAGTTTCAGGGGAGCAAAAGTTTTGTGCCACACTGATACACGCGGTGTTTTTCTTTTTGGTTCACTCTCTAGTGTTTGATGTTTCAAACGATATCTCTTGCGATTCACTAGCGAGTCTAACTAAACTAAAAGTATTTAATTCAAAATGTAACTTCCGCAGTGTAAAACTTTTGAAGTACACCTGTCATGTTATCCATTTACCCTTGGTTAACCGGCAGCGAATGCCTAGTATGTTAAGTCTAAGTACATAAGGCTTAAATACCTATATAGGTAGTTAGATTTGTAGAAATAATTAAAGGATTAATTTGTATCATACATACAAAGAATGAGACTACAACGGCTAATTAAAGTAGTGTAACCATACCTTAAAAAGTACAAACACTCGATTACGGCGCGAATCATTTTCGTCGGGTAAAACAGTTAGTGGATAATCCCGTTTCCTAGGCGCTCCGTCTAATTCGTTTGTAGAAGTTTACGTATAGCGCCGTCCCGGGCTTGGCAGGGATCAGGTGCTTCTTAAGGCCCAGTCTTGATCCTCTCTAGGCGGCCTCCGTCACGATTACCAGTCTCCTTATTGCCTCGTATATAAAACTATCCGCAGACTATAATTTTATTGCTGTGTTCTTTCTTTGTGCATTTGTTGCTTAGGTTTTTTATTATTCCATGTATTTATTTATCCCAGCTGCATTGCTGTATCAAAAAATTTTCTACAGTGAAATGCTTTGATTTGCTCAGTAAATAAATAGTTTGAAGTGTATAGCCGTTAATATTTTAATTAATAATAATAATTGTAACATAATCTAGATTCAATTATTTGAAATAACTTTAATTCTCAAACTTGTACGTAACTGAATCACTTTAAAGATTTCTAATTAAAAAAAAAACTTAATAAAACATTGTTGCATCAATTTTACGTTGATAAAACAGCAGATACCTATGCCTAGCTATGAAAGTATTTATAAAGTTATTATAATTTAAAAGTGTCCTCAATACTTTCATTGCTCTCAATTTGAAGAGAGCGACTAGTTTTAGGAAGCTTGAATGCGTTTTACATCAAATTTATGATCTGTCTTCAATTTTTATTACTTACGCTTGCATGTTCGTCTACTTGTACGTAATAAGTTGTTATATACAACTTTATACAAAATTGCTACATTTTAAAATAGTTATGTAGCTTCACGTTCAAAAAACTATTTTATTTCTCTTACACTGCTTCTAGAAACTTCAGTGGCGCTGTATACGAGCATTTTCTCAATTTCAGTTTGCAACAAAATCAGTTTATTTTCCAACTGACAAATTGCATTGAAGTAACAAAGTACAATTTTCCTTTGAGAATAACCTGACAAAGTTTGGGAGTATTAAAGTAAATATTATTTGGATGTGTAACTGAAGGCTGGGGTGTCCTGGGAGGGGTAGTTGCAAATTATTCGAGTAATAAGTATTTAAGTAAATTTCCGTGGGACGTAATCGTTTTCCGTGCGGTAATTTAGGCATGTTCGTTGGGTCGCGGTGTTTCAATTGCGGAGGCGGTCCACCGGACGTCATTATTTCCTGCACACGCTGAACCCTGTGCCAGCCAGCACTGGCAAACATGTAGCTATTTCCATTCCATGAACTCGTACCCCTGTATAGGACTCGCCGTCTCGTCCGGGAAATTTAGGGCATTGGATTACAATGAACTCTTTTTTATATTTGATATTAATTTGAATTAGTAAAATAATAAATAAAATAAATAAGTAAATAATAATTCTGATTCGATAAAAAATATCAAAAAATATTTACCTTGCTTATTAAATACGAGCATATAGGTACGACTTATATAAACCTTTTTCTATGAACGTAATTGAAAAATTGGTGATGAAGTTTTCCAAGTCACGTACAAAGTGTGAAACCATAAAAGCATTGCAAACTAGGTACCTAACTACTTACTTATTCGTTTCAGTCACTGAAAAATTTATGAACTTTTGATACTTGATGTAAGTTTAAAGAAAAAATACTTTAAAGGTATTCTCTTTGTAACATAGCAAAAATTATATATTAAATGTAGCTCCATTTCACTGCAGCAAACAGCTAGAATGCTTCAAACAATTAAAGTGGGTACTTTTGTCGGGAAAAACAAAAAAATAAAAGGATCGGCAAAGGCAGTGACGAGTCACTAGCTAAAATGCGCAGGCCGTTCCAATTACAGAGCGGCAGTCATTATTTCCGGTGCGATGCTATGCCTCCTCCGTCAAGCGTCGGCTTTGCTTCGCTGACCTGCCCAAATTCAGCGCCATTATAACCATCATAACATGACCCCTCTGCAGTAGAAGTCCTCAAAAAGAATCTAGTCGCCCACTCTAGCTCCTAGAGCTCTACACAATTTTGTATAGCTTGCTACCTATGTATATTATTACTATTGAGTGCTGTGTAATTCCTTGGAATTGACGGAAATAGCTTTAAAACATTTTTCAATTTCGTTTAGGGGAGAATAAGTATTTGTAATTCTATTTTTTTTGGAGACTAGACTTTGACTGTTGAACTATGAATATTTAGACTAAACTTTTTGAGCTTTAGTATTTACTCAGTTTGATGGCAAGCTAGTACGAATTCATTTATTAAAATTACGTATCGTAACGGCCAAAACTGTGTCAGTAACAAAAGTTATTTTAATGAATTGAACGCCTAATTGGTGCATAAAAACCATGAATTATGATTGAATAAGTATCCAATATCAGGGGCAATTTAATTATATGAATTTATAAACATTAATGTTATGACACAAATAAGTTAAGAGCGTAACGAAAAAATTCTCATACGTGTCACACGATGTTTTTAGGACACTTATCCGAACAATTAGTACAATATGATATAAGTGATTTAAGTTTGTTATTATGACCGAAGCGGATTGCAACCCGAGCAGAGGGTGACGGCGTAATGGACAATGATAAAATGCTCACGCTTGTCATACGACGTCTTTTAACATACTTGTCAGGGTAATTAAATAAGATTTTACGTTTACGTATGTATGTATTTATCCTTACTAATATTATAAATGCGAAAGTAACTCTGTCTGTCTGTCTGTCTGTCTTTCTGTCTGTCTGTCTGTCTGTCTCTTCTTCACGCCTAAACCACTGAACCGATTTGAATGAAATTTGGTACAGATATAGTCTGGGACCCGAGAAAGGACATAGGATAGTTTTCATCCCGGAAATCCCCCGGGAACGGGAATTATTACTCCACGCGGACGAAGTCGCGGGCAAAAGCTAGTGTGTATATAATATATACTTTGATATATAATTAATTAGGTTATTATGTTTATTCTTTTTTTAATTTTAAGTTCCATTTCTTTTTTTCTTTTTTTAGTGCACCTACCATGTAATCTCTGCACCAACCTGGGTAGACTGGTAGAGAATGCCTAAGGCATTAAGTCCGCCATTGTACATATGTGCATGAAGTTTAAATAAATAAATAAGATTTTACTCTTACAGAAAAAGATTTGTGTAAATGTCGCGAAAATTGTCTACTACAGGGAGGATGATATATAATCGCCAATTATGACTGATCGTCTGCGGATCACCTGATAGAGCCACCAAACATTTTTTTATTTTAATAATGCAATGAGTAATGACTAAATGCTTACCCATGTCATACAATGTTTTTTAGCACAATGTAATTAAAGGAGTCAATTTTTTTTGGGCCCACTATTAAACGGTAACGTGTATTAATAATTTTACACTTGAAACAAGTGATCACCTTATTATTACTAACCCACCAAAATTTATATAGATATCTAACGGGAATAATGAAATAATAGTAAAAAACTGTTACGGAAAAATGCTTGTTTAGGAGCGTTTTTACATTTATTTCAATGTGAATTTAAATATATTATGTGAAACGAAACGTACCTAATTAACATCCCGTTGTATATACTCTGTGGTACAGTTTCAATCAGTTTGACACTGACAGACTACATTATTAGGCTAAGTTCATACGACCGCGCAAAAACCGCGCTGTATTACTAACCGCGCAGTACAAGACCAAAGTAAGCAGTGAGTATCGTAGGCATTACCGCGCGTTCTACGTTCGTTAAAAAAGCATTCTTGCATCCTATTTTAAGTGAAAGACTCTCACTAAAAATAGGATGCAATAATGCTTTTCTATTGTCTTTGTCATTTTTCGCGACGACTAAGCCTTCGGTATAAAATCCATAAGCAAATTGCCCCCTTCTCAAGCAACATTAACATCTGGGCTGGTATGCACATCATCATGCGAACGCCTCAACCACGCGGCGACGCGCGGCTTCTCGCGGTCATGTAAACTTAGCCTAATAGTTTCCAATAGTTTTCTAGTGAGACGAGTGCTTCTTCTGTTCTTTTCATATTTTTATTCAATAGTAGTTAGAAAATGGCTTCTGTAAATACAGTGCATAATATATAAAGCTGTTGTAACAATTGTACAGCTCGATTTCAACGAAATGTGCGACAACTTTACTTATAAAAGCATTGGCGTCCACATTGAAAGAATAATCGAAAGAAAATCACACCAAAGCCAGGTTTTTATGTTATTTACACCTATATTATTATTGAACAGTGCACTATTTTAACATAAAATACACAGGAAAAATATTTTTTCTCACTAAATAATCGCTCTTTTGAGATTTTAGGTCATTATGAGAGTCTTGTTTTGAGTGTCGTATTTCCCAGTAGTCCGGTTACGTAGAGTTTTGCTAATATTGCCACTGTAATCTAGAGATTATAAGGGATAAACTAACGTGCATTTCATTAATAAATGCCACAATTTGTGGTGGGCCTATTCCCCGAACAAAAAAAATTGGAAATACATATTATTTGTTATTTTTGCATAAAAAAATTGAACTATGAACGTTCTTTACCAAGAATATATAAGTTTTTTTTAATCTATGTAATGTAAAAAGTAAATAATAAGTATGCATTGTGTACTTAAAAGCAGTGCAATAAGAGTAAAAGTAAATAAAGGTGTTAAAGAAGCGCGGCTAACTCTGTCAGCGCATATATAATATAAGTCACATTTTATATAGCGTAACTCATTAGACAGTTGCGGTGAAAATTTATAACGACGCGGCTGCCATAAAACAAAAGAGTCACAATACGAGTTCACACACGCCATTGTTGCCGCTTTTATTGAATTCGATGCTCATTAAAAACTTTATTTTCGAATATTATGATTTTAACGCTCGTCTGGCTTTCAGCGACTGCCTCTCCGGCTGAATGGGTGAAATGAATATGAGTAAATGAGCTCCTGATTAATGCATTCGTCAGTTATCAACTTTGTTACCTATTTTATTGCGGAATATGGTTTTAAATTGGCGAATTTGTGAAGATTAAAATAATCAACCCGGCCTTACGAGCAACTGTTGGGTGTAAATATTTTCCATAATATTGTGTGTGCATTAAACTTACCAATCAAATATTATACAGTAATAGAAATCTATATGTGTTAAATTAATAAGGATTAATATTTGTAAGTAAATTGCAAACTTAATACAGATAAACAAAAAGACCTGAATGTTATGATTAAATTTGCCACTAGCCAAATAATGTTAACTTAAAACCAAAAAATATTAAGCGCGTAGAAATAGGAAAACTACTTGTGTTTTGTATCTTTTTCAAATACCCCAATGGAAAGAGAGTGTTTGAATCGTTATACATTGAAACAGATATAAAAGCACGGATTTATATTTTGATCAAACTAAAAAAGTTCTATTATTATAATATAAGCTTCACTACATAGTATAAAACAAAGTCGCTATCCGCCGTCTGTCCCTATAATAATAATAATAATTTAATTTATTTCATGACAACAAAGGTCCAATGGTTAGTAATAACTTATCTACTAAGGGTTAGTAACACTTAAAAACTATTTATTACTACCGGACAAGCAGTGCTAACCAGTGCCTAAGCACCGGCGCATCGTACTTGCCAGCCATGGTTTGTAGGATGCTGTTAGCGCTGGACCTAGTTCTACCTAGCAACGAGGCTGCCTTCTTCCTCATGATGGCATGAAAGTCATCCACCCGCGCCCAAGCGAACATGCCCGACGCACTGCAGTACCTAGGTAACCCTAACAGCACCCGAAAACCATTATTATATTGAACCCGCAGGGCGTCTAGAGCCTTCTGCGTACAGTTAACCCACAGACCGCACGTGTAGAACGATTGACAAAAAGCTTTGAACAAAGTGATTTTGACCTCATTACTACAACGAGCAAATCTGTGAGCCAACATGTTGCATCTAACTGCTAGCGCCCTGCGTTCGCGTTTAATGTCTACTTGATCTTTGAGGTCCACAGTCAAATAATGGCCTAGGTATTTAAATTGGGTAACCCTACTTAGAGGGTTCCCACTTAAACAAATTATGGGCTCATACCGCACCCCTTTCCCTGGGACCTCAAATATCAAGTACTCACTCTTTTTAACATTGTACTGCAAGTCGTGAGTCGCAGCATACCTCTCGCAAACACGTAACATCTCTCTGATTGAGCCAGCCGTTGGGCCTAGCAGCACCATGTCATCAGCGTAACTAATATTATTAATACTACAGCCATCTATCTTGCACCCGACTGGTTTGCTACTAAGCTCAACGATCAACTCATTCACGTACAGGTTGAAGAGCCTAGGTGAGGTTAAACCCCCCTGCCTAACTCCACACTCCAACCTGTACGGTTCAGAGAGAGTACTACCCCAACGAACCTGATTACATTGGTTCGAGTACCAGTATTGAAACAGGCCTGTCTACTCCGGGGGTACGCCCGCTTCCCTGACCTTCTCCCAAAGGTCATCATACGACACCAGGTCGAAAGCCTTTGAGAGATCAAGGAAGCAAGCATATACCGGAGTATTTCTATCCTTATAGTATTGGACGGTCTGCTTTAGACATAGAATAGCACTCTCTGTGGAAAGCCCAGGCCGAAACCCGAACTGAGCGTCATGCTACGTGATATAGTTATCTAGCTGTCTATCAAGCAGACCGTCCAACACTTTAGCAATAACAGTGGCCAAGGATATTGGTCTGTAGTTCGCCTTATCCGACATATCCCCAGTCTTATTTTTAACTATGGGTACCAACCACTACCGTTCGCAACATTTCATATGGTAGGTGCGAGTGACTCACGCAAAGCGAGAAAAACGTCGCCAGCACTCTAGGCAGATGAATCCCAGCGTATTTGAGGTGCTCGATGCTGAGACCGTCGTGACCAGGAGACTTACCACCGACCATACTTAGGATTTGCCTCCTTACCTCCTTAGCCGTGAAACGAATTGGTTCATAGTCACGACTAATCTCCTCAACGATTCCCCCTTTAGCCGGCCCTAACGGAGATGATACCATGAAACGTTCCCTGAACATGTTGACTATGTCCTCAGGCGAACTACATTCCCCCACGCTCACGGGGCGACCCGGTCCAGTTCCCAGCTTATTGGTTGCCTTCCAGAACTGAGGAAAATTTTTAGTGGTTCTGTGTGATGCTATTATGTGCATTTTAATCTGGTCTTGGTGGTTCCATGGGCGTAGCCACACTGGGGCAAGCTGGGGCGCTTGCCCCACCCTGGCTCTGATCTATAAGGTGCCTAACAAAAAAAAAATATATTTTACTTTTTTTCGGTCAGTGGGAAATCATCAAATGACTGCTCCCGTCCTGGGTGCGGCGGGAGGGCGTGTCAGACTTTTACTGACTAAAACCCACTCATGTTCTTTCGATTGCCCTTTATGTTCCAGGGTCACGGTAACTATTATAAACATTCCGCAACCCCGGCAGGCGTTGGCCCTGTTGGGCCCCTTCCTGTGCTGACTTCTTCTCTTTGAGGCGCGCGTGGAACACTAACGCGCCGTC
Organism: Athetis lepigone; assembly: GCA_033675125.1. NCBI lineage: Eukaryota > Metazoa > Arthropoda > Insecta > Lepidoptera > Noctuidae > Athetis > Athetis lepigone. The sequence continues at coordinate 9,040,196 of CM066229.1, forward strand.
GACGCGGTACTGGTCCTAGCCGGGCGGCGAGCTACCAATCGCTCGCCATCCGCAGAACCGCGCTTACGGTGGCCGGTAGTCGTGTCGCGACTCTCGACATCTTCGCCTGGGTCTTAGTCCGGGGCGAGAGGCTCGTCGTTGCCTCTCGCGCGCCGCCGCCTCCTTCACTAGCATAACTGCTTCGCAGAAGGAGGCGACGGCATCCCATTCCGTCTCGCCCCGAAGCATGGCCTGAACCAGCGCCGGGCGCGAGAGATCACCGCCGCCGATCGCCTCTACGGCCCTTCTCCCATTACGATACGCCCGCGCGACTCTAGTCTCGGAGACTAGTCGCCGCGAAGTATCTCACATACATTTATATGGAGACTCTCACACTACGATACTGGTATTCTACGCGTTCGCGACTGGTCTCGCGATACCCGCCGTGTTGGTCGCTTGTGCGTCGCGTCTCGCGCGTTTCGACAATCAATGAAAATTCGGTAGAAAGATAAAAATTTCTTATCATCATGTTGTAGTTCTTGTGCGGCTACAAAAACTCTACAATTTATGTTTCTTTCAATATATGGATGAATCCAGTATTTTCTACTCTTGCGTTGACGTCTTCTATTTCTATAAAACAGAAAACTGCAAGAGCTTCTTCGTCACTGGAGTCGCTCGACATAACGTCCGTCTACAAAAAACGAGTTTGCACAAATGATGAATTTAGTAATTTTTCAGTAGCATAATATGCGAGCATCGCGTAGCGAACATGTATCTAACTAGTATTATACTCGAGTATCGTACCCTACAAGTATCGTAATGGGAGAAGGGCCTACGAGGACACGCCGATGGTCCACCCATGCGCGGCACACCTCCACCACCGTGTACTCGACCGTGTTCTCCAGGTGACCGTTGCAGCAGTGGTGACAACCAGGCGTCGCTTCCTCCTGAATCCGACACAGGAACCTCCCGAACTGACCATGTCCGGTGAGGACCTGTGTCAAGCGAAACGTGAGAGCGCCGTGGCGCCTCTCCAGCCACTCCTCAAAGAGGGGTCTTATCGCCGCTAATACGGCGTGCCCAGCACTAGGTTGCGACAGTCGCTGTCTCCACTTCGCCATGAGATCTCGCCGGAGCTCCGTGAGCCGCGCCGCGATAAGGCGCGGCAGCGGGACTTCACCCCGGCGTTGCACTTCCACGCGCCACTGGTACGTGTGTGCAAGAACTGTTGCCTCCAGAATCCACGGCGGGACGCCGGCGAGGAGGCACGCCGCCTCACAGGAGACCATGCGGTATCCCCGCACCTTGCGAATGGCCATGACCCTCTGGGACGCCCTCAGAAGCCGGGCCGGAGCCGTGACTAGATTGAGCGCCCAGACCGGAGCCCCATAGAGGACCATAGACCGCACGATCCTCGTGTAGAGCTTCCGGCAGGAGGCGTTTGGGCCACCGAGATTAGGCAGGAGCCGCTTGAGGGCAGCTTCAGCCTTCGCCAGTTTGGGGCCCAAACGTCGGAAGTGCGGAAAGACTTTATCATCGACTCGACACCGATGTGAACCCCTCTCACCGTTATCTGAGACCCCGGAGGTGGCCGGTGCCGAGGGCCATGAAAACACATCGCCTCGGACTTGTGCAGAGCCACCTCGAGTCCCAGCTGCCGGATCCTGTCCACGACTGTCGCAACACCTCTTAATATCAAGTCGGCCGCCGCCTGGAACGACCCTCCCGTCCCTAGGGCTAGCGTATCGTCAGCGTAGCACACTACGCTGACACCATCGGGAAGGTCGGCGCGCAGCACCAAGTCGTACCCGATGTCCCACAGGAGCGGCCCCAGGACCGATCCCTGTGGAACACCGCACGACATCCCTCGTTGACTCCACACTCCCTCGTGACCGGGGTAGATGACGGCTCTGTCCGTCAGATAGGCCTCGACCACACGACGGAGGTAGGCTGGCATCCGGTGATACCGGAGTGCCGCCCCTATGCACCCCCAAGGCAGGGTATTAAAGGCGTTGGCGATGTCGAGAGACACCGCCAAGACGATCGACCCTGCCCTGTGCCACCGCATCCCCTGTCGGGAGGGCCCGTACGCACATGATGGCGTCCACCGTGGAGCGTCCTCTGCGGAAGCCGAACTGGCCGTCCACCAGATCCGGCCCCACCCGCATCAGCCGCTCGACGAGACGGCTCGCAATCACTCTGTTTTCATGCGCAATCAATATCTTCAGGGAAATTCCTAAGAGCTCTTCTCTGAAGCATATCCCTGGCATGCTGAATAGGATTAAAGTCAGGGGATTGTGCAGGCCAGTCTAAAGATTGGATGCTGTTGTAACCAACTTGTAACGATACGCGCCGTATGTGGACTGGCATTGTTGTGGACGCTGCAGTCGATTCCAACGTCTAGGTTCTTTCCAAACGCGTACTCTTCGCGAATCAGGATGATATCCAAACCTGGTTTCATCAGTGAAAAGGCACAAGTGACCATTGAGAATGGTTCCAGTTTTCTTGTGCAATAGCCCATTGTAATCTTCTTCCTCGATTGCCTCTCCTTGGCGCTGGTACCCGAAGTGGCCTACGAGCACGTAGGTTGACTTCATGCAGTCTTCTTAAAGTTTGATCGCTTACCAGCAAACCATTTCTCTCTGTGTCTCTCTCGTTATGTGATATTCTCTGGTGGGGGTAGGGGGGGGGGGTAGTTGACTTCTGCCCCACCCTGAGTCCAAAGCTGGCTACGCCCATGGGTGGTTCTGACACCACTTAAGCCTGCTTCTAAAAATCTTCTGGGTAGTCCTCATTTCCTCCCATATTCTCCCGGACTTGGGCTTATTGTGAAGCAACCAAACCTGAAACCTAGACCGAGCCTCCGCATAAACCCAACCTATGTATGCTTAGATCTTAAAAACTACGCAACGGATTTTGATGCGGTTTCAGTAATTGTGTGTGCAGATAGAGATATTCTTAAGGAAGGTTTATATGTATAATACATGCACAATACAGTAGAGAAAAGCCGGAATTTTTAAAGATTTGTTACACCTGTGCGAAGCTGGGACGGGTCGCTAGTCAGGTATAAAAACAGACAATGTATAACTTTAAAATAATATAACAGTTTAAAACAATCCCTCTACGTACCACTACTAAATGTTAGTTTGTTGAGGTCACATACATTTAGCAGAGGTACGCGTGAGGTGAGGTCGTTATGCGGTCTTGAGCCACCATGAGCGGTGCACATCGACACTCATTCCGGCTGCTCCACTCCCTACGGCTCATTAGCCAGACCGCGGCCCCAGATCCAAGAACATTTGACGTTGGCACAATAATGTCAACAACTAACCCGTGAAATTGCGACCTTTGTACTTTATAAAAACAAATAGGCCAAAAAGTGAAATCCACCATGTAATTGCGTCAAATAGAAAAAGGTCACAATATTAGGTGGTACATTCGTTTTGCCTATCATCGGAATGTAATTTCATATTGGTGCCGAAATATTATTATTATTTCTTGCTGTTAATGGCTAATGGCAAGCCTGAATAATTTATATCCAGATTTCTACTTTACGTGTTGGCGTTAATTAATTCTGTGTTAGTGTTCTGTTATACTAAAACCTCGACATAACAGGAGTTTGTTTGTTCAAACGTATTACATTTTTGTTAGTTTTCATAACAGAAATAGGGCACATTATCCAAAGTCTTTTGAGTCGGGAGTGGAAAAGCTAGCTTCGTCGGGGATTATTAGTCTCGTCGCATCATAATATCAACTCTTGATGCGTCGCGTACTTCTCAAATACTTTGACGTGTCACGCCTACGTAATTAGAGTTCACTTCTTTTCGAATGTTCCACTTTAGAAGTGCGCAAACGACGGTGCACGGAGAGAATTTAGTGTGTAGTGTGTCGACTGAGACGTAAAGCGTGGATTTTATTTCTGAGGGACGTGTGGCCTTGATAAAACTTCACACTTCACCTCTTCGAGTTTGCGGTTTCTAGCTAGTTTTATGGATAGCTGGAAACGGTTTTATATTATTTAAATTGTTACTTACTAAAAGGTTCTGACTCTTGAAATGTTCTTTTTTCGTCAGTCTACTAGAAGTTGTCAGTATTAAAATATTGACATACGTTAAAAAACACGCTTTTGGCACGCACTAAAAATTTTAACTATGATTTATTGTGAAAGAAAGCATGGAGCGTTTATGTAATCTTTACTCTTTCTGGACAAAACGCTCTACGATTTCTTTCATAATAAAACATAGTTAAAATTTTTAGTGCGCGCCAAAAGCGTGTTTTTTAGTTTTTTAAGCTATTATTTTTATTTTATACTTTTTAGTCTTCATATTAGTCACGTGATATTTTTTTCGTATGTCGTTCAGTAAACCCTTTAATTTAATTCCCATATCATGGGGGTGCATGTCAATTTGCCAATTCGCCATTTCGGATGTCCGCCATCTTGGATGTCCGCCATTTTGGATGTCCGCCATCTTGGATGTCCGCCATCTTGGATGTCCGCCATCGTGAATGTCCTCCATGTTGGATGTAAGTCACGTGACAATTTTTTTCGAATTCCTGACAGAAACCCTTTCATTTGATACCCATATCAGGGGCTTTATACAGCAGCCAGTCAGCCATACAGCCAGTCCGCCATCTTGAAGAGGAGGAGGTAAATATAATAATAATAAGGAGGCTAATATTGGATTTGTAACGACGTTTCTTAGCTCGTCATGTATTGTCATCAGAACTCAGAGCGTGTGCAAATTTCCATCCTAATCGAAGACCGAGACCGGGGTGTCGAAATAGTTATAATAGTTACCGTGACCCCGGAACATAAAGGGCAACCGAAGGAACATGAGTGGGTTTTAGTCGTTAAAAGTCTGACACACTCTCCCGCCCCGCCCAGGACGGGAGAAGTCATTTGTTGATTTCCCACTCACCAAAAAAACAAAATGAAGACCGGGAAGTAGATCAAATTAAGATTCCAAGATTTTCTAGTTAGTTACAAGTGAAGCTAACAGAAGCGTGTCAAAAAGAGCTTGTCAAGTCAAACGGCCTTATAAACTTTAAATGCATAAACCAAACACAGCAAACTTATACACCGACTTTGATATTTTTTAGATTATAAAACCGTTTAACTATGTTTCACTTTTCTTGTTTTCTAATTTAAATTTTATTTTGGCATGTATGACCAAAGTCAACTAAATGAAATAAAAATCACCTAATAACGGTATATCTAGTAACAATTTGAAAAGTTCCGCTGGCCACTTCCCGACTTCGTTAACAGACACTTATTACCAAGTTGAATATAATAAGGTGACTGGTAATTAGTATACGATACTTAAACACGTGATTGTGCTCATGATAACAACTTTTATTATGGGAGCAAAGCCGAAGTCGGGAATAAAATATCAGCCGTTCAGTACACTAGGCAAACATAAATGTACTGAACAGCCATTTTTTTATATTATTATACATCATTTTGTATTTTCACGGTATCCTAATGTTTTTACAGAGTTTTATAAGACTCGGTATCACAGAAGTGTCTGAAAAAGCTATTGTAAGATTTGAGCCAAACAAATAAAGATTGGTTAAGATGGCCGCCTCTCACACTTGAGGTTTTGGAGTTGAGACCAAATTAATGTCAATATGACTTTTTAAATACATGCGTATATTTTATTAACTGACATCGATGAAGGTAAACATGATAAGGAAACTTGAAAATAAAAGTTTTATAAATCCGAAATCGCCAATCTGAAATTGCCTTGAGTAAGTGTTGTGATCAAAGCTCGTACCTTCATTGTATAAAAATAGACCTTAGCCCTGCAGCACCAATAAGGCTGATATTATTATAACTATAAACAAAAATAAAATCATGGATAAAATTACAAAATATAGAAAACGAGACTTCAATATTTTACTTGTGGATTACTATAATACGATCAGATTATGGTTTAAAGCCGATGATAGCCTGATATGGTTTCATAAACTGTGTCGTTAAATATTGTAGGTTTAAGGTGTCCGTAGTCAGTATGTACACATGGTTATATTTAATGTTGTAAGATAGATATACTTATAAAGCTTTAAAAAAGATTTTAAACGTCGTCTTTTTTGGATGATGTAGGTACGTAAAAAGTCACCCTCTTCTTAAAGGGACCGAACCCCAATTTTTAGGAGTCCATTTCATTACTTTGTAGAAGTAAAAAAACCGGGTTCCGTTCTTGTACTAGCCGTTTAAAAGGCATTTGTGCTTGCCTAATGTCATAGATTAAGATATTATTATTATTATTTTTTTTTTTTTATTTAACTTTATGTACAACACCGTACAGAGGCGGACTTATGATATGCCTAAGATATTTCTTGTTGTCAATTGATTCCCTTGGGACATAATCCTTTGTTCGTGTCGATACAGATGCCTGAAAGTGTAATTTTTCACAGCTAGAAGAGAGCGAGTAGACTTATGGACTACTAGGTACTTATTATTATCGAATTGATTTATCCCCGCGGACTTTGATACCTAGATAAAAAGACGGTCAAAGAAGTAATTCTATAAGGCCAAGTTCTGACGGAACGATGTTCACCAGTGTTTGCTGAGGTGGCGGAACAACTGTTTTATTTCTGAACTATTCGAGATCGGAATTTTGTGCGGTTACGGAGCTGTGGTTAAGGAGAACTTTGCCCGCTATATTGTCGATGATCACAAGCCGGGTTATACTCGTCACATGAGGAACGATGGCAAAGTGCAAGGCTAAGATAATGTTTGCTTTTGTCATTTAATTTTATTGCGATCCCGCTACTACGGCGCCGACAGGCACGCATGGAAACCGATGCGTGAGTTAGCTTAAGAGGTTCTTTTTTTTACTTTTAAAGTTGATACGTTAAGTTAGCCTTAGTTTAAAGAAGTATAATACTATACGGAAAATAAACAGATGAGTGACTAATGTGGCAATATGTTGCTTTGCTATAGAAATTGATACGCTTTATAGGAATAAGTTACAATTATTGAATAACGCTAAACATAAGACAAAACACATTAAGGTTTCACAGAAATTAAATATGAATGCGATAACAGCGTTGTGCTTGTTGCCACATGGTGGCCCATTTCTGTTGCAAGCTCTTCTATAGTTAACATATTCAGAATCACATAAAGGGGCGTTGAATTTAATGACGGAGGCTTTGGGGTACGTTAGACATGCATGTGCAGCTAAACACAGGGTACGCTTTGTTCTTTGCTCCGCGCTCGTTAAATATTTTAGCTTTAAAACGCGGATACGAGAGCTCTCTCCCGTAACCACTGTAGGCAGAGGCTCCGCCGCTGATACTTCATGTAGTTTATAAATACACTGAAAATAATGGCTTTTCTCCACCTTTTAGACAGCGGCTTAACCAACCGAGATGTTTACAAGTTTATTAGTAAACGCTTTGTATTCTCTTGTGCACGGTTACTGATTGCGATTGCTGGGTTGAAGGGCTCTCATCCCTCCCCTAATCTCTCTTATCTTATCTCATAATCAATGAAGGTACAATTTTGTTTAAGTTCATGCCGTGGACTTTGTGTATCTCTTCGTTAATCTTGTGAGGGGTGCCGTGAAGATTGTATCAGATGGGTCGCGACATCTCATGTTTTCCTGTTCAAGAGTGTGTTTTTGCAAGAACAGAAAACATGCAGCTAAAATTTAATTAGTAACAAAAATAATACAAATCTTATCACATTCTTTATTAATTTTTGGTACATAATATTAATAATTATTTACTTGGAATGCAAACTTAAATACGTCAGCAACTGTCAATAGTTAACTGGTTCAATGTTAATAATTAACTCACCAACGAAAATAAAACTAAACTTATAAAATTGACGCTACCAAAGTTCACCAAGGTAGATAATTGCGTTCTATTAAAGGGAGAAGAGTTGACACCAGACGATTCCACCGTATTTTTAGGTATAACTTTATAAACTTCAGTGGGGTGTCCCCATTTGATAAACTATCTAAAAACTCACCTCTGCAGCATACGCCGTTAGGAAAATTTGTGGTTTAACGTATTTGAAAACAGTCCGTTTAGTTTACTTTAGCTATTTATAGGAAAATGCCGACGATATTTAAACAATATTTGTTTTACAAAACAGGGCTATTCGTTCTATTTATAAATTGAGTCCCTGACACTCCTTCAGAAACCAATTTAAAGAGATTAATATTAATATTAATATTATAAACCCGATTTTAGGACATACTAGTTTTGCCTAGGCTAAACTGGTTCTTCCTCACCCCGACTCGGACAGGTTAGGTTAGTTAGCGTAGACATTGAAACATTGACAGTGATGTGTCCATTTCTAAGCATATTATTTTGAATACCATTTTCAATTTTTTTCTGCTTGTCATTGTAATATTTAAACTCGACATTTAAGTACTTTTCTAAATATATCACTTTTTAGGGCTCCGTAGTCAACTAGGAACCCTTACAGTTTTGTCATGTCTGTCTGTCCGTCTGTTTGCCCTCGCTTGATCTCTGTGACCGGTAGCACTAGAAAGCTAAAATTTGGTACCAATATGCATATCAATCACGCCGACAATGTGGGAGAATGAAAATTGGAAAAAAAAGTTTTATTAGGCCCCCTTATATTATTATGTAAAGTGGGAAGTGTTTTTTTTTTATTTTAACCCTAACGTGTGAGATACTGTTTTAGATAATGCCAATAATTTCGGAAATAATCGCTCTAAAAGTAAAACCCCCTAACTTTTGAACCATAAGTTTAAAAAATATTAGAAAAAATCTGAAAAGTAGAACTTTATCAGGAGCTTCTAGGAAAAATGTTTTAAACTTGATGGAAAAAACAGTTTTTAACAAAGAAGACAAAAAGTTTATACAAAATAAATTCTGCGTACTTGGTATGTCAATGTAAAAAATAGCCATTTTTTAAACAACAGACACAATAAAAATTCCCGTCCGTCACAATAAGCGAGAACACTTATTGTGACGGACAGGAAACTACGGAACCCTAAACTGAGCGTGGCTCGTCACGCTCTTGACCGGTTTTTATACCATTGTGAGTGTAAGGACTATGTGAGTTGTTAGTGTACCGGTATGTTTTATAACGAGTTTAAGTACTTAATGCGGCCTAACCGAATGTCCTTACTATGGTATTGTTCGTTAAGACGTTAGACTCCTTACGTTTTTAGCGCGACTTTTAACAAATGTTTGCACTGTTTGGGCAGGTCCACTCAAATCTGTGAGCTTCTCTACCTAGAGATCACTTCAGTTATTAACCTTATCATGATCCTCGTATAATTTGACTTAACTAACTTAGGTTTAAAGACATTTATTTCTCAAAAAAGACACAGTCACTCACTTGAGAAACAATATTTACCTTATTGCTAATTTTAATAAGTTCATCACTTCGTGACGTTCACCCATTCAATGCATTCGGTTTTAGGAACTTAACTAGGTACTATTATTTTGGATAAATTGGACTAATTGAACCTTGAATGCATTAAATGAGTGTACATTTTTTATATGTGAGGGTATTTTGTTGTACAACTGTGCTCCTTCGTATGTTAACATTTTTCTGCCGAACTTAGTTCTCATTCTCGGTAACACTAAGAAACTAGCTCGACGAGTGCTACGTTGGGTAATTTTCCTTAATTTGAATTTAACTTAACTTGTATTAACTTTAAGAGAGACTTTGACCTCTGAGTTTGATTTGGTTGTTTATTTCAGAGTAGTCAATTCGGAAACACCGGCTCCAACGTTCTGTTAAAATGAGGAAGACAATTATTATGGCATGTAAAAGTGTTACTTTTACCCATTTATAAAATAAACATCATTTTAATTGTGTCATATAAAATCCTTGGAGATACAAATTGCCAAATTAAAACAAGGTTTACAAAAATAACACTCGTATATTTATGAAATTTGGATTCGTTTGGCGTGTTATTTTACTCGTTATTTGTATTTTGGTTGAGTGAAGGATCGAGTAAAAGTCGCGCTAAAAGGCTCTGGTGCAGATTGTAGCCGGTCGGGTTGTCCCGGGTGTCCACTACAGTGTGCGGGCTCGCTGACGCCGACGGCGCCCTTCCCACTCAGCTCGCGACGGACAGATTATCTTTTTCATCTCCGTGGCATTTCGTTACCCTTAATGAAATCCAGCCAAAGGAAAGAAAGAATTTAATTTAAGACGAATCAGAAAATATTCAGCTGCCGCTCGCTAGTTATAAATCATTTGAATGCTAATAAATTCGACTAGTCCCCGAGCCCCAGGTGGGAACAGACTTTCTTCCTGCTCCATCTTTGTTTTCAGGAAAAATTGAATAATATTCTGCTCCTTATTATTAAATTCTTTCATAAAGCCACCGACGGCTTTGGGGATTTTCTTTAATATCGTAATGGAATTTCATTTGTCTTGCGGTTCAACCTCACGACGAAGATGAACATAGTCATATTTCCATTTGTTCGAAGTTATTACCTTTACATCCCTTCATAATTGCCTATCGCTCTTGTCTAAACATTGTGATAGCTGTTCCAATTCTAAAGGGAATCGATTCGGCTTTTGTCGAAAACGCAAATTCTGTTAACTTAAATAGTGAATGGTTGAATCGTAAAATTGTTGCATATGATCGAGGTCGACTGAAATCAAATTGGTTGACATTCGTTAATCTGATTGCGCAGCGATTGTTTATTTATATTTATAATTCGATTACTGTGTGAAAACAGCAACGCAGTTTTTATTTAGCAGATACCGCTGATAAAACTACAGAAAATGTGTAGCAGACTAAATATAATTGAGAATTACTTCAGTAACCTAAATGTTCAAGCCATATAAAATCTGGGAATTTAAACAAGAAGTTTAGCAATTTCATTCATCAAAGAAACCAAGCTGTCGCATACGTAGCTAACCGTGCTAGTTAGTAAGAATCAAAAAGGATATCAGAGCACGCTTGCATCCGGGCGCCGACCGAGCGGTGCAGCGGCCGCGCTCAGTTGTTCTCGGGACCTCGCTACGCTCGCCCGTCTACGCACTACGCCGCCTACGCCGTAGCGCGAGTGCAACGAGCCACGATAGTGTTTATTGAACTTGTTTCTTCTTAACAAATAAGTGCTTCAATTACTATCATTGCGTGCGAAATTAAAGTCATTGTGCAAATAAAGTACTGATCAAGAATGTGTTTACATACACTTTAGTTTTATTGGATTATTTGTGGCCGAGGTAAGTTTTCTTTTATTTAATGATCCTTAAATACAATACAATGATCCTTAATTACTGGCAATTCAAACAAAAAATATAAAAAATATTTTAATTCCTTTTTTGATCGGACATAGAGATTTGATTTACTTTTTTCGCTGTAGGCTGCTGTTGTATTGTTACAAAGAGTGACCTTTCTGCGCGGTCCGTTTGATATCATCATATCAACCGACCTATCCACGAGTGTAAAATAAGCATAAGTTATTTTTATAAGCAACCCTTTATTGTGTATTTAAACCTAAATCTGAGAGTTGTCCATTATACGGTAAAATTAAGCGGTATTGTCTAACAAAGATTGAAGGTTTATACCCTAATATTTCTTTATTACAGAGTGGGAGAAACTTCTACCCATTCATAATATAAATGGGCTTGTTATATTGTAAGTAATATGAACGAATGAATATGAAGTGCGGTATTGTGCGTGCTCTTATACACATTCAAATTAGAAAAAAGTCGAGATGGAGCGCGTTATTACTCAGTTCAGAAAATCTCCGATCCGAATTTTGTCATATTATATGACAAAATTGTGGTTTTCGTTCGCGACCTTTTTTGTACATGTTATTGGTACAAAAAAATCCCAGATCTTTTTTTTTATTGGTTTATTCTATCCTTGATCGTTAATTCGAGACCTTTAACAATCCTAGATCTTTATATTTATTGAAACTTAGTTAAATTTTTCAGTACAAGCTAAATATTCACAAAAGCACACACACACACACACACTTTCGGACTCCTTATATCTGTATCTCTCCTATATTATTTCACTTTTGTTCATATACATAGGTAGTTAAATGGTACACCCAACAGGTAATCAAGTTAATGGTGTGATACGTCAAGCCGGACCATGTTGGGCTATGTTGGGCCACGCTGGCTGTCCCGGGGACGTTACGGGACCAGCCTCAATACTCATTAATTGGAATAAAAATAGAACTTACGTCAGGGTGAGATTGTTTTTATTAGGAACGAATTAATACCCATCCAAGTGTGATGAATAATAATTATTATCAACTAGGTTTCGCGACATCGTTCGCGTCAATGCCAGTTATTAAAAAACTGATAAATGTAAGATTTTTTTTGTCTGATTTCGGTAACTGCCATTGTATGTCCTTACAGACGCATGGGATATACGGTGTATAGAATGTACAATCGTTAGACAAGTCTAATCATTCAAGCTTACTACATAAAACATTAAAATCGTTTCAGCGGTTAAGCTTTGTAAGCGTAAAAGACAGACTGACATTTATAATACGGTACTTTATAAATGTCTTTTAGAAATTATAGTTTAGGTTACTAATGTTACTGACTTATATTATAACAGCTGAAACCGGGGACTTCATTCGCCCATTTTCATATAAACGTTTATTCTACTTTCACTATATTAGGGGAATTTACAGAAATCATTTCTTATTTCACCTCTACGTCATATATTTTATTTAATGTCTGTGTAATTTTCATGATTCTGCTGTATGAAACTGCTGTAGCTGCAGCAGTTTCTAATGTGGGTTGATTACCGGTAAAAAAAGCCTGTCCCTTCACATATAAAGATATCTTTATATTTTTTACAGAAAAAATTAAAGTCCTTCTTTAAACAGATGTGCAACAATAAATATTCTTTTAACTACGTCGCTTAATCAGGAGATTAAGGCAAGCCTAAGTCTTTGCATGTATAAACAAACAAATGAATGCAATAAAACATTTTTATTCATTCCAATCTTTCTTCCTTGCAATTTAAATTCAATAACCTCACGTTTTCCCCAAAGGGAAAAGTAAGCAAAGGTGTATTACAGTTTACGCAATTTTCGTCCGCATTCAGTCCCATGTAATAGAGAGACCCCATTGGAATGTATCGGCTTCAATTCCGAACTACGGCTTGCTCCGAAAAATTTCTTAATAGGAAAAGTGATTCCTTCTTTGATTCCTGGTATTGAACATAGGGCCTTACAATTTGTAAATACTTGTAAATACAAGATATTTCGAGAACAATCAGCTACAAACCGGTGCTATTACTTGTATATTTATATTGTATTATATTGGATCTCATATATAATACAGGGTGTCCCACGGCTATGCCACATGGAGGGAAAGTACCTTAAATATTGCAGATAGAACATTTTACTGAAAGAAGACATTATTTGAATTTTTAAAACATTTTAAACTGTACTCATAGATATTTAAATAAATGAATAGTGGAACCGGGAATCGAACCTGTTACTCGAGAAAATTAATCAGTCTGTAGTTTTATCCTACCGATCGAAAGGCTTCATCACAAGGATTATTTTTTGCTAAATAACATAGTGTCAGAAATAAAAGGAAGACCGTGAATTTTAACATTTGATGTGAAAAATTTTTCAGAAATTTAAAGCTTACATTGCCGTAAGGGCAACGGACACACACTAGTAATAATGAGACATTTAAAATTTCATATGTGCTTTCTAAGTACATCTTCGATGGCATTGACTTCGATGAACTCAATGTTGTCCACATTAAGGAAAACTATATTTGTAATCAATATAAGTTTGAAATAAAGCATGTTTTATGTCATACAATTACGTTCTATATTACATTAGTTAAGTTTGTATCCATTGAATGGTACCGTTTTTAGTCTTTCTATCGTAGCCTTTTTAACCTTTCATCGCCTCTAAGCTTCTTATTAGGCACACATATTCCCTGCTCATTTATACAGGTGGTTGATTAAAAAACTTGATTGAAATATCTGCGAAATAACTGAGAGTAATTTTCAGAAATCGAAATCGTTTGGCACCCTTCCCGATAATTATTGAATTTATTCTTTTTACACTGGCACGGATATAAATGTATAAATGTATACTGGATGGAAATTTTTGATGCGCCCTAGAAAAAAAACTACTTTAAATAGTTAAGATAGATTATTTTACTAAAAGGAAACATTCCTTTTTTTTTTAAGAAATAAAACTGCATTCAAAGATTTCCGGAAAAGTGTCACGACCGGAAATCGAACTGGCTTACAATGGAAAAAACAACATCCTGTACTTTTATGACGTTAATATGGGGTCATTTATAAAGATCAAATCTTTAAAACGAATGTGGTCGATTAAATTAGAGGTAAACCATGAAATATTAACTTTTAAATTCAAAGGGCCAGATTTTAACTAGTCAAATTTTCGTTCATAAAAAATAAAATTCTTAAAATTGATGGTTTTCCTTTTATTTAATTCACCTTGTTTGTTACAAATATTTGGTCCTTATGAATGACCCTAACGTTTGATATCATAAAAATACAAAGTTTATTTTTTTTGGATTTTAGCTGGTCCGATTCCAGCATGTGACAAACGAATTTTCGATATACTTTGAACGCAATTTCGTTGCTTTTAAAAAATAAAGGAATGTTTCCAATAAGTAAAATAATATATCTTAATGATTTAAGGTAGTTTTCTACCAGGGCCCATTGAAACTTTTCATCCTGTATACATATCATAGGTACAGTTTTAAAAATCATTATAGTCTTTTCTCTTATCGGGTGGGATATGGTACGGTGGGAATTTATTAGTAAAATCAAGAATTAGTGATGTACGTCATTGGTACCTAAACAAAAAAAATTCAATCAAATATGTACGAGTACACAGTCCAGTAATTGAAGTGGTAATTCCAAAAACAACTACGGTAACAAAGTGTGCTCTGTTCATATATATATTTTTATTGGTTTACTGATTGATAAATAAACTTCTAGGTAAATTGATTGACCAAAAAAATATTTAGAAGTTAAACACAAATAAATGATGTAAATTTATTAATTTAAAACTTTATGCACATGTAAAAAAAACAATGCACAACCGCGGACTTAATGCCTTGGGCATTATCTACCAGTCTACCTCAGGGTGATGCAGAGACAAAACATGGCAGGTGCAAAGATATAAACAAAATTTTAAAAGCGGCGATAGAATATACTCATATATAAATGTATATAATATATACCTACTCCTAGTACCTATACAATTTTACTGTAATGCGCAGCTTTAATTTGTCCCACAAAATTTTATTTTTTTCTACCAACTGCATTTGAGTTAAGCTCAACCCTATGGTGGTATGGTTGGGATCCATCGTACCACTGCTCGGTTGGTCCGAGAAGTTTTTACTGAACTCTGTTACGCTCGGCTTACTAAAGTTGCATATTGAAAAAAAAAACAGTGTTTTCCAATAGCCGACGTCCTATTTCCATAACCTACTGTGGAACACATTACCTCTTGGTTAGAATGATTATTATTGATCTAATATCTCTGGGTACCCGTAACTATTGAGAATTATCTACAAATGATCAATGCCAACGGTTCACCACACTTGGGTTTAAGTATTCCGTTTCAAGGAATCGGAATACTTAAACCCAAGTTACATTTGTTGTTTTTATTTATATTTTATTAAATAGCAAGCAAACTGTCTCCGCACCTGATATTTAGTGACTTGCTGTCATAGAATGATATCTGCAATATCGGAGGCATCGTAGATTCGTTTTCAAAGATACAGGGACAAAGATGATATGATATGATGATAGTTTTATCTTGCTTGGTTGCTTTTCCCTAAAACATAAATAATAGTTATTGGGTACTTGCCGCCTGAGAAATTCAGATAATAAGTAAAACATATAGGATACCTATATGTTTTCCGGATCATAAAACATCTATGTGAATTTGTTCACCCGTTAAAGGTTGATTGATTAACATCCGTACTTTCACATCACTTAACTATCACATATTGACATATATAGCTATGGCTGCTTTGGTACGATTTATATGCCCATTTAAAACCATGGCTTTTAAAGTTATCAGTGGTCTTCAATTCAACAAATAATAATGCCAGCCTATTACTGTCCTACTGTAGGGCACAGGCATCTGCATCTTTACAGAGAAAGCACGAGCATCGATCACCACGCTTGCTCAAGGCTGATTGACGATTTCGGACTTATATTCGCTGCAAGTCCAGGTACATATAAATTGAAAAAGTCACATTGGTACTTGCCAGGAGAACCCTAAACCTCTTGCTTGAGGGGCACCCTATGCACTAAGCCGTCACGACTTTTTATCAATTCAACAAATGGTACAAAATTATACAAATATTTTAGAACCAAATACAAACTAAAATACTTCATCATTAACAGCGAAATCAAACGAACTCTACGTAAATAGTTGCTCTTTATTAGCAAAATTATATTTACAATAACACAAACAATTAGCAAAATTAACTATTAAATAAGCAATTTATTGTTCACTAATATAATAAAGGTTATGTTGGTTTTTACGTTTGTCTATCTGGAATTTTGCAATTTTCGGAACGAATGATGCAATTCTAGAAACATACAATAGGTATGAAAGCTACATTATTTTATTACTGAGTATAATAGTAATATGACTTTTGTTAGGAACTACAATTTTAGGGCCAAGATAGATACAGGTTACTTAGCAAATACTTCAGCGAAGTCATATAACTGTCACAGTCAGACATCTGTCAAACTAGGATTGTATAATAAAGACGCTGAATCTCTAAGCCAAACTACGCACTAAGTACATATGTCTACTTATTCGTGTCTAATGGCGAGATAAATAGTCGTTCCTAAGCTATGACTTTGGCCATGTTCCGTCTCTATCATGCACTTGACGTTTGACAGTTGTGTAACAGTGACAGGTCTATACCTGTCACTGTAAACACTATTGTTTAGGTCAACTTCTCATTTTAATTGTCGACATCCTTTGTCGGGCTTGCCATCTCACTGGGGGCAGCCATAGACTACTTCACTTTACTCTGTTTATACCGAGGACCCTGATAATGTGGCCTGTCTATTTCTGAGTTCTTTCTTCTCTGTGTCTTAATTCGGTCATGCTTCTCTTCACAGGCTTCTGATAGGGCTTCAATTTTCTTATGTGGTGTTTATTGAGAGACTACGATTCACATCTTCGGGACTATACAAATATAAAATGGAACAGAAATATTTAAAACAAAAGTCAATGTAAGAAATACCTACTATTGTTTAGTTACTTCACACAATCACAAATCCTATGTAAATATATTATTTGTTTGATGTAATTTTTCTCTTTGTATTCGTTGTACTTTTGACGAAGTTTATTTTCGACACGACCAACCCGTGTACTGTTTTCATTTCAAAGAAGACTGCGAAATCCTTGGAATGAAAACCTGTAAATAAATAAACATGGATAAAAGCGAGCAAGTACTCCCATAGGAAATAAATCAACGGCACGCAGCTTGAAAGCAAATGGAGTAACAGCAATTTGATTACTGCACTTATAAGGTTTCCGCACCTCAGTTCGCCAGCCAGTGACTTTAATGTCATACATCTTACTCAGAGTAACGCCTTTACATGTTGGAATCTTAATAAAATCGGTTGACTGGCCCCCACGATTAGCTGGCATACCGTAAAGACATTGACTAACGGTTATTTCTTTATATTTTTTTATTCTCGGTATTTCGTTTACTTTTTGTTGAAAATACCGCACTTTGAACAAAATGTAAGTATATTTTATGAATTTATGTTAATACCTTCCGATTTGCGGGTAGATTTACTTACAATTTTGGTTTTAGGGTAGCCACAATGGTACAATGAATGCGTTTTGTGTGTAGTATGAATAATTGTATCATTAACGAACATTTGGCATTCACAGTTTTATTTGTAATTTATATTTATGATTGTATATGACTTTTTGGATTTATATACATAGAACATCACTGACATACTGTGGCTTGGAAAACAAGGAGAGCCATAGGTCCTCGTTTGTGACAGAAAATCTGACTTCACAAGACTTCAATCAGCTTAATAAAAGGGGTATTGTTTTACACAGAAATTAGATTGTGCAGATCTAATAGACAGTCACTTCATATGAAAAATTGACATTCAACTGGATTCGGCTAAACTGAAAGCCGACCCTAACATAACATGTTTTAAGTCATCTTTATTTCCTTATTTTTATTATTTAGTAAATATTTTCGACATCAAAATTTAATCAATTTAACAAATCAAGTACAAATAAAGCTTCGCTCTAGTACAAACATTTCTAGTTTTTGCAGCAAAAACGTCTATTGATATCATATTACAGAATGAAGCCCCGCACTGCAGGTAAGAGAGATAAATCACATTATCAAAGTTCTTTGAACCAATATCAGGTCTTGTGCAATCATGGATTAAGTACAATGACGATACAACCTACGTCTCTCCGCGATAGCTTCTAAATAATGGCAAATTGAACGCCATACACTGATCTGATGCTTACTTTGTGGTACTTATAATAAAGAGGTAGTTCGATCTATCTTTACAATGCACTTTCCGATCAATAATTTGTTGAATAAGACCAAGTTTATGCTGAAATGCATTTATAGCTCAACTTTGCGATGAACTCTAGGATGTAATATTATGTTCGACCTGAAACTGAGGTACATAATGTTTTAGCGAATACGGAGAAAACGTACAGAAGGTAGAATACTGCTTTGTGAGTTCCTAAAAGTGTTTAAGAAATTCTAAAAATAGTCGGTTAAACTTTTTGGAGATTGTAACGCTCTTTTGAATACTTCGTGGAAGTTAACTGCTATTATTATTCAACATTGTTATTATACTTTTATTTACCGTAAAAAAATGTTGAAGTTTAGGCATATTAGCTGGAAGACTAACTAACAAAGAAAAGCAAACTAAATTTAATAAGAAATACGAAACTCGAGTTTTGTACACATTTCCAGGTAGGGTGAGTTGTTTATACCTGAAAGGCTGACGGCGAACATTACATAAATTCGTAGAAGATTTTTTCTTTATCTCTTCAAAATACGACACGAATGAGATAAAGTAATGTTAGATCCTAGATCTTGTGAAATAAGGTCAGTCACTGGACACTATACTATATGTTCGCGGTCAATTCGAAAATTGCTGTCATCCGGTCAGTTCACGGTGCTAATCAACTGCTGACACGAGCTATTATCTAAAAAAAATGTGTCAGGTCCCTATTGCCACAATATGTCGTGTATATCAATTAAGAATGCCGTGGATTCAATCGGGCGAAAATTAACATTACTAAGAAAGTTTTAGAAAATTGACATCCTCTCACCCTTAGACTTAGCCTAAAAAAGGAGAAAACGAATTTCATACTTGTATTCAGATACATTAGAGTTACGACCTACCGAGCAGTAATCTGCATATAGAGCTTCCACCAAAATTACATCATGCATCGATAAATACTGTACTTCTCTATACCGTGCATCGACATTTAAGGTCACTCTATGCCCCAGATACCTCTAATGGAGTTTAGATTCATCTACCTGATTAACCTACACGCTTGACTGCTAAGCTTAGGTGGACTTGTGCTACAATTGGGTATTACCTACGAGCTTAATAGCCGGCCGATTGCTAATACCTACACACAGTAGCATAAATCTTGATTCTCATTATTAAAACAACTCCACTGAGTTTGCATTATTTATCAGTGGTAATTTATTTTCACTATGACATATATTTCACAGCAGTTTCAAAATGTTTTACAAAGATCTTTATTTGGAGACCAACTCTCTGTTGTGCATTATTAATTTGTTAAACGATACCAAACTCACGGCGGATATAAAACAAATCATGGCACCTTTAATAATTCTTTTCGGATATGAAATTATTTATTTAAACTTTATACGTAGTGTACAGGCGGACTTAATGCCGTAGGTATTCTCTGCCAGTCTACCTTCAGGTGGTGCAGAGACAAAACATGGCAGGTGCAAAGATATAAACAAAATTTTTAAAGCGGCGAGAAATTTAAAAAGGTAGATGCACTATAAAAAGTATGATAGTATAAAGTAACAAATAATAAACATACTCATATATTTACTTATATAGTTTACTTGAATATGATACCTATATGTTATATATAAAAGACGCTTACATACATACCTATCTATAAATAAATATAATAAATACATATTATATACATATATACATACTATACCATATGTTAAGAAACGTCTGCAAATGCTATCCGTCTGAAGTGTTCTCTCAGTTTCTTTTTGTAGGTAAATTTGGTTTTTGCCATTCTGATATTCACAGGCAAGTCATTCCAGAGAAGGACTGATTGGACAAAAAAAGTGGAATGAATGAAATCGGTGCGATGAGAAGGGCACCGCAGTAGTCGATTAGTTGAAGAGCGAAGAAATTTGTTGAAGTTATATTGACTGTCTGTTTTAAAATACTAAATAACTTAGTTGTGTTTTTAAAGACGTCTAGTCTAAAATCACCCATCCGCCTTGAGCAAGCGTAGTAATCATGCCTCATTTACGTAAAAAGAACCGTTTGCACTTCCATGAGACTATATAATACACCAGTATTTTATTATACGTTTAAACCTTCGAACACACGTGACTCGAGACACAATAGAAAGACAATAGCAGCGCGACAGCCGGCTGTGGCTTGTTCGTCGAAAGATTAAATCGTTAAGGATTTTTCTTAAAAATGCAATAATAATATGCTCCAAATACAGATGAAAAAATAAGCGCACCGCCTGCTGTGTATACTGCGAAACAAAACAGAGAAATAATAAATTTTCTTTATAAAATAATAACAGGCCCTCGTATATTATTTCGTAAAACCATAGTCTGCTTATTAAACAGTATTTCCTAGTCCTACCACTAATGCAAACTTTAATGTAATAACATACAGGAAGCTTATTTCAGTGGTCTGAAACTTGCGTAGCGCCTGAAGTATAAACTATCGCGCTACAGACTAAGTGGACTTACGAGTAATAGGCGAGTACATTTGGGGAAACTCCTGCTTCTACTGGATTTACACAACTTTGGATACCGCATTCGAGAATATTTAGCACTTCTTCGGATTAGAGTGCACAAATCACGAAACTAACATGATTAAGATAAAGTTTATTTTTGCTTGTAGTTTATAGTGAACAATTTAAATTATAACGATCCCAGAGAACGCATATTATACAAATAATCTTGTTATTTCGCTGTCATAATCAGTCATGATCCATGTTGACGTCAAGTTTTCTTCTTATTACTTTATTGTAGTATAAATAATTTTCTGATATTTGATTGTACTTACTTTTATCTTGCTATATTTCGTTGTACCGACATGATTTTCCTCTAATTAGTTTAGTCATAACATTAATGAATTGCATGCCTTTTTGGCAGCAAAGCATGGAGATATGGAGAGCTTTAACTAACCTAACTGTGTAAAAAACATTGAATAATTTAACAATTAAATAAATCATACTTACATTGAAAGATATGAAATTTTTATCATTACCTGTCTAACTTTCCGTTTGAATCCGTACAGATAAACGTTTGAATCCGTACAGGTTATGCTTTGGTTATATTTATATTTGCCTATATAAAGGTCAAATCTATCCACCCACTACTTTTAACAGGTACTTATAGCTTGTGTTTTAGAAAAAATAATAACAGAGATTATAATTTAAACGTTTTCAAAGCATGTCAAATATTGGTCTTCTGACACGTGGTCATCATATGTCTAACCCTTTCCAACAGTCTGTCGGCTTCCAGTCTAACCAAACTGGATACCAGTGTTTACATACATGGAGCGATTGCCTATCAAAGTTCTACAACCCAGTTGATAGGAAACACGATACCCTTTTGTGAGACTGATTGTTAGCATTCTAGCAAACCGTATTGACGTCAATTATTAACGATACAACGAGATCAGGGAATTCACGAGCTTTCCAAGGAACGAGATAGTCAACTTCCACTCCCGGCTTCTTCCAAGAAAGTTCTAATGGATAAACCTTATAATTCTTTGTCTGACTCAGAAAACAAATCTAAGATCCACGAGACCAACGCGACAGTCTTACCCAAGCTATTGATTTTATAAATATTTTGAACTGTGTAAAATTTTGTTTTCAAGCGAGGAAAAATTAAAGCCAGCTCTGAAACTTTAGCAACAATGTCACAGACCCGTGTTCATATTTTTAAATAATAGCTTTTGGAGTTTGTTCCCTGGTTATTTTCTTGGATATCTCTGCTGACCTTTTTCTTTGAGTCATTTGAGACAATCTTTATATTATATTCTGGTTGTAATATTAAAGATGTAACAATCTAATTCAAAACCATTCAAACGAACGTAGAAGTCGAAAACGAAGCTACGAAATGCTCATTTCTCACTACGAGTTATTATGTACGAGTTACCTGGCCGAATTGAAGTTGCTATCCACAATACCAATACGCTTTAAGCAAATTCAGCTACAGTTTATCATGCATCGCCGCGCTCGTTAACACAATACAGTAAGCTGAAATATCTTGTTCATTTCTACCAAATATTTTCAAACCTCATAAAACTTTTAAATAAAGCTTTTATAAATTCAGATGGCAACGTTTAGAAGTTTATAAGTAAGGGCGTAAGACAAAAATTATGTACAAAAAAGTTTGATATTAATGTACATACGTCCTTAAATAGGTATATAAATAAATTAAAGTCTGTGGTGCCTAAACTTTTGAAAAAGACCCTTTCCGCAGCTTAGCATCGCCCAGTCCGGGATACATATATCAGACTTAGTACTTGGAACTAGTTAATAGGATTTATAGCTGTGACCATGTATGCCTACACTCGTCTTGAAAACTCTTCAACACACATTATAGGCATCTCGGGCGACTACGATAGCTTAAGTTTACGCAGTTTACAATGTTGGAGGTTTCTTCGTTATTAAGGTCCGACGTTATTTCAAAGAAAAGTTCATGTTATGTAAAAATTCTTTTGTTTTAATCTGACACACGGTGGTAAGCAGTGCGTGAAATTTCGAGATGACGATTTTATATGCCATACTTTTGATATTGTTTCATAAATTTTTTACATATAAGACATAGGCATAACATACATACATTTGGTTTACATAAAGTAAAATGTAAAACCAAAACAAATCTCTCAACAAATTATTTAGTAAGTACATTTTAATTTTTCTGGGGAAATCCTCATGGATGCCCTCCGTCTAGTGAGAGCGGAAGGTTATGTCGGTCTCTTTTCGATTAAAACCGACGCGCACGGAACCATGCGCGCCGCTATCACAAGCCTGCACCTACACGGGCTTTTTAATTACCAAACCTATTGGAAAAAACCTGAACATGGACACTGAAACACTACGCCAAAATTACCACAAACATTCGCAAAAAGAATCACACAGGACTTAAATTCCGACATACTCCGATGACATCAAAAAAGGAACGTGGCTTAACTAGCACCCGGCAAACAAACAAATGTGTTAGGGCGTATACACATTTACGAGAACGGCAACACTTGTAGGTATTTCGTAGGGACAGTCTATACAAAATACGACTATGCCCCGTTGCACATCCTTAGAACCAGTAAATACACAAAAAAGGAAGAAAAAATAAACTAAAATCTATTTCTGCGAAATGTTACTGAATAGTAGAGTAACTATTTTTCTACTCATAATAAATAAAAGCGTTTGTTTGTCAGTCGCTCGTAACTGGCAATAAGTTCAAGTGACTGTGTGTTCTGAGAGTAAAAAGTATTTTGAATAATGCAATGCCGCGGGGTTATAGAACTCGGTTCATAAAATTTTTTTTTTAGATCTGCTGTACGTTTTCTAATGTAATAATTTTTATCTAGTATTGAGTGCCGTGATGGCCCAGTGGTTTCTTCACCGAGAGGTTGTGGTTTGAATCCGGACAAGTATCAATTTGACGTCGTTGCGGGTAGTCAGAAGCCAGAAAGTCTGCCAGTCTAACCAAGGGGTATCGTGTCGCCTAGTAACTGGGCTGTGGAAGTCTGAAAAACAGTCGCTTCACGTAAAACACTGATATTCAACTGAATCCGGTTTGACTGAAAGCCGGCCTCAAAATAATCTCAAAGCAAAAGGCACGGGAGATGATGACATTGTTAACCATTCATAATTCTTTATTCTCGGGTTTGATCTGAGCCATTCACATATATGGATAGCGTCATTGATGTATATTTTGTTATCTATTACATAAGTGGGTCCTCCATCTAGTGAAATTGGAGTGGCTCGAAAAATGCGATAGTTTTTCACTCCATCACAGTGGGGCCTAATACTGTTACTAGCACCTAAAAGCGTCAAAGGGGTAGTTTTAATTGTAGAATAACACACTGCTCTCTGATTGGTCAATGTTCATAGTGGCAATGCTTGTGTCCATAGACTTTGGTATAATCAGACTTGACAAACTATAAATTGGAAGCAACAATGCCTGGTTCCTCTCTGACACGGATGTAGTGAGTTAAGTTTTCTATTATCAGTTTCAATAAGCTATTTAACAGTTACTAGCTAAAATACAGGAATACTCTTATAAAACACACGCGAGGAAGGAGAAGTGACACGTGACAGTCAACCAATCAGATCGCGCGTAGCGTTTGGCTACTGCTTACTTATTATTTTATGAGTGAGTTCAGTAAGTTTATCAATTTACGAAAATATGGACGTAAAATATTACAATTTATCTCCTGTTTAGAATCCTACGAAAGTTTGTAAACTTCCTAGTAGATTGATAAACATACGGATCTAGTTATTTTCCGGTGACAGATACATCTAGTACGTAATCAATGATATTATAAGTAAAAAAGTTAAGATAGGTAGTTAGAGGCTGTCGGTCAGTGGTACTTTATGATGTGCCTCTATTTCTTCTCTGTCGCAAATTATATTTGTCTCTTTTTCACTTGAGTAGTACTTGAATCTTGCCATCCTCTTTGACGTCTAATTGTATGTGTGCGTGCCATTTTTGAAGATAGAATTTATGTTTTTTTTTATTTCGTAAGCTTTTGCCCTATAATATCATAATACCTATGTAACTAATCTAGTTAGTGCAATAGTCAGTGTATATTATCAAGTTATCATCGATCACCAAGTTTTTAAGCACTACATTTCATTTTCCTAGTATTGACAGGCTTGTGAATTAACTTGTGGAAACATGTCAAACATGTTTGAAAGTTCGAAGAAAAGTGGCAAGAAAGTCAAGATACGGGCAAGTTGCGTGAACTTGTAATAAAATAAAGTTAACCGCTGACGCCGATGGCGCGCGGTGGAGCCGTTTAGCGCCCCGACGTTCCCAACCTTATGACCCACTGATGACTCGCTTTTACCTGTAAATAACCCAGTTTGACAAGAGCTCCCACCACTCTCACTACGGAGTAATCCTTTAAAAAGTTTTCCCTAACTAACGCTAACTTCACAATTTATTTTATCTTTGTTTCCTCGGTCGTTCGCTGGAGATCGAATAAGGCCTGCTTAAAAGTTTCCGAATTCATCTCTTATCCGGTTTTCGGTCGTCAGCAAGGGGATTAGGTTAGTTTGTATTGATTTTTGCATTTTATTAATGGTTTCGGTAAACGTTGACGGGCTTCTGTTTTTACTGAGTGGAAAGGTATTTTGTGTTTATTCGGAGAACAGAGACCCGCCTCAGCTTCGCATGGGAGTTATAAATCTTTGTAAAGCTCTGCTTTTTCTCTACCTAAAAACTTTTGAAAATCGCATTATATTCCATGATGTACTTTAAACGAAGGAAAGTTGAAATCATTTTAATTTTATATTTTGGAAAGATAACTATAGATATAGGTACAATCTCACAGACTGAAGTGTACTGCGATAGAGCCGTGTCAATTACTTGTTGACGCCATAAATGGTGCCCAGTACTGTTAAATTAAACATTGAATTCGAATTGGTATCATTTAAAAAAATATAAGTACTTTAAAACGCGTTTTCCGCGGTTTGACTGTTCTTGATTATCTTTGGTTTGTAGGTGCTAGCAATTTCAAAAATGCAAATTTTCAGGAAGTTTTCTAATGTTCCGTGCAACTTTTTTATTTTTTTCTTTCATAAGAACCTTATAAACAAATAGCAAACACTACAAAAATAATTAGCGAAATCGATCTAGCTAGTCATTCACGCGTGATGCCGCGATAAAGAGAAATAGGCAGTTATTATTGTATAAACAGATTATTAGGTGCACACAGTCAAACATGAGGTATACAAAACAAAAACAACTGTGGTAAGTAATCACTAGAATGAATATCTATAGTACATCCCGTATGATCTTAACTCCCTAGTTCGAACCTGGTAACCCTAAAATATCTTGGAATTTTCGCATTTTTCAAGACAATCATCTATTCGCTGAGCCATGAATGGACCAATAAAATGAAGTGTCACAGGAAAGGCGCGGTGTCGTGTCTGACGTATCGGCGCAGAGTGAGAGGTCGCACTCTCTAGCTATTTCTCTAGCACTGACAATCGAACTATTGCCACATTCCACGGAAAAGGAGACCATTAATATTAGGCGCTCATACCGCCAACGAACACTTCGTGATTTACCGCCTCCGACTTGAGTGGACTTAGTCGGCTAAACGCTACAGACACGTCTATGACATCATTTTACATGTATTATTACTAACTCCATCTTTGTGGGAAGCTTGCTTGATCTACAGCTGTAACTGACTAATTACTACGAACAACAAATGCTTTACATTTTCTATTTATTTCATATTTGCCTAATCATTTTGCAGTAGGTGAATAGTAAAATAAATTTTAACAGTGAAATAAGATAAACAGTAAAAGTTCGAACAAAAAGTTAATGGAAGCTCAACTGGTTTTGAAAGCGGTGGGACAATTTAATTATAAAACTAAGTTAATTTTAAAACGAAACCAACTGTTTAATCGGAATTCCGACCTAGTCAGAGTACCTAACAATAAAATTCAACAAAAGCTTCGGTTTTATTTAAAACTTCTACAACAGATTGAGTAGAACTTTGTGGGAAAAAGCTGTGGCATTAAACATCTGCAGTTTTACATATTAAACAATGAAGAAATTTTGTAGTGAACCAGCAATGGGACACCAATTAATGCTACACTACAGAGATACATTTAATTTCACTTCCAGCCACAATACTCTCACGGAATGTGTAAGAAAAACTTGTTAAAGTGCTCTTACGTGTGTCACATCTAAAGTGAAAAACAACAGTTCTGTAGTTGAATCTAAATTACTTACGCTTTTACTGCTGTATTATTCGCATACTATTTACAATAGTTTGTATAGACTAGACTATGAGGGTAGGGGACGCCGATAGACCGATTCATTGAATGAACGATCAACGCTCAGCTGAAACTGCTTGGTTTAAAAGTATGGATATTTGCATATAAGTTCCTGAGGTGACGTAAGTGTGCTTTAAGATTAAATTTTAAGAAATTCCACTCCTAAGAATGCAAAATGAGTGTTGAAAATTTATTTAAATTTTGCTTTTCTTTTACTAGTAGGGGTTTCAAACTCTAAATACTTCTTAAAAACCAAAGACAAAACAGTGGGTGATAGCTAGACATAAAATACTTTTAATTAACAAACAATATAATTAACAACAATTCATTTGTGACACACCATACTAATGAATTTCCGAGTAAAATACACACACGTCCAAGATGTATTTAACTACTTTACCCACTTACAACAACCTGGATCCCATAAACAAATACTAAAATACTAAAAAACTAAATACTTCTTAAAAACCAAAGACAAAACAGTGGGTGATAGCTAGACATAAAATACTTTTAATTAACAAACAATATAATTAACAACAATTCATTTGTGACACACCATACTAATGAATTTCCGAGTAAAATACACACACGTCCAAGATGTATTTAACTACTTTACCCACTTACAACAACCTGGATCCCATAAACAAATACTAAAATACTAAAAAACTAAATACTTCTTAAAAACCAAAGACAAAACAGTGGGTGATAGCTAGACATAAAATACTTTTAATTAACAAACAATATAATTAACAACAATTCATTTGTGACACACCATACTAATGAATTTCCGAGTAAAATACACACACGTCCAAGATGTATTTAACTACTTTACCCACTTACAACAACCTGGATCCCATAAACAACGGGACGTAGTGTAGCGCTGGTAACGTGGCAATTAGTTAGACAGCTTGCCAAACAAGCCCGGCTCCCAGCCTGCCGCTTGGATGTTTGCCTGTATCTCACGCTCCCCGCAACCTATGAATCTAGGTGACTCGAATTGCACCCGTTTATAACTTCACCTACATTTAATACGATTAAAAGATCGAATGACGGGATTTTAGAAGCAGAGGTGAGAGTTTTTTTTTGCGGAATGTTTATAATAGTTACCGTGACCCTGGAACATAAAGGGCAATCGAAGGAACATGAGTGGGTTTTGGTCAGTAAGAGTCTGACACGCCCTCCCGCCGCACCCAGGACGGGAGCAGTCATTGGATGATTTCCCACTCACCAAAAAAAAAAGTAACTTTAAAGGTTTTATCGTTTTATTTTACTTTTAGTACTATTTCTAACTAAATAGCGGCTGTGAGAGTGTTACTACGGCGTCTCCCATGCCATGGTTCAAAATCTGAGTACTGAGGCGATTTTAACAATTCATTATGTATTTTCTAATTGTATTAAGGTCATCGCTGACAACCCTTGTTCGGGAAAGCACGTAATGCTGTAGATATTGCTAGTTATTCGTAGATCATTGACAGTCGTACTGGGTGGTTATAAACTAGTAACCCTGTAATCAGCTTGGTTATCAAAGGGCATTGTTACCCAGTCACTGGGTTATGGAGATCTGATACACAGGTATACAGCTGGATTCCGTTAGACCGACCTTAACTACATAGTTGAAAAAACCGGCCAAGTGCGAGTCGGACTCGCTCATGAAGGGTTCCGTAGCAGCAAGTAACATAATATAAAGTTCTTGTTATATTTGAGTTGATTGAATGAAAGGTAAATTACGATATACGGTTTATGACGTATTAAAAAAAAACTATTTACTAGATCTCGTTCAAACCAATTTTCGGTGGAAGTTTACATGGTAATGTACATCATATATTTTTTTTTGATTTATCATACTCTTATTTTAGAAATTACAGGGGGGGGGGGGGGACCAACATTTTACCACTTTGAAAGTGTCTCTCGCGCAAACTATTCAGTTTAGAGAAAAATGATATTAGAAACCTCAATATCATTTTTGAAGACCTATCCATAGATACCCCACACATATGGGTATGATGAAGAAAAAAATGTTGAGTTTAAGTTCTATGTATGGGGACCCCCAAAATTTTTTATGTATTTTCTACTAGCTTTTGCCCGCGGCTTCGCTCGCGTAGAATTTGGTCTGCCACATTAAGTTGCGTGATAATTTTTAAATACTTGTATTTTATGTAACGTCACATCGTACATCCCAAATTTCTAACTTCAAAATTTGTTTCCATACAATCTTTGAAATCCGTTTGAAAATCGTGATGGCACAGTGGATAAGGCGCCCGCCTCTCGTGTAAGAGGTTGTGGGTTCGAATACGGGCAAGTACCAATGTGACTTTTTCAACTCATATTTGTATTTTCTAAAGTTTATCTTGGACATCACTGACATCCCGTGCCTCGGAAACCACGCAAAGCCGTTGGTCTCGGTTGTCATGCGTAGAACTTTGACAGTCGTTACTGGTTAGCCAGAAACTCTGACCAGTCTAACCAAGAGGTATCGTATCGCTCAGTTACTGGGTTGTGGAGGTCAGATAGGCAGTCGCTCCACGTAAAACACCGGTATCCAGCTGAATCCGGTTAGGCTGGCAGCTGACCCCAAACACAGTTGGGAAAAGGCTAGGGAGATGATGATGACAATCTTTGAAATCCTACACCTAATATGTAGTGGGAAGCTCTTGAGGGTGGAATTATCTGAATTCCTTTCTAAGTGCTCATTATTTTAAGCTATAATAGAATTCTGCAAATTTCAAAATGCTAAGACCAGTGGTTTCTTCATCAATCTTTACCTGTATGGTGTGTTCATAAAAAGTAGCCCAATGTCCTTCCCCGGGCTTGAGATTATCCTATCCAGCACAAACGGATTACTAAACAGTAACTAATAAACAGGTCGGACCAATGTTACTTGCATTTAATCACTACATAGTATAATACAAAGTAGCTTTCTTTGTCCCGATGTCCCTATGTAAGCTTAAATTTTTAAAACTACGGAAGGGATTTTGATGCGGTTTTGGTAATAGATTTTGTAATAAGTAAAGAATTAATATGTATGTAATTGGAATAGGTGAATGTATCTGTGTTTTTAAGTACTGCAATATACTCCCGTATATTATGTTATTTGTTTTTTTTTTATTCGGCGTAAATATGTAGATTTTGGGATTTAGATACATGTGAGCATGGGAAAAACAGGGCGTGCCTAAATGTATCCCCGCTATCTTCAGGTTTGCCTATGCGATTTATTAATAGTTATAGAAAATGCAACTTTAAGTGGGAACTGTAAACATTTGAAATTAAAGGGTAAGTTATTGGGTATTATTGGATTGCGTAGAATAAGAACATTTTCACCCTTAGCTTCTCCAGTTACAATTGGTGCCTAGTTCAATGACTCGCAATCTAGTGCCATTACATAGTCTCGGAGCGTCAAAGTTGCGCATTAACAAAACGGGTATACCGACTTTTAATCCTTCGAACACCACGTGATTTGAGACACAATATAAAGACAATAGCAGCCCGACAGCCGGCTGTCGGTCGGTCGTTGAAAGGTTAATTTGAGCTTATGTGATGGCACCCCGGATAGCTCCAAAGAGTTAAGAAACTCGTACAGTCTTCAGATGACATGACTGTGTCGATAGATGGAGTTGGGTTGTTGCATCGCTGGTTAGGTACTTGGCCCAAGATAATTTTATTGATTTTCGAAACTTTTTCATTTCTTGGTGCTAGTATAGTTCTTTCACATAGCCAACTTTCATCGTGGATGTTCTGTTGCTTGCCATTAAGCGCTCCGTTCAAGTCAATCATATCGTGATAACTTTTAAACTATTCTGCCAAATTACTTAGTGTGAAAGACAAAGTTTATCTTCATTATATACTTAATGCGAAAAATGTATTTATTTTGATAAGAGTTTGATAATTATATTCTAATATGTGCATTGTAAAATAGTACCAAATTTAATTAAATTTATGGTTCACAATTTTGGTCGTACTGGCTTGCACATAAGAGGTAGATATATGCTATCGCGGACTTTTATTTAGATCTATTTAAGACAAACAATTCTGTGGTACATCATCTTTATGTAACTCCATTGGTTTAGGCAGCGCACGCCAAGATAGCTCTCAGATGGAAGATTTTTTTCCGACTTAATTGAAACTTATCGTTGAATTATGATCAAAATTACATAAAATCATTATAAATTGTAGCCTATGTGTTACTCTGATAAATAACCTAAATTACTGTAAAGTTTCATCCAAATCGGTCCAGTCGTTTTTTCGTGAAAGAGTAACAAACATACATACACACACACATACATCCATCCTCACAAACTTTCGCATTTATAATATTAGTAGGATAGGATTTTTGTATCAGAATCTTAATGCGGTTCACAGAATACATCCACTCAGCAAGTTTCAACAGTATAGCTCTTATAGTTTCGGAAAAAATGGCTGTGACATACGGACGGACAGACAGACAGACAGACAGACATGACGAATCTATAAGGGTTCCGTTTTTGCCATTTGGCTACGGAACCCTAAAAAGGCTAAAGAGATGATAACTTTGGATAACTTCTTTTTTTCCCTGTCATATTGTGTGGATACATTCACAATATCCAGTTTCGTCTTTTATGGAAAATTTAAGTCAATTATTTTTTATAAAATAAATCTCAAATAAATAGAATAAAAATAGCCTCCTTGTTATATCTGCGTAATTTAGATAAGAACCTAATTTCCGTCGCCCACATTGCTAGTTTATTATAGATATTGATAGAATATTCCCGAACACGTGTAAATAGCTCGTACAATTTATACGAACTGCTTGAAAAATATAATCAGGAAAATAGTATGTATTTAATAAAAGTCGTGTAGCTAAGTATAAACTTCAATTTCGAACAAATAAAAAAAAAACTTTTTTCAAAAAAAATAACCGCCTTCAAAAACTAAAAACCCAACAATAACTAAAATTTCGGAAGTCGGTGGTAACACAAATTGAATGGCAGAAGAGAAGCCACCGACTTCCGAAATTTTAGTTATTGTTGGGTTTTTAGTTTTTGAAGGCGGTTATTTTTTTTGAAAAAAGTTTATTTTTATTACTTTTTAGTGTCGACTCCCAATGTTTGACTGTGTATAGTATCTTTCAAAGTAATTTATTTTCAAAATAAAACTACTAACAATCTTATAAAACGAAAATAGAAACTTGAAGACAAAGCACACATCGTCTATGAAAATTTCGTCATTTTTTTTTCTTCTTGGTGAATTTTTCGAGAAGCACTGAACCGATCGCCACAAAATTTATATGGGACCACCCCTGAATCATGACTTATCAAACAAAAAAAGAACCATCAAAATCCGTTGACAATTGACGGAGTAATCGATGAACAAACATACAAAAAAAACATACAAACAGCCGAACATAGTACCTCCTCCTTTTTGTGAAGTCGGTAAAAAATGGTTACTACCGCGACTTCTGTTTGAGATGAAATAATGTATTGTGCCTCAAACACACAATCGAATTTTATAATTAATTTATACATCAAACAAAATGCCTAACTAATCCTTCTTTTGAGAGACCATCTCATTTTCACTTCACTTCAAAGAATGTCAGAGGATTTAACCAGCTGAAATGTTTGATCAACCAAAATCCAAATATGTAGCTGGGTCTTTTTGTAAAATTACATGTGGAATTGAAAACGAAAAATATATTATGAGGGGAATAGATTAGGCATTTGGTGGCACGAGTGGGTGCGGGCGGGCCCCGACGCCGACGACGTCGACGGGCGCACGCGGGCCGACCATTTATTGAAAGTCGGAGGCCAGCGCGTGAAGCCATTAGTCGTCTACACGCCTGAAAAAGTGTCGCTTTCGCTGAAACATTGCGCCGGGGCGCGCTATTCAATTGGCGAATGTATTTTATTCGGAGCCAATCGATCTCTAGACAACAAAACGCATACCGTGAATGGAGTGTCTCGCGAGGCGATAAATCACCGACGTCTACGATACGTTTAATGAAAAGATCTTTCTGCTATCGCCTTGTTTTATTACTATTGAACGGCACTTTGTTCGTTTCGCAAAGAAATATATAACTAAGTATCAACGTACATAATAACGTCTGTTAGAGTGTCGATTCCGAAGCGCTGCAACTGCAAAACTTTGCTACGAACACGCCGTTTGATTTGTAGTTTTGTCTGTTGTTTGGGTTCCAAAGAAAATATAGGTTAGACAATGAGAAAATATGACCACTTACAGTAACGAATGAACCAATTTTCAGACTTTGTTGTGTACAATAATCTAACCATCTCTTTCGCATCAAAGTTTGATTAACATTGATTTATACTTAACATTTTGACAATAAAAAATTCACATGAATTTCCTTTGTTCCAGAATATTTAATGGACACTTGAAACGATGAACACTATCTTGGAAAACGGCTACCACGTTTCGTAGGTAACTCAATTTAACCGTGTCAAGAGGAGTATAATATTTGGACGGTCTGTTTAAAAATGAAGGAGAATATACGAAAGGCGCGCAAGAGCCATCGGGAGGCGGTGGTGACATGACGTGTGGGCGCGTCGCTCGCTTTAACACCATGGCTACACAGCTCACCACCATCATACTGTGGCTAGGAGGAAGTGAGTACTAGCTCCTAACATTACACATTCACTCAGATACGTAAGTATCCGTAACGAGGTTAATAGAAGCCATTTACGAGTAATACTAGCACGCATGTATGACGCATACCTAAATCTGGATACAGT
Source organism: Athetis lepigone (assembly GCA_033675125.1). Lineage (NCBI taxonomy): Eukaryota > Metazoa > Arthropoda > Insecta > Lepidoptera > Noctuidae > Athetis > Athetis lepigone. The sequence continues at coordinate 9,074,131 of CM066229.1, forward strand.
GAAAGAAATGTGAGAATTGTAGGTCAAGCGAAGTAAATAGGACAAGAATATACATACTCAGCCACTAAAGCATCCTGACACAGTAGGTTAATCTAGGTTAACGTCATCAGTTACTATAATCCTAGTTGGTTTAAAGAAAATCTTGGAAGGAAATACATGCTACGGCTTATTTGAAACGGATTAAACACAAACCAAACTTCAGCACGAGTATTGTCTTGTAAATACTTAAACATGTTAACGTGTATGTGTTTAAATCCACGTCAGTCACCAGCTTCCCTCACTTACAGATAATATCGCGGAGAACATTAATGAATTCTAAACGCGTGTATTGCACTGAAGACTTGGATTGCGCCTCCCGTCGTAGATATGGAGCTTAATATGAATCGGATAATGAGATTAAATACGTGGTGTATGACGTTAGCTTTCTGTGGGAACGTGTCATTCTTTTGGAGGAAACGACTTGTTACTTAGATCAAGTAAAGGTTTTACTGGACTTGCAATAATAATTATTTTACTTGAGGATAGCAAATTGATGACATAATTTCTGTAGTTTTCTGTTAGAACGAGAAGATATAGAATCAATCAGTGACCAAAAGTTCTCTAGAATAGAAGGGATGTTTTACGGTCATTCTCAAGAGACTTATGCTAATTATCTCTAGTATCTTAATCTACCTCTAATGCCCACGTTTTAGGAAACAATCGTTAGAGGACTGCGCAAAGGAAATACTTTTTTCTATTCCACTTGAACCCTGCTGCGGTCGTAAGAGACTGCTGAGCGTGAGGTCGATTTCCGGATCAGAGAAAGTGTTTGCTTATACATTCTAAATTTGTATGAAATAGCCCGAAGTTTGTAAGTTTTTGGTGTGAAAACCTCGTGTCTCGAAATGCGCATAAAGACGTCGGTTCCAGTTTTGATCTCTTAATCTTTGACAGTCGTAATGGGTAGTTAGAAGCCAAAAACTATCAGTCTTACCAGTAACTGGATAGTGGAGATCTGATAAGCACTTCACTCCATGTGGGAAAAGATGATATTTGAAACGTGAAACCATAAAAAGCTATTATAACTGTGCTATAATTCGACGAACCTCACTATAATCCTCCAAAAAGCCATTGTCACGGTGATCGTTGACCTTGACAGTACCCACTTTTCTTTTAGCGCCGTTTTTATTACTCCAGCCATTCTTTGGACTTATGAATGTCCTTGTCGTAAATATTATTATTGCTATTGCTGATATTTTTCTCTTGTTTTCTTTTATTCTTCCCTTATCCTTTACTGCGATAGTTAATTAATTCAGGCAGCAGTTACATATATTTCCGCATGCAATTTATGCATTAAATATGTAAAAAAATTTGAATTCCAATGAGTTTAAATAATTATTCAAAAGCTTTAAGAATTGCTCATTCATAGAAGTGTATGTATTCAATAAAATCTTTCATCTCCTAACATGGAATAACTGTACAGAATGATGAATTATTAAAATCACTCCGGATACAATCGAGTTTCGAATCCAATCCCTTAAGTAAAGCTGATTATCGAGATCCTCCGAAGACCGGGCGATTCTCGAAATATTCTGGAAAGTGCCAATCTCTCTCGGCAGAAGTCGGGTGAAATTATTGGTCCGGAACACGCAGCATTCATTTATTATGTTTATAGTGAGGCAAGCGGGTCCGGCGCACGACACTATCTCACTTGCGTCACTAACGTATCTAACTTTTCAAAACTTTTACTGAATTATTCACCTCCTTGACATTTATGGCCAACTAAGAGAAATGTATTTCGAAATTAAGTAACCAGATTACGACATGGGCATTGTTGATGAGACGGGAAGTTCCGCCCCATAAACCTATTTTTTTGGATTAAATTTATGTAGATAGGGTTGGAATAAGAAGTTTATAACTTCACCGCCAACACTTTATTATCATCACAATGAATTTGTTTATTCACAGCAATTGTTAAGGAAAGAGGGCAAGCGCTGCCACAAAACGAAAATACAGCGAAAATATAAACAATATGTTATGTATGATAAACTAGCACGCATGACACTGTTTTGTTTTATGTTACTTTTGTTGTATGCGGGTTTGTCAATTTAAATTGAGTAAATAGAGAGTTGAAATCAATCATTCATCGTTATAATTGAACCTATAACAAAGGACTTCAAATTAGATGTTACGTAGTTTTGGACAGTAGAAATCCATTGTTTTTAGAAACAATAGCACAATGCACATACAGTATTGAATATGTAATACCTATAGTAGTAAACTGGGTGTAGGTAAAAGGAAGCAATATTTGATGGTTAAATACTATGTCATGTTAATGAGGTAACCAACAAAAATAACAAATGTTTTATGACACTAGAGCAGTTATTTAAAATTATGACGTTAATTTCACACGTTCTATAACATTTTAAATAATTTTGCAATTACAGCGCTCCACATTCGTTCAAATACTTATTTTAAACCAGCAAGTACAGTTTAACACACTCCAGTAAATCGAAAATTAAGCCCTTGTTTACCGCAAAAACGTACGGGAACCAAACACCTACACATTTTATTCTTATTTAAACAGAGGGCAACGATGAAATAAATTCATTTCAAATAAATATTAAACTGGCACCGAGATGAAATATTATGATGTGGCTGGTACCGTAAATTGAATTTGGTTACATTGTAATGAGTTCATGTCGACGGGAATTGTGTATTCGCTTGATCTTGAATTCGATCACGTAGCGTTCACTTGATTTATGTATTCCGACCACCTTTAGTATAGCTGAAGGCCAAGATTTGATTACTTACGTCGAGCTGAAATTCTGCTCAGCGAACCGCTAACGGATCGACCGCAAACTTACCTACTTATAAGAAATAGGGACCGTGGAAATAAAATTGCTTTAAGGTGCACGTTTCACAAATAAATGGTTCCATTCGTGCTGCAATTAATGACGTCGAGAAGGGTGAAATAAGGCTAGCTTCAAGCCTTTTTCTCAGCGCCTCTGTGTTTCCCACGTACTTCTTGAAATTAGTTTACTTTTGTAAAATACGAGTGTGTACCGTCAGTTAGCAAAATGTTATTTTAAATCTTTCGGGAATTTGTTATTTCACATTTCCAGCAGTTATTTTGTTATACTTCGAGGTTATTGTAGTCTGAGACGTTTTATTTGTAGCCACTTAATAACATTTCTTACGATGAACATTCGTGCACCTTAAATAGGTAGACAGAGTGTGAGAGAGTGTGTGTAATAACAATCCCCGCAAGACGATACAACTGACCATTCTCCCGTTATAACCCTCAACCTCTTACAACATCTACGGGAAGCGATCGGGGCTTGTATTCATAGCAGATACCGCACTATATTGCAGCTACTCGAAATACACGTGTGATCGTTATCCTACGTCAAACTGCGGTAGCTTTGATCGTTAAATTGCGACCTCTATGAGCTTGAGAGGTTAAAAATAGAGGTGGGATGCATGACACGGTAGTTTAGATAGTATTTATTGCGAGTTAAGTGCCGTACCTATGTGTATTAGGGAGATTGCATTGCTTCGTGTGAGACGAGCTTAGATTTTCGAATTTCGAAGAGAATTCTGGGTTACATAGCGTATGTAGCATCTTGTGCATAGTAAAATCTGTATATATGAAACAAACTCGGTTTTTTTTAGCACCATTTACAACTGCAGAGTGGCTGGACTGATGTTTTTACCTTATTTTTTTGCACTTGGCTCTTCTCAGAATAGCTATTAATACCATGAAAAAGTAAAGATATAATAAAATTTTACGATATGAATTCCTTTTTTCAACACACGTGTACAAACAAAAATAACATTCTTAATGAGTGTTGCCTTTAGTTAACAGAGCCCGCTCTCAACTGAATCTGCGGGATAATTTGACTACACCATTTTAATTATTTTATTAATAAATTTAGTCGAATCCACAGTTATATTTTCAACAATATAAAGGATTTAATTATTATTTTATAATATAATTTTTTTGAACTTTTGAACAGAAAAGGCAAATAATGACATTATTATTCAGTAACGCTTTTGTTTTCATCATTATTTTAGTACACCTACAACTATAATAAAAATGGTAATCATTTGAATATGTAAAAACAGTAAACAAAAACATAATTTTCTTATCACACCGACATACCTAACTTAATGAATAAATATTGGCCCCAGATTAAATCAATGGTTGAATGTACCAACAAATTATCATTTGAATAATAATAGCTTTGAAATTATTATTTGGTATCACATTGTTGTCCCAATCCTAATCGTACTAATTGCATTATTGTTACCTACGGTTTGGAATCACATTTAGAACTACTACAAATGTATCGCAAATATTTGGTCCCTACATTTGATAATTTTCGTCATGTTAGGCATCCCAAAGCCTTTACGAACCGGCGGCACCTTACTTTAGGAATGTTATTATGCTTTGTTCCTAGGGATCTACTATTTTGGACGGGCACCAAACTTTCAAACTGTCGGACTTCTTGACAATTCAAAAGTACCTGTGTAGTCTACTTAATTGACATAAATGCTTTAACATGAAATTGTTTGTGAAAAGTTTTACTGTTCAAAATAAGTTGGATAATTGATTCTTATTTACAGTGCCTATAGTAAATAAAACCTACTCTATTTATTATGGCATTAGGTAGGTAAAAGTTAACTCCCAAGGCACTACTTTTTGAATAATTATTACCTTAAACGAGAGTTTTACTTAATTCTGATCAATCGGTAAGACGTGTTTACTAGGTTGTTGTACCTAAAATACAGAGTATAAATATTTGAAAACCACAGGCAAAAAAGGAGGAGTTCTTATTAAAGAAAATGTGATAATCGTCCTTTAATTAATCTTGTTATTTCGCTATTCTTATTATAATTAAAAAATACTTACTATGTTATTTTAGAAAGCTTATTACTCAATTTTCACAAATAATATTAAACTCCTTTTTTCACCCTCACTAGTTAATAAATAATATTCAACAGCATTCCTTTCAAAATGATATTTTCGTGCAGGCGTGTTAGGACTCCGTGACATTCAGCTGAGCGTCCCAGAGGCTGTGGGGGTGGGATCCTCCGCGACCCTGGGATGCCGCTGGGCGCTGGACGTGGGCGAGACCCTGTACACCGTCAAGTGGTACCACGGGGCCCAGGAGTTCTTCCGCTTCGTGCCTAAGGAGCTGCCCAATACGAGGGTCTTTTCACAAACAGGGATCAGTGTTGATGTAAGTGAAATTTTATTTTACCATATCATCTAAAACATAATATAGGGTGATTAGTAATTAGTGTACGATACTTAAACACGTGAAAAAAAAACACAACTGTTCAGTACCTTTATGTTTGCCTAATGTACTGAACAGCTGATATTTTTATTGCGACTTAGGCTTTGTTTCCATAATAAAAATTGTTTGTTATCATGAGCACAATCACGTGTTTAAGTATCGAACACTAATTACCAGTCACCCTATATACTGATATACATAATTATGTACTTGCTGACCACGACGAACTTTCCTGTTTAAGATTATGGTGTTGATTCCACTTACTTAAAGTTTCCGTTAAAAATAACGACCATTTTTTCCGAATCTGACAATTATCTGGTCCACTTTTCAATCTATCTTCATAGGAACCTTCTTTAGGCTTCAACGAATATTAAAAAAGGAGTTTCGTCTGAGGAGGATTGTTGCGGTAAGCAACACAATTAGAGATTAATTTAAATTTACATAGTTAAGCAACTAAACATGACCTAGTTTCTTAAATAACTAAGCTATAAGATTTAGCATTGATAAGTACATTTCTTCCTAGCCAATGGTTTGAATAAGTCCTCGTTGTGAAGACTGAAATAAAAAACAATTCCTGCAAGTGACTGTTCTGCGATCAAATCTAGCAGGATAATCGCACTACTTACTAGAGTAGCCCGTTAGGAAACTCGTCTTCATTCCTAATATCCCAGAATAGAATTGATGCAAATTGAATTTAATTAATCAGCCACATTGGCTGGATTAAGTAAAATTACAGCTCAAATGGATTACCAAATTGAATAAGGAGATGATTGTAAGAGAAGCACGAAATACTGTTCTTTGTTCGATGATAATACTATTACTTATAAACTGCACATATCATAAGCTAGTGAAATAACTAATCCATTTTATTTACCAATAAGCTGTTACATGTATAGATATTTTCGTTGGCCCCAAACTAGGCTAGGCCTGTATCTTGGGCATCTTGGGTACAGACAGATATACCTTAATAAAATAAAATGCGACATTTGAATAGCTTCTGCTTAAAAGTTTGCTTACATCAATAAGTTAACAAATAATCTTAATTAAATAAAAAGAAAAGGAAATGTGTTGATATATCGGAGGGCAGAGTGTTGAGTGAGGCTAGGACGTGTGTGGTGTACTGGTGTTAAGTATGTCATGTGTGCGTGTGATGTGTGTGTATGGGTGTGTGTGTGTGCGTTAACCAGCTTCTACAACGAATAAAAATTTATCGCCTAAATATGTTGCTAAGAGCAAAGCTTGATAATATTCTTTTGAAGTCTGAAATTAAGGTCTTCAGATAATTTCAAAATACAAACCGTCTCTATTTTTACACATTTTTTGTGTAAAATCAAGACGATACTAATTGAACAGCAAACGGTCTGTCGGGCCAATTAGTCTGTAATAAATGTAGTCACAGCACTTATTAAAACTCTCTATAAAATGCAAAATTAATTTTAGGCCGGTATTAGTAATAAAATAATAAAAAAGAAACACCATTACTTATGCAAATGGCTTACTTACGGCGAAACCATAAACAACATCATAACAGTGATTATATATGGGTCAATAGCTCTGCGACATCTTGCTAGTTCGTTAAACTGCTCCGTAAAGAGGGTTGAAAAAATCACTTAAGAATCTCGTCGAGCGGCCGCCACGTTAAACCTTTAGCGGTTGGCACGCCGCCACATGCGAACTATAACATTGTGCCAAAATAATACATTAAAAACCCTTTCGGGGAGTAATGTATAGTCAAAGTTTTCATCGAGGCGTCATCGGGCGTACGTCGCAACACTTGCGACTCAAAACGGCACGCAGCCCTTCAAAATCGGGTCAGACGACTCTTAAGCGCGGGCCGGGCATGATTTAGTTCGGCGGTTTCTCAAAGTGGACCGACTTTCCGAAAGATGGATCGAAGCTTTTAGCTCTATTTGAGTCTCCAGCAGCTGCGTACGGTAAAGTGCACACGGCTCCCTGTAATGGGATTACTCGTTGATTCTCGTATAAATTACGCATGAGCACATTCCCGCGACCACCACCTGAAATCAATGATACATTGCTTCGGCCAAACTTTACGGCACGAGCCGATCCTGTTCACATAAGAACCATATTTCGACTGTGTTAGAGAGTATTTTGCTACCACTGGCTCGGCACATAAAATATTATACGGTCTCTATAATCCTTGTCATAAAAGATAGCTTCAGCATAAACGCACACCTGCTTACATATTAATGTTTGTTCTTGCATGTCCTTTGTTTACTCTTTATAACATTATTTAGAAGTTTGTCAATGTATCTTGTACATGAGAGAACTAATAAGATATCAAGACTTAGCTCGTGTTTAAATGCTTCTGAAATAAGCAAATCGAACTCCTGAAACTTTATAAGGAAAATGTAGTCTCTGAGGTTTATAAAACATTTTCGACGACATCCTTATCGTCAGCTTATTTGAAACGTCGTATTCGTATCAGAGGGCGCTCACCTTCATTTTACCATATTTTTTTAGTGTTTCGTTCTGAAAGGGTAAAAACAGATTTCAAGATATCATTTTATCCAAAGTTACTCTTCTATTTAAGACTTTTTGGCCGTGTCATGGAATGAACCAGAAATAAAATAAAATATTCGATTGCAGTTTTAGATAATGCTTATGTTTTAAAACATACGAGTATAACACAATTTGAAATCTGTACAAATAAAATTGAGATCAAAATATGAAATACGGGTTCTAATTTAAACATGATTTTTTGTTGGATAGCCTATGTAAAGAATTGAGGAAGGATACCGGCGGGAAGGGAAACGAACAGTAACCAAATAAAAAGTACTATTCAGACTAACATTTTGCAGGCGGAACCGAGGGAACAGCTAGTACTTACTAAAATACATTTAATTACTAAACAAAGGATGTTTACAAAGGAAAATATTTACCGAAATAAATGTATAATTGTAATCTCTTACTGGGTTGTCGACCCTTTCAATGATCGGAGATATCTTTCTGTTTATTTTCGTAACGTTAACGAAATCATTTATTTATGTACAACAGACAAACAACAATAAGACCTTTTCAGTTTAAGTTACTTTATATGTTGTAGTTGGTCACTTCAGTCTTTGTGTGTATTTAAAGCCCCAATAAGTAATGGAAAACACAAGCTGGCTTACATTTCCATTACTTATACTGATTGTCGATCTCATGAATAATAATATACTTACATAATAATATACAGGGTGTCCCACGGCTATGCCACATGGAGGGAAAGTACCTTAAATCTTGTAGATAGAACATTTTACTGAAAGAAGACATTATTTAAATTTTAAAAACAATTTAAATTGCATTCATAGATTTTCAAATAATTAAATGGTTGGGCCGGGAATCGAACTTGTTCCACGAGAAAAAATAATCACCCTGTAGTTTTATCATACCGATCGAAAGGTTTCATTATAAGGATTATTTTTTGCTAAATAACATAGTGTCATAAATAAAAGGAAGACCGTGAAATTTAACATTTTATGTAAAATTTTGTTCAAAAAGTTAAAAGCTTACATTGCCGTAAGGACATACAATTGACAATCATAACTACTTATTACTAATTAATCTACCCACTTGAGTAGTACTCATCTTTTGAATAAATAAATATCCACCACAACAAGACCAAAAAATCGTCAGGGAACGAAATAATCAAAAGTTATCACTTTGTATTCAAGAAGAAGGGACTAGTTTTGAGCATTTGAAAAAGTGACTAATTTTGTATTAAAAATGTTAAAATTCATGGTCTTTCTTTTATTTTTGACACTATGTTATTTAGCAAAAAATAATCCTTGTGATGAAGCCTTTTGATCGGTAGGATAAAACTACAGGCTGATTAATTTTCTCGAGTAACAGGTTCGATTCCCGGTTCAACTATGTAATTATTTAAATATCTATGAATGCAGTTTAAAATGTTTTCAAAATTCAAATAATGTCTTCTTTCAGTAAAATGTTCAATCTACAATATTTAAGGTACTTTCCCTCCATGTGGCATTGCCGTGGGACACCCTATAAAAAAAATAATCTATAAAAAATATATGTATATAATCTATAAAAAAAATTTAATCCCTAATTGTATTTCTATGTGCAAAACTCGGGAACGGATGTAATTTTTTCATTTTATACTTGAATATTTGTTGAAATCTAGGGTAAACTAAAAAAAGGCTCAATTTTATTAAAAACCATAGGTGGATGATTTAAAAAAAAAGTGTGTTAACATATTTCAATGGATTCAAAACTATACCCTTATGACAGGACAAAGACTGTTAAGGTCAGCTAGTAATTAACAAGATATTAAAAAAGAAAATACCCCACATAGTATCAAGAATGTAATGTAAGCTACAGCGGCGACGACGTTGGCCCCTAGAGAGAGAAACCTCCTAACAATACACATTGTGTCCAGAAGTACCGCTTTCTGAGACCTTAATCCTACTGCTTAATGATAGCCTTTTCAGGTCTTATTCGATGATTTTTGTTATTATTGACAACAGAATAATTATTGTAACAGAAGTTGCAATAATTATTCTAGTAAGGGTCTCGTAAGGGTTGGTGGGTGAAACAAGTCTCTTGATTGTTGTGTGTAGCAGATTTGAATCTTGCATGCGAATATTTGTATAGTCTAGACCTGTCCAAGTGTGACCATTAGTTTATTTTAGATTCTGTAAACAATTAAAAATGTTAAGGGTGAACAACCCTTATCACTTAGGGGTATGAAAAATAGATAGTTGCCGATACTCCGGAGAAGTAAGGTAACTAACATTCTGACACTAGAATTTTATATATAAGAATAGCTGCCTCCCACGGTTTCACCCGCGGTAAATACATATGTTAAGGGTGAACAACCCTTATCACTTAGGGATATGAAAAATAGATAGTAGCCGATTCTCAGACCTACTGAATATGCATATAAAACCTGGTAAAAATCGGTAAAGACGTTTCGGAGGAGTAAGTTAACTAACATTGTGACACGAGAATATTATATATAAGATAAGATATAATGATGTTTGATATGTGTGCAGGTGTCACGCTCAGGCGCGCAGCAGGTGGTGCTCCGGGGCGTGTCGCGCGGGCTCAGCGGCCGCTACCGCTGCGAGGTGTCCGCCGACGCGCCCTTCTTCCACACCGTCTACAAGAGCGCCAACATGAGGGTCGTCGGTACGTACTGTAACAGTTTCATAATAGAACATTACCATGCAAGTGCCATTACGTTTGGGGCTGGATTGAAGCCCAAGTTGTGAATAGGCTGTATACAGAAAGTAGGTATAAGGATTTAGGTGCAGAGGTTAAAATGATCCCTTATGCCTTATTCTGTGGGCTGTGAGGCAGCGTCAAGCCTCACGTCTGGGACCCAGCCTTAGAAGTCGAGTGTCGCAAGACGACTACCGGTCATAGTAGGCGCGGGTCTGCGGACGGCGAGCGATGGGTTGCTCGCCGGCCGACTGAAAGTAACATGGGCGGGTTTTAGTCTGTAAAAGTCGCCCCGCGCAGGGCGGGAGAAGTCATTTGATGATTTTCCTTACATTAAGAAATGCTTTATACTGAAAATGACGACATGCAAACTTAACGTTTAAGCTATAATAAAGAAGACTCATAAAGTAAATTTAGTAAAATTATGGAATGTGACGTCCACAGTCAGTTACTTGTTGTTCACAGGCAGTAATCACAGTTCACATGCATCATGCATGTGAACTGTGATTACTGCCGAGGCTAAGTGGTTGCTTAAGTTAAAACGTAAAGAAAATATGATCATGCGTTTTATACGACGTTTTTCAACACAGTTGTAGGGAAAATTAATTATAATTTCATAAAAATCCAGTAAATGCTGTTACAGACGAATGCTTTCTTAATTTAGATTTCTAACCCTAACGGCATTATCTACGTATGGTAATACGCTACATTAAGTGTTGCGAAAAAAAATCGGATGTGTTTTTTTTTGCTCACAACTACATAAATCGACACCTACCTACGGTAAATTGAGCCCATTTTTTAGTTTCTAGAATTTCTTACCAACTGCAAATGAACTGCCCAATAATAATCTTAAGTTTCGTAATATCTTTAAAATGATGTTTTGCAGGTCACTTGCACAACAATACCGTTCAGTGTTACACGCAGTACAACCTCTAGTACTGCAACTTTCATGCACAACAAAGTCCATAAATGTGACTACACGCGTAGCGTATCGTTTGTCTACGAGAGCGTAGCAGGTGTAGCCGTGGCTACGTCACGTCGTAGTAATAGTGGCGGCCATTATTCTAACAATACAAAGTTTGGGTTATAATAATGTGTCGGGTATTTTGGGACTTCGGGTAAGCCAAAGAGTACGAAATAAATGACTGCTTAAACTTATGCTGGCTGGTAAATAGTGTTAACATACAATACAATATCTATATACGAGTTATGTATTCAAAGCCGTTTACTTCTACATAAAATGGTACATAAATAATATGTTGTACGAACATAAATGTGACCGAAAAACGGGACACTGTAAAATAAATAAATAAATATCCTTGGACATTTTGCAAATGTAGGTAAAGCTTTCAATTTATCAAGGGGTATCGATAAATATTACTTACTTATCAGCTCAAAATGTAATTAGTTGAGATTTAGGGCTTGGACCAAACAGGCTTTTGTGTGATTACCACGGTACTGCCTCTTCGTGTTGTTAAAGGTTTAAGTCTGTCTATTTCCAGATACAGATCTCTCACAAAGTATAATAACTGTAGCTGTTACTATTTATGCTATACTGATGACTGATATGACTTGTAAAAACTGTACCCTATTTTTCTTTATCTAATATGGACGAAACATGTTATATGTTTATACATTTATGTAGGTATAATAATCTATACATAAATGTACAGTAATCTAAACATAAATGTAATCTTTGCATTTATGTTTTGTCCATTTTATTTGTAGCGGGTTACAAATTCTATGAAAAGCTTTTGGCCGAGGTTTTAAATCGAATTCCGAGTCGGTATTGTGGCTATATTTAATTAAATTTATTACAACTATAGCCTGCTCGTCACTTGGAACCAGAGCAACTGAATACACGCCATGTTGTACAAAAATGGAACTCTTTGTGGGAATTGTAAATATCGGATTCCATTGCAAAAAGTGTATTTTTGCTAAAAAAGTTTTTTTATAAAAATAACACATACTAGCTTTGGTTGGGCGCTGTCGGTTGGGATAGGACATGGTTGTAACAACCTTGATTCATGCTTTATTTTTTATGAATTACTTTTTTTATTCCTTCTACAACTTTTTTTTGGGTATCATCAACCCATTAACTGGGTTGTGGAAGTCTGGCAGACGCTTCTTGTTAGGTTAGGTTAGGTTAGGCTCGTTAGGCTGGAAACCGACGACAACTTAGTTGAGAAAAAGGTAGGGATACGATGATTTGTTTTGTTCCTTACCTACACATTAACTAACAAAGACTTTGTAAAACTTCAATCGAAACGAGTATCCGTCAAGATCTACGTTTTGGAACAAGCAACTAACGCCACCTTTCTGAGTTACCGACCGACACTTTGACAAATCATAAGAGGTCCAAGTGATCTAAACGCCTTGAATTTGAACTGGCATCCGACTTTGTATATCTTAATATCGGTTACAAAGTCTGAGAAAAAAGAGTAACCCTTGATCTAACTTGGGGTTTAAGCTTACGCTTTTCACAATCAGTCATCAAAATCAGATAATCGTTTAGCCTTGAAAGCGAGACAGGTAGACAGACAGTTACTTTCGCATTTATAATAAAATCTTTGAAGTCTAAGTATCTACATATCTTTTCTGAGTATTCCCGCGCGACACCAGTGTCAAAATCAGATATTTTACGTGAGAATATTGATAATATTTGTGCGTAATCTCGTGTCGACGCTAAACAAGATTGTTTTGACTGGCTAAGCTAAAAATATACGCGACGCGAGACATTGGCACTATTCAAGGTCGCATGTTGTGATCACCCTAGTGGCACAAAGTACCTAGCGCTGTTATATGTAGTACAGGTTACGTGTAGGCCATTGTAGGGTTGAGTTAAGGTCAAATGCAGTTGGCTAAAAAAATAGTGAGGCACACTTTGAAAAAACTGCGGACGTATTGGTGTTAAATTATATATTACCTATATATGTATTTCATTGATTTGTATATAACTACTAAATATTTTAAAACAAATCAAATACATCTAGCATTCGCATATAATATAAAAAATGATAGTAACGATAAACATAGATACGAAAAGGACAGGCTTAATTACATAAGTAGTTATTGAAACTACCGCTCCAATTATTGAACATAGTTATTGGTATCTAAACAACAAATGAATACGTAAGTCATCGTTAATACCTGGTGGTATGATTTTACTAAGAAATACCCACCGTAACACCAAGAGCAAGGACAGTGGTACACCCCACACGATCACCCAAATAATGAAAATATCGCAAGGAACCCATGATTTATACACATAATTAATGTCGAATATCAATAAATCGCCTTGAGCAGTTCAAGTGTAGTGATAAATATGACTTCGTGTGCCTTCTCTCAATGAGAAAAAGCTCTTGCCCTGCAGCGAAATCATAGTAAGATATTGTTATAGTCAATATTTATAAATGGTGCACTGGTTGATTGACTGACTGACTGGTTGTTGATATATCAAAGCACAGCTCAAACTCTCAAACCAATGTCTTAGAGACATGAAACTTGGAGGGTATGTTCTTTTTGAAGAGTGAGTATCCAATAAGAAAGGATTTTCAAATTTAAACAAGGGGTAAAAAAGTTAATGAAAGTTCGTCATCCACGCGGGTAAACCCGTGGTCGAAAGTTACGTAGTAACTATTTAGTAATGTGTGTCGAAAGCTAGATATATTAGAAAACTATACTGAAAGGCTTAAAAAAGAAAAAAGAATTAGCCCTACGGTGTAACATACAGACAGACAAATAATCAACATTTGTACTCACAGTATG